>OY728145.1:859538103-860163103 GCA_963277665.1 Viscum album
ACAACCACCCTAAAAGATACCTCTCAAGAGTGAACCTCTCCGACATATAGGAACATCTCCCTCCTTAATAAATGAGGCAACATTAATGGGTCAAGTTGTCCAATCATATGGGTTAGGGAGTTTCTTCCTCCATGTCAAGATACTATCCGCTTTGGGCGGCACTGACTTGCCCGCACGAGTTTAATCGCATCCACATTAATGTGTCTTGATTAGGGATCGGTTCCTCCCCTCCCCATAGTTAGGACTTTTCTCATGCATCTAGAGAATAAGGGAAACCATACATTCCATAGTTAACAAGGTAAGGTGTTCCACCACAAAGAAGTAAAAAAAATAGAACAAAACTCAAAACAGCTCTGGGTACTGGGCGTGCATCTGCGTCTCTAGTTCCCAGGTATTTTCCTCGATCCCGCCATGTCTCTACAACACGCAAATTGAGGAATGGTTCATTCGCAGAGCACCTTTGTCTCATGATCCTTGATCCTTAATAGTCTTTCCACAAAGGTCACATCGTCCTCGATATCCATCTTTCCCCAGTTGAGGATATGTGAATCGTCGTGTAGATATCATCTGAGTTGGGACACATGGAAGACGTCATGTATTCTCAGTAGCAGCAGTGGTAACACTAGCTGATAAGCCACTTCTTTGACCCACCGCAACACTTCAAAGGGTCCGATGAATCTAAGAGAAAGCTTACTCCCCCTACTGATACTCTGTTGTCCACGTCGAGGGGAGACCTTCAAGAACACGTGGTCCCCGACCCTGAACTCCAAGGGTCTCCTCCTATTATCGACATACGACTTCTGTTGGTCGTGTGCCACCTTCATCCTCTATCGTATAAGCTGAAACTTCTCCATCATGCTCTGCACCACTTCCGGGCCAAGAACACATGTCTCCCCAATCTCGGTCCAGCACATGGGTGAGCGACATGGAATTCTGTACAAGTCTTTGAATGGAGCCATGCGAATGGTAGAGTGATAGCTATTACTGTAGGAAAACTCTACCAGAGGAAAGTGTCTCACCCACGATCCCCCAAAATCTAGAATACATGCTCGTAGCATTTCCTCCATTGTCTGGATGGTGCGCTTCATCTGCCCATCTGTCTAGGGGTGGAAAGAAATGTTAAGATGTAGCTGGGTGCCAAAAGCATGCTGCAATCCCCTCCAGACTCGTGAGGTAAAACTTTCATCCCTATCCGAGACTATGGAACTCAGAACTCCATGAAATCGCACCACCTCATCCACGTACCTCCGTGCTAAGGTATCCACTACAACCGACTCCTTGACATCCATAAAGTGAGCCGATTTCGTCAAATGGTCTACCACTACCCAGATAGCGTCGCAGCCTCCTTGAACCTTGGGTATCCCTGGGATGAAATCTATCGAGATATCGTCCCACTTCCACTCGAGGACATCTAATGGTTGTAACAAACCACCTGGAACATGGTGTTCAGCGTTCACCTGCTGACACACTAGGCACCTAGCCACGAACTCTGCCACCGCCCTCTTTACCCCAGGCCACCAGAACTGATCTCTCAAAATCTGGTAAAATTTGGAAACTCCTGGGTGCACTACTAGGGGTGAGTTGTGGAACTCACCAATAACCCTTTCGTGCATCGCCTCTGGGAAAAACATCTTTCCTCAGAAAAGAATCTGATTCTGAACATCCTCTATCCATCTTCCAGAGCATCGCCTTGATTAACCCGTTCACGCATCACTTCACTCTTTATGACTCCCCCACTGAGACTCCCCCACCTACCATGGTAGAGAAGATTGCACTGTCATCTGATACAGGAATCCTCTACCACCATCCATCCTTGCATCCAGGTGTAGGGTAGCTAACTCCTCCATCGTCTTCCAAGCATCTGTCGACTCTCGAACCGCATCCTTCTGTGACTTCCTTCTCAAGGCATCGGCCACCAAATTTCCCTTTCCTGAGGTTTAGGAAATCTCGAAGTCGTATTCTTGAAGGAACTCCACCCACCTATGTTTCCACGAGTTCAGGTCCCGCTGGGAGAAGATATACTTCAATCTTTTGTGATCCGTGAAGACCACGAAGTGCTCCCCGATGAGGTAATGCCACCACAACTTTAGTGAAAAAATGACCGCCGCAAGCTCCAGGTCATGGGTGGAATAATTACGCTCATGAGGACGTAACTGTCTAGACCCATAGAAGATCACCCCTTGTTGTTGCATCATCACACACCCGAGGCCTTGTCCTGAAGCATCACAGAACACCTCATACGCTGCCCCTTCTTCTAGAAATCTTAGAACTGGGGAACTTACCAACTTCTCCTTCAGATAGCTAAAGGCTTCCTGGAACTGCCCATTCCACACAAAAGCCTGGTCCTTCTTGGTCAAAAATGTCAAATGTGTTGCAACTCGAGAGAAGTTGGACACGAACCTCTAATAGTAACCTGCCAGTCCAAGGAAACTATGAACCTCTGCCATGTTCTTGGGTACTGCCCAAGAAACAAAAACCTTGACCTTCGATGGGTCTACCTCTATTCCCTTATCAGACACCACGTGCCCAAGGAAGTGCACTTCTCATGTCCATAACTTGCACTTGGACAACTTCCCATAGATTTGGTGCTGTCGGAGGGCTTCTAAAACTATTCGCAGGTGCTCAGCATGATCCTCCTCTAACCTTGAGTATATCAGGATGTTGTCAATAAACACAAATATAAACCGATCCAGGTATTCTCGGAAGACGGAGTTCATGAGTCCCATGAACACAGCTGGAGCGTTTGTAACGTCGAACGGCATGACCACAAACTCAAAGTGCCCATATATTCATCTAAAGGCAGTCTTCAAGATGTCCCCCTCCTTCACCCTCACTTGTTGATATCCTAACTATAGTTCAATTTTAGGGAACCACCCTACCGCTTTTAACTGGTCGAAAAGGTCTTCTATCCTCAGAAGAGGGTAACGGTTCTTGAACGTTACCTGAATTAGTCTTCGGTAGTCTATGCACTACCTGAAACCACCATCTTCATTCTTTAAGAGTAATACTGGAGAACCCCAGGGTGATGCACTTGGTCGAACAAATACCTTCTTCATCAGGTCGTCAATCTGGATCCACAACTCCCACAACTCAGAAGGTGTCATCTAGTAGGGATCCATCGAAATCGGATGGGCACCAGGTTGCAAGTCTATCCTGAACTCAAAATCACGTCGAGGGGGTAGAGTCGCCACCTTTTTAGGGGAGACGTCCATAAACTCACTGATGACCCCTGGGACTTCCACCATCCCTGCATCCACCAACTCCACTTATAGTTCAGCCAACAGGGAAAGGAGGGGCTCCTCTCATCTACTGCCTTTCTGAAAACCCTGCTCACCGATGAAAGTTACACGTTGACCGCCCAAATTTGAAAACCTGACCCTTCCTCAGAAGCATTCAATGACGGAACATACAGAGAACAACCATTAAATTCCTAGGATGACATTGTATGGTTATATCTGAAACCATAGAAGATCCTTGATAGACTGATGTGGCCCTATCATCAGTCTACACCCTCGGCAAACATAAAACAAGTCGGTCTGACCTCTGACTGGCATGCTCAGCATCAGGGGCGCTGAAAGTCTCTCGATGTCTAAACCCAGGGAATGGGCCAGACTGGGTGTAACAAAGGAGTGTGAAGCTCTTGTATCTAACAAGGCATAGTCAAGAGTACTAAACATGCTGATCGTACCTCGAACGACCTCTGGCCCAGCTGGAATTGCTGCCTCCACAACATGCAACTACCCACGCCCAGCTCCTCTACCTCTCGGTTGTCGGCTGCCTCCCCGACCATGCCCTAGTTGAGGTCCCTGAGGAGTGACCTGAGGTCAACCTCCTCCCGCAATGTCTGGTCTCAGAGGGGTGGGAGCCTGCTGTCCATGCTGCTTCTGCTGAAGGGGCCTAGCTAGAAACTGTTGCGGCTGAGGTCGGCGCTGAACCTGCCCACCCCCATTGTATTTTACTCTATCCGAGAACTGATTTCGAAGGTTCCCATAGCTTCCATAGATGAAGCATCTCGTCCCTGGTCCTAAAAGTAAAGGGCGAGGTCCAGAAGATCCAAACTGGAACTACTGAGGCCTGCTTCCTGGTGGTCGAAACCTAGAGGGTTCTGATGCTAGAGACCTACTGCTAACGGCCTCCCCTTTCGACGAGCCCAACTGGATCCTCTATCATGATACACCTCCCAGCGTGTGAATCCTTTCCACCACTTCATCTTTCTTCTGGACCTCTAAGTAGGTCGGTAAGATGAAGGGAGTAACAACATACTAAAGAGAAGGTTGAAGTGCCTCCTCTAAACATCTCGCCCGAGACTCCTCATCTGGAAAGAGGTCCAGAGAAAAGCAGAGGAGATCCTTGAACTTGATCCCCAATTCTGTCACTGACATCCTCCCATGCTGGAGGGAGAGTAGCTCCTGCCTCTTCTCAGCCTTCATCTTGGAAGAGAGGAATTTTTCTTGGAACTCCTTCTCAAAGTCAGCCCACGTAACCTCATTCTCCCTCTTCTCCCCAAGATAAATCTTCCACCACTGACGCATTGGCCCGTGCATCTGGCTCACAGCTAGAGGAACCTAGTACTCTGTCGGAGCCCAGATCAAGATGAAATCTGTCACCAGCTCCTCTAGCCAGCTCTCTGTCTCCATGTCTAAGATACTTCCCTCGTACTTCCCGAGGGTCTACCGCTGAAAGGCACAAAGCGTCCTCTTCCACTGATCGTCTTCCTCTTCTCGTTCAGCCCTCTGTTGATCAGCCAATTCAACCTCCTAGGCCTCGATCTCACACACTACTCATGGTTGTCTCTCAGGTTCCATAGCTGCAAGGTAAACAAGGAATGCCTAAGCCCAAGTAGTGTAGAATATTGTTCTTAAATTTTCTTAGACTTCTCATTCATTTTGAATCCCCAAAATACCAATAAATCACAAGAACACAAGTCGTTATGATGCATATACCTTTCCTAGGGTCTATACCCTACAATTAGTGTAGCCTCACTTGGTCGTTCGATAGCCCATAGTCCTTGCATCAGATCATGTGGGGCCCTAAAATCCCATGTCCTAGCCGGTCTTCCCTGGACTATTTCATGCACCAGGATCGCCCAACACTGTTGCCCTACCATCTCATGAAATCCTCACTATTCCTAACTCCAGAATCCATCCTATCTCTCAACCTCTGCCTCAGATACCATTCTGTCATGACCCACCTTCACCAAAAGGAGAGAAGGGACAGCAGATTTACAAACCCTTCCTTATTTAAGTTTAAGTAGAGATAATGACCCCCGAGACCTGCCTTTGATAGGTCCCAGAGTGGCGACCAGCACCAAGGGTATGGAATCACACAAAAGATGGAAGGCATTACCCATTTTATTTTTATAGGATCAGGAGATAAGATAGCAACCCCAACAACACCAAAGTTGATAGTAAAGGTAAATCCGAAAGTAAAAAATTCCCAAATGCATGTTAAAAAGTAAAAGATACAATCCACAATAACTCCAAAGGTAAATTACCAAGGAAAAAGGAAAACTACAACAGAAACTGACCCAAGGTCCGAGATAGTACGGTCTCGCATGATCCCTAAAGTCCTCCTGGAAACTGGAAAGCAGTTTTATATACGTAGGGTGAGCATATAAGTATACTCAGTAGGGAAAACCAAAGACTCTCGTGCACAAGTGGGGAGGAATTCTAATGCCCTGTGAGAAAAGAGACAACTAAAGCACATAGCAAGGAAAACTATCCACCCAAGCCTCACTAAGGCACACTCCCCAAATAACGCATGTCAAGTAATGTATAGTAATAACACATAGATGTTTAGGTACCCCACGCCACTTTCCCACTAGTTATTGAAGACATCCTATTCATCGAACCAATCCCTCCATTCTCACCACAGTCCCACTACCACACCCCGCCTGCACAAACCTGGGCCACAACCACACATCCCGCTCACAAACACCTGAGCTACAACCACCACACGAAACCACGCCCGCAAGCACCTGGGCCAGAACAACTACTGCCACGCCCAGAGACACCTGGGCCTCATCCCGAAGATTCTTGGGAACAACCTACCTGCACATCTGGGCCAACCACCACAACTACCCTACCCGAAGAATCTTGGGCTATAATGGACCTCAGGCCATCACAGCCTGCCCGAAGAGTCTTGGGCTATTCGGGAAAGGGAGCAGAAAAGGATCTAATAACTAGCCACAAAGAAGAGTGTTGGAAAAAACACACCCCCCCCCCAGGAAAAGGGGGTGTTCGGCACTAAGCGCTCAAATTGGGTGGGGAGCTAATAAGAAACATAAAAACTACAGATATATGTATAGGTAACAAGCACTAATCCCAACCTAGGGTTCCAAAACCTAAGCACAAATACCCTCATTACTATTCATTCATAAAAGAACAGCACAACACTCACAGCCAAGTCACAACTCATTCCCAAAACCAATTCCCCATTTAACTCATCCTTGTTTCCAAGTTCAAGTGATCTCATTTAGGTGAATTATACACTACTGGGAAACTAACAGGCATAACCACAAGGTAGAGAAAAAGAAAAAATCAAACAAAAATTTAAGCATTCACACCCGGTTCTCTTGTGAAGTCACAACGACAACAGGATAAGTGAGATCCCTTGAATTACTGGAACCAAACCAAGCCTCAAGATACAGCTCACACAGCTTCAAATTCACAACCAACAACTATGCCACAACAGAGGATCCCATCCCCGTCTACATCTTCCCATAAGCACCAAGAAGAACAACACACCTACTACCAAAACATAGTGGGAACTTCCAGGTTCAAGCACATCATTCATTAGGTTCTTCTTTCTGTTTGTTAACCAGGTTGGTCACACAGGGATTCTTGGTTTATTGAACATCCATTTAAACCAACTAAGTTTAGGTGACTAACTAATTTCCATGTTACGGTTATTTAGTCATCACCAAAGACAAGGGTATACTAGGACGCAAGGAAAGACCACCAACGGCCAGGATTTTTAGTGATCACAAGCCCATATAGTTCACAACAAATATCAACATAAAAGAGTATAGAAGAACATTGATCACACCCCCTTCATTGTTTAAAGGTCCGATCATTATCTTTATTAAGTTTGGTTTCATCAATCACCATAGAAAAAATAGCAAACCCACCCCGCATGATACACAGAAAGGAGAGACGAAGGAAAAACCCTACTTGGTTGATCAAGGATCGAAGTTTTCCACACACCAAGAATATCGGGGACTCCAAGGGTGAGCAGAAAAGTTCTGGCATATGCGCACCTCTTGTCTCGGGAAGGGAGACTCCAAATGCATTGGGAAGAAAAGGAGGCCATCCAAAAAGAAGAATAAGAATAAGAAATTCTCGTGTGATATATAGATAAGATCCCGTTGTTACGGGATATGGGGATTTGAATGGCTTTAAAGTTGGATCGTGGTCCCCCACGCGGTTGGGTGGTTACACACGACAGGATTAATTGTTATTTAATGATTCCCATCTAAAAAGGTGGTAATAGCTACAACACTTAAGGGTTTTATATAAACAGAGGGAAAACGTTACGCGGACACACAGCTGGGTCCGTTGAGGGTCGCCCCACCCTTAGGAATTTAAACATTGATTAAGGGCTTAAAAATGGCCTTGAACCACTTCCAAAAGTTTAAAAAGACTAAAAGTGGTGATATGAGAGAAACTGCAGAAGAAAACCCCGACAAGGCCGGGTGGCACAGATCATGTCACACACCGATCGGTCATACCGATCAGTCGCACCGATCGATCACACAGATCACGTCACACCGGTCAGTGGGGCACCGATCGGTCACATATCGATTAGTCACACGCCGATCGGTCTCACACGGATCGGTCGCACGCCGATCGGTCACATCGCATGCTGATCGGCCGCACATCGATCAATCGCACCCACCGAGACACCACCCTTAGGATCCAGATTTTGGAAAAGGGGTGGACCAAGAGGTTCTGGGCCATTACAGTATTGGTTTCTTGTATACCTATTTTCATTATTTATAGAGACCTGACATGGAACATCATTGTATATGAGATTACTTTTGGAAATTTTTATCTATTCATTTCTCGGTTATTTACTTTATATCAGTTATGTATCTACTTCTATTGATTTGTATAATTTTTACCACTGTTACACTTTTACATAAGGGAATAGTCTCTCCATAGACACACTCAAGGCCCTCGCTACTTTTCAGAAGCCTCTGGTGCATGGGGAGGTGTGTTTGAGGATATGTGACCCATCATTTCGGGGAAACGTTTAGTTTTATCTGGGTCGGGATATTAAAAAGTGGTATCATAGATTTTTTTTTTCTATTTTTCTTACTATTTTGAGATAATAGACAGGTATTTGCAAGATATTTGAATTTATTAAAGATTTTTTCCTAGGATTAGCTAACCCACCTATAGGAAAAATAAAAAATTCCAGGAATGGAACATGTTTTTCTTGATTTTTGATATTAGAGTTTGTTTGATTTTATCATTGGGTGATGAAATATAATTTTGATATTATTATTTGTATGATTTAGGTTATGTTTTACAATTTCGAAATGAGATGAGGATATTCTTATGATGCATCATTTTAGTCACTTTATAGGATTCACATTCCATGAATTATGTCATACCATATAGGATGCATTGCTTGACTGCATGACTTTGTGATGTGTGACTTGTGTGATATACTAGTTTGATGATAAATGTTTTGGAAAGGGAATTGAGAAAGATGATTGGTACTTAGAGTGTCTATTGTAATATAAACAGTTTTTTCATGTATAGGCTATATCAAACACACTAAGTATCCAATTATGGTATCTTAAGTCATGAACCATCGGTCAGATGCACAGGAACAGGTTGTGGTGTGGATTAAATGGACACCCCATTTTGATTCATGAGGTGTAAGGACCCTTATGGATTGGAAGTGGTGAACCATTTGGTTCAACCATTTAAATTGGATTGAAAACAGGTATGAAATTAAATGAAATTTAATTTTTAAAATAGATAACTTGACCTAGTCCCAGCTTTAGAGTGGGCATTAGGTAGTGTTTTTTGAAATTTTTATGACTTCTTCTTTTTACCCTACCCTGGATTTAGGATAAGATGGAGGGGTATGTCTTGTTTATAGGAATTTTTTTACCTATCCAACATTTTTAGATGTGGAATCTTGTTATTTATATTTTCAAAGGAATGTATTTGGAATTTTAAAGAAATTCCACCACAACAACCTCCATTAATTTTATGCATTTGGAGAAGGGTGAGATAACCATTATAGAATATTTGTCACAATTTACATATATTCAGTGTTTTGTGCCAATTTATCTTTTTGATGAGCTATCGAGGGAGAGATTCTTTAAGTAAAGTCTCATAAATTCCATTCAATCATAGTTCAATGTGTTTTGGTTGGAAAATATTACTAAAATATTGATTCAAGAACTGATTATAAAGTAGAACATGATGGAAGATGGGGGTGTAGAGTAGGGAAGTTCAGGGTCTCGACCTAATGGTTTTGTGACTTCTAGCCAAAAGTGTTTTTTTGAGGCTTCCCAAAAGGGTAAAACTAGTCAAGTTGTTCATTTTGTTAGTTCTATATTCTATCGCTAGTGTGGGAGAAGAGAACATATGAAGAATTAGTGTGATCGAGACCCAGTTGAGTGTTGAGATTTTGGTGGGATGGGCCATGTATTATGTTTTTTATCAGACCTTCCCTATAGCAGTCAATAGAAGGGGATGGACTCTGACTCCATGTTCATGAGTGGGATTCGTACCTCAATGTCAAGCTGGGAGTTTTAGTAGTGCTAGTTTTTCAGACTGATTTTGCAGTCATGGATGAGGCATCCAGGAACCAGTTTTACCTAGACAGACAAGTGGGTTTCTTCGGGTGGTGAGGTTGTTTCACAGGGTCGCAATTCATGTCAAAAATATTATGTACAACCAATCTCTGAAGATAATAGTTTCAGTCCATCTATGTTGAGAGGTATGATCTTAGTATCCTCTATACTACTATCTTCTCTTTTTAATACATGTTCTTCCCGTAGCTTTATATATTCACCTATTATGGAGATCCTTGATCTCATTATTCAATTTTCCAATGGAATTATGACACTTGATATTCCATTGGGGATCATAAAAGAGGATGTATAGTAGTGTATGGAGTTCCCCTTAAGATTGGTTTGTGTCACTTCATATGGGATATTTTTTTCCTTAAGATGACTGGTTTTGACATCATACTCAAGATAGACTAGATAGTTTATTATAAATACTTTTTCAATTTCTATCATTGGAGGGTGACTTTTAGATCACCATAGGGTGGAGTTTTTATTTTCAAGGGTGAATGGGATGTCCAGGTGAGTCGACATGGACCAGAACATTAGGGGCTAAGTGGGATGACAACCTAGATTACTAGTTTGTATCGGGATGATCAAGGATCATGTCATAAGGACTTACCTATCATGGTTGATTATTTTAGGGACCTTTTCCTGGATTAATTTTTTAGATGAACTACTCATATAGAGGTGGATTTCTCTATCGATATAGTTCCATGAGTTGCACTAGTATCTATTTATCCTTACAGGATAGATACTACAGAGTTACAAGAGCTCAAGAGGTAGTTAGAGGACTTGGAGGTAAAGGGGTTTATATGAACTTGTACTTTTCCATAGAGTTCTCCAGCCCTATATGAAAAAAAGGTAGACGATTCCCTCAGGCTATGTGTGTATTATCAGAAATTGAACCAGTTTACTGTTAAGAACTGGTATCCCTTTCCATGGATAAATGATATGTTTGACCAACTTTGAGGAGCTTGGGTTTTCTCAAATAATTATTTGAATCTATGTTATCATCAGGTTCATGTTTGGCCTATGGAAATACCTCATATATCTTTTCATAATAGGAATGGTCTATATTAGTATCTGGTTATGTCATTTGGTCTCATGAACATGCTATAAGTTTTTATGGAACTAATTAGTCGAGTTTTCCATCCTTATCTAGATTTATTTGTGGCGGTATTCATGGATGATGTATTATTTTATTCTAAAAATCAACACAACCAATAAAATCATATTAAGATAATTTTAGATACACTAATAACATTATTTATATGCAAAGATCAAAAAGTTCCCTCTTTTGATGGATAAGATTCACTTTTTGGGTCATATTATTGATAGAGCTAATATTTTCCTCATTTTCTTATGCATTTAAATTTTTTTAATCAACCCAAATAATAAATTTGATCTTATATGAATCAATTTTGGATTTATTATTTGTTTTGAGCGAAATGGTGAAAAAGCCTAATTATGGATTTTAGACAGATTTTTGCATCAAGGGTATTTTGGTCATTTCTTGAAAAATATAATTCCAAATTCTTCGATTAAATTTTTTTTAAAATTATTCTTTTACTTCCTTTATTTTTGTCTTCTGGACCAGGGGATGAATCGATCCTCTAGAGGCCGTAAAAATTCACTAAAGTTGGGAACTTTTCCGGGCGGACAGTGTTGACCCCACCACTATAACAGAACCACAACTCGGACTTCACACATCATATTGAGGTACTTCCACCTGGGATAGCACGAAGAAACATAGGCCCGGCTCTACACAAAATTTAGTGGAGTTTTGAAGTCATTAAAGCCTCCATTTAATGTTATTCTTTTAGAGGAATCTTCCTGGAAGCTTCATTCATAAAACGAAACCTCCAATGAAAAATTCATAACTCATTCATCCGATGTCCAAATAATCTGATCATTTGAGGGTGCATTACCAACACATTAAGGAACAACTTTTATGAAGGGGTAAACTCATGAATAGGCCATTTATTGAGAGAACAATGCGCATGATTTCGGATTCCATAATTCTGCCTATAAAAGGAGGCTCTCACCTCCTTCCCAAAGCATCTCTCATTCCACACCTCATTCCTTCTGGGACACCAAGAAGCAGAACTTTTCAGCTTTAACTTTTATTTCTTTTCTTTTTCATAGTTTTTAATGCCTTCTTCTTCCCCATTCATCTCGCTTACCCCATCCATTGAGGGGTAGTTTCATTTCAGTGGTCAGGAACAGGGGAGGGTGGATCTATGTGTGTGTTTGAGTTCTTGTGCCTTAAATGAATCAAATTCCTTTTCTTTATTATTTTGGTTTAAATTATTAATTCAGTTTTAAATTACAAATGCGGTTGTGTTAGGATTTGATTCTGTTATTATAAATTACTTTGGTCTATGATCACATATCCCTCCACCCAATTCTAATATGTATACAGTGGAAGAATATTAGGGTTGGGTGGGGAGTGCTCGGCGGTAGTCAAGAACATGCATAGGATTGTATGTCGGATTATTAGTTTATTAGGGAACAACAATTTTGGGTTAGGTATTGTTCTAATTAATCAAGAAACCTTCTAAAATCCTAGAAACATTGGAAGGAGGATAGACCAATCTAAGGTTTTAGATAGTAAAATTCTCATCACATCTATCTGACCAAGGGAGAGAGAGGACTCGATAGATGAATCTCTCTCCTACCAATTTAAGGAAGAAGAAGAGATAAAATTTTGAAACCATGATGGCACAAAGCTAGGTATACCCAAACCCAATATGATCATCATACTTATTATTTGTTAAAACCAATCAATTCAAGCTTTTTTTTCTCTCATAGTCATTCAAATTAATTAAAAGCAATCATTTTTAGAAAAAAAATACAAAAAGTGACAACCTGGTTTTTTCTGCACTCCTCTTTGGGAGACTACCTAGGATCAACTACTATACTATACTTAGGTAATTAAAATATTGTTTTTTAATGCCCCATGACAAGTATTCATCAAAATTGGAGTCGTTTCCAATAATTAAAATATTGTTTTGCCACACCCCATGACAAGCGTGCGTCAAGCTTCCAGGAAGGTTCCTCCAAAAGTATAACATTCAATAGAGGCTTTAATGACTTAAAAACTCCACCAAATTTTGTTTAGATCTAGTCCGATGTTTCCTCATGATATCTCATGTGGAATCACATCAATCTGACGTGTGAAGGCTGAGTTGTGGTTCTGTTATGGTGGTGGGGTCCACGATGTCCGCCCGGAAATGTTTTCAACATTAATGAATTTCTACGGCCTCTAGAAGATAGATTCATCCCCTTATCCAGAAGATAAAAATGAAAGAAATAAAATGAGGATTATAAAAAACAATTAATTACAAAATTTGGAATTATATTTTTCAATAAATTAACAAAATACCCTTGATGCAAAAATATGTCTAAAATCCAGAATTAGGTTTTTTTCACCATTTTGCTCAAAACACATCATAAATCCAAAATTGATTCATATAAGCTCAAATTGATTATTTGGGATGATTAAAACAATTTAAATTCATACAAAAATTGTGGAAAATATTAGCTCTATCAATTCACCCATACTTAAACTATGGTTTTCCTCAAGCATAAAATTTCAACATAGAATTCAAATGTCACCAATGTTACCAATATTTAAATTTAAATGCAATAAAATAAAACAATTATCAATGTACAATCAAATATTCAAGTTCCACAAAAAAATATCTATTTAAGTTCCCATTTTTCCATGAAACAATCAATTCATGCATTTTACTTTTCCCCTTTGAAAAATGATGGAGGTTATCCTTTCATTCATTCAAGCTTCTCAATTTATTATTTTTTAACATTCCATATCATGATCTACCTTTTTTTTGATTCTTTTCTCACATCACTCATGATAAAATTAATAGTGGAGTTATTCTCATATCATGGAACATGCTTCTTGTCCATAGGCTTGTAAAGGAACAACTTTCTCCACTTTGTAAAGACAAAACACACATTAAATCATGAGGACTTGCAATAAATGTTCAAATGAATCTACGGCTTTGGGTTGGTGGGTAAATGATTGAAATGATTTAAGGTTAGAAGTATGAGGTTTGACTCTTAAGTACAATGCCTGATTAATCAAGTGAAAACAAAGGATGAACCTCACTCAAATCCCTTTTGATAATGTGAAACACAACACCACCCCCTTTTAATGACATAGGACATGAGTCAATAAATGATTAAAAATAATGATATCATCCAATTTCTCCATATATTTGTTTTAAATAAAGCTCCAGAAAGGCATAACTTAATTTATCTCTATTTTTTATAAAGCTCCAAAAAGGCACACCTTTATTTTCTCCTTCTTTTAAGAAGAACCAGATGAAATGAAAGAAGAATAATGAAATGATGACTCATGCCCAATTTTCTAATATTACACTGCCACCCAAAATTATTACGCACAACTCACACCACCCAAAAAAGATACTCATCCCAATGAACGCACATGAAAGGCCCTTCCCCAACACTAAAACATGAATCTCTAGGAAAAAATACTAAAAGTGTGGGTAGGTAAAGAAATATGAACTTGTAATGTGTCTTAAACCTATAAGGAAGTTCATGGCTTCTATGGTCTAATGAATGATAAATGTAAGGGTGGGTCTCAGGTAAATATGTGGCTAACCAAAGTAGTGCCTCAATAATTTTAAATGTGTTTTTGTATAGTCATAGATTTGAAAAGTTTCAATACATGTTTTGGTAGGTGGCATGTCCCAAGATCACTCAAGAAATTTTCTCAAGATAAAATAAGAAATATATGGTCTATAAATCCTCTTGAGAATGGGAATATATCATTTGGACAATCAATCATGGCATGATTTATAATAACAAATTAATTGACATGAATTTCACAAATTCAAAGCATGAAAAATAGTAGAGAAATTTCATTTACATTAAACAATTAATTCCATCAAATCATGAGACCTCATTTCAATATTCATGCCTCACGTTAATCATCCAATTATTAATTTTACTCATTCAATCTCATTAAAATTGAAATCTAAAACATGGAATCACTAGGTTCCTATGAAACTCATGTCTCCAAGATAATTTAATTAAAACATAAGTCAAGTGTGGGTATTCATTATTTAATTAATGCTTTCAAAGACTAAAAATTTAGGTAATAAAGATGGATAATATATAATTGAAACCCTTACTCCCCTTTCTAATGGATTCTTTTCTTCATGACGTGTAATCCTACTACTAATTCTTCATTAATGGACATGAAATATAAGAATTAAAACAATTGATCATGAAGGCATGTTCAATCATGCTGGTATATGACTAAGAGGACATGTGGAGAATGGGGAAAAAATTTGGGTTGCCTCACAATAGCACCTTTGTTTAATGTAGTTGGCTCGACTAAAAATTTATTTTTCTTAAAAAAAATCTTAGACTACATGATTCCCTCCCCCGCACTTAATTGATGTAGTGTCCTCAATGCATGTAAATGGAATTTTTTGTGTAAGTTTCAAAAAGATGGAGTTACTGGATTTAATCAAGTGTAAATGAATGGTGCAACCTGGTAGGTCTTCATTTTTATTCAGGGTGAAGGAGTGTAATCTCCTCCACTGGTTCTTGAGGTACGGTCCCATGGAGCTTCTTTACCCTCTGCCCATTTACAGTGAATGGGTTTCCTCCCCTTTCCTTTTGAATCTACACAACACCAAAGGGGTATACATGAATAATAGTAAAGGGGCGTTCCCATGTAGAATGAAGTTTACCTAGAATAATCTTACGTCTGGATTTGAAGAGTAACACATGATCTCCAGGGTTGAAGGTTCTTGGTTGAATCACCTTTTCATGGGACATCCTTATTCTATCTTTATAGATCATTGAGTTTTCAAAATATTCTCTTCTAATTTCCTCTAACTACTACAACTACAATCTTCTTTCTTTCCTAGCTTTCTCAAGGTCTAGATTCATCTCTCTGACTGCCCAGTAGGCTCTATGCTCCCACTCCACAGGAAGATGGAGACTCTTTCCATAGATCAATCTATAGGGACTCATCCCTATGTGTGTCTTGTAGGTTGTTCTATATGCCTATAAGGTATCATCTAACCTTTGGCTCCAATCCTTCCGGTTGGGTTTAACTGTATTTTCTAGAATGGCTTTGATTTCTCTATTGGAGACTTCTGCTTGGCCATTTGTTTGGGGATGGTATGGGGTAGATGTTCTATGATGCACCACATACTTCTTCCGCAATGCTTCTATTTTCTTTTTGCATAAATGAGTTCCCCGATCACTGATGATTTCTCGTGGCACCCCAAACCTACAGAAAATGTTAGCCCTAACAAAATCACAAACAACTTTAGCATCATCAGTTCCAGTTGCTTTTACTTCCACCAATTTTGAAACATAGTCTACAGCCTAAAGAATATATGAATTTCGAAATGACATTGGGAATAGTCCCATGAAATCTATTCCCCACACTTCAAAAATTTCACAAAATGTTATTGGTTTTTGAGGCATTTCATGTCGTTTGGATATGTTTCCAGAAAATTGGCATTTTTCACATCTTTTACAACATTCATATGCATCCTTGAATAAGGTGGGCCAGTAGAGTCTGGATTCTAAAACTTTTGGCCTGTCCTCTGAGGTCCAAAGTGGCCTCCACAAGATAATTTATGAAAAAATTCAAACACTGATTCAATTTCACTTCTTGGAAAGCATCTTCTTATGATTTGATCATTAAAAATTTTCCAAAGAAAAGGATCTTCCCAAATGTAAAATCTTGATTCAGATTTAAGATTATGTTGTTGATGAGATCTTTGATGAGAGGGTACCTGATATGTAACCAAATAGTTGACAATGTTGGCATACCATAGTACTTGACTGTTGAC
This sequence comes from Viscum album, assembly GCA_963277665.1. Taxonomy (NCBI): domain Eukaryota; kingdom Viridiplantae; phylum Streptophyta; class Magnoliopsida; order Santalales; family Viscaceae; genus Viscum; species Viscum album. The sequence continues at coordinate 859,554,784 of OY728145.1, forward strand.
GATGTAGAGTTGTTCCCTATGAAGCTCATCATTAAGTACATTTTGGTTTGGGATTTCTGCTTCAATGGCGTGGGGTAGTCAACTCAGATGACTAGCGACTTGATTTTCAGTCCCCTTCTTATCTTTGATTTCCAAATTGAACTCTTTTAAGAGTAGCATCCATCTCACCAACTATGGTTTAGCATCTGCCTTTTTCATTAAGTACCTAAGTGATGCATGATAAAAAACAACTTTAGTGCCCAAAAGATATGATCTGAATTTATCTAGTGCAAAAACGACTGCAAGGAACGCCTTATCAGGGGTTGTATAATTTATTTGTGTTGCATCCAAGGTCCTTGATCCGTAGGATATGACTTGAGGCTTGCTGTAAATTCTTTGTGATAGAGTGGCTCCCACCTCCTGGTTGGATGCATCACAAAGTAGCTCGGAAGGGTAATCCCAATTGGGTGGCTGCATTATTGGTGGTGTTATCAGCCTTTCAATTAATTCATCAAATGATTCCCTACATGAAAAATAAAAATTTAAGTCAGCATCCTTTAAAAGTAATCTTAAGAGAGGGAGGGAAATATTACTAAAATCCTTGATAAATCTTATGTAAAATCCTGCATGCCCTAAAAAGGATATAACATGTTTGAAAAAAGTTGGATATGGCAAGAAATTTATTACATCAACTTTGGATTTATCAACCTCAATCCCATTTTTTGAAATTATGTTCCCCAACACTATCCCTTTTTCAACCATGAAATGAAATTTTTTGAAATTTAGGACAAGGTTCTTTTCAATGCATGTTTTCAATACTTTTTCCAAATTTCCCAAGCAATGATCAAATTAATTTCCAAAAACTTTGAAATCATCAAGAAACACCTCTAAGAAGTCCTCAATGTGGTTTGAGAAAATACTCACCATAAAACGTTGAAATGTACCTGGGGCATTGCATAGCCCGAAAGGCATCCTTTTGTAGGCGAATGTTCCCAAAGGACAAGTGAAGTTCATCTTCTCCTGGTCTTCTGGTGAGATCGGTACCTGGAAATATCTTGAGAATCCATCTAAAAAATAGTAATGAGTTTTTCTAGCTAACCTTTCAAGAATATGATCAATGAACAGAATAAGAAAGTGATATTTTCTGGTAACTTGATTTAACTTCCAGTAATCTATACACACTCTCCAGTCGTTTTGTACTCTCATAGGGATCAGTTCGTTTCTTTCATTTTTAACAGTGGTCAGGCTGGTTTTTTTAGGGACTACGTGAATTGGGATGACCCATTGAGAATCATAGATTGGGTAAATTATATCATTTGCTAACAATTTCTCTATATCTTTCTTAACAACCTACATGATTATGGGATTGAGTCTTCTTTGAGGTTGGCTAACTGGTCGGGAATCACTTTCTAAAAATATCCTGTGAGAGCATACCTTAGGGTTGATTCCAGGAATATCACCTAAACTCCATCCTACAGCTTTGACATTCCTTTGGAGAAGGTCAATCAGTGTTTGTTCTTGTGAATGGGATAGGTTATTGGAAATGATTACTAGAAATTTCTCTCCTTCCATTAGGTAAACATACTTCAAATCACATGGAAAAGGCTTCAAATATAAACATGGGGGTTGTTCAAGGGATGATATTTCATTTAGATTTAATACTTCTATGGTTGAATTCTCTAGTATAATCTCACTTTATTTTAAAAAGTCATTGAAAAAATCAGATTTTACCTCATCATCTAACATGATATCAGAATTTTCAGGTTTATGGGAATTATATAATTCAAATAAAAAGTTTTCTCCTACTGATAAAAATTCATAAAGCATACCTGAGTCTTTAATTGGTTTCATGCCTTCGTCATGGGAGATCTCATAAAGTGAGTTATTTTAGGATGGGTGTTTCATCGTATCAAGAATGTTGAAGTGTACCGTACTGTCTCTGAGTTCCATGGTGAGTGTTATTTCATGCAGGTTGATGATCGTCCTTGTTGTTTTCAAGAATGGTATCCCTAGGATGGTGGGAGATTGGGCTAGTTCTCGTTCATCCTCCATAGCGAGGAAATAAAAGTCTTCTGGAAAGATTAATCCTCTCACTCCTACAAGTAAATCTTTAACAACTCCAGTTGGGAAAACGGTGGATATGTTTGCTAATTGTACCACCACCCAAGTTTTTTTTAGTTCTCTGATCTACAAAGATGAAAACACTTAGTGAGGAATCACATTTATCGAAGCTCCAAGATCACATAGTGCATCTATAAAATTTCAAGAACTGATAGTGCAGGGAATAGAAAATGTCCCTGGATCTTGACATTTTTGATGTATCGGAGGTGTGATCAATGTTGAGATGCTTCTTCCTAAGTTGATTCTTTCATTTCCATCCAGCATCCATCTTTTAGTACACATCTCCTTCATAAATGTTGCATATTTAGGGATTTTTTTGATTGCATCCAGTAGTGTGATGTTAATATCAACTTTTCAGAATGTTTCCTGAATTTCACATTGAAGTCGGTCTTCTTATCCCTTATTTGAAAAAACCAATGTAGATGGGAATGGTGTTGGGATATCCTTTTTCTCCCTTTGTTGTTTCTGAAAAGGTGTTTTCGTTCTTTCTTTCTAGAACCTTGTTCTTTCTTTTTTGTTGTTATTTCCTTCATCTTTTGGTTGGATAGGACGAGCTTCAGGAGGATCCCTGGAATCATCCTCTTCACATTGTTCTGGTGGTGTGATCTCTTTCCCGCTTTGGGTTGTGATTTCACAAACATTCTCCTTTGGATTGGGAATTGTTTGTGTGGGAAGAATACCTTGGTTCTTGGTGAGAGCATCTATAATGCATGCAAATTGATCAGCTAGCTTGTCCATTTTATCTTCTATTCCTGTAACTCTTGTCTTCAGCTATTGATCTTCAGTTGTCAGTGCACTTGTGGACAGTTGCTCATAATTCTTCTGCTGGAAAGGTGGCGGTTGGAAATTTTGTCGATGTTGGAAGGTCGGATGATAATGTTGTTGGAATGCTATCAGGTTCTGATATTGTTGCTAAAAATATGCTCGGACTTGTTTCTGTTGAAACCCATACCCTGATTGGGATTGTGGCTGGTATTTCCTTTGTTGATAGGTTGTAGCACAACTTTCTGTCCCCTGCACTTTTGTACATTGATCAGTGTAATGAGAATTAGAAGAGCATAAACCACATACCAGATTTGGTCTTTGTTGTTCCTTCAAATGGTTCAAAAATATTTGTTGCACAAACCTAGTAAGTTCACCCATTTAGTTTCTAATTAAATCTACTGAATCAGATGTTCTTACCTCATGGATTCCTCTTGTTATCGTACCTCGAGTGCCAAACTGATGTGAATTTTGTGAAATCTCTTCAATCAGAACTCAGATATCTGGAGGTGATTTGTCAATGAGGGCTCCTCCTGATGAGGCATCTAATAGATTCCTATCATTGCCAAGCAATCCTTGGTATAAGCACACAAGGAATTGTTCCTCTTCTATTTCTTGGTGTGGGAAACTTGAAAAACCCTTCTTGAAATGTTCCCAGTATTCGTAGAGGGTTTCCCCAGTTGATTGATATATGACATAAATCTCCTTTTTTATTGCAGTGCGCCTGGATGTTGGGAAGAATCTTTGTAGGAAGAATTTTATTAGATATTCCCACTCACTGATCTCCCCTATTTGCAGATTTTATAACCATTTCATCACTGCTCCCTCTAGTGAGAAGGGGAATTCCCTCCACTTCACATGCTCTTCCGCGACTGCTTGAGGTTTGAAGCTGGAGCAGACCTAAGTGAATTATTGAATATGTCGATTTGGGTCTTCACCTACAAGACCATGAAATTTAGAAAGCACTTGGATAATGTTAATTCATAGTTCAAAATCATTTTATATGGCAGGAACTGTAAGTTGATAATTTTGATTGACAAATTGAGGTGCGAAGATGTCGCACAAGGTTCGGTTGGGATTTACAGCCATTATTAAAGGTTCAAAGTCTTCACTCAAGGTATCACTTGAATCGATGAGATTGATTTATTTGAAATATTTGGAAAGATTTTGATTTCTCAATTTGGTTATTGTGCGCTCAATTTCTGGATCGAATTCCAATAAATTTCTATTTGAACTACAGGTCATTAAAAATATATTTTTATTTTTTTAAAACAAAATTGAGGCACTATCTCCCCAGCAACGGTGCCAAGTTTGATGCACGCCTGTCATGGGGTGTGGAAGAACAATATTTTAATTACCTATGTATATTATAGTAGTTTATCCTAGGTAGTCTCCCGAAGAGGAGTGCAGACAAAACAAGGTTGTCACTTTTTGTATTTTTCTGAAAAGGTTTGGTTTTAATTAATTTGAATGACTGTGAAATAAACAAACAGCTTGAATAGATTGGTTTTAATAAATGATAATTACAGTGATCGGATTGGGTTAGGGTAGACCTAGTGTTGTTCCATCATGGTTTCCAAAAATTTTCTCTTCTTCTTCCTTAAATTGGTAAGAGAGAGATTCATCTATTGAGTCCTCTCTCTCCCTTGGTCAGATAGATGTGATGAGAATTTTCCTATCTAAAAATTTAGATTGGTCTATCCTCTTTCCAATGTTCCTAGGATTGTAGAAGGTGTCTTGATTAATTAGAGAAATCCCTAACCTGGAATTTTTGTTCCCTAATAAACCAATATTCCGACATACAATCCTACGCATGTGCTTGACTACTGCTGAGCACTCACCACCCAACCCTAATATTGTTCCACCATATACATATTAGAATTGGGTGGAGGGAGATATGATCATCAACCAAAGAAATTTATAATAACAGAATAAAATCCTATCACAACCACATTTGTAATTTAAAGATGAATTAATAATTAAAACCAAAATAAGAAAGAAAAGGAATTTGATTCATTTAAAGCACATGAACTCAAGCACACACATAGATCCACCCTCCCCTATTCCCAATCACTCAAATGAAACTACCCCTCCATGGATGGGGTAACTGAGATGAATGGGGTAGAATAAGGCATTACAAAACTATGAAAAAGAAAAGAAATAAAAGAGAAAGACAAAAATTTCTCCTCCTTGGTGTCCCAGAAGGAATGGGATGGAATGAGAGATGCTTTGGGAAGGACTTTTGTAGGAAGAATTATGGAATCCTAAATTTTTCATGTTTTTGTCTCAATAAATTGTCGATTCATGCAATGAAACCTTCATAAATGTTGTTCCTTAATGTGTTTTCCGTTCACCCTCCAAATTGCAGCTCATTGGGACACCAGATGAATGAGTTATGAAATTTTCTATGGAGGTTTCTTTTTATGGATGAAGCTTCCAGGACGGTTCATCCAAAGGTATAACATTCAATGGAGGCTTTAATGACTTCAAAACTACACCAAATTTTGTGCCGATTCGGACCTATGTTTCCTCATTATATCCCAGGTGGAAGAACCTTAATCTGATCTGTGAAGGAAGAGTTGTGGTTCCGTTATGGTGGTGGGGTCCATGCTGTCCGCCCGGAAAAGTTTCCAACTTTGATGAATTTTTACAGCCTCTAGAAGATCGATTCATCCTCTGGTCCAGAAAAAAAAGGAAATAAAATAGGGATTCTAACCAAATTTTAATCAAAAAATTTGAAATTATATGTTTAATGAAATGTCCAAAATACCCTTGATGCAAAAATCTGTCTAAAATCTAGAATTAGGCATTTATCACCATTTTTTTCAAAACAAATCATAAATCCAAAATTGATTAATATAAGCTCAAATTGATTATTTGGGATGATTAAAAAAATTTAAATGCATACAAAAAATGTGTAAAATATTAGCTCTATCAATTATCTTGGATAAATAAGTATTAGTTGACCCAAAGAATGTGAGAGTTGTACTTTACTAGGAGAAACATAAGAAAATCATTGATATAAGAAGTTTATTGGGGATACCTGGATATTATTTTTGTTTCATACATGAATTATCAATATTAGTAGCATCTATTATGGTATTGACTAAGAATGGTTTGAAGTATTTGTGGTCAGATACCTATAAGAAATCCTTTTAGGAGATTCAAGGGAGACAGACTTTAGCGTAAATCCTAATTCTTCCAGATCTACTAAAGAGACACACTGTGTATTGTGATCCCTCAAGTATTAGTCTAGGAGATGTTATGATATAGGGAGACTGATCCAAGGTGTATGGGTCTCATCTTTTGAGACCATACGAGAAGAATTACTCAATGCAAGATCTCAAGTTAGCCAATGTTGTACATGTCTTTCACTATAAGAGGCATTATTTACTATGAGAGAATTTTTTGGTGTACATAAACCACAAAGGCCAAAAGTATATATTTACACATCATGAATTGAATTTTTATTTAAGGTAGTTTGAGATCCTATAGTCTTTTGACTTTGAGATTTCCTATATACCTGTTAAAGGAAATGCAGTTGTTGATGCACTGAGCAAGAAGACTCATATATAGTCAGTTAAGGAGGACAGTAGCAAGTGGAAGATTATGGACTTGTTTTCAAAGATTCACTTAGAGGTGTAGGATGGTCCGGGGTAGAATTTTCTCTTATCCTTGTAAGTGACTTATACTCTTCTGAATAGGTTAATAATGAGATATTTATTAATTTCTAAGGGCATAGTCCTATGGGATAGTGTGGTAGGTAAGTACTCACCTCCTAGATGGATTATTGATGGGATGAAATTCTATGTATTCATGGTCACTTATGGGTTCCAAAAGACATGCACAAGGATATGATGTAGGATTTTATAGACTTATTTTAGGCATTTAATCCTAAAATTACCAATATGTATCGTGATTTATATTTCCTACACTTGTGGTTGGGTATGAAATGTGAGGTGGATGGTTTTATCATGAGTTGTTCCAACAGTTAGTAGGTGAAGGAAGAACACCACTGACAAGCTGGTATTTTATTGTAGTTACCCATTCCTGATTGGAAGTGGGAAGATGTTGTGATGGATGATGTGACTAGGTTGTTGAGGTCGCATCGAGGTAGTGAATTTGTGTGGGTTGTTGTTGATAGGAACAGGAAGGTTGATATTTTTCTTCTGATCAGGGAGCCCTTCTCTGTAGATGAGTTTTAGAGGTTGTGTATTCATGATATAATATAAATTAATAGGGTTACTTAGAACATTGTATTTAATATGTATTCTCACTTTATGTTACATTTATAACATTTTTGTGGAGGGAGTTTGGTATACAGGTGATTTTGTGCATGGAATACCTCCCTCAGACTGATTTCCAGTCAGAGCACATGATTTAGGTTCTTGAGGACATGCTGAGAGCATGCATCCTAAATTTTGGGGGCTCTTTGGAGATGCATATACCACTAGTTAAGTTATCCTTCAATAATAGATATCATGAAACTATATAGATGGAACATTATAAGGATTTATACGGTAGGCCATTTCGATCACCCATATACTAATTAGAGGTAGGTGAAGCAGCTTTACTAGGATCGCTTCTCATGTTGTAGACATTAGAGAAGCTCTATTTGATTCGAAAATGGATGACTACCACAAAGTCAAGAAATAAATATTACATTGATCATCATTGATGACCTCTAGAGTTTGAGTTCAGGGATCATGTTTTTTTATGTATCTCATTGAGGTTGGGAAACAGGCATATTATGAGATAGGGTAATCATTCACCACGATATATCAAGTCATTTGAAATTTTAGATAGAGTTGGGCCAATATCCTATCATTTGTAGTTATCTCAGAGGTATTGAGCCATGCATTATGTCTTCTATGTATCTCAGTTGCACTATTATCATTTATACTTGTCTCATATTATTGATCCTGAGTTGGCTGTGTTACAAAAAAATAAATCCTTTAATGAGATTCTTGTTTATATCATAGATAGAAGCATGAAGGTTCTTCGAGGATGGTTTGTTTCTCTCGTACAAGTGATATTGAAGAACAACTATTTATAGGATGAGACTTGGGAGTGGGAGGCCGACATACATTCTTAGTGGATGAAGTTATTCTTAGGATATTCTTAACAACCTGTGGAAGGGAAATTTGGGGATAAATTGATCTAAGGGGAATATTATAAGATCCTAGGATTTCTTATAATGTATAGATCTTTTTTTAAGTTTAACTCCTTAGTTTTGACCAAATTTAATTGTTTAATGAGATAATAGGAGTTTTGGGGGTGTCTGGGGATTGTTTGGATCCCAGAGGCTCAGTTATTGGAAAAGGAAACTAGGTCCCATTGTTAGTAGAAAATGTGTTACCCAATATGTATGGTTTAATTAATTATACATGTTTCGAATAGTGGGTATCAATAGGCCGTATGGTTTGAGGAAATCATGCAACCTTAGGTGAAACCATTGCAAAAATTTAAAGACATTTAATAGATGGGTGTTCATGGTTTGAACACATTTTGTCAAACCATGACCATAAAACCATGTGTGGTACCCCTTAAGACAATGAAGGGTGCAGAGTTAGCACACAATTTGGAAAAAGTGTGGCCAAACCATGAAATCTAGTACTTTTAGGTGAAATGATCTTTTTTTGTTAATGAGTTTAAAGGTTTAAACCCTTTTCTCTTTTCCTCTATTTTAAAACAACTTAACTTGGGAGATCTCATTTAAATCCAATACATAGGCTTTTCCACCATTTCTTCATCCAATGTCTGATCTGAGCATTGTTTATCTCATTGGATCTACATCGGTAAGATATTTTATCATCTTATGTTGTTATTAATTCTTGTGGTATTGAAATAGTTATTTTAGTTCAAGATAATATACCACTTTCCATTATTTTCATCCATTCATCATTTTTCATCCAATATGGACCGAATCAATGGTCAATACTGGATGAGTGCTCTACTATGGACCTATAGTAGGTGGTGTATACAATTCCCCTTACGGTTTGGTGTTTTATAAGTTGTATAATCCTTTTCCCACATTCCATAATTTTTTTGTGTTTCCTAGGAAATTATTTAAAAAGATAAAGTGAATTAATTGGAACCTATTAAGTTTCCCCTAGAGTACCATTTTATGGTTGCATGTCATTTAGCCTCAACCTAGACGACCCATGGGGTGCACCCTTTATTTTTTCCTATGTTATACCACCTCATTTGGCATGTGTGAGCTCCCATTTATAGAGGGATACTTTTTAAACTAAATGGAAATTGAACTGAGGTGATATGAGAGTGTTGACGCCTCCTTACTATGTGATGAAATGATATGAAATGTTTTGATTGTTTAAAATGGATTTTATAGAATTTTTTGATATGAGTTGGATGAACTCATGGGAAGTAATTCATTATGAAATTATGATTTAAATGAGATGAAAAATTGAAGGGGTAAGAGATTCCTTGGTTGGTATACCTTGGATCCTAATTTCATATATGCCATGGACTTTTCCCCCATGGATATTTTTTACGGTAGTGGATTCCTTATACAGTTTTACTCCATGGATTTTAATTCTATAGGCTATTATAGGCATTTCTACCCCTTTGATCCGAATTTCTTCGGATTACATTGTACATGGTCTATTGGCATGTTCCTTGGACCCCACCCAAGACTTTACCGAGTTTCCATCGAGATGCTCATGGGACTCTTCATGGATGTATGGATCTTTTATACCTTGGATTTGGTCCTTTATGGAATGAAACTTCTGATTACATGGTGAGGCCATTGTCGATTATATTAATTTTATGGCATGGTTACGGAAAATTTTATACAATTTATTTATATGGTGTGGTTGGGGTAAATGTTATACACTTTGATTATACAACATGGCCTTGGTGAGTATTATACATTGAATGATTCGACATGGCCTTGGTAGTTGTTTTACACTAGATTACAAAGTATATTCATTGTGTATTGGTTTATTTATGCATTACAACTACCCTTTTTTATGGGATCTTGACTATTATTTATAGGGAGCCTTGGTAGGTTGTATTTTACCATTTTACTTGATCTCTTTACTTTCAGTACTGATATACCTATGATATATATATTGAACACTACTTTAGCTTGTTATTACATAGACTAGATTTTTTATAGACACCATTGGTGGTATCCTATTGAGTGATATCTCACACCCTATTTGGGCCACCATTGGGTACCTAGAAAAACTTCACAAATATAGTTAGGGACTGGGAAATCACTCGTTGTACGATGCTTGACTTGTTCTACACTTAGGAGGAAGAAAGAATAGGACCAAGTTATCCTATGATGCTATCAGGAGATGGTTATTTTTTTTATTTTTGGTATTTTGATACATTTATCATATTGGATTCTTGTATATCTATTTTATAGCTTTATAGAGTCATGACATGGCACATCATTGTATATGATATTACTTTTGTAATTTTGTATCTATTATTGTCTTGGTTATTTACCTTATATAAATTATTTATCTACTTATGATATTGATCTATAGGATTTCTACCATAGTGTTACACATAGAAATGAGGGAATAGTCTCCCCAAAGACACACCCTATTCCCTCGCTTAAAGTCGATAGCCTCTGGAATATAGGGAGGCACAATTGAGGCCATGTGACCCACCAGCTTGTGGCACCATTTAGTAGAATCATGGTCAAGATGTTTCCCAAGATATCATTTTTAGAAATATATCTTTGTATTTATTAGTTTTATCAGTTATTTTTATGTTCGAGTTGAAAATTTTAGAACATTGAAGGGAATATTTATGGTGTATAGTTAGGGTACACAGTTCCCTAACTTTTCATGTGAATCATGTACATCAGACATGAGTTTCAAAATCATTTTCATATTTGATCCTATCATGAAAATAAACTATGTAGATATAAAAATTTTATTAAATAACCTCAATAATTGTTAGTGCATGGTTGGCCTAGTTGTGCACACAAACCATGTGTCCTTTTAAAATATAATTATTTTAAATTTTAATATCCCAACCTAAAATAAGTAGGTTCTTTCTTTCCCCTCATTAATATTAGTGGCCTCTAGAAGTTCCCAAGCTATCACCCCCTTGTTATTCCTCACTTATTTTAACTCTAAATTTTATATTCTTCATCAAAGGACTTTAATCTATTCAAGTAAGTGGTTTTTATCTCCTTCCTCCATCTTCTTCTTTTTTCCTTCATCATTATATTCTTCTCTTATGAACATGGTAGCCTAGGGTTCCATTTTGGTATAATTTCATATAGGAATTATTGTTGGTAGGCCTTCAAATATTTTTATATATCTCGTATCCTCTCATTTTGTATAAAAATAACCATTGGAAATGAATTCATCAGTTCAAGGTAAGTGTTTCCATTTTCTTCCCTTTAATCTATGAACCATGATTTATTGAATTATATAAATGATATTTTGAGTTATGATAAATATATATATATATATATATATATTATTTTTATGATTTCAATCAATTATAATTTTGTTTATTTTGTAAAAAATTATAGTCTATATGTTATGGAATTAAATAGAATTTTTTTTAAAATAAGGTTTAGGTATTAAATAAAATGATATATATAAGTTTTTTTTAATGTTCACTATGTTTTAAGGGAATGTTAGTGTCATTAAAATGATTTTTTCATGAAACACAACTTTATGAATTTTCTATTTTTAAATTGAGAAATTCATTGAGAAAAAATTATTTCTTAATAATGTATAGGTTTTAATAGAATGGGTAACTTTGTTCCTTGAATTTAATTGAATTAAAATGTGGAATTACATTAAAAAATTAACCGGGTGGGATAACTTGGGTACTAGGGGGTTACAAGGACAATTTATAGGATATATTATAGATAAATTATCCTTATCTTGTGTTATCCTAGCAATGTTGTGATTATGACTATGGTGGATATCCATAATGTGACTATAACAAAGGTGGCTAGTCATAATGTAGCTTTGACTAGTCTATTATGTGATTCCTGATAGTTTAAGAAGATTCCCTGGATAGTGTATTACATCTAGTGTAACACCCCGAGATTTCATGGTATATTTATTTTTAAATAAATTCAATAGTTTCTGTTGTATGCAAAACTGAGATTGAGTGCACTATGATCACCTAAATTAGCTGTTTAAAAGTGGTTATGAATAGTATTAACCACATAATGAAATTTATAAAAAAAATCAAAATAGAATTCATTTTTTTATTCGGAATATCAAAATTATTTTAGGGTGAATTTTATGTTTTTTTTTGAAAAGTTTCAATTCTTGATGAATAGTGAAAAATACAACATTATTGTTAAAAACGTCTTTTTCATTTAAATAATTATTTTACATTAAATTTATTTTAAAGTAAAAATAGATAAATAATATTTATATTAATTCAATTTAGATCATTTGAATCATTCGTATAATTGAATTAGATATAAAAAATTAATAAACTTTTTAATGTCTCTTTTACCCGTCTTCTAGCTACATTTGTGGGATTAGAAATAAACATAATTTTACCACTTATATGAATTGAATTCTGAAAAAATAACATACATGGTTGTAATTGGTATGAAAAATTTGGCCTAATAGGATCAAAATAATTTTTGGGGAATAGTAACTTTTTTATTTTATTTACCACAGTTAATGTTAAATAGGGTGATTAAAGGTAAAAATAATATTATAATAATATAAAATTACCCTAACACTTTTCCTAATTTCATTGTATAATAGTTTAAAGACCCAAATAAAACTTAGGTATAAAATATTCTCTTTTTAAGCGACTTGTGTTAGATTATGACAATTATTATATTTTATTTAAAGAAGAGTTAAAAATTTCATATTCAAAGTTTAATAACTAAAGAAATATTAATATAGGTTTATACCTAAGATAAATTAAATTATAAATATTAATTATAAATAAAATACATATATATAAATCATTATAATTTATTTATAATTTTTATACATTAAATATTTAAATTTTATTATGACACAATGATGATACAGTAATTTATTTTTTAAAGGAAGAATCAAATAAAAGATATTAATAATATTAAAATAAATAACATTTGAAATATTTGATGTCATCATAGAATTTTAGGTATTATTATGACATGTTAGTGATGATTTAATGTATTTTTTCTAAGTAATAAAGTTGTTATGAGTTTTTAAAAATTAAAATAATAAATAGCTTCAAAATTGACATAAATGAGATTTTAAAATAAATAATATTTTATTAAATGATATAAAATTCATTAAAATATATAATTCATCACACTAACTAGGATAATGTTCAATATTTTATAAGTGATCTAATTGGGGTTCTTTTGGAATTTTATAGTAACTATATTAACCATATAGTGTAAAAAAGACAAGTTGTTATGGTAAAAGTTAAATTGTTTAACTAAGGGTAAAATCCAAAAGATAATGTTAATTTTGTAACCAAAACATGTATAAAACTCATTTTTTGATATTATTTAGACCCATACTAATATTATACTCAAAATAACTCACTTTGGATAAATTTTAAATCGAAAATTAATTTATAATAAATTAATAGTTTTGGAGTTTCCAAAAATGCCTCTCCCCTCTCTTATAAAAGGTTACCTCTCCTTATCTTTCATTAACAACTCTAAATCCATTTATTTTGGCCAAAACTGTAAGAACCCGGATCATTGTTTCATGTATGTTTTTCCTTTTCTGGTCGTTTTTTAGAAAAAGAGGAAAATCTGGAAAATTCCTAAGTACATGCCCTGTACTTTGATGCAGCGCCAGGCCGTGTGCTGGCCGTGTCCGGGCCACACACACGGTGTGTAGGGGCAGTGTGGAGGCCGCTTAAAGTGGAGTACGGAAAGGCCAAGTAAATAATGTGTACCCCAGAAGTACATTCTATGTACTTTCTTTTTTTCATTAAACGGACCGGGGTCGCGCCTGACGGACAAAACTCGCTTCTTCTTTAGGTTCTTCATTCGAGAGAACCCGTACGGCCGCAGAACTTCTCTGAGCCCCCGAGCCTCTGTCCATTCACTGAATTGACCACCGTCAATTGCATTGGAACCGCAGCGGTAATCCCTTCCTTCTCATATAGCTTTGGTTTCCAAGTCATTCTCTTTCTCAAGATATTTTGGGTTGAGCATTTTGGATGTTTTCTCAGATCTTCGACGTTCTAAGGCCAGCAATCATTTTTTCCATTTTCTAAAGCCGTTTTAAGGGTTTGCTGGTACCCATTACACCAAAACACCACATTCAAGAGAAATACAAATTTCAGATTTCCTTATCAAATTCAAATTCCCCGTAAACCGCCTCGAGCCACGAGCAGCGCCAACTTCACGCACCCACAATCTTTTCACACCTGCCAGCATATCCCGTGACAGCGCTGACAGCCTCGCACCGCGCACCATCCAGACCGCACGTCAACCCTTCAACCGCCCACACGCCAATCGACAGCCACGCGACGTCCCGACCACCGTCACGCGCCGCACATTCTCGAACCACCGGCACGATTCACCGGCTCCCGACGTCGTCTTCACCAGCGACCAATGTTGTTATCCCTGGAAATCTTCGTCGATATCAAACCAATACAACGCCGGCGAGGACCCGTCGTCTCCATCGCAAAAACAAGGAACCACAAAAACCACGCGATCCACAGAAAATCACAAATCAAAAAAACAAAATGGGGAACCCCACATCAGACACTCCAACCACCAGCGACATCCCTCAGAGACCCTCAATCACACTCCACCACCGCAGCTCAGAAGACGACCTCAACAAGTTGCTAAACCGCCACAGCACAACCGTTCATCCCCGAGAGAAGATCCTTGGACGCTCGGTTGAGTGTGCCGGTGCATCCGTTCTTACGCCCAAGGACCAGACCCCCGGAAACGAAGAAGAAATGTACAACGCAACAACGAGAAGATACCTCCAAGAGACCGCCATAGCGAGCACCCAAGACCTCCGAAGAAAATCCACCAGAGGGCAGAGGCAGTGGCGAGGTCCCCGGATCTATCATCTTCAAGCGTCAACTGCTAAACGAAAACCTTCAAAACTTAAAATCACACAACGATAACATGAAACAAGGAACCCCCCCTCCCCAGGCCACTCTAGATCTATCATTACAGGGTGAGGAGGCCGGGGAGGGAGGAAACGGGAGCGCCGAGGAGAAACCCTAGGAGTCGCGGGAGAGAAAGCTGAAGCCGCTCCGAGTCCCCTCGATGTTCTAAGGAGAATCAATCATCGTGGTTCAATTATATCGATCTCCTAGCATCGAGGTAGGTGGTTTGTGCCTTTCTGTAGGAAGTATTTGAATATTTTGTGCAATTACACTAATTCCCTTGAATAAGGTATTGTGTGTTTCCTATTTTTGATCTTGTTGTACATCTACTTTGATTGATTGCTTGAGTAGAGGTCGATGCTTGGGAATAGGGTAATTTTTACTGTGCTAGGGATGTTTTTCCATGCATGTTTTTCCTGTTAGGCGTTTTTCCAGTTGCAATGCCTAGTTGTAGGATAGTGGAACTATTACACTGTTATGTTGTTGTGCCTTAGAATGATATCCAAGTAGTTCGTGTGGTTTACTTGGGGCGATACGCATGCTATCCATGTTTGATTTACACAGGGCTGTGAGAACCTAGTGTAGTGGACCATAGGGAGAATGGACGTAAGGGATTCTCCAGAGTGTCTTATTAATTCGATGCGAGACCAAAGGGGGAATTGACGATGAGTGATTCTTCAGAGAGTCTTTAGTTCCTCGACGCGGGCCACAGGGAGAGTGAGACGTTGAGTGATTCCCCAGAGATCCTTTAGTACGATACGAGACCACATGGGGAATTGATGGTGAGTGCTTCCTCAGAGAGTCTATTCTTCAGCTAAACCAGAGGGGTGAGATTGTGTGTGCCTCCAGAGGGTTTCTAGTACTTGTAGGTTGAACCATAAGGGTTAGGTTGTGAGAACTACCCAGGGGTTTACCTGTTGTTCTACTTGTTTATTGGTTGTTACTTGTGTACTTTATGTGCTAGACACTGTGGATTGTAGTTGTTCTGTGCTTTCATGTTTACTACTTCCTGTACTTTTACTTTCCATGTATTCACTGACTATTAGGCACATATATTTGGGTGGTTTCCTATTGGGACCTTGTCTCACACCCTGTTTGGGCCATAATTTTGAGCCCAAATAGATTATATTTTTGCAGGTATAGATAAGGGAGAGTGCCCTTCTACTTCAGGTACATGACTTGTTGTGGAGCTGGAGAGCATGGGACCAACCTATGGCTTGTGATGCTGAGGAGTTTACCTGTTTTTATTTTTCACTTTGGTTTAGTATTTTATTCAGCATTGTGACTTGTTTTGCTGCTTTCCTAGACATATGTATCATGAATCATTTTCTATATATGTGTGTGTGCTCCAGCTATTTACTGTTAGTCTTTCGTTGTTTAGCATTTACCCTTGTATGGATGGTCAAAGTTTCTGTTCTTGTCTATTTGTTTTTCTTCCACTGTGTACTCTGTCAATGAGGGCATAGTTTCCCCCACTATCTCACCCAAGGCCCTCACTGCTAGTCGGCAGCCTCTGGCGTTTGGGGAAATGTGCTTCAAGCCATGTGACCAACCGTGTACGGGGTGCCTCTGGGTGGCTTTCGGAACTGGGACATTACAAAGTGGTATCAAAGGAGTTTATTTTCTCTTTTTTTACTATTTGGAGCCTTTATCCAAGGATAGTACAGATTCGGTACATGGTATTAAGTTGTGCTCGGGAGTAGCTAACCCATGTACAGGGAAAAGACAATCTACCTCGCTTATTACAGTTTTATGGTTTTTCTAGGTTACAGTTGATCTGATTTCACCTAGAGTGATTCACATGCTTTGGTTGTTATTGTTGTTGATATTGTGGTTCTATTTCTGTCGTAACTCGATGAGATGAGGGTATGCCATCTCATGCATCATATAGGCCCTTGTTAGAAATCGCATTCCATGAATTATTGCCATGCCATCTAGGGTGCATTACCAATTTCATGTTGTTGTGATAGATGTTGTGTAGATTAAGCATGTTGTTGTGATAGATGCCTTGATTGAATCCCTGCAGTTTGATAGAGAGGTTGTTTGTATTGTAACTTGCTTAAATGAAAGCCAAATTTTGGTTCTTGAGGTGTTATGGGCCCTCATGAATCGGAAATTGGTGGATCATTGACTTTTTTTTCTAATATATGATATGTAGAAGATGCCAAGATTTGATTCACAGGTATTATGGCCCCTCACGGATCGGAATTTGGCACATTCATGCTTGTTTTTCAGTGTTTTCTAGGCTTCGGTGTATTTTCAGAGCTACTGCCCGAAAAAACCCAGAATACACGGCGTGTACTTTATATATACACGTCGAGTAGTCTTTAAACCGTGTCACTGACTGTGTGAACAGAAACACGGGTTGTGAAAAATAACCAGGAACATGTCGTGTACGGTAGATACACGCCGTGTAGTAGTGAGTCGTGTACCCGGCTGTGTCACTAACAACACGGGTCGTGTCACTAATACACACCGTGTTTTATATGAACACACCGTGTAGCCTTGTTCTAGGTACCCATTCGTGTCACGAACAACACTGGATGGTGTTATCTCCTACTATACATGCCATGTTTGTTCAAAACATGTTGTGTAAGGGTCAGCCGTGTACCCGACCGTCTCTCCAACAACACGGGTTGGGAAAAATCTTCAAGTACATGTCGTGTTTGTTTGAAACGCGCCGTGTAGTCTCAGTTTAAGAAGACCATGTGGTTTAGCCGTGCAAGGAGACTCGAGTAGGGTAATAGAGTTACGTACATGTCGTGTAGAGTTTATACACGCCGTGTAGTCATGTTTTTTAAAACTTGAGTGTTTTTTTCTCTTATTTTTATTTTATACTCCTTTGTTATATGTCCTTGATATTCCTGATCTAAGGTATGCTTTTGATCTTTCATAATTATGCCTCTGATACGTCCTCCGGTTGTGTGTCAGTTTTAGGATAGTGATCAGATGCCAGATATGGCTGATCAAGGACTTCCTATCGATCCTCCAGTCATGCCAGCCTTGGCACCGGCTATCGTACCAGTTGTAGGAACTGATGCACAGTTTAGGGAAGGCTTCATGAGGATGATGCACACCTTTCAGGGAGAACCGCCTCCTTCCATGACTATGGAAAACTTGACGCAGGTTTTCCAACAGCAGCATCCCCTTACTTTCTCGGGGGAAGGAGGACCACATGTTGTAGAGTCATGGCTGGAATCCAAGCTTACTATCTTTGAGCATCTAGAAACGCCTCCAAAGAGACGGGTCAATCTCGCTACCTATATGCTACGAGACTCCACCAAGAGGTGGTGGGACGTTATCTCACAGGTAGGTCAACAGCAGGTTATGGCTTGGGAGGAGTTCCAGTACGTGTTTTACGACTACTTCTACCTGGAGACCCTGAGGGCCGATCGAGCCCGGGAGTTCATGAGTCTAGAGCAGGGTACTCTTTCTGTTATGGAGTATTCCTCTTGTTTCACCGAGCTACAGAATTTCATACCCCTCCGAGGTGGAGATGGGAAGTTCTTAGCAAGGAAGTTTGAGGATGGTCTCAGGTGGTATATCCGCTCACAAGTGAATATCTTCCAGTTGACTTCCTCACTTCCATTTTCAACCAGGCACTAATTGAGGAGCGCAATCTGAGAGACTCTGGAGCTGTGAGCCAGGGCAGTTCTACTTCCAGAGATAGTATTACCCCAGTTGACAGCAGGAAGTGCTGTAGGGAGTCCACATGCGGTGATCCAAGGAGGCGAGATACATCTTCAGGTAGCCAGGTAGTATGCTACCAGTGTGGAAGGGCAGGGCACACGAGGCCACAGTTCCGAAGAGACCCAGTGGAGTGCCGATCTTGTGGAAAGATGGGTCACCTTCATCATTTCTGCCAGGTTTTCTCACCAGTAGCTGGTGACGGGGGTTCTTCCATGACTCCTCATTCAGAAGCAGCTCCACCAGTATCTCACCAGTCAGGGAACTGGAGTTCTTCCAGCCGTTCGGGCCGAGGTGGAGGTTGAGGTCGTGGCATTCAATCACCAGTATTTCAGTGTCAGCAGAGAGGATCAACTCAGAGTGGTTAGGCAGGGCCACGGGGCCGCGGGGCAGGCCATACTTTTGCGGTGGAGAGGACCTATCATGAACAGGATCTCGAACCTTCTACAGTTAGAGGTACGATCTTAGTAGCCTCAGTTTTATCTTTAGCTCTTTTTGATACTGGTGCTATGCATAGGTTTATCTCTGTTGCTATCATAGAGAGCCTTGGTCTCTATATATTTTCTTCTGCTGACTTTTTGACACTAGACACACCTTTGGGGATGAGGACATCTAGTGTATGTCAGTGCAAGGAGTGCCCTCTCAAGGTCGCAGGGTGTCATTTCTTATGGGACCTCTATGTCTTAGAGATGAAGGTCTATGAAGCCATTCTCAGGATAGACTGGTTAGTTCCCTTCCAGGCAGTCATCGATTTCTATCTCCGTAGGGTGAGTTTCGTATCACCATATGGTGGGTCTTTTCTTCATAGAGGTGAGTGGGATGTCCAGGAAGGTAGAGCTGGACCAGAGCATCATGGACTAGGATGAGTTACAGACCATATTTCCAGTATTTATCTGGATGATCAGGGGACTTCATAGCTGGACTTTCCTCCAGTGGTGGGTCGTTTTGGATATGTCTTTCCAGAGGATTAATTAGGTTTGCCTATGGAGCATGAGGTAGAATTATCTATTGAGCTCATTCCAGGAGCGGCACCAGTGTTCATTCCTCCCTATAGGATGGCTAAACCTGAGTTGCAAGAGCTTAAGAAGCATTTGGAGGAGTTACAGGCAAAGGGTTTCATCCGACCCAGTACATCTCCTTGGGGTTTGCCTGTCCTGTTTGCGAAGAAGGAAGAAGGTACCCTTAGGCTCTGTGTGGATTATCGGAAGCTGAACCAGTTGACAGTAAATAACTGATATCCCTTGATGAGGATTGATGATCTTTTTTATCAGCTTCGAGGAGCCCGGGTGTTCTCGAAGATCGATTTGAGGTCTTGTTATCATTAGTTAAATGTTAGACCATCAGATATACATCTGTCAGCCTTCAAGAGTAGGTATTGTCTCTATTATTATATGGTTATTCCATTTGGTTTCACGAATGTGCCAGCAGTTTTTATGGAATTGATGAACCAAGTGTTCCATCCTTACTTGGATTCCTTCATCGTGGTCTTTGTGGATGATATCTTGGTGTACTTTCACACTCGACACGACCATGCTACCCAACTTGAGATCATTCTGATTACACTGAGAGAGCATTGGCTTTATGCTAAAATCTCGAAGTGCAACTTTTGGATGGACCTGATTCACATATTGGGTCACGTCATCTCAGAGGAAGGAGTATCTATGGACCCAAAGAAAGTGAGAGCTATAGTTTCTTGGGAGCATCCGAAGAACGTTTTTGAGGTATGGAGTTTCCTAGGGCTGGCTAGATACTAAAGACACTTTATTTAGGACTTTTCATGCCTAGCAGCACCATTGAAAGGTCTGACCAAGAAGGGGGCGAAGTTCTTATGGTCATATTCTTGTGAGTCAGCCTTTTAGGAGCTTAAGGGAAGGTTGACGTCAGCACTGATACTAGTCTTTCCAGAGCCAGGAAAGATCTATATTGTTTATTGTGATGCTTAAGGTATCGGGCTAGGCGCTGTGCTTATGCAGGTAGATGGAGTCGTTGCGTACATGTCTCTGCAGTTGAGGCCACATGAGAGGAACTACCTGACGCACGATCTGGAGTTGGTAGTTGTTGTTCATTCCTTGCACTGTTGGAGACATTACCTTCTGGGAGATCACTTTGTGGTTCTCACCGACCACAAGAGTCTCAAGTACATCTTCACTCAGTGTGATCTGAATCTGAGACAGCGTAGGTGGGTCAAGTATCCTCAGTCTTTTGATTTCAAGCTTGCCTATATGCTGGGAAAGGGAAACATAGTTGAAGATGCGTTGAGTAGGAGAACTCATATTCAGGTAGTTCAGGAGGCCAGCAGTGAGTGGCATCTTATGGCTCTGTTCTCTGAGATGCATCTGGAGGTGCATGAGAGACAGGGACAAACTTACCTATCTTCAGTAGCTGTTACCTCTACACTTCTTGATCGGGTACGGATGAAGAAGCTATCAGACTCCGAAGGCCTATTCCTACGGGAGAGTGTGTCAAGAGAGGATCCTCTTCCTGGATGGACAATGGGAGAGGATGATATCTTGCATTTCTAGGGATGTGTATGGGTGCCAGCAGACATACGTGAGGAGATGATTTGGGATTTTCATTCCTCAGTTTGGGCAGTTCATCCTGGCGTCACCAAGATGTATCGGGATATTCATCGCCAGTACTGGTGTCTAGGTATGAAGAGAGGTGTTGTTGGTTTCGTCTTGAGGTGGTCTACTTTTCAGTAAGTGAAAGCGAAGCATCAGTGACCATCAGGGATTTTACACCAGTTACCCATCCCAGAGTGGAAGTGGAACGATATCGCGATGGACTTCATGACCGGATTTCCGAGGTCGCCTCGAGGGAGTGATGTTGTTTGGGTTGTCATCGATAAGCTTACGAAGGTTGCTCACTTCTTACCGATAAAGGAGACCTTCGGTGTTGATAATCTAGGACAACTATATATCCGAGAGATTGTACGTCTGCATGGAGTTCAACACTCCATTGTTTCAGACAGGGATGCGCACTTTACTTCTCGGTTCTGGCAGGGGCTTCAGATGGATTTGGATACACAAGTACTTTTGAGTACAGCATATTATCCCCAGACTGATGTCCAGTTCGAGCGTACGATCTAGGTGCTTGAGGATATTCTCCGATCTTTAATTCAAGACTTTGGCAGTTCCTGGGAGAAGCATATACCTTTTGTGGAGTTTTCCTATAATAATTGTTTTCAGGCGACTATTCAGATGGCGTCTTACGAGGCTTTGTACAGTAGGCCATGCCGATCACCTTTATGCTGGCTGGAGGTAGGAGAGGCGGCTTTTCTGGGACCTCGTCTTGTTCAGGAGACCTTAGAGTAGATAGAGTTGATTCGAAAGAGGATGGCTACAACATAGTCTCGATATAAGTCGTATGCTGATCAGTGGAGACAAACTTTGGAGTTCAAGGTCGGGGATCAGGTTATCCTGCGTGTCGCACTGAGGTTGGGACACAAGAGGATTCGGAGACAGGGAAATCTTTCACCGTGGTACATCAGGCCATTTGAGGTATTGGAGAGAGTTGGGCCAGTTTCATATTGGTTTCAGTTACCTCAGAGGTATCGGTCCATGCACGACGTCTTCCACGTCTCTCAACATCGACGTTACTTTTCAGACCCTTCTCATGTTTTTCAGTCTGAGGAGGTTGAGCTCGAAGCGGATGAATCGTTTGAGGAGCATCCTATTCGGATTGTCGATCGCAGTGCGAAGGTTCTCTGTGGGCGGTCTGTTCCTCTAGTACGGGTGATATGGCAGCATGGGCGTGTATAGGACGAGACCTCGGAGAGGGAGGATGATGTACGATCGTAGTGGCCAGAGCTGTTTGGGGTTTCTTCTTCTACGCCTTGTTAGGGAAATTCGGGGATGAATTTCTTTAAGGGGGAAAGTTTGTAAGACCCTGAATCTTCATTTCAGGTATTTTTTTTCCTTTTCTGGTCGTTTTTGAGAAAAAGAGGAAAATCTATAAAATTCCTAAGTACATACCGTGTACTTTATAAGTACATGCCGTGTACTTTGATGCAGCACCAGGCTGTGTGCTGGCCATATTCGGGCCACACACATGGTGTGTAGGGGCGGTGTGGAGGCCACTTAAAGCGGTGTACGGAAAGTCCAAGTACACACCATGTACCCCAGAAGTACACGCCGTGTACGTTTTTCCATTAAATGGACCGGGGTAGTGCCTGACGAACAGAACTCGCTTCTTCTTCAGTTTCTTCATTTGAGAGAACTCGTACGGCTGTGGGACTTCTCCGATCTCCCGATCCTCCGTCCTTTATCCGAATCGACCGTCGTCGATTGCATTGGAACTGCAGGGGTATGCCCTTCCTTCTCCTAGATCTTTCTTTTCCAATTTCTCCTCTTTCTCAAGATATCATGGGTTGATCGTTTTGGAAGTTTTCTCAGATCTTCGACGTTCTAAGGAGAATCAATCATCATGGTTCAAGTATATCAATCTCCTAGCATCGAGGTAGGTGGTTTGTACCTTTCTGTAGGATCTCTTTGAATGTTTTGTGCAATTCCACCAATTCCCTTGAATGGGGTATTGTGTGATTTCTATTTTTTCCCTTGTTGTTTGCCTGCTTTCCTTGATTTCTTGAGTAGAGTTCAATGCTTGTGAATAGGGTAATTTTTATTGTGCTCTGGATGTTTTTCCGGGCATTTGTTGCATGTTAGGCATTTTTCCAGTTGATATGCCTAGTTGTAGGATAGTGGAACTATTGTACTGTTATGTTTTTGTTCCCTAGAATGATAGCCAAGTAGTTCTTGAGGTTTACTTGGGGCGATACGTGCGCTATTCATGTTTGATTTACACAAGGCTGTGAGAACCTAGTGCAGTGAACCATAGGGAGAATGGACATAAGTGATTCTCCAGAGTGTCTTATTAATTCGATGTGAGACCCAAGGGGGAATTGATGATGAGTTCTTCCTCATAGAGTCTGTAGTTCCTCGACGCGGGCCATAGGGGGAATGAGACGTTGAGTGCTTCCCCATAGAGCCTTTAGTATGATAAGAGACCACGGGGGGAATTGACGGTGAGTTCTTCCTTAGAGAGTCTATTCTTCAGTTGAATCAGAGGGGTGAGACATTGTGTGCCTCCAAAGGGTTTCTAGTACTTGTAGGTTAAACCATAAGGTTTAGGCTATGAGAACTACCCAGGGGGTTACCTGGTGTTCTACATGTTGATTGGATGTTACTTGTGTACTTTATATGCTAGACATTGTGGATTGTAGCTGTTGTGTGCTTTCCTGTTTACTGCTTCCTGTACTTTTACTTGCCATGTATTCACTGACTGTTAGGAATTGATCTTTAGGTGGTTTCCTAATGGGACCTTGTCTCACACCCTTTTTGGGCCATGCTTTTGGGCCCAAGCAGATTATATTGTTGCAGGTATAGATAAGGGCAAGTTCCCTTCTACTTCAGGTACTTGACTTCCTATGGAGCTGGAGAGCATGGGACCAAGCTTTGGCTTGTGATGCTGAGGAGTTTACCTGTTTTTCTTTTTCACTTTGGATTATTTTTTTATTTAGCATTGTGACTTGTTTGGATGCTTTACTAGACATATGTATCACGCGTCATTTTATATATATGTTTGTGTGCTCCAGCTGTTTACTGTTAGTCTTCCACTGTTTATCGTTTACTCTTGTATGGATTGTTACAGTTTCTGCTATTGTCTATTTTTTTCTTCCACTGTGTACTCTTCCAATGCGGGCATAGTTTCCCCACTATCACACCCAAGGTCGTCGCTGCTAGTCGGCAGCCTCTGGAATTTGAAGAAATACGCTTGAGGCCATGTGACCAACCGGGTACGAGGCGCCTCTGGGTGGCTTCCGGAACTGGGAAGTTACAAAAACCTTCCAATTTCTCCTCCAAAATCCCATCAATTAATCCTATAGGTCATACTTTGGATATAAATCTAACCTATGAATTCATTTTGTGCAAATAAAAATGAGATACTCGAAGAAGACATAATTATTTTACCAATTCAATTCTAGTTATTTTCTTCTTCTACTTTATTTTCCTAAGTTGATTCCATAATAAATTAATAACTCTAGAACATAATATATTCTGATATGTTTTTATGATTATGGGACAACCATATTTCTTCTTTTACCCATCTTATTAAAAACAATATCACTATGCGTGTGTGCGTATGGCTTACCGTCTCCATGTTGTGGTGTAAACTATTTTTCATATATACTTTATTTATATGGGTATAATGATGAATGAAAATGATTTAAATAATAAATATGAAATGTTATTGTTTCTGTACAAGTTATATTTCATCCAATTATTTATCATTTACCATTATGGAATGATATCGTTGCTTGTGCATACGTACAGCCTACCTTTTCCATGACACGATGAGATTCATCCTCTATTTACAACCATTTCATAATGATTATAAATATATATATATATACTTAATAAGTATGAAATATATTAAATAATAATTCTACTTTAATAATAATATATATATACACACATATATATTATTTACATTCTTCCATTCAATGCGATAAGAAAACGGAAACAACGTTCATGCATACGTACGATCTACCATCTCCATGAATGGTGTGTTCCATTTCATATATCTATATTATATATATATATATGGAATGTATATGATATATAAATCATTTTATACATTCTTTACATAAGTTAATCATGATATAATTAATATGATCAAAAATAACATGTCAAAACACATTCAATAAACAAAATTATTATTACCTGAAACGTTGCATTAACTGGGAAAATATTAATAAATAGGTAATATAAAGTCATAAATGAATCATATATGATATCATAAAAATTATTATCATTTTGGTACAAGTTATTAATATATTTAAAACCATTATACAGGAGTTTCAGACATGTATAGAGAGTATCAAACCTAAGGTAAGGGAATTTTGTCTCACTTTTAATCTTCGTGAGTTATAAGACATGTTCACTACCCATTTCTTGTGAGTGTTGTATTTAATACCCCTATTATATTTGGTATCATGGATAAGGTTATCTTTATGGTATTTAAATATTCATTTGAAGATATTGGGTTTATTATTTTAATGTTCAAAGTGGTATGGGACACTTTGAATGTTTAAATAATTAATCCTTTCTCCATTTCAATATTCCTAATATTATAATAAATATTTTTGTATATATATATAAAGGATTATAAAGAAAATTTATTTTTAATTTCAATCAAATTTTTTAAAAAATGAATATTTTTAATGTTTTATGTAAGGGACTGTTTAACTAAAAAATTATTTTAAATGTTCTAAAGATTTATTCTTCTAACTATTTCTCATTAATGTACATGTTTTCAAAATGGTTTTAAAGAATTATTTAAATGGACATGAATATTTCAAAATTTAAATTACCTTAAAAATTATCAAAGTGGTGTGGGATACTTTGATTCAAAATTATATTTTAAAATGGATTTTTTATAAGTGATCATATTTTGAATAAATGATTTCAAAGAAAAGGGGAATTTATCTCAAGATATTTTTAATGGTTTTAATTGATTGTTTTCATCTTTGTCAACATCCTTTGTTGGATCTTTTTCTTAATTGAGTTTGATCTCTTATGATATCATTTTCTATATTTTATTGGATGGTTTAGGATCAGTTTGATTGTGGATGTGCTATTTAGATACCATTCTTGGTTTATGGTTAAAGTATCCAGATTTCATATACAAGTTTTCAATACATATGATTATGTTGTTTATGATTAACCGATTTCATATAAGAAATTTATTGGAATAAGTAAGTGGTGGGTAGGGCCCACTATATCCCCTCGATGCATCAGTAGGTCTCATGAGACAGACTAGTTTGGGTTTTTACCCGTTTATATATGGTCTTAGCATGAAGCGTTTACAGTGTGGTTATGATGTCTGGCATTACACATTCCCTCATTATGAGATTAGTTATTGATATTACATGTGATTATTTGACTAGTAAAATATCCATGTGAATGTTTAAATGACATTATTTGATTTATTCATTCCATATTATGTTGAATATTATGTTTAAAAGTCTTGTGATTTAGTTTTATACCTTTTCTTAAAAGTTTATGCTTTCTTATTATAGATTATGCTATATTTATTACCCTTAATGAGCATTTGAGTTCACCCCTTTCATACATTTTAATTTTCCTAGGATTCTAATAATTGTATTATGAATGTATTGTATGTTTAATCTAGGATAATAATAGATTTCTCAATGGATTATCTATGTTGTATTCTATGTTTTTAAATGTAATGTAAATTCCATGTATGTAATCTATTTTTCAAGACTGCTAAATCGATCAGTCCTTCGATCTTTCATTCCTTGTAATAATTCCAATGTATTAAAATAATGCACTAGATCTAGGCTTCTGGGGTCGGGGCATTATATTTTTTTATCAGAAGAAGTTTAGAGAAAACCATGGAAATTAGATTTAGAAATCAAATATTAGAAAACATAACCCTTTGACTGAATTTGAGGATAAGTCTAAGAATAAGATATCATACTTTAGATTTGGTTATGGATAACCCAGGGTAATACTATAGAATTTTGTATTGAGAAGAAGCTGGAATCATTTTGAGATCCTATAAATGATTGTTCATGACTATATCACTATGATAAGTGTTTCTGAGATTGTTATTTAGGTTTTGGTAAATGGACAGAATCAGTAAGGTTAGAGAAGTAATGGTTATACTAATAATAATGAAGTGATTAGAAAAGAAAAATGAGATGAAGTAGTTATTAAGGAATAATATTTTGAAGCGTAGTTAATGGTTTAAGAGTGAAGTGGAATAATTAAGGTTATTTTTTATTTGGATTCAATAATTATTACATTAATGTTTCTATGGTTATAAAATCAATGAGATATTTTAGGATTTTACTATAGTGAATCTTCATTAAGTATTTTGAATCATGGGTTATTCAATTTAGTTTTTTGAGGTTATAAAGGTATTTTTCAATAAGAGATACATTACATTTTTTGGGGAAACTAATGTTATGATTGATTTTGGAATTTTAGAGACCTTTTTAGACTATTAATTTGGATAGAAGTATTTTGGAAAAGTCTTAAGGTTGGAATAGTGTAAATAGAACATTGTATATTATTTTTTGAGGTTAACGTATTATTTACGGGTTAGTTTGGGATAACCTTTTTTTTCAGTAAAAATTTAGAGGATGAATGAAATACTTGTGGGCCTTATGATTTATCAAAAACTGTTTCAGGCATGAAAAAATCATTTGGAACTTTCTTTTCCAAGCGTAAGGGATGAAGTGAAAATATATTGAAGCACAACCAAAGGATGATATTATGCTTATGAAATTGAAAGAAAATAATTAAGTGCTTATTTTAATATAAAAATAATTCTTAAACTCTAGGTAAAGGATCCTGAAACCAAAAATTTTATCCCATTACTTTTTCTGCTGAATCAAATGGTCCCTTGGATCATCATAGATTTATAGCTATCTGATTGTTAACAATATCCTAACCATGTTCTCTATTACTCTCCATCAGAACTTGATGGTTAGATGTTTCTTTCATTTCCATATTTTCTTACATGTAACCCTTTTATTTTTTTATCCTTGGAAACCTTCATACTTCACTTTCTTTATTTTAAATTAGACCTTTTATCAACCCTTGTTCTAATGTGGGACTTCAATAAAAGAATTTTTGAATAGTCAAAACTTAGTTACCAAACCCAAATTTCAAATTGAGAGGACACAATATATTGAATTAGGGGAGAATTAACACCCCAATGTTTCACATTATGTTTCTTTTAAAATAAGTTCAATAGCTTGTGATGTATGCAACACTGGGTTTGATGGCAATATAATTACTAAATTAGTCGTTAAAAAGTGGTTATGAATATTATTAACCACATTATGAAATTTATAAATTTTATTTTTCAAAATAGAATTCATTTTTGAATTATTAATATCAAAATTAGCATAGGTTTAATTTTTTGTATTTTTTTGAAAAGTTTTAATTTTTGATGAATAGTGAAAAATTGTGCTTTTTGTTAAAAACCTACTGTTTCATTTAAATAATTATTTTACTTTAAATTTATTTTAAAGTCACAATAGATAAATAATATTTATATAAATCCAACTTAGTCTATTGGAAAAATTCTTATAAAAGAATTAGATATAAAAAATTATTGAACTTTTGAACATCTCTTTTTAACCTATTTCTAGCCACAATTGCAGGATTAGCATTTAACGTAATTATACTTCTTCTGTGAATTGAGTTTTTGAAAAAAAATTCACATGGTTGTAATCAGTATGAATAATTTTGTCTAATAGGATCGAAATAATTTTTGATGAATAGTAATTTTTGGATTTTATTTACCATAGTTAAAGGTAAATAGGGTAATTAGAGGAACAAATAGTATTATAATAATATAAAATTACCCCAAAATTTGTCCTCATTTCATTGGATAAGTGTTTTTAGACCCAAATCAACCATAGTTTGAAAATATGATCCTTTTTAATCAACTTATTTTAGATTAGAACATTTATTGTATTTTATTTAAAGAAGAGTTAAAAATGTCATATTCAGATTATAATAAATAAATAATTTTTAATATAGGGTTATACATATGATAAATTAGACTATAAATATTAATTATAAATATAATAAATTTTTATAAATCATTATAATTTATTTATAATTTTTAGATATTAAATAATTAAATGTAATTGTGACACAATGATGATACAATAATGGATTTATTAAAGGAGGAATCAAATAAATGATATTAATAATATTAAGATAAATATCAATTAAAATATTTGATTCCACCCACGAATTTTTTGTATGACTATGAAATTTTATGGATGAGGTTAGGTATCTTGTTCAAAGGGACCAAGTTGGTATGAGTTTTTAAAAAGTCAAATAATAAATAATGTCAAAATTGACATAATTGAGATTTTAAAATAAATAATATTTTATTAAATAATAAAATTAATTAAAATATAAAATTTGGCCAAATAACTATTATAATGTTCATTATGTCATAAATGGTCCAATTGGGGTTCTTTTATAATTTTATAGTAACTATATAAACCATATAGTGTAAAAAGACAAGTTTTCACGGTAAAAGTTAAATTATTTAACTAAGGGTTAAAGTCAAAATATATGGTTAATTTTGTGACATAAACATGTTTATAATTAATTTTTTGGGTGTATTTCTACCCATAATAATTTTATCATTGAAATAACTCACTTTAGAGATATTTGAAATCAAAAATTAATTTATAATAAATTAATATTTTCGGAGTTTACAAAAATTCCCATCACGACTCTTATAAAAGAGAACATATCATTATCTTTTATTCATACCTCTAAAGATCATTAGTTTAGAAAAAACCAACCCAATTACCCTCAAAACTTCTCTAACTTCATTCTAGAGGACATAATTTGGAAACAAAGACAATCCAAGAAGTCAAATTGTGAAAATCAAAAGGAGATACTCAAAGAAGATGTAATTGTTTTACAAATTCATTTTAAGTTCTTTCCATTCTTATACTTTATTTTCCTACGCACTTTCCATACTAAAGTAATAATTACATCATATAATATATTTTCATATTTTTTGTGATTATGGGACAAACATATTCCTCATTTTACCCATCCTATGAGAAACAATATCACCATGTGCGCGTACATGTGACATACCGTATCCACATTGTGGTGTAAATTGTTTTTCATCTACACATTATTTAGATGAGAATAAAGATGAATATAAATAATTTATATAATAAATATGAAATTATATTGTTTCTTAATAAGTCATATTCCATTAAATTCCTTTCCCTTTACCATTACAGAATGATATCATCGCTCGTGCGTATGTACATTCTACCATCTCCATGACGTGATGTGATTCATCCTCCATTTACAAAGATTTCAGAATGCTTATAAAAATGTATATACTGAATAAGTATGAAATATATTAATTAATAATTCTATTGGAATAATATATATATATATACATATATTATTTACTTTCTTCTATTCAATTCGTTAAGAAAACAGAAACAGCGTTCTTGCATACGTACGACCTACCGTCTCCATGAACAGTGTGTTCCATTTCATATATATATATTGGATATATATTATATATAAAATCATGTTATACATTATAGAATTAAGTAAATCATGATCAAATTAATATGATCAAAAATACCAATTCAAAACACTTATGATAAACAAAGCGATTTTTATGAAAAACGTTGCATTGACTGGAAAAATATTAATAAACGAGTAATATAAAGTCATAAATTAACCATATTTGATATCATAATAATTATTATGATTCTTTTACATGTTAATAAAATATTTAAAACCATTATGTAGGATTTTTGGACATGTATGGAGAGTATTAGACCTAAGGTAAGGGAATTTCATCTCACTTTTAATTTTTGTGAGATATAATCCATGTTAACTACCTATTTCTTGTGTGTGGTTTATGTAATACCCCTATTATATTTTTTATCATGAATAAATTTATCACCATGGTATTTAAATATTCATTTTATGATATTGGTTTTATTATTTAAGTGTTCAAAGTGGTATGAGATGCTTTGAATTTTTAAACAATTAATCCTTTCTATATTTCAATATTATTGATATTATCATACATATTTATTTATATGTATATAAATAATTATAAAGAACATTTTATGAATATTTTTAATTTCATTAAAAAAAATTCAAAGTTGGATATTTTTAATGTTTTATGTAAGGGAGTCTTTAACTAAAATATCATTTCAATTGTTTTAGAGATTTATTCTTATAAATATCTCTAATTAATGTCCATGTTTTAAAAATGGTTTTAAGGATTTGTTTAAATGGACATGAATGTTTTAAAATTTAAATTCCCTTCAAAATTATCAAAGTGGTATAGGATACTTTCATTCAAAATTATCTTTTTAAATGTCTTCTTCTATAAGTGCACAACTTTTGAATAAATGATTTCAAAGAAAAATATATATTTGTCTTAATATATTTTTAATGGTTTTAATAGAGTATTTTAATCTATTTCAACATCCTTTGTTGGATCTTATACTTAATTGAGTTTGATCTCTTATAATATCATTTTCTATATTTTATTGAATATTTTATGATCAGTTTGATTGTGGATGTTCTATTTAGATCTTATTCTTGGTTTATCATTAAAGTATCCATATTTCATATACTAATTTTTAATACGAATGAGTATATTGTTTATATTTCACCATTTTAATATGAGGAATGTATAGAACTTAGTAAGTAATGGGTGGGTCCCACTATATCCCCTCGATGCATCATTAGGTCTCACGAGACAAACTAGTTTGGGTTTTTACCCGTTTATGTATAGTCTTAGAACAAGGCCATGACGGTGTGGTTATGATCTCTATAATTATGAATTCCCTCATTATGAGATTATTTATTGATATTACATGTGATTATTTAACTAGTAGAATAACCATTTTAATGCTTAAATGAAATTATTTGATTTATTATTACCATATTATGCTGAATATTATGTTTAAAAGTCCTGTATTTTAGTTTTATACTTTTCCTTAAAAGTTTATGCTTGTTTACGATAGATTCTATTATATTATTAACCCTTAATGAGAATCTTATCTTACCCATTTATTATGTTTTATTTTCCAATTATTCCAAAAAGTGTATTATGATTTTTTTTAGGGTTAATCTAGGATAATAATAGATTTCTCAAAGAATTATATATGTTTTATTCTATGTTTTGATTTATTAAGTCCATATATGTAATCTATTTTCCAGGACTGCTAAATTGATCGGTCCTTCTAGATTTGATTCCTTATGATCATGCCAATTTATTAAAATAATCCTTCAGTTCCGAGCATCTGGGGTCAGGTCATTACAACCAGTTATATGTGGATTGGGATGTGATTATGTATATGATTATGGTTTGGATATTGACCATGTACTTTTTTAACATGAGGATCTTGGTTTCTCCTCCCTCGACTCATTAGTACTTATACATAATGAATTTCTTTATAGAAACTTTTTTTCTTAAATTTCATTTCACATCACTATATTATTTATTAATTTTAAACCTTATATATATAATTACCCTTGTTATTTTTCCCTAAAGATATATTTTTTAATTTTATAAGTGTATCTAAAGTTAGTATGTCTTAAATGATTGTATAAATTATATACATAGGGTGTGTTGTGTAATCCAATTGGGTGTGTCTTTATCACACCCCACATACACCCTCAAAGGTATATAGATCTTGTTTTAGCTAATACAAGTAATGATAAGGCACCGCTATGAGGTAGGAGTTTCTTGATAACTTTTTTAGTGACTTGGAGGAGAATATAGGATGATATATTCCATTTTTTCACATAAATATGGGTAACAACCATATATATTTTTAATTATTTTTTATTAGGTATTTTGATATCACTTATGTACTCATCCAAATCGACTTACCATCATGATACCTCCTTTATGTTTTTCATATATTGGTTTTCTATATGGATTAATTGGATTTTTATTATTCATGGTAGTTATAGTTTATATTTATTATGAATTTTTTATGTGTCCGTTGTTTTGAGTTGTAATGTTTAATTTGATTATATTTTAATTTCAAAACTCTCTATTATGTTTGTATAACCCAATAACTTATGGGAAGGTTATGACAAGATTTTGGTTGAGACCATCATGTTTTGTTTCATATTTCCTCGAGTGAAATCATTCTCAATTGACTAATAAGATTCATTGACACTAGTTTTCGTTTCATGGGGATTGGGAACTCACTTTAGGTCTTATATTGGACCAGATCAGGGTCTAAGAGATGATAACCTGGGTTGGTTCATTATAAAATGATATTAGGGCTCTATTTTGTTTTATGATATTTGGGGAGTTCATGTACACAATATATAGGAATTTTAGAACTCAGGTGGTATGTTATGAATAAGTTTTCATAAAACAATTTCTATAATGAACCTTGAGTTTTCATGGGATTTTGAGAATAATTTTTTTTAGTTATGAGTTAGTATCATTTTTGAGAAATTTTGGATTTAAAATAAAATTTTGAAGTCATTTTAGGGGTTCGTGGTTTGTGCACATAGGATACAGACCATCCATAAACCATGGAACCCCTTTTTGAGGGGATCTGGTTAGCCATTCATAGTTGGTTTATATTTTTATAAATTATTATCCTGACCATGCATCCAAATTTCATTTATTTGATAATATGTTCATGGTTGGTTCATGATTTTGTGAACCATGTAGCCTAATAGTGTTTATTAAAAAACATTTTTCTTTTTTTCTTCCCTTTTTAGGGAATTTTGTGGTCTTTCATGTTAATTATGAGATAGTTGCTCTTTAAATGATTTTATTTATATAATTTCACTTCATGGTTTAATTAATTTTATAAAATTTATATTTTATTTATTTTATTTCATATGTTGAAATACCCCTTAGAATATTCACTAAAGAGAGTGATGGATAACTTTTTGTAGGTTTATTATCCAATTTATTAGAGTCTTATATAAGTAATATTACAAAATATCTGATCAACAGAACTTAGTAATAAACCTAGTTCATCCCAAGATATGTATCATTCTAAATAATTATTCCCTAAAAACCCTCCCACTTCCAAGGAAGAAATAATACACAAGAATTTAAGGCTTGTCTAGAGAATATTGAAAGAATGTTAAAAAAACCTTGAAACGTTTGAATATTTTAATATCAAGTGTTCCAAATTCATGATTTAGGGAACTATTCAAAATTCATAGTATTCCATCATTTAAGATAATATATATTATAATCAACTATGTAAGTATTTCTCTATCAATTTTACACAGTAATTTTACAATGATATGCTAGCATTGGCTAAATCAAGAGAGTTTTTTTCATCAACAAGTAAATAAAATGATAATAGATTAAAAATATTAATTCACTAATATTTTTTATTTTTAATCTATAATGGTCTCAAATGATACATTCAAGACTCAAAATTTTGAAATGGGTCGCTACCAAGATATATAATAAAATGTATTTTTATTAACATCATTCATTTATGTTGAAATGGTGGTCAAATTTGTATGATGTAGATGGGCCAAGAAGGATTTTTTGGGGTGTGTGAGACTTATTATTTTATTATAAGTGTAAATTTAGGACCTTTCCTTGAGAAAAAAATGAAATGATATGGGTTTAGATAAGGAGGTGGAAGTAGCTGTGGGTATCCATCTCAATTATCCTCATCATCGCTAATGGGAAGTAATCTCCTTATATGCCATCAATTTGGAAAGTTAGGACCTAATAATCTAGTATGCTTAGATAATCCCAATGAATCCCATGTATATGAACAAATGGGACACCTATAAATATTTTACATAACAAATTCTACTTGAATAAGTGGTGTGGGGTCTTATTCTCTAAAGGAATACCATGTGATATCTGATTCTATGAAGGTAATGGGATCTCAACTTCAAGAGTGAAGAGGTAGGGGTGTTTCATCAAAAACAATCAACTAATAAGTGATCCTTAGGTAACTATTAGGTCTCAGATTCACCCTAAATCTAGGAAACTATATAAAATTGATAAATCCTTCACATGGTCTAAAATAAGGCCTTTTATAGTGTTAGGTTTTGTACTGATTACATAATTTATAGTTCTTGATTTTTTTATATAGGTGAATCACACTATTTTATATCTATTCATGTTTTAGAATATTGAATATACTATATAAACCAATTTCATATGTTATGGAGATATCAACTACCCCAGGAAAGTAGAGATCATATTATTTTCATTATCCTCTATATATTATCTTTATATTTGAATTAAAGTTAGCATGGGACTTCCACATTATTTAAATAATTATTTTTTATATCAATCTTAGGATGGAATGGATTGTGTAATTAAAATATCATACTATTAATATCACTAAAGGGTAATATAGCGACCCAGGATTTTCATACCCAAATATAACATTTTTAGATGAATATTCAATACATTTCAAAAACACATTCCAGATGAACATAATAGTTTAGTGTCTTTGGAGAATAGAAAAAAAATTCTTATTTCCTGAAAGATCTACAATATCTCCCATAAATATCTTCTTAAATAGTAATCCTCTTAATCATACCCTACCTAAAAGATTTTCCATAACCTTTGAAGGGAAACATAAGAAAGGGTGATCTTAGATGTTCAGTAAGGGTACAAAATGAGATATCAATATATGATCATATAAAAGGATAATATAATTATAAGGGTATGTGATCATGAATATAACTTACAAAGTTAATAATCAACCCATCATATATCATAAATATGAGTAAAAATTTATCCTTTCAGAAAAAATGGGCTATAAGAGTGAGAAATAATATTAAATAAATCATGAACCATAACATCATGTAATAAATTTTTGGCACCATTATAAATATAGAAACCCATTTCATATGTAAAGATTAACTACCAATACCATCAACATAGTATATCAAGACTTATCACATGTTTCTCATTATGGATTAAGACACACCCATTTCACATAGTGGATCAGGACTCACTTGTTTCCCATAGTGGATCAAGCCCATCAACCTATTTCTCATTTTTATCTCATGAGATATAAATCTTTACCTAATGCATTGGAGGTATACATAGGCCCACCATTCTCGTAATAAAACCATATTTATGTGTTCCATAATATCATAAAACATTCATCTTATCATAAAATCATAACCTATATAAATAAAATGAGTTTCATAAATATTTCATCAATCCACCATTGGAAAACCCATGAAAAATAAATGGTTTTCATAATCATTTCATCAATATAAACATTAACCCACAAGAGAAATAATAAAGATGTTATCATTTAATTTTATCCCCAGTAAAGAATAAGTAACAACAAATGATGTCATATTAGATGGAAAATGATTTTGAAAGGTCACTTGGAACATTTCTTTAGGAAATAGTCTTCCCAATTTAAAAAAACATTTTAAAATATAAAAAAAAATCAAAATTATTTTCTTTTAAAATATAATTGGAAACTTATAAAGGAATCATTAAAATTCATTTAAAATTTTAATGAGGAAAATATCATTTCTTCTTTGAAAAAAACTTTTTAAACTATAAATCATTTTGAAAATAATTTTATTCAAAAATAACCATGAAAATTTGTAAAGGAGTTATCAGAGAAGATAATGGTCATGATGGTGAGAAATTTTATTCCTGTTGTACGCATTAAAACAAATATTCCTTCCACATTTTTGGTAAAATAGAAGGGGAATTTTTTTTTTGAAAAAGACATGAATATTCCTTACAAAACATTTTTAAAAAGTAGAACCTGGGTAAAAAATTATTTAATAAACCATTTTAATAATTTTAAAAACATTTTTGAAGAAATTTTTAGAAAACATGGATTTGGAAGAAATAGGGTTTTTGACTGAAGAGAGAAATAAAGATGATTTATATTAAAAATGTCATTTTCAACTCTTCAGTAAATAAAGATATAAAAATGAAGGTAAAAATGTATTTTCATGAAATAAAAATAGTAAATAAATTCTTTTATTTACATAAATATCATAATATTTTATTATTGGAAGCCTAATCATGAACAATATTGATAAATTATGTGATTATAACATAAAACCCTTACTACTTTGGTAACATTTAATCATAAGAACAAATGAAATAATAATATTAAATAAAACATAAAATAGAATTTTAATAAATAAATTCATGATATTAAATGTCTATGGGGTTATATATACACCTCATAATAGAAGATAGGTTCATAATATAACATATGTCTCAAAGAAGACAAATTGAGACAAAAATCCCTTACCTCTTTGGTAACTTTTGAACAGTAAACCCCATGAAAGAGAGATCCTAAAATGTGTAATTAAATCCTCATAAATTTTAGTATAATCCTAATAAAATACATTCATGTTCAATATATACACCACATAAAATAAATAAGTGGTGAATATGACATGTGTCTTACATAAGTAAAAAAATGAGATAGAAATCCATTACTATAAGTCTGAAATTCCATCAAAAAAAATTTATCCTACTTTATAATAGATATATGTTTATTATAAATATATTAAATAACCACAAATATATATATAATTCCATATATTATTTACTTATTACCTTTTATTACCCATTTATTAACAATTCCATGTTAAATTCATGTTTCAGGCAATAACTACTTTGTTTTCATGTATGTTTTGATTTTTTATTTTTTTTCTTATTACTTTGATCGTGGTTACATCACATAAAAAATCTTAACCATGATATAAATATCATATGAATTCATCATATGTGTATTTATAGTGATCCATAAAAGTTAGGGATAGAAAATGAAATACATTATTTATGGAGATGGTAGGTCATACGTATGCATAAACATTGTTTCTATTTTCAAATCTGAAAGAATTAAATAAATTTTAATAATAAATTTCCCTTAAATAATATATTTTATTTAATATATTTCACATATTTTCATTAAAAGCATCCTTATTACCTTTTATGTAAAGCATAAACGAATCACATCACTTTATGAGGCGGTAGTCCGCTATACGCACGAACGACGTCATCACATTCCCAAGGAATGGAATTTTAGATGGATCATGTGATATAATTTTTAAATAATCTTAATAATATCACAAATATCATATATAAACAATAAATACATCATTATATTCAATCGTGAGAGGTGGTGATAGAAAAAAAAATAGTATCAGTTAGCAAGGTGGTAGTCCGTCGTACACGCAAATGATGATTCTGTGACCCATTTGATTAAATAGTAGAAGGATTTAGGTAATTAAATTAACATAATAAAATATAAGAATATTTAATATACTTATTTTATTATATAATTTTGTTTTAATAACAATTAAATTATGTGGAGAAGGAAATAAAATAAAACACTTGATTAGGGAAGTTACCTCTTCTTCATATAACTTCTTTACATTTGCAGAAAAAGGATTCTTAGGTTGGATTTTTGAAAAAAAATTATATGATTATAGGAGGTAGTTAATGAATTTATTAGGGAATATATTTTCTAAAATAAAGGGTTTTAAAAGTTTGAATAGGATAGGAGAGGGGTGTCATTTTATAAGTGAGGTGAGTGGCACATTAGTAATTTTTGAAAAGAAAAAGGTTTAACCATGTTTCTGACATTTCATAAGGATAAAAAATGGGAAATTATATAAAATATTATATATAATGTTTAAATATATAAATAATATTGTTTTTGGATAAGTTTGTGGTCATTTTAACCCTTATCATTTTAGTTTAACCCCTAAAAACCCATTTTTACCTTAACCGCAATAAATGATTTTTATAATTTTTAATATTCATTAGGGTAAAAAATTAAGTTGAACATATTAGATAATATAAATTATTAATATTCAAAATATATAATCCATTTTTTAAAATTAATGTTAGATAATTTTCAAATTTTAATTTAAAATTAATTTCGCAAACGTGATGAGAAAGCAGGTTTTCAACGAGAAAATATTTAAATGTTTAAAAACGTTTTTATATAAAAATTCAATATAAAAATGATTATAATAAACTAAATTGAATTAATATATATATATATAATTTAACTAATTTTTATTTTAATCCCATATTAAAAAAGTTAAGTTTCTAAAATATTTAAAATAAATGACAATTTATAATAAAAACCTATATTTTTTACTGTTCATCCAAAAATTTATATTCTTAGAAAATTTTAAAAACATAACCCTAAGATAAATTTGAGATGATGATTTAAACAATGAAATTTATTTTTTAAAATAATTTTTCTAAAAGTTTCAAAAAATATTTTTAAAATAAGTTTGTAAAAGGAGACAAAACTTATTTTTAGAGAAATACAATTATAAGTATAAAATTGGATTTATTATTGTCCCTTATCTTGAAAACACAAAGTATAAATGTTAAAAATTTTATTGAAAATATAATATATACATTTCATTAAAAAAATTCACTAAAAGGTTTTTTTAATTTATTGTGGAAAATGAGTTTGTTTGCATAAAAATACTTCTTTAAAAAAATATTTACTTTATTTTCAAATAGTTTTAATCATACTTTATAATTAATTTTTCACAAAATAATTAATTTTATAGAAATTTTTAAAACATATATTTTCATAATTTATTAAATACTAAAATACCATCCATTCCAATGGCTGGGTTATAACTATAATATTAAATAATAATATTTTAATAATATCTCATGTAACGATTAAAATTGGTGTTAAAAATACTGAAAAATATAGAAAAGATTAAGTTAATTTGAAAATATATATATTTCATAAAATCTAGGGGTGTTAGATTCTACCCCCTTAAATAAATTTCTTCCTTTAAATTTGGACTCGTGCTTGGTAAGCAAGGGTTTGAAATCTAAAATTTATATTGTGGGAAACCCACATCATAAAATGGGTTAATAAAAATTCCTATTAAAAATAGATTAAGTGATGTGGGAAGGTCATCTGTAATAACATGTAATATGTTTACAAAAAGGATAATATGGTTGAGAAGTGAAAACATGGACATATAAGATAAAACTAACACCTAAATAATAGAGTAATGTGATAGAGAACATGGTCAGGATAAGTTAATAACCAGAGATCCATAAATAAAAGTGGTGTGGAAAAGGTCATTAATATCCACAAAAATGATGATAATAGGAAAAAAATAATATTTCAAGTTCTTTTTCTTAATGTTGGGTAATTTTTATGACAAGATATACTTGTTTTTATTCCATTTAATAAGCACAATATCATCCTTTGGTTGTGACTTGATGAATTTTCACTTCATCTCTTACTTTAAGTGATGAATTTTTCATGTCCGGAGCACTAAATAATGTCGCTAAAATAATGATAATTCATTCCTTCTATCTCTAGTTTTTATCAAAATCAAAATGGGTGGCACAAGTTATGTATAAATCACCATATGGTGAAATAATATATTAATCTCTAAAACCTCATACAAAATTAAACTTAAACCATTCTATAAATGCTTAACATTATAACCTATAAAAATTTAAAATTTATAAATAAGGGAACTAAATTTATCAAATTAACATTAATCCTCCAGATTTAATAAAGTAGCTCTTGATTGTCACATACCAGATATGTGAATACCATATTCATATATTTTCTTTAAGAATGGTAATAACCAGAATTAATATAAAACCTTAATGAAAACATAGATACTTATTCATTCCTTGAATTAAACCACATATTATTGAATATATTCCATAAATCCAATAATGTTGAAAAATACATCAATGATAATATAAATCACTTTGTCCACAAATTTTTTAATCGTTTACAAGCTCATCAATACTATCCAATTTATTTTATTTATATCAATCTTCTATTTATCCAAACTAAACACCATTTTATCAAAATCAATATCATATTAAGGGTTATCTTCCCTTGTTAAAAATGTCACATTCCCATTAAATCACTTTTCTTGGTCATCATCACCATTCGACGTATTTTTAAAAATTCATAATGAAAACTTATACTGAAAAATAATTATATATTCCATGGTTCACATAACATAATTCTTGAATTTCAATTCATAAACACTTCAACCATCCTAGTTCCTTCTTAAACCATTAACTAGGAATCATCATTTCATTCATTAATACCTCTTTCCTTCAATATGAAATATGAATCATGTATTAACATTCATCAAACACAATTTAATCATTCTTATTATGTTTAACATAAATAATAGTTTTATAGAATCCCATATCATTCATATGTCATTTGTGTTCTCCAAATCCTTAGCAGTATAACCATTACTCATGGCATCTTACTGATTCTTTTTGGGATCTTTCCCCTTAGGACATTGATTTTCATAATTCCCACGCATTCCACAAATTAAACATTAAACCATTGATGATATATTAGAGATACTATTATTCTCATCCATTTCATTAACCAAAATTTTTATTTTTCCTCCATAGTTAGTTTTTTTCATTTTTCACACTCAAAAAATATTCTCATTCTTCTAAGACATTAACTTCCATGCTTTTCCCACATTCTCAAAATATAGAAAACTGATTCTTCTTTACTATATGGTCTCCACTACCCAAACTATCAACAAACTCTATAATTATCTTCTTTCTTGAGTTTGAGGGTTTGTTAAGGTGGAACATGTTAATAATATATCAGGATAACTAATTAGGAATAATCATAAT
Source organism: Viscum album (assembly GCA_963277665.1). Classification (NCBI taxonomy): domain Eukaryota; kingdom Viridiplantae; phylum Streptophyta; class Magnoliopsida; order Santalales; family Viscaceae; genus Viscum; species Viscum album. The sequence continues at coordinate 859,596,592 of OY728145.1, forward strand.
ATCTTTTAATCTAGTTTTCATCCCATTTAGTTATTCATAAATAAATTCTATATAACATTCAACGTTTATCCAATTCTTTCTGTTTCCCTCCATTTACTAAAACAAAAAATAATATCGTGAGAAACAATAATCATAGTGGGTAACTATATAATCAATAAAAATAACGTATAGGATGACTGAACTGTGATGCATTTTTTAATCTATGACATCTTAGGTTTATACTGGGTCATTCATGTTCATTATTAAATCCTTCATGATTTTTTGTAAATATTTTTTTAATTTCTAATGCATATCCCTTGGGAGTGTCAAACCATGTGTGCAACTAGTCTTGTTTTCATGAACCAAGTGACAATCGAGTCCATATCAATGCACCCTTTTTGAAGTTATTACCCCTAGGTACCACTGTGCTAGATCCACATAAACTTTTAGAAGCTAAATGGGGATTTAATTTTTTTTAAACCACTTATTATATCCTTTAACATAATTATAGGATATTTTCCTAGACTTTGAATCATACTTATACTTATCCTAAGAGACATCCCTAGAAATATCCTTAGAAATATACCTAAGGATTTCACTAAAGTTTTATCATTATAGTTTCTAAATTTTAACTAAACCATTCCGTTTATGTTGAAAAGAGAGACCCATGCTTTTAATACATAATTATCACATATTTTTAGATGAATATTTAATACATTTCATAAACACACACTTTAAGATCATAACAGTTTATTATATTCAGAGAGTAGAAACACAATATTATTATTTAGTGAAAGATCTTCAACATCTCCCAAAAAGATCTTCTCTCATATTACTCATCTTAAGAATACCCTACCTAAATCTATATTCATAACTTCAGTAAGGAAATATAAGAAAGTGTGATCTTATATGATCAGTAAGGGTAAACATAGAAGTTATCTATAACACCTTGAGTTTTTATGAATTAATTTTTTTTTCATTTGAATAAATTAAATTTCCTTGTAGTATTGCATTATATGCTACACCAAGTTATGCTTTCCTTATATGGAAACTTATATTTTATTTTAGTACATGCAATACAATTTTTGTCTTGTGTTACACATAATTTCAAGTTCTTTTGATAGCTTGGGTTACACACAAGGCCAAATTTTACCAAACTATAATATACTATTAATATAATTATGATAGTTATCACATATCCATTTGAATGGTGTGTATGAATATGAAAAAATAAATTATGAAATTTCTTTTCACACAATTAATTATTTTTTTAACAATTAATTATAAATGAGAGTAAGAACTATTTTAAAATAAAGGTATTCGTTTTCTAAAAAAAACTATTTTCTATGTACAAACACGTTTTATCTCAATAAATTAAACAAAAAACTTTTGATAAAGGATTTTAATGAAACTCACTCATATATATATATAAACATGTATTATTTATTAAATAAACTATTTAACACTCATCTAATTCATTTTCTATAAAATAGATAAGAATAAACCCAATTTTACAGATAAAAATATATTTTTAAAAAAGTGGTATTACCGCATTTTTATAGAGAATATAATTTTAATCTAATTTTTGACACTTTTATAAATAATATTTTACAAAATTAACTTTATTTTTGAAATAGGAACATCAAAATTAGCTTAGAGTGAATTGTTTGTATTTTTTTGAGAAGTTTCATTTTTTTGATGAATAATGAAAAATACTGAATTTTCATTTAAATGATTTAAAATTTTGAATTATATTTCAAGTCAGTTATAAATTATAATTAGATAAATTATAAATAAATTAATAGAATTTATGTCATTAGAATCAATTTAACATTTAAATTGGATATAAAAACATTTCAACCTTCTGAACATTTTCACATTAAAAACTCATTTTTTCATCCTCTATGTGGGATAAATTTTAAATTAATTTCTAACACTTATGAATTTGGAATTTAAAAAAAATGGATTCCATATTTTGAATCAAAAAAAATTATAATTTTTATTATGGTAAAATAATTGTTTTACTAAAATTATTAGTGAAATCAATTAAAATTAATTATAGTGATTAACATAAAAATGAATTTACTTAGTGGTTAAACTTTAATATTAAGGGGGGAAATGACCTATAAATTTTTTGAAAATATATTATATGTAAATATTAACAAAATATCTTCCATTTAATCTAAAATGGGTTATTATAGAAGTCAAATAATTTAAGGGATACCTCCCAATAGTGTTTGCCTTTTTTGTATTTACAAGAATACAACTCCTCCTACACTATAAAAGGGAACTCACCTCCCTCACTTATTCAAACCTATCAAGAAATTTGTATCCTAAAAACCATATCCTAATATTCTCCCATAATACATCCTATAAACTAATAATATTTAATTTGGAAATAAAACAAACCAAGGTGGTCCTTTGTGTGCAAACCAAAAAGAGTTACCTGAAGAAGAGGTAACATTCTTCAATGATCACTTTTGTATTAATTTTTTCTACGCCAATTAAATTATTATTATTACATGATTATATAATAACATAAGTATCCTAAATATACTAATATATTTTTATTATAGGTTTATTAACTACAATTTAACACACTTCCATCAAATGGGACATGCGATCATCATTCGTGTGTATAGAAGACTGCCACCCGGTAAATCGATGTCATTTGTTCTTCCATGACCACATCTAAAGGTTTTGAATAATGATAGAATTACTATTTTACATGATATATGTGATATTTAAAATTTATTTATGCTTATTTCATTATTATATAACACATAACATTATTCCTTCCACTTTATGCGAATATGATAACTTCGTTTGTGGACGAGCATACTACTACCTCCTCAGAGTGATGTGATTCATTCATGCTTTAAATGGAATGTATTAAGGATTTATTTAATAGAAATATGTTATTCATATTATATAATAATTATAATATAATGATAATATATATATCATTTAATTTTATTTCTTTCTCTCAATACAACAATAAAATGGAAACAACATTCATGCGTACATACGACCTACTGTCTCCATGAATGATGTATTTCATTTCCAATTTCTATATTTTTAGATTATTAAAAATACATATATAATTAATATATATGATATTTAAATCATGGTTTGAATTCTTTAAATAATGAAATCATGATCTAAGTAATATGACCATGAATAACAAGCCAAAAAATGTACGAAAAACAAAGCGGTTATTTCCTGAAACAAAACATTAATATAGAATTGTTAATAAACTGGTAATATAAATTCATAATTAAATAATATATGGTATTATATATATTAATATGGTTATGTGATATGTTAATAATAAAATTATATTTATTATACATAAGTTTGGAATATATATGATGAGAGTCAAGACTTAAGGTAAGGGTTTTCTCATCTCACTTTTATTTCTATGAGATGTAGGATATATTCACCACTTATTCTTTTTTTGTAGTATATATAATGATCTTTGACATTTTATATAATTTATTTCATTTATTTCATGATAATAAAATTTTCAATTAATTTTATTCTTTCATGTATCTCATTATTCAAAAGTTTCTCAAGTAGTAAGAATATTTCTAGTCTCACTTTTATTTCTATGAGACTTATGAATTATTCACCACTCATTTATTTTTTGTAGTGAATATACTAAACATGAATGTATTATATTATTATTATAATTAAATTTATATGTATTTACATATCGATTTGATAATATCAATTTCATGGGGTTTATGGTTCAAAAGTTACCAAATCGGTAAGGTAATTTTGTCTTAATTTCCCTTCTTTGATAAAAATGTTATGTTATGAACCGAAATTATTTTAAGATGTGTATATAAAGACCCTTTGACCAGTAAAATCATGAATTTTTTTATCCTCGTGATATTTTATGTTTCATTTTATTTTATTCCTCTGTGGTACTTATGGTTCAAAGTTACCAAAGTGGTAATATTTTATTTCTATAATCTCATCATTTATTGATATTGTTTATGATTATGATTCCATTGATTAAATATTATGATAAATATATCAAAAATAATCAGGAATTTTATTATACTCTTGTTATTTATGATATATTCAAGTAATGGTACCATTTTTTCAGTTTTTTGTACTTAAGATAATTAAGAAAAAATAATTAAGAAAATATGACTCTATTTTTCTTTTAGGTCAGAAATATTTTTTCCCAAAAAATAATGTTTTATAAAAATGTTTTAAAAAAAATTACAATTATTTTTAAAATACATTTTTACCCATGTTTCTCCATTTTAATAAAAAATGGTTTTAAAAGGAATCTTCTAATTTTTTTTTGATCAAGAAACTTTTCCAAACTTTTTATGGTGCAAAAGGAATATTAAAAATGTACAGATTTACTCATAATTATTACCAAAATTTTCTTTTAAGATTACCTTATAATATTAAAAGGATATTTTTAAAGAAATTTTTTTCCCTAATAATCTATAATTTTTTTTTCAAATCGATTTTTAAAGAAAAAGATTTTGAAAATTTTTTATGTTTAAAAAAAATAATTTTCATAGAAAGGTTATTTCCCTTAAGAACTTATCCAAGGGAACTTTCAAAATAATCCCCCTTATAAGATTTAATCATTTGATATAGTTTATAATTTATTATGGATGTGATCCAAGGTAACCATTCTTATTCATTCTTTGAATGGTTTATGTTTATGATGACAATATTTTTATGAAATCTGTTTATCTTCCATGGGTTATATGCTTATAAAACACACTTATTTTCATGAGTAATGATATAATGAAATGATTATAAAACCTATCTATTTTAGATATGTTAAGGTATGATAAAAAATTTATGATACTCATTTCATTTCATGGGTTATGATATGATGATTATTTATTATCTAGTGACACATGTATGTATGATTTCATTATGTGATGGGTGGGACCTATATATCTCTCAAATTCATAGGGTAATATTTATATCTCATGTGATAAATATGGTAAACAATTCAACAAGTATTTATCCACAATGTAAAATGGGTTCAATCTCATCTATAATTGAAAACTGGTGCATCTATATCTGTAATGGGAAATGGGTGTTCCCTAATCCACAATGGGAAATGGGTGCATCTTGATATACTATGGGAAGAAGGTGTAACCTAGTCCACTATAAGGAATAGATTGTGACTACAGATGGTGGTGTGTCATGTCCAATAGTTTCATCCCCCCTGAAGTTCCTAGATAAGTTTTAGCAATGAGACTTGACTTATAGGTAATGATTTTAAATGTTTATGTTTTTTCCAAAAAAAATATGTCTTATTCCAATGTTATACTCTCGTGAACCATGTTCCATGATTTACTTAAGATTTATGAATTATTAACTTCCAATATTTATGACATGACTCATGATTATAACCTTTGATATATTGGCTATGATCATCAAATGTTATGATCATGTTCTCATAAGCTTATTCCCTTGTTATTCTTATGTATCTCATTTATTTTTTCCCTTACTAATAATCTAATCTCACCCTTTCTTAGGTTTTATTTCCCCAGGTTATGAAGATAGTTTTTAAGTAGGAGTATAAAAGGGGAGGATAATTATAGGATATGATAAAGATATTTCACCAAATTAGAAGAATGTATTCTATGTTTCTAAAGATAGTAAACTATTACAGTCCACGGGAATGTACTTTTTTAATGTTATTAATATTTATCTAAACTGATGTAATATCCATATATGTTAAACTCAAGTCTCAATAGTTGGTATCATTGGAAATGTTTAGTCAATATTTTGAAATTAGGATGAGAAAACTTTAGTGAGATCCCTAGATATATTTCTAAGGATAGGGATAGTGATGTCTCTAAGGATGCGTCTAAGGATGAGTCAGAGTTTATAAAAATGTCATGGAATTTTGGTAAAGGATTAAAGAGTGGTTTCAAAGAAATTGCATCTCTATCAGGAAAATATAAGTGGATGTGGATCTAGCATAAATATAAATAGGTGTAACAACCCCAAAAACACCATATTGAGCTAGACTTGATCGGGAATGGTTTCACGACAACAAACTTTTTTGTACACCTAGTTTGACACTCCTAGGGGATATGATTTTGGAATTCACAAACTCTTTACAAACCATATTAAAGGATTTAAATAGAAAATAACCTAGGATAAATATAAGGTTTCATATATTAAATAATTATGTGTCATGATTTATACATCCTATAAGTTATTTTTCATGGTTATGAGGTTTCCCACTATGATAAGTGCTTCTCGCACAATTATTTTTTGGTTTTAGTCAAAGTGTGGAACTAGAAGGAACGGTTTTAATGTTGAATGTAATGGGAAATGTGATGAATTACCTCCTAATAAACCAAATGATATGGTATATTTAATGAAAATTATTTTTGATATTATCAGACAAATTTCTTAAGATATGAATCATGATGAACATCCAAATAATAAGAGGCAACAATGTTCTATTGAGTCCTTCATGAGGAAATAATCACCTTATTTTAGTGGTTCCACTTATACACTATATGATTATAAATGGATTAGTACAAATGAAACTATATTTCCCATTCTTTGGTGATTAGATAATTAAATATTCATTTTGGTTATTATCATTTGGAAGGTGAATCGGATCAGTGGTGGACTCTTATTAAGAACCTGAACGTACAAGAATAAATTGAATTTATGGAATTGGAAGAGTATAAGGGGATATTTTTCAGTAAGTAATTCACTTATATTATATGAACAAAAATTGAGAAGGAATTCCTTGAGATAAATAAAAATTATTATAAATCTATTGGTACATATGATGTTAATTTTATAAGAATTGGAAGGTACACTTCTGGTGTGACCATCAGCCCAAAAAGAAAAATTAATTGATTCTTTGGTAGACCAAAACCAAGTACTCAAAAGTAATTGGATATAAGATACTTTATTAGTTATGAAGAATTCATTTTATGTGAACTAAATGTAGAAATGGAAATTGGATATTCCCACTATTCCTCTAGTTTTAAAAAGAAAATGAAGATTGAGTCTCGTGAAAACTCAAATGTTGGAAAGAAATTCCAGACAACTGTATGCCAGAAATGTGGTAATAAGTATTAAGGGAATTTTTTGAATGGAGTTTGAAGTTGGTTTAAATTTGGAAATTCATGTCATAAAATCCATGAATGTTTTAATACGATTAATTGGAAAGTTAATGTAATGGAGGATAAGAGAATTCCAACTAATATACCACATGCACCCTCATTGATTCAAGTGCAAGGAGTTTGGGTATTATGGGAATCAATGCCCCAATACAAGGGATAATATGGATGATAAAACACAAAAACCTCTGATGAAAATGGATAAATGGAAATATTAAGCAATCATACTGGATGAAGTGAATCATGATAATTAGAGAATGCATATCCTCCCCTACTTAGTTGGTAATTTCATGTTTAATTTTGTATAAATAAGCCTTTTTAAAATATTATTTTTCATACTTTATTTAATTTTCATGTGATTATATACTTATACATGGATTATATAATAATAAAATCACATTTAATATTATATTGGTACAAGGATGAACCCAATATTCCAATAAAAAAAATTTGGTATAAGGTAAGATCATATTAAATAATAAAGGGTGGATTATAAGGGGTATAAGGTTAGCCATATATGGAATGGTTTGAGTTGAACTTTGAATGAGGTTTTGGAGGTTAAATTATTATCTTTACATATGGGGGTTTATCCATATTGGATAACCTGTGCTAACCATTTTTTTGTGATGTTAACTAATGATATATGAAATGACTTATCATTCTATGTCATTATTTGTTAGTACTTAAAGAATGAAAAAATTGCCTTCATTTCATAGAGTAAGAGATTAAGTGTAAATTGATAAAGGCACAATAAAGGGGTATATTGTGCATATTAAATTAAATGAAGTCAATTAAATACATTTCCATTAATTTATATAGTAAAATAATTATTAAAATCTAGGAAGATGATATTGAAAAATATTTATCCTAATACCTTCATTTTGGTTGACATGGTCTCATAAATCCTCATATATTTATGGTTTTGAGGCCATTAACTTTCCATTTATCATTTAATTTCTTTTTATCAATGACCTTAATCATTATCTATAATTATTTATCCTTTTATTCTATGTCCACATATTCATTTTCCACAAATGTTCTCTTATGTGGAAACTTAGTTATGAGCTAATTTGGGAAATCATGATGTTTCTAACTTTCCATTTTAAAGGGAAGTTTAATTATTTATTTTTAAGATGTGGGTTTCTATTTAAGTAACTTTAAATTATTAAATCTTTCATAACCCATATTCATTCAGAGGGTGAAATTCATTTTAAAGGGGGTATAATAAAGCACCCTGAGTTTTTTTGAAATAATTTTTTTTAATAAACTAAATTTTTTTGATGGATTGAACTGAATTCTACAAAATATTATTCTTATTTTACACCCAACACTTATATTATAATTAGTTAAATGCAGCAGTATGTTTTTCTTTTTTTTACACAATTTCAAGTTCCTTTGATATCTTGTGTTATACGCAAGACCTAGTTTTACCAAACTACAATATACTATTAATATTATTATGATATTTGTCACCTAGATATTAGAATGGAGGGTATTAATAAGAATAAATAAATTATGAAAAAATTATGTACATAATTAATTCTTTGGTTACCAATTAATTATAAATTAGACAAAGAACTATTTGAAAATAAAGGAATTCATTTTCTGAAAAACATTTTTCATATTTACAAACACATTTTATTTCAATAAATTAAAAAACCACTTTTTATAAATGATTTTAATGAAATATATATATATATATATATATAATTATTTAAAACTCATATTTTGTGTTTTCTATACAAGATATATGAATAAAAAAATTACGCATCAAAAGATATATTTTTAAAAAAATTAGTTTTACCGCCTTTTAATGGAGAACCTATTTTAAATAAAAAATTTAAAACTTTTATAAATTATATTATTAATTATAAACTTTATTTTTGAAATATAAATTTAAGAATTATTTTAGGGTTATTTTTTGGTATTTTTATGAGAAGTTTCATTTTTTGATTAATAGTGAAAAAATACTAAATTTTAATTGAAAACTAACTTTTCATCTAAATGATTTATAATGTTAAATAATTTTTTATGTTGGTATTAAAGTATAATTAGAACAATTATACATAAATTAATCCAATTTATTTCATTATAATAAATTTCACGTTGAAATTTTATTTAAAATCATTTCAAACTTTTGAACATTTTCACTTTAAAAATCGGATGTTTCATCCCGTCTCTAGGATAAATTTTAAATTAATTTATGCCATTATGTGTTTTTATTTTTTAAAAGTATATTTCATAATTATAATCATCATAATTTATGATCTCTAGTATTTTAAAATTAGTTTTTTATAAAAAATATTAGTGAAATCAATATAAATTAATTATAGCGATTAAGGTAAAAACAAGTTTACTTTGTGGTTACACTTTAATCTTAAGGGTACAAATGAACCAAACACTTGTCCAAAATAAATTTTATGGATATATTTATACCATATACTCTAATTTATATAATATTTATCATTATTTTAGGCACATTATGTACGGGAGACCTCCCAATAGTGTTTACCTCTTTGGTATTTACAAGAATGGCACTCCACCTCGACTATAAAAGGGCCCACACCTCCCTCACTTATAAACACATATAAAGAACTTTGGGTCATAAAAACCTTATATATTTATTCTCCAAAATTCCCTCCTCTCAACTTAGAATGATAATCTTGGTCATAAAGAAAACCAATGTGGTCCTCTGCGTGAAAACCAAAAGGAGTTACCCGAAGAAGCGGCAATGTTATTCAATGAGCACTTTTGTTTTATTTATTTCTACACCCCTAAGATTATTATGATTTCATGATTATATAATAAAATCAGTATCCTCAATATTTATATATATATATATTATTTCACGACCCGCCTTCACCAAAAGGATGGAAGGGACAGCAGATTACCAGACCCTTTCTTCTTTAAGTTGAAGGAGAGATAATGACCCTCGAGACCCGCCTTTAATAGGTCCCAGAGTGGCGACTAGCACCAAGGGTATAGAATCACAGACAAGATAGAAGGAATTACCCTTTATTTAATAGGATCGAGAGATAATATAGAAACCCAAACAACACCAAAGTTGAAAGTAAAGGCAAATCCAAAAGTAAATCATTCCCATATGCATGTTCAAAAGTGAGGGATACAAGACACAAAAACCCCAAAGGTAAAGTACCAAGAAAAAGGAGAACGAAAACAGAAACTGCCCCAAGGTCTGACCTAGTACATTCCCATACGATCCCTGAAGTCCTCCTGGAAACCTGAATGCAGTTTTACATATGTATGGTGAGAATACAAGTATACTCAGTAGGGAAAACCAAAGACTCTCGTGCACAAGTGGAGAGGAATTCTAATGACCTGTGATAAAAGAAAACCAAATCACATAGCAATGAGAAACTATCCACCCAAGTCTCACCAAGGCATACTCCCCAAATAACGCACGACAATTAAAGTATAGTAATAGCACGTCGATATTTGGGTACCCTGCTCCACTTTCCCATTGGTTATTGAAGACATCCTACGAATTGAACCAATCTTTCCAATCTCATCTGTAGTCCCCCTGCCAAATCCCACCCGCACACACTTGGGCCATAACCTCACCGTAGTCCCACTGCCAAACCCTGCCTGTACACACTTGGTCCATAACCGCTATCCCACCCGCAGACACCTGGGCCACAACCACCATGCTTAACCACACCCGCAAACACCTGGGTCAGAACAATTATTGCCACACCCGAAGACACCTGGGCCTCATTCCGAAGACACTTGGGAAATAACCTGCCCGCAAACACCTGGGTCAGAATAACTACTGCCATGCCCGAAGACACCTGGGCCTCATCCCGAAGACACTTGGGAAACAACCTGCCCGCAAACACCAGGGCCAACCACCACAACTACCATGCCTGAAGATTCTTGGGTAAATAATAGACTTCAGGCCATCCCAGCCTCCCCAAAGATTCTTGGGCTATTTGAGAAAGGTAGAAGAAAAGGAGCTAATAACCAGCCACTCATATGAGTTTTGGGAAAAACACCCTCCCCATGAAATGGGGTGTTTGGCACTAAGTTATCAACTTGGGTGGGGCGTGAATAAGAAACATGAGAAATACAGTATATGTATAGGTAACATGTTCCCATCCTATCCTAGGGTCTCCAAAACCTAAGCACAAACACCCTTGTTACTATTCATTCACAAAAGAAGTCACAGCACTCACGGCCATGTCACAACTCACTCCCAACTAAATACCCATTCAACCATTCTTGTTTTCATGTTCAAGTGATCCCATTGGGGTGAATTCTGCACTACCGGGCAACTAACAGGCATAACCACATGCCAAAAAGAAAGAAACAACCAAACAGTAATTTAACCATTCACACCCAGTTCTCTTGCAAGTCATAACAAAAAAGGGATGAGTGAGATTCCTTGAAGTACAGGAACCAAAGAAAACCTGAGACACAAACCCATGTCCCCAAAATCTAGGAGCAAACGGTCTCTCAACAGTAGAGGATTCCACCCAAATTCGTGATATAAGCAGACTAACCACACAGCCTCAAATTCACAACCAGCGAAAGTACAACAATAGGGGATCCCATCCCCACCCACATCACCCCAGCAGTCGGCCCATGAAAGAAACAATCAAACCGCTACCACTAACACAAGGCAGGCCCATATAGGTATTTTCAGATTTAAAAGATTTAACACACTCTATGGTTTCAATTCCACTATGATTTAACTGGGGTTATCATAGAAAAAGTGTTGATCCTGGTGCTTTCAATTTATTTAACCAAGTATACGTAATTAACCAATTCTATGTTACAGTTATTTAAACATCTAGGAGAACCAAGATTCATTAGTGCACAGAGAAAGACCACCAATGGCCATGATTTTCAGTGAGCATAATCCCGTAAAATTCAAAACACATAACAACATAAAGAGTACACCAGAACATCGATCACACCACCTTTCATTCTTTAAAGGTCCGTTTATTATCTTCATTAAGTTTGGTTTCCATCAATTTCCACAGTGGTAAAATCATTCCCACCCCGCATGATACACAGAAAGGAGATACAAAGGAGAAAATCCCTACCTGATTGTTCAAGGATCGACGTTTTTCTCCATGCATCAAGAAAAGGGGATGTGCAATTTGCAGGGGAGGGACGTCGAGAACTCCAAGGAGTGCAGAGGCGCTCCAGCAGAGGCGCTCCACAAGCCACGGAAAGAAGGGACTCCAGGCGCACCAGGGGGAAGAACGAAGTCAGTCAAAGCAAGAAGAGAAAAAGAACTTCCTGTGCGATATATATATATATATATATATAATCATGTTGTTATGGGATATGGGGATTTTGAATGCCTTGAAAGTCGAATCATGGTTTTCCACGCGGTTGGGTGGTTACACACGACTGATTTAATTGTTATTTAATAGGGAGGTTTTTTGGAATTTTTAGATATTAATTATGGGTTAAAAACGACCTTGAAATGCCTTAAAAGGTCAAAAGGGCCTAAAAGAGGCATTACGGGAAAAACTGTAGAAGGAAAACCTGTCAAGGCTGGATAACACTGATCGGTCGTACCGATTGGTCAGTCGCGCCGGTCGGTCGCGCCGATCAGTCGCACCGATCGATCGCACCGATCGAGGTGTGACCCCTTGGGATCCTAGAATTTGGAAAAGGGATGGATCATGAGGGTCTGTTCCATTACATCAGATACCTCTCAAACTATTCTCTTCCTCAAGAATCTAGAACCAGACCCAAAGGAAAGAGGGGGGGTCCGAACAACCACCCCGGAAGATACCTCTCAGGAGTGAACCTCTCTAACACAGGAACAACTTATCTCCTAAAAAATCACGGAATTCCTACCGCTCCTTTCCATATGCAACCATTCAAAACAAAAGACTAAACTATCCGGCCATGTGGGAGAGGGGTTTCCCTTCCTCCATGTTAAGATACTATCTACTTTGGGCGGCACTGACTCACCCGCACGGGTTTAGGCACATCCACTTTAATGCGTCTTAATGAGGATTCAAGTCCTCCCCTCCCCATCCTTTAGGACACTTCACACTAATACACAAAAAAAGGAAACTGTACATCCCATAGTCAACAAGGTAAAGCATTACATAGCAAACAAGTACTGACAAAACAGGATAAAACTCAAAACAACTCTGGGTACTGGGCACGCATCTGTGCTTCCCTCTCCCAGGTACTCTCCTCAAGCCCACCATGCCTCCATAACATGAAAACCAACGGGATGGTTCATCCACGAAGCACCTTCTCCTTACGACCCTCGATCATCACTGGTCGTTCCACGAAGGTTGCATCATCTTCGATATCTATCTCTCCCCAGTCAAGGACGTGCGAATCATTTTGCAGATACCGACGAAGCCGGGACACATGGAAGACATTGTGCACCCTTTGTAGTTGTGGTGGAAACGCCAGTTGATAAGCCACCTCGCCGACCCGATGTAACACCTCAAAGGGTTCGACGAACCAGGTAGAGAGATTACTTCATGCTCTTGTGATCAGTGAAGACCACAAAGCGCTCGCCGATGAGGTAGTGTCACCACAACTTTAGTACGAACATGACTGCCTCAAGGTCTAGATCATGGGTGGCATAGTTACTCTCGTGGGGATGTAACTGCCCATAGGAGATCACCCCTTGCTGATGAATCAACACACATATGAGGCCCTTCCCGGAAGCATCACAGAATACTTCATATGTTGCCCCTTCTTCTGGAAACGTCAGTACTGGGGCAGTAACCAACTTCTCCTTTAGATAGCTGAATGCTGGCTCGCATTGCTCGTCCCATATGAAATACTGGTCCTTCTTGGTTGAAGCTGTCAAAGGTGCTGCAACTCAGGAGAAGTTGGGCACGAATCTCCGGAAGTAACCTGCTATCCCAAGGAAACTATGGACCTCTGCCACGTTCTTGGGTGTTTCCCAAGAAACAATCGCCTCAACCTTTGATGGGTCTACCGCTACTCCCTGCTCGGACACTATGTGCCCAAGGAAGTGCACTTATCATATCCAAAAATTGCACTTCGAAAACTTCCGAAAGATCTGGTGCTGTCGGAGGACCTCTAACACCATCTTCAAGTGCTCAGCGTGATCTACCTATGATCTTGAGTAGATGAAGATGTCTTCGATAAACATGACCACGAACTAGTCCAGGTACTCCCGGAAGATGGAGTTCATGAGTCCCATGAACAGAGTTGGTGCGTTCATAACACTGAACGGCATGACTACAAACTCAAAGTTCCCATATCTTCACCTGAAGGAAGTCTTCGAGATGTCACCCTCCTTCACCCGCACTTTGTTGATATCCAGACCACAGATCGATCTTTGAGAACCAACCCACTCCCCTCAGCTGGTCGAAGAGATCGTCTATCATCGGGAGGGGGTAGCGATTCTTGACTGTCACCTGATTCAGCCTCCTGTAGTCAATGCACAGCCTTAGACCACCATCTTCCTTCTTCGCAAACAACACAGGATCACCCCACGGTGACGTATTTGGCCGAACAAAACCCTTCTTCATTAAATCGTCAATCTGAATCTGCAACTCTCGTAGCTCCGAAGGTGCCATCCGGTACGGAACCATCGAAATCGGATGACCACCAGGCTGCAAATCTACCCCAAACTCGACATCACATCGAGGGGGTAGAGTCATCACTTCTTTAGGGAAGACATCCATAAACTCACTAATGATCCTTGGTACTTCCACCATCTCTGCATCTGCTGACTCCACTGATAGCTCAGCTAACGAGGAGAGGAGGGTTTCATCTCGTCTGCTGCCCTTCGGGCCACCCCGCTCGCCGGTGAAAGTAACAAATCAGCAGCCTAAGTCTGAAAACATGACCCTTCCTTGGAAGCAGTCGATGACGGCACATACAGAGAACAGCCAGTCAATGCCTAGGATGACATCGTATGGATGTATCTATAATAGTAGGAGGTCCCTGACTGACTGATGTGGCCCTATCGTCAGTCTGCATCCTCGAAAAACATATATCAAGTCGGTCTATCCTCTGACTGGTGGGCTCAGCACCAGGGGCACTGGAAGTCTCTCAGCATCTAGACCCAAAGTACGGGCCAGACTGGGTGTAAAAAAGGAGTGTGAAGCTCCTGTATCGAACAAGACGTAAGCAAGGGTACTGAACAAACTGATCGTACCTCGAATGACCTCCGGTCCTGCTGGAACTGCTGCCTCTGTGGCGTGCAACTGCCCGCGCCCATCTCATCTTCCTCTCGGCTTTCAGCCACTTCCCCGACCATGCCCTGATCGAGGTTTCTGAGGAGTGCCCTGGGGCGGCCTCCTCCTACAACGTCTGCCCTCGGAGGAGCGGGAGATCGCTGCCCCTACTGCTGCTGCTGAAAGGGAAGAGATGGAAGCTGTTGCTGCTGAGGTGGGTGTTGGGCCTACCCACTGTCGTCGTACTTCACTCTATCTAGGAACTATTTCCGAAGGCGCATGTGGCTCCCGCAGACGAAGCATCTCGGCACTGGGCCAGAAAGAAAAGGGTGAGGGCCAGGGAATCAGAACTGGAACTGCTGAGGCATGCTCCCTGCCGGTCGAAACCTAGAGGGTCCTGATGTAGGAGGCCTGCTACTGACGGCCTTCCCCTTCGATGACCCTAGCTGAATTCCCTCTCATGATATACCTCCCATCATGTACATCCTCTCTACCACTTCAGCCTTCTTCTGCACCTCTAAGTATGGCAGTAGGGTGAAGGGAGTAAAAGCGTAATGTAGAGAAGGTAGGAGTGCCTCCTCTAAACGTCTCGCCTGAGACTCCTCATCTGGAAATAGATCCGGAGCGAAGCAAAGAAGATCCTTAAACTTGATCCCCAAATATCTAACTAACATACCCCCTTACTGGAGGGATAGTAGATCCTGCCTCTTCTCAGCTTTCATCATAGAAGAGAGGAATTCCGCTTGGAACTCTTTCTTGAAAACATCCCATGTCACCTCATCCTCCCTCTTCTCCCCTAGATAGAGAATCCACCACTGACATGCCGCTCCCTGCATCTGGCTCATGGCCAGAGGAACCCAGTACTCCTCTAGAGCTCGGATCAAGCCGAAATCTATCACCAGCTCCTCTAGCTAGCTCTCTGTATCCATGTCTGAGGTGCTACCCTCATACTTCCTGATGGTCTGTTATTGGAATGCACGAAGCATCTTCTACCACTGATCATCCTCCTCCTCTCGGTCAGCCCTCCGTTGGTCAGCCGAGTCAATCTCCTGGCCCTCGATCGCCTGCACAACTCATGGTCATCTCTCAGGTGCCATAGATGCAAGGTAAACAAAGATTGCCTAAGCCCAAGTAGTGCAGAATATTGTTCTTAAATTTTCTTAGACTTCTTCATTTATTCTGAATCCCCAAGACACCCATGAAACACTAGAACACAAGTCATTATGATGCATGTACCTTTCCTAGGGTCTCTACTCTGCAATCAGTGTAGCCTCACTTGGTCATTCGGTAGGTCCAGAGTCCTTGCATCGGATCACGGGGGGCCCAAAAATCTCATGTCCTAGTCGGTCTTCCCTAGCCTATTTCACACGCCAAGATTACCCAACACTGTCGCCCTACCATCCCATGCAATCCTCATTGTGCCTAACTCCAAACTCCATCCTATCCCTCAACCTTCGCCTTTGATACCATTCTGTCACGACCCGCCTTCACCAAAAGGAGGGAAGGGACAACAGATTTCCAGACCCTTCCTTCTTTAAGTTGAAGGAGAAATAATGACCCCCGAGACCTGCCTTCAATAGGTCCTGGAGTGGAAACTAGCACCAAGGGTATAGAATCACACACAAGATGGAAGAAATTACCCTTTTTTTAATAGGATCAAGAGAAAAGATAGCAACCCAAACAACACCAAAGATGAAAGTAAAGGCAAAGCCAAAAGTAAACCATTCCCATATGCATGTTCAAAAGTAAGGTATACAAGCCAAAAACCCCCAAAGGTAAAGTACCAAGAAAAAGGAGAACGACAATAGCAACTACCCCAAGGTCCGATCTAGTACTGTCCCACACGATCCCTGAAGTCCTCCTGGAACCCAGTAAGTAGTTTTATATATGTAGGGTGAGCATACAAGTATACTCAGTAGGGAAAACCAAAGACTCTCATGCAAAAGTGGAGAGGCATTCTAATGCCCTGTGAGAAAAGAAAACCAAATCACATAGCAAGAAGAAACTATCCACCCAAGTCTCACCAAGTAACACTCCCCAAATAACGCACGACAAGTAAAGTATAGTAATAGCACATCGATATTTGGGTACCCCACGCCACTTTCCCACTGGTAATTGAAGATATCCTATGCATCGAACCAATCCCGCCATTCTCACCGCAGTCCTGCTGCCAAACCCTGCCCACACATAACTAGGCATAACCTCACCGCAGTCCCACTTCCAAACCCCACCCCCACACACCTGGGCCATAGCCGTTATCCTGTCCGCAGACACCTGGTCCACAACCACCATGTGTAACCACACCCGCAAACACCTGGGTCAGAACAACTACTACCACGCTCGAAGACACCTGGGCCTCATTCCGAAGACACTTGGGAAACAACCTTCCCACAAACACCTGGGTCAGAACAACTACTACTACACCTGAAGACACCTGGGCCTCATCCCAAAGACACTTGGGAAACAACCTTCCCGCAAACACCTGGTCCAACCACCACAACTAACCTGCCCGAAGATTATTTGGCTAATAATGGACTTCAGGCCATCACAGCCTGCCCGAAGAGTCTTGGGATATTCGGGAAAGGGGGCAGAAAAGGAGCTAATAACCATCCACTCATAGGAGTGTTGGGAAAACACCCTCCCCATGAAATGGGGTGTCTTGCACTAAGTGCTCGACTTGGGTGGGGAGCGAATAAGAAACATGAGAAATACAGTATATGTATGGGTGATCCAAACCTAGGGACTCCAAAACCTAAGCACAAACACCCTTGTTACTATTCATTCACAAAATAAGTCACGACACTCATGGCCAAGTCACAACTCACTCCCAACTAAATCCCCATTCAACCATTCTTGTTTTCATGTTCAAGTGATTCCATTGGGGTGAATTCTACACTAACGGGCAATTAACAGGCATAACCACAAGCCAAAAAGAAAGAAACAGCCAAACATAAATTTAAGCATTCACACCCATTTCTCTTTCATGTCACAACAACAAAGGGATGAGTGAGATTCCTTAAAGTATTGGAACCAAAGAAAACCCAAGACATATCCCCATGTCCCCAAAATCCAGGAGCCAACGGTCTCTCAACAATAGAGGATTCCACCCCAATTCGTGATATAAGAAGAGTAACTACATAGCCTCAAATTCACGACCAGTGAAAGTACAACAATAGGGGATCCCATCCCCACCCGCATCACCCCAGCAATCGGCCCATGAAAGAAACAATAAAACATCTACCACCAACATAAGTCAGGCCCATGCAGGTATTTTTAGATTTAAAATATTTAACACACTCTATGGTTTCAATTCCACTGTGCTTTAACCGGGGTTATCACAAAAAAGGGTTGATCTTGGTGCTTTAAATTTATTTAAATGAGTATACGAAATTAACCAATTCCATGTTACGGTTATTTAAACATCCAGGAGAACCGAGATTCATTAGTGTACAGAGAAAGACCACCAACGGCCATGATTTTCAGTGATCATAAGCTCGTACAATTCACACCACATAACAACATAAAGAGTACAGCAGAACATCGATCACACCCCCTTTCATTCTTTAAAGGTCCCTTTATTATCTTCGTTAAGTTCGGTTTCATCAATTTCCACAGAGGTAAAATCATGCCCACCCCACATGATACATTGAAATGAGAGACAAAGGAGAAAATCCCTACCTGATTAATCAAGGATCGATGTTTTTCTCCACGCATCAAGAACAGGGGATGCACGATTTGTAGGGGAGGGATGTCGGGAACTCCAAGGAGTGCAGAAAGCTCCAGCAGAGGCGCGCCACAATCCATGGGATGAAGGGACTCCAGGCGCACCAGGGGGAAGAATGAAGCCGGTCAAAGTAATAAGAGGAAAATAACTTCTCGTGCGATATATATATATATATATATATATATATAAAATCACGTTGTTATAGGATATGGGGATTTTGAACGCCTTTAAAGTCGAATCGTGGTTTCCCACGCGGTTGGGTGGTTACACACGAGTGATTTAATTGTTATTTAATAGGGAGGTTCCTCAAGATTTTTAGATATTAATTATGGGTTAAAACGGCCTTGAAACGCCTTAAAAGGTCAAAAGGGCCTAAAATATGTGTTACGGGAAAAACTGTAGAAGGAAAACCCATCAAGGATGGATAACACCAATCGGTCGCACCGATCGATCGGTCGCGCCGATCGAGGTGCGACCCCTTGGGATCCTAGAATTTGGAAAATGGATGGATCATGAGGGTCTGGGCCATTAAATATTATGATTATTACCTACATCTTCACACACTTCCATCAAATGGGATATATAATCATCTTTTGTGTGTACGATGGACTACTGCCATGCGAACCGATATTGTTCGTTCTTCCATTACCACCTCTCAATGTTGGTAATAATTATGTAATTGCAATTTTTATATGATAGTTATTATATTTATGATATTTATTATTCTTTAATTATTATATAATGCATACCTTTTTACCTTCAATTTGGTGGAATACGATAACTTCGTTTGTGGGTGTGTGGACTATCGTCAACTCCGAGCGATGTGATTCATTCACGCTTTACATAGAATGTATTAAAGATGGGTTTAATATAAATATGTTATATATATTAAATAATTATTCTAATTTAATTATAATATATGTATATATATAAATATATCATTCCATTTTCTTTCTTTCTCTCAATATGACATGAAAATGGAAATAGTGTTCATGCATTCGTAAGGCCTATCGTCTCTATGAATGGTGTATTTCATTTCTTATTTCTATAATTTTAATATCATTATAAATAAAATTATACTGGAAATATATTATATTTATATCATTTTTTACATTATTTAAGTAAGAAAATCATGATCTAATTAAGAGGACCAAGAATAATAAGTTAAATCATGTATGAAAAATAAAGCGGTTATTACCCGAAACATAACATTAACATAGAATTGTTAATAAACATGTAATATAAGGTCATAATTTAATCATATATGGTATTATATATATTAATATTATTTTTTGATAAATTTATAATAAAATTATATTTATTATACCGGATTTTTGAACAAGTATGATGAGAGTCAAGACTTACGGTAAGGGTTTTCTCATCTCACTCTTATTTATGTGAGATGTATGTTATGTTCACCACTTATTCTTATTGTATAGTTTATATAATTCCATATGAAATTTTATATATTTAATTTAATTTATTTAATGATATTAAAAGTTTCAATTTATTTTATTATTTCATAGATATCACAATTCAAAATTTACTCAAGTGGTAAGGGGATTTATAGTCTCACTTTTATTTATACGAGACTTTTTCCTTATTCGACACATGTTTATTTTGTATGATTTATGTAATTACCATGAATGTTTTATATGACTATTATAATTAAATTTATGGTTATTTACATATCCATTTCATGATATCTATTTCATAGGGTTTACAGTTCAAAAGTTACTAAATCGGTAAGGTAATTTTGTCTCAATTTGCCTCCATTGATACATATGTTATCTTATGCACCTACATTCTTTCAAGAGGTGTATATACATCCCATTTGACCTATAATATCATCAATTGTTTTATCCTATTGATATTTTAAGTTTAATTTTATGTTATTCCTCTATGTGTATTATGATTCAAAGTTATCAAAGTGGTAATAGTTTATTGCTATAATCTCATCATTTATCGGGATTATTTATGATTATGCTTCCAGTGATGAAATATTATTATCCATCTATAAAAAATAATCAATAATATTATTATCCTCTGGTTATTCATCATATATTAAAGTAATGATACAATTTTTCCACTCTTTAGTATTTAAGATAATTAATGAAAGAAATTAATAAACCCTGACTCTATTTCTCTCTTCGGTTAGAAATATGTTTTCCCCCAAAACCATGTTTTCTAAAACTGTTTTAAATAATGTTTTAAAATTATTTTTAAAATATATTTTTACACATGTTTTATATTTTTTTAAAAAAAATGTTTTTAAAATGAATCTTTTTTTCATTTTCTGATCAAGGCACTTTTCTAATCTTTTTACAGTGAAAAAGGAATGTTTGACATGTATGGAATTACCCACCATCATGACCATCATTTCCTTAAAGATTCATTTGAAAGATTAAAATGTTGTTTTTAGAGAACTTGTTTCCCCTAATATTTTTGGAAATTATTTGTTTCCAAGTGTTTTTCAAATAAAAGGATATTAAAAAAAATTATGTTATAAAAAATTGATTTTCAAGGAAAGGTTATTTATCTTAAGAAATAATCCAAGTGAAGTTTAAAAATCATCCTCCATATAAGATGAAATCCTTTGATATAGTTTATACTTTAGTGGGTTATGATCCAAGGTCACCATTATTATTATTTATTTTAATGGTTTATGTTTATGATGACAAGTTGTTTATGAAATCTATATCTCTTCTATGGGTTATATGCTTGTGAAACCTACTTATTTTCATAGGTAATTCTATGATGAAATGGTTATGAAACCAATCTATATTATAAATATTAAGATTTGATGAAATTTTTATGATACCCATTTCATTTCATATGTTATGATGTGATGGTTATTTATTATCTTATAGCACATGTATGTATGATTTCATTACGTGATGGGTGGGACCTAAATCTACCTCAAATTCATTGGGTAAAGATTTATATATCATAAGATAAAGATGGGAAACAAGTTGAAAGGCCTGGTCCATAATGGGAAATAGGTGAATCCTGGTCCATGATGGGAAATGGGTACATCCTGATCCATAATGGGAAACGAGTGTGTCCTAATCCACAAGGGAAAATGGGTGCATCCTAATCCACAATAGGAAATGGGTTCACCCTAATCCATTAAGGGAATAAGGTGTAACCTAATCCACTATAAGGAAAGGACTGTAATTGGGGATGGTGGTGTGTCTCGCCCATTAGGTTCATCCCCCATGGAGTACCCAGATAAATTTTGGCATTGAGCCTTGACTTATAGGTAATTATTTTATATGTTTATATGCCTTTCACAAATTTTATGTATTATTCCAATTTTATGCTCTCATGAATCATGTTCTATGATTTACTTATGATTCATGTCTTATGAACATCCAATATTTATTCCGTGACTCGTGATTATGATCTTTTATATGTAGGGTATGATCTTAAAATTTTATTCTCTTGTTTTCATACCCTTATGTCCATGTTATTATTATATATCTCCTTTATTTTAAACATTAAGAGGCATATGAACTCACCATTTCTTATGTTTCCTTTCCTTGGGTTATGAAAAAATATTTTAAGTAGGATTACTAAAGGGGAAGATATTTATGGGAGATTTTGAAGATATTTCACCAAATTAGAATAATGTGTTCCATGTTTCCAAAGACACTAAACTATTATCGTCCTCAGGCATATACTTTGTAATGTGCTGAATATTCATCTAAAATGATGTAATTTCCATGAATGTTAAGCCCAAGTCGCAATAATATCAATCTATAATCATATTAAAGCATAAGATAATAATAATTGTATGTGGTCATGAACATAAATTACAAATTTCATACCCAACCTATCATATATCATAAACCTGAGTTAGGGAATAAAACATTATTATTTCAAAAAACATGGTCCATAAGAGTGAGAAACCATTATAAATCAATCATAGACCATGATATCATGTCATAAAAGTGTTTCAAATCATAAATATAGAAAAATTATTATTATTTCTAGGTTAACTACCAAGAACCTCAACATAGTGAATCAAGACCTATCACTTGTTTCCTATTGTGTGTCAGGATGTACCAGTTTCCCATAGTGGATCAGAACTCACATGTTCCCCATAGTGGACCAGGACTCGCCTATTCCCCATAGTGGATCATACCCATTGACTTGTTTCCTATTGTTATCTCATGAGATATAAATCTTTACGCAATTAATTGGAGGGATATATAGGTCCCACCCATCTCATAATGGAAACTATATTTATGTGTGATACAATATCATAAAACATTAATCATATCATTAAATAATAACCTATGTAAAGAAAATAGTTTTCATAAATATTTCAAAAATTCAAAACAAGATAACCCATGAAAAATAAATGTTTTTATAAACATTTCATAAAAAAATATTAAACATATAGATAATTATTAACTATTGTATCATTCATTATTATCCCTAATAAAGCGTAAGTAACATCAAAGGATGTTATCTTATATGGAAAATGATTTTGAAAGATCACTTGGACCATTTTTTAAGATAAATAGTCTTTCCACTTTGAAAAAAACTTTTAAAACATAAAACATTTTCAAAATCCTTTTATTTGAACCTAACCTTGGAAGCTTATAAAAGAATATTTAAAAATCATTGAAAACATTTCTTGAGGAAAATATCCTTTCTTCTTTAAAACACTTTTTAAATCATAAAACATTTTGAAAAACCTTTTCTTTGAAAATGACCTTCAAAACTTGTAAATTAATTTTTAAAATAGATAATGGTAATCATGTTGGGAAATACCATTCATGTTATATATGTCAAAAAATAATGATTCCTTTCACATTTTTGTTAAAATCCAAATGGGAATTTTTGTTAAATGACATGAATATTCCTTTAAAAAATAATTAAAAAATTAAAACATGGGTTAAAAAATCTTTAATAAATCATTTTAATAATGTTAAAAACATTCTTGAAAAAATAGAAATCAATTCTTTGTAAGAAAAGGGATTTTTGATCGAAGAGAGAAATAATGATGATTTTTTAAAAAACATTATTTTGAACTCTTGAGTGAATACAGAGAGGAATGTGAAGGGAAACATGTATTCTCGAGACATAACCATAGTAGAATAAATTAAATTAGTTTCTTGATAGATAGATCACATTATTTTATCATTTGAAGAGTAATCATAAATAATCTCGATTAATGATAAGATTATAACAAAAAAATATTACCAATTTGGTAATATTGAATTGTAATACCCAATAAAAGACTAAAATTAAATTAAACTTAAAATATCATGGGAAAAAATAAATTTCTGATATTACGTGTCAATTAGGCTCTATATTCACTTCATAAAATAAGATAGGTGTATAACATAACATATGTCTCCAAGAATGTAAATTGAGACAAAAATCACTTACTGCTTGGGAAAATTTTTAACTATAAACCCCATGAAAGAAAGATCCTAAAATGGATATTTAATTATGATTAATTTTCATTATAGTAATAATAAAATAAATTCATGTGCACTATATACACCACATAAAATAAATAATTGATGAATATGACATGTGTCTCACAGAAGTAAAACGTGATAAGGAAATCTCTTACCAAAAGTCTCAACTTTCTTCGTACACTATCTAACCTAATTTATAATAAATATAAGTTTATTATAAATATATTAAATAACCATAAATATATATATCATATCATATATTAATTACTTATGACCTTTTATTACCCTTTTATTAACAATTTCATGTTAAAGTCATGTTTTGGGAAATAACTGCTTTATTGTTCATGTATGTTTTGATTTTTTATTTTGGTAGACATACTTTTATCATGATTAAATAATATCTAGAATTTTAACAATGATTTAAATATCATATATGTTCATTATACATGTTTTTGTAGTGTTCCATAAAACGTATATATAGAAAATGAAATACATCATTCATAAAGATGGTGGGTCGTGCGTACTCATGAACATTATTTCTATTTTCCCGATGGAAAGAAAGAAAGGAAGGTGAATAATATATTACCATTTAATAATAATTTTTATGTAATATATATAATTTCATTAAAACCATCCTTATTACCTTCCATTTAAAGTTTGAATGAATCACATCGTTTCGTGAGGTAGTAATCCACTGCACACATGAACGACATTATCGTATTCCCACATAATGGAAAGAAAGAATGAACACGTGATATAATAATTATATAATAATAATATAATAATAAATATCATATATAAACAATAAATACATAATTATATCCATCCATGACATGTGGTTATGGAAAATTAATAATATCAATTCATAAGGCGGTAGTCCATCATACACACGAATGATGATTTTACAACCCATTTGTTGGAAGAGGAGGATGATTTAGGTTATTAAATTAATATAATAATATATTTTTATATGTAAGGTACCTAGGTTAATATATAACCATTTTTTAATAATAATTTAAGGATTTGTTTTAATAAATATAATAAAATGCTTGATTAGGTACGTTACCGCTTCTTCAGACGAATTCTTTTGGTTTCGAAAAAAAATACTTCTTATGTTGTACTTATGACCATACTACGGATTCTAGGATGAGAGGAGAAAATTAAGGAAGTTATCTTTCTTTTTCTTGTATTAACTAAAGGATTTTTTTTAAGTGTTTAGTGGAGAGGATAGTGGGTGTCCTTTTATAAGTGAGGTGAGTGGAACACTTGAAATGTTTTAAAAAAATGGTGTTCCCACATTTCTCACATTCTGAAATTCTCCAAAATAGGAAATTCTAGAACATAGAAGATATAAGGTCTAAATATTTATAAAAAATTGGTTTTTGGTGAGTCTTTGTGTAATTTTTAACCCTTATCCTTTTATTTTAACCCCCCACCCAGTAAACCCATTTTTTATAATAACCATAGTAAATACTTTTTACTATTTTTACTATTTATTATTGTAAAAAATAAGTTAACCATATTGGATAATATAAATTAGTATGATTAAAAATATATAATCCAATTTTTAAAATTAAATTCACATAAGTGAAAAAATGCAATTTAAAATTAATCTTGGAGATGCGACAATAAAGCTTGTTTTCAAATATAAAATGTTCAAAAGTTTAAAAATATTTTATATAAAAAATAAAAATAAATATTATTTTAATGAACTAAATAGGATTAAAATTTACATAATTAAACTAATTTTTCTTTTAATAATATATTAAAATAATTTGGATGTTTTTAAAATCATTGAAATAAATGATAATTCTTAATAAAAACTAGTATTTTTCACTATTCATCAAAAAAATTATCAAGAATTTACCCAAATATAATTTTTACATGATGATTTCAAAAATTATCTTTATTTTTTCGAATAAATTTTCTAAAATTTTCAGAAATTAGTTTTAAAATAAGTGTACAAAAGGCCACAAAACTGCTTTTTAGAATAATATAGTTTTTAAGAAAAAAATTGGATTTTTTTTATCTCTTATCTAGAAAAATAATAATTTGAATGTTAAACATTTTATTTAATATATAATTTATTTATTTATTTAATATCATTTACTAAAAGTGATTTTTTCTAATTTATTAGGGTAAAACATATTTTTTCATAAAAAATAGTTTTTCAAAAAAATGATTTCCTTTATTTTTAAATAGTTTTTATTTTCATTTATAATTAATTATTCATTAAAGAATTAATTTTATATACAAGTGTAATCCATATATTTTCATAATTTAGTTAATAATATTCATACTCATCATTCCAATGGCTGGGTGATAACAATCATTTTAAATAATAATATTTTAATAGTATGCCATGTTTCGTTTGAACTCTATGTTGTGTGTAACGCAAAATATAAAAAATATAAAATTATTTTGAAAAAAAAATCAAAAAATTATGGGGTTTATAGGTAATATTTTTCTCTTATGATTTAATAACTCTATTTTTTTATAGTTCGATCCTCTGAATATTTCTATCCATATAAATAAATTTTTCCTCAGAACCAGCATATTGTTTGGGTTTCACCAGACCATGGAATTAATATATTAAAAATATTAATATATATTAAATAATGTGTGTAAATATTTTCAGAATAAATGTTTTTTCCAATTATTGGGACCTTGAATGGGAAATCCAACACCCTGTTTTTTTTCAAAATGCGGGGTTTATCCTAGGCATGACATAAAGTTGGTCAACATCTGGAATTTGTTAGAGATAATTGTTGATGTGTGTCTTAAGTAATTAATTAATTAATTTAATTAGTTTACCTAAACACCTAAAACATATTTATACTCTATAAATACATCATTATAAGGAAATTTTTTAGTTATCTTTATAACCTTGGGATAATTAGATGATCCAAGGAGGAGCATTGTTGAGGAAAAATAGTGGATCTTGGAGTAGAGACCATTCCTCAAAGAATTTATCTATTCCAACGCGGTTTTTAGATCTTTCCAAAGATAATGGAATTAACCCATTCTTTGTTAGTGATTGATCCAAACTAGAGGTATGGAATTTTATTTCAAGGTTTTCTACCCTTGTTTTAATTTTATAAGCATGTATTTTATTCTTCTTTTAATTTCTAATGATTTATATTATTTATATGAGTCTAATTTTAATTTTTTTTATTAAACCCTTTGGTTTAGATCCTATGAACCATTTATATTACCCATAACCAATATTATGTAAATTTTTTAAAGAATGTCACCATCCAATTTTTGGTATTTCACTTTGTTCTTGTGAATTTCCCTTACTTTCCTTCATTTCATTTTTCATTGGACAACAATGTTAAAATTTGGTATTGTTGGACCGAATTCAAGAATGATCAAACCCAAGATTCATGGTGGAAGCATAAACGAGTTATAGATCAATTTTTTTTGTATTAGATGATCCCATAAGGGGCACTGCCGAGCTAGGGTTCCCCTACCACCACCTTCTACCCTCCACCTCAGGTCGGTTTTGGCTCCTCCTTGGATCTTATACATTGTGTGGAGATGGCGTGTGGTTCCTTCTTCAGTGGTAGCAACGTGATTTGTGGGCTCGGTCGTCTCAAAAATCATATTCATTTCTGACCTTTTCTCTCCATATCCTCCTTTGATCTGGATAGGGCTTCTTTGGCAGCATGATGAAGGTCTAGCATCCAAGCTTCATTTTCATCCTGAGGGTTGGTACCTCGCCCTGTGTCAGTTGGGAGTGAATTGGGTGGGTCATAGTGGTATCTACGATGGTCTAGATGGTGGAAATGATAAGTATATCTGGTTGGATGTAGGGGTGTCTTCCAGTGAGATATGGTGATCGGGAGGTATGACTTTTTGATTTGGTTTGTGGTGGGTAAGGATTTTTGTTATTATACGTATTTACTTCGTGGTTTGGATCAGGATGTGATCATGTTGTTGGTGTGTGAACTGATATTGCATTCATGTGGATTTATATGTGATGCTAATTTTTTATTTGGATTCGATGACTTTTATTTCTGACATGTTGTGAGTTCTTCTATGAGGCATGATTTATGCTGCTATGATTTTTCCTTTAGCCTATGTGGTTTGTGGTTCATGGGATTTTTCAACCATTCTATAAGTGGTTGTTTCAGATAAGGTTTAGGGAAAAGAGTTTTCACTGCACCATTTCTATTTGGAATTGGATGATTGAGAGGGTATGGATTTTTCCATTAGTTCCAGGCCCGTGCACTTTTTCACGGGACAACTATCCGAGAAGATATGTAAGGTGGAAGTTGTACTTAATGTATTTGATGTTGGGAGGGACTTTTCTCTTGTAGTTTAGGTTTTTTTTATCTTGGGATTTTAGATCATTGAATCCTATTTTGTGTTATGTCTTTGATGTCTATTCGGGTTTACCCTCTCACTTAAAAGTGGTTTTATCTTAATAAAAAATTAATTTTCCTTTGATTGGATGGAATCTCGCCATTAGTGATAAATTAAGTGTGGTTATCCCTATATCTGAGTTCCCTAGCATGATTTGAGGCATAAAAATGGTGGTGGAAGCATGGATGAGACATGTGATGAGTTATTCAGTTTTTGAAAAATCCCTACATACAAAACATGTAGTCTATGAACACACATTGTGTACTCCCCTAGATGTGGTGACTAGGTTTTTGGGTGAAGTTAAATATAAAACATTTTATATGACTCATACACACTATGTGACCCAATTCTGGAAGCTCATCATATACCCTAGGAGTACACGGGAATGGGAATGACGAAGAACACATGCACAACCATGTACTCAGACACATCCAGGGTGCCCATACATGGTCAGTGTACATGAGCATACCTAGAGAACATGCGCATGGACCCAAGTATACATGTATGGTCTGATAGGATATGATCTTACCTTAGGTATCCAAGAAATTTCATGTACTTCATGTACATGCCATTTAGTTATACATGGCATTCCAAGCTATGTGTATAAAAGGACACACCCATGTGTCGAGGCAAGGACACACACCATGTTTCCCTAGGTATACATTGTGTACCTTCCTCAGGAACATCCACATTATGTATCTTATTATTTGAGACATGAATTTAATCCTATGAAAATATTATCCTAAGTAGCTTTCTACATAAGATGTGATGGTGGAAAATTTTGGAAATAGATATATGTCATAATGTGTTATGAGAAATACGCTTCTTTTAGCAGTGTCTGGCTGATGGTAGTAATTAGGTTTGATTATAAGAGATGTGTCATGGTTAGTACCCCCTGTCTCACCAAGGAATGGGTCCCCCATACTCTTTACATAGGTTGAGTTAGTACCACCCCCCCCCCATACTACTGAGTGAATGGGTCCTCTATCAACAGAGTGGTACACCCTATCTTTGACCTATGGTGGGGAGTAGATCCTCTACTAAATATAGTCCCCCTTGATTGTGGAGCATAGTGGTGAGGTGAAGGCCCTCCACAGGGATTCTTGTGCGATTTCGTGTGGTTATTGGAATCAGATGTAGACCTTTAGAGCTACATGATGACTCATTATTCTTATCCAGGATATGGATATGGATATACCCTTTCTCTCTCACTTGGGTTCCTATAGGAGAATTTAGATTGGGATTATTTTCCATCTTTCTTATGAGTTGAACTGACTATTGTATCCTTTTATTACTCCCTTTGTGATTTCTGGGGAATACTACTAGGTATGTATATACCCACCCCTATAAGGGATTTTCCTGCATGCTATGTGTCTTATTCAGATGATAGGAAGATTTATGGTGATCTTAGTGGACCAGGTTTCAGAGGAGCATGGGTCTACTTAGTTGATATGAACATGTTTGGTGGTTAGTCTTGGATATTGTGAGTTAGGCACTCTTCAGTATCTCTTTTTCCAATTGTTAGTTTGGGACTTTATTTCTGGTTGGGCATGTATTTTTCCCCTTTATATTTTTTGTACTACATTTTTGTAATTTGATTCTTTCCTAGAGGTTTTTTTATTCATGGTTTACACTCTATATGTTTTGTCTATTATTATATATCTACTTTGTTTCATTGATATGATTGTGTGAATTTGTATAGGTATTTAGGTTAAGGCCTCCCATTTTAGTGATATGACTTATCAGTGCTAGTCACTAGCCCATGGGCTATTGAAGGTAGGCTTGGGGTGTCACACTGATTTTACCACTAACCTATAGGGCCCTTATGGGTTGGGTCTTGATAGAGTGGTATCAAAGGTGTTCTTTCCATGGGTAAATTTTAGACTTATAACTTCTTATGAGGATTGGTTGGGAACTTAGGGAAATGATGTCGGATTATATAAAGTATATATTTTAGGCTAGTTAACCTAATATTGGTGTGGAGGCTGATGTATCCATACACCAAGACTCCAACTATCTACTTTTCTACTCGTATACCGAGGAATCGATTACAGGGAAACCAAAGGTACATGCATCATATAGGATTGGGTATTTTGTCTTTCATGTCCATCTTGAGTCAGGTCCCCATATTTTCTCATCTAAATATGGTACATCCTGATAAATTTTAGGATGAATCCATGATTATATCTAGCTAGGATGTTGATATAGGATTGATACCATGATAATTTGATCAATGAGGCCTCAGTTCAGGGACTCACTCATAAGGTATTTCATTTAGGAGGGTATAGAGAGGTTTCACTACCTAAAAAGTGGTGGATAATTTCATCAGGTCATGATGAAAATACATGCAATATTAGCAGGTTACATGAGTTCCAGTGATAGAGAACAATAATGTTTCATTGAGATCTAGACCCTTAGGTAGTCGAGAATTGTCTTAAGTTAGTGATCCAAGTCTTCGAAATTTTTCAAACCTCATCCAATCAGATGGTTGCACATGTGGCTACCCTTCATCATGGATAAGCAAGGAACTAGTGGTTTATAATTACACATATCCATAATGAAGAAGTTATCACATTGTTATACTTAAAAAATCTATTCTATGATGAGTATCACCCTTCAAGATTGTGCTCTATATGGATTCAGGGTCTTCTTGAGCTATAGTAGGGTGATATATCAGTTGTTGAGTACACCAACAGGATTATTAACCTCATGTGTTACTCAATTGATATGGTATGAGATGGATACTTACAAGCATTAAAGTTTGATAACGTCCTTCATAGATACATATATGTCAATGTGGTATTGTTTCTCATTCCCACCTAAACTATATTATTAGATTGGGATTTAGTTATAGATATATTTCTAGAAAAGTGATTTCAGGTGATGGGAGAAAAAAGTGGTCATCATGAGGATGAGTTATCTATAGAAACTATCAAGAATCATTTTTTAGGGTCTTGGTGTATGATACCTCTCCATGTCCAGACTCAAACACGTGGATCTATAGCACAGGGTTCACACAGAGGGTCCAGTCATCTAGGTGAGGGGATATGTTGTACTTCTGATGGGTGAGGTCACAAGGATCATGATTACCTGGACCAACATGTAAAGTTAGGAAGAGATTCACTGAATGGGACTCTATGATAGAGGAAAATTCATGATCATGGATCTACTATTGGTGGCCAGGGAATCCCCCAGGGAGGCAGTTCTAGAAGAGAAGAAAGTGAATCTCTATAGGGATTAGATGTGGGTATAGGTTAGTGCTATGATCTACTTCCACTACAACTGTTAGGTATCCCATTCGAGGCTCAAAGGGTTTTTGGTCAAGGATATGGGATGTTGTAGGCTATGGAGTGATATAACAAAGCTACTCATGCGATGATTTAAAGTATGATATTTAAATTTTTTGCACTTTATCTAGTACTTATATACACAGGCATGAGTCATTCCTTTAACTTTATATCTATTGTGTGAGTGCTATATATTCCAATTGTGTCTTTATCCTAGAAGTTATGGATAGAGGTTCCTACCAGTATTTATGTTTTTTATATTTCACATCTTCCAGTAGTGATAGTTATCGTTCAGTGAAGATATTTTCTCATGGGACCTCTTAATCATTGAGATGAAACCTTTTTATTTCATATTAGGTATGGACTGGTTATCTACGGTGTGTACCCAAATATATTTTCATCATAGGAGGGTTATATGCCTTCATACATATATGATGATATTCTTCTTCATGGGTGAGAGATTTCTTATGGTTGAGATAGTGGGGATCACATGTATGAAGTTGCAACCCATCACCTATCAATTGGTTTTTTTAGTCTATGGTTTTGCAGAATCATCAAGAATCTGGATTCCATCAGTAGTTGGCGATTATGTGGATGTCTTTCTTGAATATTTTTAGTGACTACCTCTGAGGTGGTAGATTGACTTCTATATCGACTTTCTCCCCAAGACCACACTGATATATTCTACAGTATATCGGATGGCACCTACCAAGATCTAGAAGCTGGGGGTATAGTTGGAAGACCTTTGAGAGAAAGTTTTTATCCAACTTAGTGTGTCCCCCAAGGTAGCTCTAGTTTTCTTTGTGAAAAAAGTGGATAAGATTTTGAGGCATTGTGTGGATTATGGTTTTCTAAATCAGATAACTATATATAATAAGTGTCATTTTCCAAATATTGAAAACATTTTCAAATAGTTGAAATGTGTAATTTGATTCGCAAAGATCGATCTGAGGTACAACTACCATCAGTCGAGGGTTCACAAGGATTATATTATAAAGACAATATTCCAATTCTACCCCAAGAGTTCCTATTAATTCCTTCTGGTGTGACTAATTCCCCTACCGTGTTCATGGATCTTATCAACCGGATCTTCTAACTATACTTGGACCTATTCATATTTGTCCTTATTTATGACATTATCATATACTTTATGACATATAATGAGCATGTAGAGAATTTGAGTTTATTCCTAGACTTTCTATGAGAGAACCAATATTATGTTAAGCTCTCAAATTGTCGGTTTTAGATCTATAGGTTTCACTTTCTGGGACATATCATCTCTGAGCACAGTTTATTTGTGGATATAATAAAATGTTGATATAGTGATTATTGGGGATCCACCCAAGATCATGACCTAGGTGTGAAGTTTTCTTACTTCGGTGGGGGCACTACTAGAGGTTCAAGGAAGAAATTTACAGGATAGAGGCCTCTTTCACTACCTTGAAAATGAAGGGATAATCATTTTCTTGTACCAATCAATGTCAAAGATCCTTTTAGGAGTTAATGTTGGGGTTTACCAATGCTCCTATTTTGTGACTACTAGAGTAGGTAAATGAGTATGTGGTGTTGTTTGATTCCAATAGATTTAGGCTTGGTAACATTTTTATCTAGAGGCTTGGAGTGATTTATTATGGTTCGTGGTAGTTGAGACCCCATTATCGAAATTACATGACCTACAACTTAGATTTGGTAGTGCAAATCTACACTCTGAAGATATTGAGGCACTATCTTCTAGGTGATAATTTCATTGTTTACCCGGGCCATTAGATTCTCGGGAATATCTTTAGCCATATAGATCTCAACCTAATATATAGTAATAAAATTAGAGTACTTATAGAAATATGACTTTAATATGGTCTATAATTTTCAAAAGTGTAACGTGGTGGCATATTCCCTTAGTAGAAAGTCATATTATTTCTTGGTGTAGGAGGAATATAAGTAGTTAGTTTAGTTATAGAAAATTTTTTTCCCAATTGGGTTAAATACCCTAATATGTGGGTGAATCATTGTATGAAATATTAAAACAACTTCCCCTTAGAGTATTATTTTGTTATTAAATAAAGCAATCTTCTCTCCCTTTCTTATAGCAATGTTTCATAAGAAATGAAAGCATTCATGAGACACATAGATTTTACTTGGTTCACCTACACTAGGATACATCCAAGTATCATAAAACGTCATTTTTCTTATGTACCAAATCCACTAAATCAAACTATTTTTACAAAGTTTAGAGCAGACTCATTGTCCCTCTTAGTTTACAACAAATCATAATTTGAAAGCTTGTTAATCTCTCAACTAAATTTTTTACATTTATTCTTGAGATGATTATTATTTTTATCACTTGAATAAATATTTTTTACTCCTCATCTGGTTCATCATTATGTTCCTATTTCATCCAATTGATGAAAACAATCCTACCACAGATTTACTGGGCAATCCCTTCTCAACACTTTCATGATGCTCGCTGCTTTTGTGACACTTTCACAACCTTTTCAAAAAATTATAATTATTTAAAATAATATCATTCTTTGTAAACCAAATAAATTTCATTAATATCACTACTTTTTTGAATCTCATATAGCCTTCTCAAATATTACTCCTTTAATGAAGCTCAGTTAGCCTTTGTGAAGCTGACTCCTTTTTATAGTCTCACTTGCCTTTGCAAAGATAAATTCTTTCACAATGATTATATATTTTTTTTAGATTATATATCCTTTGAGAAATTCATTTCTTTATGAAATTTTTCTCAAGAAAAAACCTCATGAATTTAGAGCCTTTTTATTTTCATTAATTCCTTTCTCTACTCTACTAAATGGGGTATATGCCTATTTATAGGCATTGAATCCAATTCCTGACACTTACAAGCTTTCCAAAACCTTTTAATGAATCTTTCCAATATTTTTCATGAAGCTCCCTATTTTTGTGAAGATCTAGGGAAACTATTCTATTCATGAAGCTTCATGTAGTCATGTAAATCCCATATTTCCATCATGCATTCACGAACCTTCAAACCTATTTGACACCATCTTCCTTCACGAATCTTGACATCTTCATGAAACTTCAATATTTGTAAAAAAACATGAATTTAAAATATATATG
Organism: Viscum album; assembly: GCA_963277665.1. Taxonomy (NCBI): domain Eukaryota; kingdom Viridiplantae; phylum Streptophyta; class Magnoliopsida; order Santalales; family Viscaceae; genus Viscum; species Viscum album. Next base: position 859,631,788 of record OY728145.1, read on the forward strand.
AATATTTATTACCATAAATCCAAATTTCATTAAGTTTGAGTCATCATATAAATTTTGGACCCAAAAAAATTTGGCAAACAATGAGAAACGGCGCCACCTTGTATATGAAATTTTCTATACCACCTCCAGAGAATCCATTACTTTCTTTGGGGTCTTTATCAATATTCCTAGTCAAAAAATAACGCTATAAATCCACAAATAACCTTTTCCAAATGATTTTTCAACAAACACAATCAAACAAAAAACATTTCAAGTTACCTTAAGGTATTTTTTCCCAACAATCTACCCCTTTGTATTTTTTGACAACTCATCAAATTTTGATACCATGTTAAAGCTTCATTAAACTTTAAACAAAATTTCCTTCTTGTGAATCAAATACTGATAAAATATTTACTAAACACAAACTCTAAACCAACATGATCCATGATCATCATGAGAAACAATAGTAGTATGTAAATTTCATCAATTAATTACTTCATTCCAAAACTAATCATCAACTTTCATCACGGATCCCATCATGTTGTGATATATAACCTATAATCAATAATATTTAGAATATTACTATTTTAAACTCCCATTACTTCACTTCTCCCCTAATCATATCCTCCCTTATCTTGATTAAGATATTTTCACCCCATTTTATAGCCACAACTCTACCACCTTTGTCAACAAACCCAAAGGTAACTCCTTTATGGCCTACAATAGGGTAAAGAACACTAATCATCACATTAGGGAACAACACATCATACCTTGGGGATAGGGGGTCCCACATACACACTTTTTAAGTTTGGGGAGTCGATTGAACTCTAAGATCCATTCGATTACATTCAAATGAATATTTGGGTAAGGCCTTTATCAGAATATCTTCAACTTGTAGTTCGGTAGGTACATACTCCAGTTTCATAATCCCATGCTCCACTTTCTCCTTGATAAAATGATGCTTAATTTCAATGTGATTCATCCATTAGTAATGGACTATATTTTTTATAAGATTTATAGTACATGAATTATTGCAATGGATTGTAATTAGAGACTTCACTTGAACTCCCATATCATCAAGTTGTTTCTTCATCCATAATAACTACATGAAAACTTATGTAGCCAAAATATATTAAGATTCTACAGTGCTCAAAGAAATGAAATCTTGTTTAATTTTTATCCAAGAAATACACAATCCTCCAAGATAGAATACCCCACCTAATGTTGATTTTCTATCATCTGTTGATCCAGACCAATCTACATTTATATAACCCATTAACTCTTACTAATATTTTTCATTGTATAGTAAACTAAAATCCATCATTCCCTTGATATATCAAAGTATTTTTTTTACTAAAAGTAATTGGATTTCTTTGGGATCACTTTGATATTATGATTCTTGATGTGTGAAAAAAACAATATCAGGGATTTTCGCTATTAAGTATAATAGAATTCTAATAATCTTCTTTTATTCTAGGACATTAACTGCTTTGCCTTCATCATATCATGATATTTTTATCATGATATCCATTAAAAATATTCTTATAAAATCCTTGGAATATTTGGATTGAGAAATTAATGTTTCATTCCTTACTTGTGTCACCTATAAACCAAGAAATAAGGTCAGTTCACCAATGAATGACATTTCAAACTCACTTTTCATGAGTTCAATGAACTGTTTTCACTACACTTCTTCTGGTCCACCAAAAATAATCACATCAACATACACTTAGCTGAAAACACTATTCTATTCTTCATGAACGAGAAAAAAATCTAGATACTCGATATACACTTATTCCTCTAGAGCCCCATTTTGAAACAGTAATTTAACATCCATCTATAAAATGTTGAACATTCTTTTCACTATTATAGCCAAGAATAATCTGATTGTGTCTATCCTCACAATCGGTGAAAATGTTGTGTTGATATTGATACCCTCTATCTATGATTACCCTTTACACAGAATTCAAGCTTTTTTTAGATCATTGTTTCGTATTCATTCAACTTGTTTGAAAAAACCCAATTGGTCCTGATGACATTATTATCTGTTAGTCTCAAAACAATATCTCATATGTGATTCTTCTCAATTTGGTCAATATATCCATTCATAGCCTGAACCTAGTTGTCATCTATAGCTACTTCTTCAAAACATTTAGGATCTTCTTGAGATATAAAAGATTTCTGATATAAAGACTTCATTCTTGGTGTTTGAATTGGAACTATCTGATCACCAATCATATTTTTACTGTCAAATTTATCTTAACTCTTCATCTTCTATGCAGATATAGATTTGACTTCTACCTTCTCATCATCAGTATCTTCTTCTGAATTAGTATTTTATACTTCAAATCCCCCTGATTTGTTTACCTCTTCATTACTATCATTGGGGAACTATTCATTGTATTATTGAATATTCTATTTATTCTCTACTATAGTGACAACATTTCTTTAAACTACTTTTCCCATCCTCTTATTGAGGCATTTATATAATTTTATTTTTTCTAAATAACCAAGGAATATACCATCATCTCTATGAGATTCAAATTTCTTGTGTTTCTCCTTATTTAAAATAATACATTTACTTCCAATGATTCCAAAGTATTTCAATTTTCTTCTTCTTCTCATATCATAGCTCATATGGATTCTTTTCTTCCTTTGGAAATAACAGAGCCCTCATGGATATGTATACCAATGTCCAAGATAATTCCTTCCAAAATTTATTTGCTAGGTCCTTTTCAATAATCATTGTTCTGGACTTGTTTTTTATAATCTGATTTCTCCTCTAAACCACTTCATTTTTTTAAGATTTATCGTTATTGAAACTTAATGTCTTATACCATGTTTCTTTGGATAATATTCCACTTGATTGTTTGGTAATTGTGTACCATTATTAGTAAAAAAATTCAGAATCTTCTTTTGAAGTATCCTTTTGTATTCCCTCCAATATTGTTTTATGCAAGTCAACATGTCATACTTGTGGTAAATGAAAAATAATCTTGTGATCCAACTAAAATCATCAATAAAAAGAATGGAATACCTCTTCCCATCAATGGATCTTGGAGAGACAGGTCCACATATATTTGTATAAACCAATTCAATCACTTTGGATTAATTTTGTTCATTTTCCTTATACATACTTCTAATAATCTTTCCTTGTTGAAAAAAATCACACATGTGAGTATGATCACATGATATATTGGGGAGATCTCAAGTAGCATCAAATTTGACTATATCTTTAAGGGATGGTTGGAATATATGGCCATGTCATTTATTCCATAAATTTTATTCTTCCTCTCTAGATAAAAAACACATATCTTCTTCTCAACTCACATGGTAGATATTCCCCTTCACCCTCTTTTCATGTAGAACAAATACAACATCACTTCCCTTGTTGATACACAACTTCTTAAAAAATATTATAGAATTCCCTGAGTCACATAGTTTACTCACACCAAAATTTTTTTGATTGAGACCATCAATAACTAGGGAATCATTGTGTCTCATTTATTTGCCTCCAAATTTATATTTTCCCAAGACAATAATATTAATGCATTCATAGTTTCCAAATTTGAAAGCACCTTCTTTTTCATATTTGATGCATGTAATCATATCCTTATTTCATATCATATGGTATGTGAATCCACTATTAATGATCCATACACCAGAAAAATATGATTCTTTGAGAGAAATCTCTACAACCAATTCCCACTTAGCTCTTTCGTTTTTGATCCATGTCTTTGACTTCATACCCATTATGGATTTATAATCTTGATCTTATTCATAGTATGATGGACCAACTTCATCTTGCAGATCTATAAATTGTAACGACCCAAACTTTTGAATAATATTTGTTTCCTAATTTTGTATGTTATTTCATTTTATACTCCAAAAAACTATATCCTTTAATTAATGATGTGATTATAATTAAATGAGACCATTGGGTTTCGACAGTTATATGATTGTTGGTTAATATGACCGTTGCAAAACTAAACTCTTAACATTACAATTAGTGTTTATAAATACAATTGATCTTGGTTAATTAATACAGAAGGAAGAGTCTATGGTATCATCCAGTAAACCTGGGTCATACGAAGCCCGTCTGTTAGTGCTTGGGAAGGAGGTAGCATCTCTGGGATTTTCTTTGGACCAAGCTCAAGTTGAGCTTCAACATTTGAAGCTTGAACAGAATCACCTAATAGAGAAGTTCAAGCTAATTGAAATCACCACTCGGGCAATGTTTTCTAAGTCACCCCAAGATTCTATCACCATATCACACCATACACTTAGGTTCTAAGTAGGTGTTATAAGGGGATATGTAATGTGCCTTTAGTTACTTGTGTAAACCTTTTATATAATAAAATTTTTATTTCATTTTATGGAAAATTTAGTGAATTTCAAATATCCGAATAAATGTAGGATGAATTTATAGTTCCATATTACTAATTTATTTTGAAAGAAAAAGGGTATTTTAAAATATTAATGTAAACTTTAAATAATTAATAATGTGAAATGATTTTCCAAAAAATGGTCTTCTACAGTTGTGTTTAGTAAGAAAATTAGAGTCTAATAAGATCTACTTGATTTTTCAGTGAATAGTAAAGTATGAATAGTAACATACCCTTGTGAATAGTAATGAATACTAAATTGGCCAAAAAAATAGAAACTTCTACCATGAATCTATAAATTCAATTTAGACATCTTAAAAGTGACAAAAACTGTCATAGTATAAGTTTTGGTATTTTGTATGTCATAAATATTTTATTTACAATTTTATAATTAATTTAATAATTTAAAACGAAAATTTATTATCATAAAATGTAATCATAAATTGTTACTTTATTTTCTTATGGTTATACGATAATTTTATGGGACCTTGATTACTTTTTCAAGGTGTTATAAAACAAGTTATAGTTTTAGAGTGGTTTTTTAATAAATAATGATTTTATTTAAAAATTAAATTGAAAATATTTAGAAAATTATTTTCATAAAATGGGGTTCATTTTTTAATTCAGATAATCTATATTAGGTTAGGGTAAATTTTTGGGATTTTTTTGAAACAGTTGAATTTTCGTTGAATAGTAAAAAATACAGTTTTGAGTTTCGGGTGTTTAATGGCATCATTAATGATGTAATCATGATGTAATAAATCTGTTAGAATTTTGAATAGTAATATATGTTATTATTTGTCCCAAGTGGATAATACCTTGGTAAAATACCATGGGAAAGCCCATGGTTTTTCAAATACCACTGATGAGGGGTCCCATAGAAATTAATTAAATATTCCCTCACTTTTCCTATAAATACCAATCCATTCCCTCATTAATTTCATTCCAAAATCCTCCTCAAAGAATATCTGGTCTTTTTTCCTCCCTATGAGTCCTCCAAAACTTCCCCCAAGCCCCCAAGGTCCCAAACTTCTAGATTTCGAAGTCACTCTTTGAGGTAAGGAAACCTTTCACCCTCCTCTTTTAAGTCATGACATCCTTTTTGTTATGTCTTCTAGTTTCCATATTATTATGTTGGTGTATGTTATTATATATCCTAATTACTATCCATTTCATTTAAAAATTATTAGATACCCTCTCCACTCTCATCAATTGATTTTCTGAATTTTTAAGTGACGTCGTTAGGCTGCCGAATATTTGTAAAAGAAATCGCATTTCCGCTTTTCTTTCAAGTTTCCTTTTCATGTGGTATGTTATTCAAATATCCACACCATGATCTTATTTCAATTTTATTATGTCCCTATAATGTAAAATGATTCATTTATGTATGGTAGGACCTTTTCCCCTCTCTTTTTATTGTTTTCTAAAACCATGTTATATAGTCGTTATGCTGCAGAAATTTCGTCTCAAATTTTCTCTCTCTTTATTTAAATAAATTCTCTTATCTTATTTATGTGAATACCCAGACCAATTTTGTCCCTTTGGGTGTTCATAAATACATAAAAATTATATTCTTGATTCAGTAATTCACATACATATAACCCTCACTCCCTTTCCATGGGTTATAAATGACATAATGGTCTTATATTTTAAGAACTTTTAAAACGTCGCGATTTTGAAGTGAAACCCATTTCTTTTACTCTCTTTGGGTTATATATGAAATGTATGACTATTATATATGTGTTTCACATGAAAATAAATACATATAAAGGGTGTTCCCGGATATCACTCTAATGCATTGGGTAAATAATTTAATCTCTAGAGATGACAAGTTTCACGATACCTTGGTGAATAACCTTGGTAATTGTTTTTAAACACCTTGGTATGAACCTTGGTGATATGTTAATTAATGTATAAATGAAATGTTGTAGCCAAATATTCAAGTTGTGATTCATGTTATTTTTTTATGATATTCCTCTTTTTCCATGGCTCGTGTCTTATGGTTTTCATCAAGTTCTTTTTGATATCACAAGTAAACGGATTCCCTTGCTTTCCTTACTGGGCCTGCAGCTCACCCTATCCTTTGATGTATGTCTCCAGGTTATGAGATGCATTAATTTTACATAGGATGAACTTTTCAAGAATATTTTCAAGGTTATTTAAATGAGTGTTTTATGTTTTCATGTTTTATTGTTCTTGATTTCCAAGACACTAGACTTTAAAGATCCTATGTTTGTAAAATGTAATGAAAAGTTATATAATAAAAAGGCGGGATGTCATAGTTGGTATCAAAGGATAGTTTAGTTATTTATGGAAATTAGGCAATGAAAACTTTAGTAATAACCCTATATAAAATTTTAAATATATTAAAACTTCCTGGTATTTTGGTGAGTATTGAGTAAGTGGTTAATCAATAAAATACATCCATGTCTGGATATGAGCTGGTAGAGGCAGATCTAGCATAGATTTACCTAGGAGTGAAAACTCTGACAAGAAGTTTCAGGCTTGACCCAGGGTATCCTGGTACATGACAACGGGCCTTGCTTCACTCTTGGTTATTAAACTCTCGGGGGATATGTTTGGTTAATCATAATATTTTTATGAATCATTATGAAGTATTTATAGAGAAATGTAATTGTTTAAAGCATAAAGTTTTAAGACATAAAATCCTTTATAGTTAAAATATTCATAAATGAAATTATCTTCTCACTAAGGTTTTATTCTTTCAGAAAATGGCAGGAAATAGGAGGAATTGTTCAAATGGTGACTGTAGTGGACCATGCATTGACGGCCCTCTGATGGAAGCCGGAATGGAAACTTTCATGCGAATGATGAACCAACTGATGCAATTTATGGGAAATAACTTGAATCAAACTGAGAGATTGATCTCACCATTAAGGGAACAACTTTCTATTTAATCCTTTATGCATCAATGATCCCCAACCTTCAGTGGATCTACCGACCCATTGATTGTTGACCAGTGGATCATCTCTATCAAGAAGATCTTTTTTGAGCTCCTCTGTTCTGAACAAGAGAAGGATACCTTGGTTGTTTATCACTTAGAGGGAGAAGATGATCAGTGGTGGGAATTGATTAAAAACACAAGTCCAAGAGTGGAAGTTGAATCTATGGAGTGGAAAGATTTTAGAGGGATATTCTTCAACAAGTATTTCCCTCGATCGATGAGAACAAGAATGGAGAAGGAGTTTCTCGAGCTGAAGCAGAAGGAGAATGAATCTATGGGAATCTACGAGATGAACTTCAAAAAACTTTACCAATATACTAATATATTTTTCATGGATCCAAATGGTAAGGTTGATAGATTCTTCGGTGTACTGAGACCTCATATGCGGAAGAATCTAGTAAACTAAGACTATGATAGCTATGAGGAGATTGTGCAGAGTGCGATGAAAGTTGAACTAAAGTTTGGTGAGATGCAGTGGTCTCATAAATCCAATGACAAGAAGAGATAGATGGATCCAAGCATAGGGATGAGATTCGATCAGGAAATACGAGGAAAGAAATTGAAGTGTCCCACGTGTAATAAATGTCGGAAGAAGCATTCGATGAACTACCTTCTCGAGAGCGGGAAGTGCTACAAGTGTGGTAGAGATGGTCGCATTGCGTGGAATTTTCATAGTGAGGTAAATACAAAACTTTCCAACACTAACTAAAAGGGGAAGATGGGGCAGGCCCTACTTGATGTCCAATGCTATAAGTGTGGAAAACCTGGGCACTTTTCCAATCACTATCCAAATCTGAGGGCAGTGGATGGGAATCACCATCAGCCTCTAGAACAGCCAAGGGAAAAAGGCCGTACCTTTTCAATCACTATGGATGAAGTTGAAGTTCCAAATGATGTGTTGGTAGGTACTCTTGTTGTTTACTCAAAGCTAGAAAATACTTTGTTTGATTGTGGTTCTACACATTCCTTTATTTCCTCCAATTTTGCAATGAATTTAGAATCAACCCCCAATTTTCTAAAAGTAGAGTTATCAGTCAAGACTCCTAGTGGGATTATCCAAGAATCATCAGTGTTTAGAAACTCTAGTGTTTAATTTAGTGAGCACAATCTTATCGCAAATCTAGTATTCATTCCCATTCTATAATTCAACATTATACTAGGATGGACTAGCTCTCAATGTATAATGCTAAGATCAAATGCAGAAGCAAGGAAATATCAGTAGTATTGAATGAAAAAACTATAGTTATATTCCAAGGAGAGATATCTCAACCTGATATTTTACTAGAATAACCTTCTATATCCTTCTTTATGGATTTGATTGGTGAAAAAGAAGAAGTAAATGAGAGTTTGAGTATATAAAATGTCCCCATCATCTAGGAATATGTTGACGTATTTCCTGAGGAGTTACCCAGACCTCCCCTATAAAGAGAGGTAGAGTTATCTATTGAACTCGTACCTGTATCCCATTCAATATAAAAGACCCTGTATATGATGGAAAATGTGGATCTGGAGGAGTTAAAGAAACAACTCCAAGATCTTTTGGAGAATGGTTTATCCGACCGAGTTTGTCTCCTTGGGAAGAACATATTCTCTTTGTGAAGAAGAATGATGGATAAATGTGGCTCTGCATCAATTATAGAGAACTGAATGGGATCATAGTGAAGAAAAAATACCCTCTTCCGAGAATTGATGACTTATTTGACCAACTTTGTGGGGATCAATTCTTCTCTAAGATTGATCTTCATTCTAATTATCATCAATTGATGGTGAATAAATAAGATATTCCAAAAACTGCCTTTCGATCAAGATATGGGAATTGTGAGTTTTTTTATACCCTTTGGACTGACTAATGCACCTGCTATTTTTATGGATTTGATGAATAGAGTCTTTAAGGACTACCTTGATAACTTTGTGGTATTTTTTATTGATGATATTCTGTTATATTCTAAAACTCATGAGGAGCATGAAGATCATCTAAGGGTTATTTTGAAAACTCTATGGAAGGAGAGGCTTTTTGGGTAGTTCAGAAAATGTGAATTCTAGCTGAAACAAGTTTCTTTCTTGGGGAACATTGTAACCAATGAAGGAATCAAAGTTGACCCTACAAAGATAAAATTTGTAGAGGAGTGGCCTCAGCCTACAATAATAACTGGGATTCGTAGTTTCCTTGGATTAGCGGGATATTATAGGAGGTTTGTGAAAAACTTTTCATGAATTCCTAATCCTTTAACCATGTTAACTCAAAAAGGGGTTAGGTTCATCTGGACAAAGGAGTGTGAAAAAAATTTCCAAGAGCTGAAGATGAGATTGGTTACTACACCCGTGTTAACTTTTCCCTAAAGTGGATAAGGATTCGTTATTTTTAGCGATGCATATCTGAAAGGGCTTGTATACATCCTCATGCAAAATGAAAAGGTCATTTCTTATGCATCTCAACAGTTGAAGAATCATGAGCAAAACTATCCTATGCATGATATGGAGCTGGCTGTAGTTGTTTTTTCTCTAAAGATATAATGGAACTAACTTTATGGGGATAAATGTGATATATACATAGACCATCAATGTTTATAAAGTATATTTTCACATAAAAGGAATTTAACATGTGACAGAGGAGATAGTTGGACCTTCTCAAATACTATGATTTTTCAATTCATTATCATCCTGGAAGAGCAAACAAAGTCACTTATGCATTAAGCAGAAAAGACCCAGTTGTTCTTTCCGTGATGAGGATTCAAAGAGATCCTTTGATCTATGACTTAGTAAAGCTGGACACGGGAATTATAAGGGAAGGGACATCATCAACCCTAACCCAAATTATTTCTCAACCGTCATTACTATAGAATATCAAGAAAGCTAAGAAAGAAGATCCTTTTTTACAGAAAAAGTTTGAGGCTGTGAAAGATGGAAAGTTTCCTGAGTTCAATATTGATCAAGAAGTTGTACTAAAATTTCGTACAAGACTATGTGTTCTATCTATTCTGGAAATAAAGAGGGATCTGATGGATGAGGCTCATAGATCTACTTTATTTATACATCCTAGAAGCCCAAAAATGTATAGGGACCTTCGTGATCTTTATTGGTGGGATAATATGATAAGGGATATTGTTGACTACACTTGAAGGTGCCTGGTATGTCAGCAAGTGAAGGCAGAATGACAACTTCTTAAAGGGGTATTGCAACCACTACCCATACAAGTATGAAAGTGGGATAATATCAATATGGACTTCGTCACTGGTCTCCCGATAACTTCCAAAGGAAACAATGTGATATGGGTTATTGTGGACTGTCTCACCAAGACTTCCCATTTTATCTCTATTTGGGAATATTTCTCTTTTGGTTAACTTTCCAGTATTTACATAAAGGAAGTGGTAAGGCTGCATGGAGTTCCAATTACTATCGTATCTGATCGTGATCCAAGGTTCACATCAAAATTTTGGATAAGTATTCAACATACTCTGAGCACTGAATTGAATTTTAGTATGGCCTATCACCTCCAAACTGATTGAAAATATGAAAGGAATATTAAAACACTCGAGGATATTTTGAGAACATGATCAATGGAATTTAAAGGTGGATGGGATCAACATCTCCCTTTAGTTGAGTTCTCTTACAACAAAAGTTTCCACTTGAGCATTCAAATGTCACCCTATGAATCTATATATGATAAGTGATGTAGAACTCCTACTTGTTGGCATGAAGCTGGTGAGAGAAAGCTTCTTGGATCTGATCTTGTGCAAGAGATGACAGAAAAGGTCCATGCCATCCAGTAACACATTAAGGCTGCTCAGAGTCTACAAAAGAGCTATACTGAAAACCATCAAAGGGACTTGGAGTTTGATGTTTGTGCCAAAGTCCTTCTTTGAATTTCACCTTGGAAGAGAATCATGAGGTTTGGGAAGAAAGGGAATCTTAGCCCTAGGTACATTGGCCCCTATGAAATACTTTATCACATAGTAGTGGACTATTGGCTTTCACTTCCTCCAAATATAGAACAAGTTCATGATGTCTTCCACGTATCCCTCTTGAGGAAGTACATACCTGATCCTTCACATTTACTAAATCCAGAGGTGGTAAAACTGGAACATGACCTCTCTTATGAGGAGCAGCTGGTGGAGATCTTAGATCATAGAGACGAGGTTCTATGAAATAAGATGATGCACCTTGTTAAGGTGTTATGGAGGAACCACAAATGTGAAGAAGCCATGTGGGAACCAGAGGATTCTATGAGTCAGAAGTACCCGCACCTTTTATTTTCTTAGGGTATGAGTTAAAATTTTGGGGATGAAATTTCTTAAGGGGGTAATAATGTAACGACATGAACATTTAAATAATATTTGTTCCCTAATTTTGTCTGTTATTTAATTTTATACTCTACAAAACTATATCCTTTAATTAATGAAGTTAGTATAATTAAATGAGACCGTTGGGTTTAGACAGTTATATGATTGTTGGTCAATATGATCATTGGAAACTACACTCTTAATGTTACAATTATTTTTTATAAATACAAGTGATCTTGGTTAATTAATTCAAAAATTAGAGTCGATGGCCTCATCCAGTAGACTCGGGTCGTACGAAGCCCATCTATCAGAGCTTGAGAAGGAGGTTGCATCTCTGGGCTTTGCTCTGGACCAAGCACAATCTGAGCTTCAACATGTGAAGCTTGAACGGAATCACCTAAGAGAGAAGTTCAAGCTGATTGAAATCACCACTCAAGAAATGTTGTCTGAGCCGCCCCAAGATTCTATCACCATAGCACACCTTACAATTAGGTCCTATGCAGGTGTTATAAGGGGCTATGTAATGCGACCTTAGTTACTTGTTTAAACCTTTTGTATAAGTAAAATTGTTATTTCTTATTATGGAAAAGTTGGTGAATTTCAAATATCCGAATAAATGTAGGATGAATTTATAGTTCCATATTACTATTGAATTTTGGAAGAAAAATGGTATTTTATAATATTAATGTAAACTTTAAATAATTAATAATGTGAAATGATTTTCAAAAAATAGTCTTTCGTAGTTGTGATCAGTAAGAAAATTATAGTCTAATAAGATCAACTAGATTTTTTAGTGAATAGTAAAGTATGAATAGTAACATACCCTTATGAATAGTAATGAATAGTGAATCGGCCAAAAAAATAGAAACTTCTCCCATGAATGTATAAATACAATTTAGACATCTTAAAAGTGAAAAAATGATCATAGTATAAGTTTTGGTATTTTTGTATGTCATAAATATTTTATTTAAAATTTTATAATTAATTTAATAATTTAAAATGAAAATGTATTTTCATAAAATGTAATAATAAATTCTTACTTATTTTCTTATGGTTATATGATATTTTTATGGGACCTTGATTACTTTTTCATGGTGTTAAAAAACAAGTTATAGTTTTAGAGTTGTTTTTTGAATAAATAATGATTTTATTTAAAAATTAAATTGAAAATATTAATAAAATTATTTTCATAAAATGGATTTTATTTTTAAATTAAATGAATTGATATTATTTTAGGGTAAATTCTTGGGATTTTTCTAAAATAGTTGAATTTTCGGTGACCAGTAAAAAAATACAGTCTTGAGTTTCGGGTGTTTAATGAAATCATTGATAATGTAATCATGATTTAATAAATATGGTCGAATTGTGAATAGTTATAAATTTTATGAGGTATCCCATGTGTCCAATACCATGGGAAAATACCATGGGCAATCCCATGGTTTTTCAAATACCATCGATGAGGTGTCCCTTAGAAATTAATTAAATATTCCCTCACTTTTCCTATAAATACCAAGTCATTCCCTCATTAATTTCATTCCAAAATCCCCATAAACGAATATCTGGTGTTTTTTCTTCCAAATTATCCCTCCCAAGGTTCCCTTAAGCCCCCAAGGTCCCAACCTTCTCGCTTTCGAAGTCACTCTTCAAGGTAAGGGAACCTTTCACCCTCCTCTTTTAAGTCATGACTTCCTTTATGTTTTGTCTTCTAGTTTCCATATTATTATTTTGGGGTATGTTCTTATATATCATCATTACTGTACATTTAATTTACAAATTTGGAGAAACCCTCTCCACTCTCATCAATTTATTTTCTGAATTTTTATGTGACGTGGTTAGGCTGTCGAATTTTCGTAAAAGAAATCGCATTTCCTCTTTTCTTTCAAGTTTCCTTTTCATGTGGAATGTTATTTAAATATCCATACCATGATCTTATTTCAATTTTATTCTTTCCATGTACTATAAAATGATTCATTTATGGATGTGAGACCCTTTTCCCCTCTCTTTTTATTGTTTTATAAAACCATGATATATTGTCATTATGCTGCAGAAATTTCGTCTCAAAATTTCTCTCTCTTTCTCTCAATAAATTCTCTTATCTTATTTATGTGAATAACCAGACCTATTTATTCTATTTGGGTGTCAATAAATACATAAAAATTATATTCTTGATTCTATAATTGACATAAATATAACCCTCACTCCCTTTCCATGTGTTACAAATGACATAAGGGTCTTATTTTTTAAGAACTTTTAAAATGTCACGATTTTGAAGTGAAACCCATTTCTTTTACTCTCTTTGGGTTATTTATGAAATGTATGATTATTATCTATGTGACCCACATGAAAATAAATAAATATTAGAGTTGTGCCCTGATATATCTCCAATTCATTGGGTAAAGAATTTAATCTCTAGAGATGACAAGTTTTACGATACCTTGGTTAATAACCTTGGTAATTTTTTTTATGACACCTTGGGATGAACCTTAGTGATATGTTCATGAATGTCTAAATGAAATTTTGTTGTCACATATTCATGTTATTATTCATGTTATTTGTTTTTATTATATGCCTCTTTTTCCATTTCTCATGACTTATGGCTTTCATCAAGTTCTTATTGATATCACAAGTAAACTAATTCCCTTGATTTTCTTTACTGGGCCTTCAACTCACCCTATCCTTTTATGTGTTCCTATAGGTTATGATATGAAATAATTGTACATAGGATTAACTTTTCAAGAAGCTTTTAAATGGGATTTAAAATAGTGTTTTATGTTTTCATGTTTTATTGTTCCTGGTTTCCCATACACTAGACTTTAAAGATCCTCTATTTGTAAAATGTAATGAAAAGTTATGTAATAAAAAGGCAGGATGTCATATAAATTGATTCTACATTTTCATTTAATTTGAGTATTCTTTGGGCTTCTACTTATGAACACTTTGGGTATACTTTAGTACATTCTTATATGTTCTTAATGAGAAATATAAGGTCATGTGTCTGAATCCTCCACAACAGAAACAGTGACCATGAAAATCATTCTTAGAATATTGAACTTTATGTAGCCATATTTTCTTCTCTTCTTCCCTTTGGTACCATTTAGAAATGGAACATAAATTTTTATAATGTTCCATCCTTCCATATCAATAACATCTGATATAAGGTGTATTCTTATACATTATTTTAGGACCAGTTTTTTATTGACTTCTATAAGTCTCTAGATTCTAATTTTTTTCCCAAATCAATTTGCAACTTCATATTTTGCGCTTGTGGTATGACATAAATCACCATAGATTTCTATGTGAAATAAATACCCATATTTTCCTTGTAATTTTGATATGACTGTGGTTTCTTTTCTGTTGGACCTATATGCTCTATTTCTATCTTTTTATGTTTCTTAAATGGTCTAATTTCCCGATGTTATACTGGGAGTCAAGATTTTTTCATGATCCTTAAATTTTAATCATAGACTGATGATTTCCTCTTCAATATCTTCAATACATTTAATTAGATCTTTAATTGTGTTATTCAAATCATCGATCACCCTTTTCTATTCCTTATCTTTTAACATGTACTCACTAAAGATTTTTGAGTTCTCTAGCATTGAAGACTTAATCATTTCAATTTATTCCTCTAGATTGGACTTCTCTTCTTCTTGATACTTCATATAAAGTTTGTAATCATGAAGAACTATATTTTATTTCTTTGTTTTGGATATCCAAACATATATATCCTCAAGAGAGACTTCTAATTCATCCTGGAGATTAATTCTTCTTTTGAATTATTCTTCATCATTATCACCTTCTTCCCTTATCTAGGAGCTACCCACAACTGCCACCATATAATTTTATTTATGATCCTTGTAGTTATCCATCTCTTCAACATCATATTATTCTAAATTTTCATTTTTTTATGAAAGAATGTTCTTATTTTTAAATAAATTTCTCTCAAAATTTTTCCTACCTTTAACATAGGTTAAAGAATTATTTGTGGGAATTTATACTTCATCTTCATCATCATCCTGAAACTTCTTAGTAACTTTGCTACAAGATGTCCAAACAATCCACATAGAAACCATATAAGTGGAAGTTTCCCTTTGTAATTTACTTTTCCTCTTTTCAGATTTGAGGAAAGAAATGTCATCACCTCATATGTCTCTTCTTCTTCCTACCCATACTCAATATTAAGCTTATTCATAAACTTGAATGCCAATTATTTGGAATTCCCTTTTTCCAAAGACTCATTATCATCATTTATCATCTCATATGCAACAAGAGTATTGTGAAAGCTAACCAATGTTATCTCCTTTTTATCTTTGTCTTGAAATAATGAAAATTTCGGATTGAACTGAGGTGGAAGTCTTCTCATGATGTTTTTAATAAACTATATATCTTCAATAATTTATCCAAGACCATGCATGTCTTCCATAATAAAATTTACCCATTAAAATAATGCATCAACAAACTCATTGGGGTTCATTATCAAATCTTAATATTTGTTCCACCAAACATTCTATTTTTATTCTCTAACTTTTGAATCACCTTTATATATATTTAACATATTTTCCCACATGGCATGGGTTGACTTACATGACATTACCTTTTTGTAGATTGAATTGGATAATGATTCCCCTGATGCATTGGTTCCTCTAGTGTCAGCATCCAATTCCATTCAGTCTATTTATGATAATGCACCATTGTCCACAGTATCTGAAATACCATGTGTTACTATTGTATAGACATTCATACCTAAATATTGAAAATAGTTCTAAATCTGATTCTTCCTTAACTAAAAATTGTTTCCATTGAAGATCGTAATCCTTTTATGATTTAAAACCTCCATTGAAACCCTTGATATAGAAACATGTATATTAACACTTTCCTATAATACTAATTATTAGACCAACCATTTAAAATAACCTAAGAGGGGGATGAATCAAGGTATGACATATTAAAACTATTTCCAATTAGGATATTTTTTCATCATTAAACAAAATATTGTTCTCTCCTTTCCTATATAAATTTTTGATAAGAAATTAAATAATGCACAATAGATAGAAATTTTACTTATTTTACCCACACTAGTCTATATCCAAGTATCATACAAAAGAAATTTGTTTATTTAACAAATACACTAAATGGAACTATTGTTACAAAGTTCAGAGTAGACTCACTATCCATACTATTTTACAACCAATCACAATTTGAAAGTTCATTACTCTCTCAAAAAAAGTGTGATTTTTTCTTCTCTAGATGATTCTTATTTTTATCACTTGAATCAATATATTTTACAACTCATTTTTTGTATCATTATGTTCCACTTTAATTCATTTGATGAATACAATATTACCATAGATTTACTAGGAAATCCCATCTCAACACTTTTATGATGCTCACTACATTCTCAAGGCTCAAACAACCTTCAAAAAACTACCCAATTATTCAAAATAATATCATGACTTTGCAAAACCCACAACTTTCATGAATATCACATAGCCTTTGTTAATCTTAATCATTTTACGAATCTCACTTAGCTTTTGGTAATCTCACTCCTTTCACAAATCTCACTTATCCTTCACAAAGATAAATACTTTCAGTATTATTACAAATTTAGGTTATTTTACATAGCCTTCATGAACTTCCTTTATTCTCAAACCATTTCACAAGACAAACCTTCATGAATCACCTTCATGAATTCAGAACCTTTGGATTTTTGTCAAGGATTTTCTATATTCTAGTGAAGGGTGTAGAGGTTTATTTATAATAATTTCTTCCCATTCCCAATTCTTACAAGCTTTCCAAAACCTTTTCATGAATCTTTCCAATATTTTTTACAAATATCCTTATTTTTTTAAGCTCCAGGAAAAAGTTTCCATTTACAAAGCTTCTCATAGTCACGGAGATACTATTATTACATAGCTCATTTGTGAACCTTCAAACCTTCACAACACCAGCTTCCTTCACAAAGATAAAAATCTTTTAGAAACTATAATATTTATGAAAACCATTCCTTTACCATGTGTATTAAGATTCATTCCTGGAGATCAAACTTTTTTAAATCATCATTCATCCTCTAGATTTTGGAGTTAAAAAAATTATCGACACTAACCCTATTAGAGGAGAGGGGTGGAGTTTTCTTTAGTTTATGGTGGTGAATCCACCACTTATTCAGCATGTTATAGAGTATTAGTTGGGTGATATCTACTATGAGGTCCTATGTGACGATATTGTTTTAGGAGATGTACCATATGAATTTTATAAATGAGATTGTGTCATCCTTTCTAGGGATGTATGGTGGTTCTGGGAATATTTCATTAGGATGTGCTGATTGATTTTTAGACTTCCCCCTTGGTAGTACATCCCAGATTGAAAAATATGTACAAATACCATTATTGGAAAATTTGGTGTGCTATCATTAGGTGGTCATTTCTGAGTTTTTCTCTTGGTGTCTCACATGTTAATCGTTAAAGGCTAAACATTAGGTTCCAACATGTTTGATTCAACCTCTTTAGAACTTGGAATAGAAGTGGGATGGTGTATGGGTGTATTTTTTTATGGGTCTTCTATGGAAAATGAGATTCCATGATTCTATCTAGATTATTATTTATTGTCTTTCCAATTAATCACACTTTCCTTCCATATGGGAGTAGAGTTTGTTTGAGATTTTGGGGAAGTTTTACGTGCAGGAGATTTTCTAGATTCATAGGGTACCCATGATTATTATCTTTGAATGTGATTCTTGGTTCATGTAACAGTTGTGGAGAGGTATGTAGGAGAATTTTATGAATCAATTATGGATTATCATGTAATTTCACCTCCAAAAATATGGGAAGATCGAGTATACTATTTAGGTTTTTGAGGATATGTTGAGAGACTATTTGTTGGACTTCGTCCAGAGCTAGGAATATTAGTAATAATTAGTGGAGTTTTCTTATAATAATATTTATCACTCTAATGCTATCATGAAACCTTTCAAGGCCATATATGGGAGACCCTACATGTCACCCTTATACTAGATTGATATTATTGGTACATATCTTATTGGTCTAAAGCTGGTGTAGTCAACGAAAGAGAAAGTTCAAGTCATCTATGAGTGTATATAAGGATATCCCAGAGCTAATAAAATTCTTATATGTATTGACATCATAGGACTTTGGAGTTTGATAAGGGAGAATATGTTTTCCTAAGAGTCTCCCCATGATGAGGATTGTGGTTATTTAGATGGGGAAGTAAATTATCCCTAAAGTTCATCAGGTCGTTCGAGATCATAGTGAGGGTCAGTGAGGTTTCTTACCACTTATCCTTACCCCTTAAGTTGGACTGAGTGTATGATATATTCCATGTGTCACATCTTAGGAGATATGTGCACAACCCAACACACATTATTTACCAGGGTGACTTGAATATAGAGAATGGATCCAACATTGTGGAGTACCCGGTAGTTATTGAGGTCTGACAAGAGAGGATACTGTACAGATAGATCATCACTTTGGTTAAAGTGATTTAGCAGTTTGGGATCATGTAGGAGAGATTATAGGAGTGTGAGAGTCATATGTGGGATTAGTAACTCAACATTTTTATATATCTTGTTGTTTTTGAGGTGAAAATACTTAAATTAGGGTAGAATGTAATGAATTTTTTTGTAGTTTTATCCTTTGAATATTTTTATACATATCTATGGATATTTCCTTGGAATTATTGCAGTGTTTGTGTGTCACAGGACCCCAAAATTAATATATTAAAAATATTAATATATATTAAATCATGTGTATGCATATTTTATAAATAAATGTTTTTCACGTTGATTGGGATCTCAGATAGTAAATTAGATACAATTTTTTTTATAAAGGCAGGGTTTATCCTAGGAAGGGAAAAACGTTTCTCAGCATCAGGCATTCGGTTAGAGGTGACCATTGAAGATCACATTATGTAATTAATTAATTAATTTAATTAATTTACATAAATACCCAAAACCTAGTTATTTGCTATAAATACATCATAATTATTAAATGATAAGGTTATCCACATAACCCTAGGAGAACTAGAGGACCTAAAGAGGAGCACTATGGATGAACGATAGCGGGTCGTGGAGAAACAACCGTTCTTCAAAGAATTCATCATCACCGATGATGTTCCTAAATATCACCAATGATAACAGAATATAAACATTATTCATCATTGATTGATCAAAACTAAGGTATGGATGTTATTTTATGGTTTTCTGCCCCTGTTTTAATTGTTCAATAATGTATTTTAATCTATTTTTTTATTTTCAATGATTTTCAATCTTCACATGAGCTCTATATTAAATTATTTTCTTAAACCATTTGGTTTATATCATCTACAGCCATGATTTCACCCCTAATCCATATTATTTTATCTTTGGATGGAATCTCACCATCCAAAATTGTGAATTCAATTCATTATTTTTCATTTTCCCAAATTTTTATTTCTTTCTCGACCATCAGCCCATGGGGTTGCAGTTTGACATTACTGGGCCAGATTCGAGCATGATAAAAACCCCAAATTCATGAAAGTTGTATAAAAGAGTTATATATTTGAATTTTCACTTTTATCATGATGATATGTGCCATCTGTGTGTTGGAAACATGAATTGGAGGACGTATCATGGGTCTTTATCCATAGGATAGGTGTCATGGTGGCATAGTGCGATGGGGATGAACCGCACAAGGTTCAAGTGGACATAATATATCCACTGATCATAGATCAGTCATGGTCAACCCTAGATCATAGTTACCAAGTATTATTTTAAGTTGAAATGACTATGACAGAATCAAAGTTGATATTCGTGAAGATTTCATTAGATTATAGAAAATATTGGTATACACAGTGTGTGATACAGGAACACACGCCATGTGTAGAACCCTAGAACACCCTAAGAGGGGAGGGGTGAGTCAGGGTGTAACATTTTTTCTTTTAAAGTGAAGGATCTTGTTCCCATGTTAGTAAAAACTTTTAAAACCTATTTTATGGAATCATGTAGTTATAACCATCCATATGCATAGAGAAAACACAGAAGTTTTACATGGTTCACCACTAAGGGCTATTATAAGGATCATACGCTGATAGTGTGTCAATCATACTTAAATATACTAAGATTCACTAGTTATTGTGGAGTACATAAGATCATACATAGTAACTCTATTCCTTTCATAATTAATTTACAAGAATTATAGTGATAGCACACTTCCTCCCTTGAAACACTTATGTTGACTCCCACAATATCACTACATTGGGTGATGTCTTACTCAGTTTAATGGCTGGATGTTCTAATTAGTATATTGGACATTAAATTCATTGTCCTTGATTATCATGAGACTCTTCTTTCATTGTAGTCATCATTTGATACACTTGAAATCACTATTCACCTAAACTAGATGTTCAACACTACTATTCATGAATATCCCAACCTATGTGAAACACCATTTATGTTTCAAATAAATTCTATCATTTTTGAACCCACACTCCTTCACAATAATACCAACCTCTGTGAAGCTCACAATATTCATGGAATACAATTCCTTTGTGAAACTCTCAGTCTTCATGAAACTCCCTTTTATAAAAAACCATAGCATCAATTAATACATAACCAATATTATCATGATGCTCAAACTCACAATGAATTCTTAATTCATGAAAATCATATCCTTCAAGAATTCATAATGATTTATCATTTTCTCAAAAAAAATCAAAATGATGTGTGTGGCTACCTATTTATAGAATTATCCCTTTGCAAAGATTCTAAGCTCCTAGTATAGGTTTCATAAACCTTCATATTCATGTTCATGAAACTCATTTATTTTCAAATCTCCAATAAAATTTTCTTATTCATGAAGCTTCTCATAGTTTAATAGATACCACTTTCCCAATGCACATTTTCAATTATTCTCATAGTTGTGAGAACACAGTCTTTCCATCACATGTTTGCAATTCTCCACACCTTCACGAAACCCATCCTACAAAAATTTCCAGACCCCTTTTCAAGTATCCCAATATTCATGAAAGCTCCAATCTTTTCAAAATCCATGCCTTCATCATATATTTAAATATCCATTTCTGGAAAAAAAAAACACTTTTCGTGAATCTTTCGACTTCCTTATAATTTTTTAGCTCTAAAAATTTAGAAAACACTAAGAAATGATGCCACCCTCAACACTGAATCCATATTTACCAGAAGATCAATTTTCTTGAAAATCCTTGATCAACCCAGCATATATTGACAATAAACACAAGATAAAAACTATTTCTATCTGTGAAAGACCTTGGTTCCAACACCATGTATTCCCCTGGCTTCAAAAGCTAGGGTTTTAGATGGAGTAAAATATCACATGTCATGTATGACCTATACATGTCATGTGAACCAATGTTGGTGGATTGGTGTATACATCATGAGTACACAGGTATGGGCATGACCAAGAAAAAAGTAATGGAAAAATTACATGGGAATAAACATGTACGTGGACACATTTAGGGCACTCAAACATGAAAAGTGTACACATTCATACCTATAGGTTACGATCATGGACCGAAATACTTGTTTATAGACTGGGAGGGCATGGGCATGTCACGGGTATCCAAGAAATATCATGTGCTACATATGCCATCATGTAGTTCTATTGTCAGCCAAGCCATGTGTAGGTGAGGACAGGCCTAGGTGTCTAGGAGAGGTCATGCGCCATGTTACCCTAGGTACATTCCATATACCTTCATCATGAAATTTCACCTTGTATATCTCCTTCTTCAGGACTCGGATTTGGAAACACATGTAGCATATCCTAAGAATATTTCCATGTAGTACATAATGGAAACCTTAGTTTTGAAATTAGAGATAAGAAAAAAGTTGTTACAAGTAGAACACTTCTTTCAGTAACATTTTTATGATGCAAATAATTTTTTTTAATTATCAGGGAGATGTTGGGGTCGGTATCCCCCTTTCACACTAGGTATTGGGTCCCCCGTACTCTTTATATTGATATATTTGATACCCTCAAACCCACCCCATACTAATGAGGGAATGGTTCCTCTATCTACAGAGTGTTATTCCCCCTATCTTTGATCTTGGGTGGGGAGAAGGTCCTCCACTAAAGATAGTTCCCCCTCATCTATGGAGTGTAGTGATGAGGTGTGGGCACTCCATAAATATTCTTGTACAGTTATTCATAGTGTTGGGTATTAGAGATTGAACTTTGGATTTGTAGGATAACTCTTTGTTCTTAGTTGGTTTGTGGAGATGGAGATCCCAATTCTATCTTTCTTAGGTTTCTTTATGAGAATTTATTTTGGGTTTCATTTCCCTCTTACATATGGGTTGAGTTGACTATTTTATCCTTCTATTACTCCATTTTTTGTTTTGGGGGAATTATATAGGGTATTTATATACTCACCTCTAAATAGGATTTGAAAACACATGTTGTGTCTTATACATATGATAAGAAGATCAATGGTGATCGTGGTGGACCAAGTTTCAGAGTAGCATAGTTGTACTTAGAAGATTTAGTCATTTTTGATTGTTAGTCTTGGAGATTGTGATTCGGCCTCTTAATTATCTCTTTTACTAGTTTTTTTTAGGTTGGGGATTCATTTATAATTGGGTGTGAATTTTTCCCCTTAATATTTTTGTGCTTTGGTGATGTACTTGGATCTTTACTAGAGGTTGTTTCAAGTATGGTTTACACTCTACATGTTTAGTCTTTTATTATATATGTACATTATTTCATGGAGTTGGTTGTGTGTGTGTGCATAAAATTACTTAGTATAAGGCCTCTCATTCCAGTGATATGAATCATTGATACCAATTTTCAAACACTAAACAAATGGAGGTGGGCATGGGGTGTCACACTCGAGATACCACCAGCCAAGCAGGCCTTAGTGGGTCAGGTCATGACATCTGAAGAGAGATATTATCTATTTAAAGGTTAATAGTAGTAGGTATCTAGTCAATATAAACCTAATATCCATAAAATTAGGGAGTTTATATTGTATATATCTTCTATTTTAATGGATAAAATGAATTTAATTTTTTAAGTGATCATCCTCCTTTGGTAAGTGACTTTTCAAGAGTATTCTTTAATGATTTTTCTAGGTTACCTCTAGAATGAGAGGTTGAATTTCTCATTAATCTAATCACTAGGGAACAAACCATATTACTATCTTCATATCATATAAAACCAACAAAATTTAAGGATTTGGATATTTAGCAGGATAATAATAAAGCTAAAGTTTTTATATATCCCAGTGTATCTCCATGGGAAGATATTGTGATGTCTTCTCTAGGAAGGCTTATGGATTCTTTTACCTATGCATTTATTACTAGAAGTTGATTTAAGTGTATATAAATAACAAATACCAATTATCCTAAATTTATTTCCTTTTCAATAAATTAAAATTTGTAAAGTGTTTCTAAAATATTGATCCCTGATTAGGGTATTAATAGTTTAGGGTAAAAAAGTCTAATATACCCAAAAGTTCCTTTCAAAGTAGATGTGGTCACATTTGAGTGCCTCTAGATTCCATTTTTTTATACCAATGATCCTATAGTATTTATTTACCTTTTTAATCATATCTTCCATTGATTCATTGAATCCATTATTATGGTGTTCAAGGAAAATATTATGGTTTATTGAAAATATTAAGAGGATCATGATGATCACCTTATGATTATCTTGAGTATTCTTTGACACTATATGATTTATGAAAATTTATCAAAGTTTCACTTCTAGATTCGATAAGTGAAATTAGTAAGAAATTTGGTATCTAGACAAGGCTTCTAAGTTGATCCACAAATTAGGAAAGATTTTAATATCTAGTAACTTTAAAATAATATCTTTGAGATACAATGCTTCTTAGGTCTAGTGGGATACTACCAAATGTTTATATAGAATTTATATAATATTTTGTCACCTTTGATAGATCTCACATACAGAGGAGTAAATTTTGAATTGATTATTGAGTATAATAAATCATTTTATTAGAAAAATTATATATTAAAATTGGCTCTATTTTTAATTCTCCCCGAACCTAGGGTAGGCTATATGGTTTTTTATGATGTGTCAAAAATAGAATTAGGTTTTATTCTTATATAAGGTGATCATGTTGTGGCCTATGGTTCTAATAAATTATGACCATATGAGAAGAACTATATAACCCATGACCTAGGGATAAAAATGGATATTAATTATCTAAAATACTAGAGATACTATCACTTTATTTAAAATTTTATAGTGTGAACCGATCATAAAAATACTAGTTATGTATTGTATAAAAATGAATTTAATCTCATAAAACTGAGATGGGTGGAGTATCTACAAAAAACATATTTCACGAATGGCTATATGTATTGAAGTAGAAACATGTTAAATGATTTCATAAGCCAAAAGATACCATCATAATCATTAGAAGATTTTAATGAAGAATGAAATTTAACATTTTTCCTTGTATAAATTCACTTTGAGGATAAAGAAGAGAAAGAGATGGTTTTTTGGAAAAATTTTAGTTTAAAAATTATCTTATTGATCTCATTTATCAATAAAAATAGCATACGGTGAATTTTAGTGTATCATTAAATTATTAAATGGCGTGGATAACACCAATGAATGGAAACTATTCCTTAATTCCATCATTTATTTCAGGTATTTTTATGTGGTATATTTTTTCATGAAACAAGCAGAGATGAAAGATTTTAATCAATATTAATTTATAGTTCACACATGAACTACCAAACTGTATTATGATATGAAACATTTAGTGGATTTTTATGAGAAGGGACATAATTTATTATGTATCCCAATGCTTCAATTTTCAAATAGGTTAGGAGAAACATCAAAATCACACTATTATGCTTTAACCTTTTCTTATTATTTTTTATAAGTGGGATGAGATATCTATGGACTTCATAATTGAATAACCTTATAGGTAACGAATTCTATTTTGGTAATAATTGAGTATTTTACTAAATAATCCTATTTTATTCGAATCAAAATATGACATTAATGTTGTGGATATTGGGAAATTATACATGTCCTAGATTTTCAATTTATATGGAGTACCTTCTACGATCACTCCATGACAAGGTTCTTGATTCACCTCTCATTATGTAAAGGACATAAAGAGGCTATGGGTAGTTAAGTAAAGATTATTATATCTTACCATACTTAAGTAGATGGTAAAATGGATAGGTTGATCGGAATTATGGAAGACATATTCTATGTTTGTATTATGGATTTTAGAGGGACATGGTATTCTCTTGTGTCATTGGTCAAACTTTTAAATAATGTAATCTATCAATATTCAATCAATATGGCCTATTTGGAGGCATTGTATGGTCTATCATTCTCCCAATTTATTGCTCTGGTGTCAGTGAGACTTTTATATTGGGAGTGATCATAGTAGAAGAGATGAACGAAATTTTTTGTATTATTAGTAAATGTCAAGTAATGGATCAAATTTTACAGAAATTATATGTTTATCATCAATATAATACTATCAAATTTTCAATTTATGATCAATTATTTTTGAAAGTATCGCCCAGATTCAGTCATTTATCACTTGAAAAATAATGGAAGTTGATGAATAGGTTATTCAAATCATTTTATATTAATAAAATAATTGAAAACATTTCATATTGGTAGGTGTTTTCTCCCTAGATAAAATTAATTAATAAATTATTCCACATATCCAATTTGAAAACGTATTATCCAGATCCTTCTTATATTTTGAATTAGAAGGAATTTGAAGTTTAATGTGATGTATATATTGATAATAAACCAATTTATCTTCTTTGTTCTTAGAATAATTTATTCTGAGTGAAATCAATTCCTTTAGTATGGGTCTTACAGTAGCACAAAAGTGATTCCCATGAGATATGAGGGGTGGGAATTACAAATTAGAGACTAGTGGCCTTACTTATTTTTAGATAAATAATTAATTGGTGAACATTTGGAATAAAAATATATATTATGGTGATAATAATGACACCCAAAATTCCATTTTTAGGTATATATCTTTTAATTTAATAGTTTTATAATTTATCTTGAAGTTTGGGATGAAAATATTACACTTTAAAGGTGATTTTTAGGATTCATGGTTAGGGTACATGGTTTTATAACCATGTATGTGAGCCATATACATCAGACCTGGGTTTTCAATATAATTTTCATATTTAGACCAAAAGTTCAACCAACCCTTTATAGTCTAAATTTCAATTCCAAAACCTCAAGAATAGTTGGTTCATGGTTGAAACAATCATGCACCCAAACCATGTGTCCTATTAAAAATAAAATTATTTTAAATTTGAAAATTATAATTTAAATTAAGTGGTCCATTTATTTTAGCTTATTTGGATTATATACCTCAAGGATATCACAAATTGTCTGATCCTTTTGGATCCACCCTTCTTTTTCCTTTCCCTTGTGGAATCTTTTTCAGAGGAGTTTTATCCATTCATGTAAGTGGTTTCTCCCTCTTTCTTTCATATTCTTATTTATTCCTTCCTTAATCTATCATTATCCTATGGATATGGTGGCCAAGGGTTATTTGTTTTCTAAATTTCATATCGGGGTTATTATTTATATGGATTCCAATTTTTTATTAGATATCTCTAATCCTCTCATTTTCTGGAAAAAAAACCATTGATAATGGATTCATTTATTCATGTTATGTTTCCATATATTAATCTCTTTACCCTATGAACTATGAGTGATAAAGTTATTTAAATGATATTTTGGGATATAATAAATCTATAAAAAGGTTTAATGATATTTTTATCAACTATAATCTTATATCATTATGGTTTTCAAATTATATTTAAAGGATAATGTTCAAATTTTTAAAGAATAGATTTGTTTATTTCATTAACATAAGGTGTTTGTTTAAATTTATACTCTAGATTATAAAGAATTAAATATAATTGTTTTAAAATATATTTTATTTGTAAAATATAATGATTCATAAAAGTATATTCTATCAAATATCACTATGTTTTAAAGGAATGTTGGAGTTTATAAAATGGTTTCTTAAAAAAACCATTCATGTATTTTTTTCTCTTTTAAATTGTGACGTTAATTGTGTAGAATTTCTTCCATAAAAATTATGGTTTTTGGTGAATGAGGAGACTTC
This sequence comes from Viscum album, assembly GCA_963277665.1. Classification (NCBI taxonomy): domain Eukaryota; kingdom Viridiplantae; phylum Streptophyta; class Magnoliopsida; order Santalales; family Viscaceae; genus Viscum; species Viscum album. The sequence goes on from OY728145.1 coordinate 859,659,525, forward strand.
ATGTCTTTTGTTTAATCAACATAGAATTTTTAATTACATCAAAAACTTTATAGGGGTTACCTTTGAAACTAGGGGGTTCCTAGGAAAAGTTAAAAAATAGGTTATGAGGAAACTATCCCTAGATTGTGTCATCCTAGACATGATGAGACTCTGACTATTGAGGATAGTCAAGATACAACTGCGAATACTCCATTATAAGCTTCCTATTAGTTTATCACAACACTCTGGAAAGCGGAATATACATAGCCATATATGAATTGGGAAGTGATTATGTATATGATTATGGTTTGGATATTGACCATGGACTTTTTTATCATGAGGATCTTTGGTTTCCCTTCCTTGACACTTCAATAACTACCCATGATGCATTACTTTGATAGAGTTTTTTTCTTAAATGAGGTTATTTCTTAAATTTAATTTCACATGATTATTTAGTAAATTTAAACTTTATATATATATATATAATTCAACCCTTTTTATTTTTTCCCTAAAGAAAAAATAGGTAGTTTTATATGTTTAGTTCAAAAAATCATGTCATGAATTATTTTATAAATTATTTTCATAGGGAATGTGGTGGAATCCTACTAGATGGGTATTTATCACACCGTAAATAACCTATGGGTGTATATAGATCTTTGTTTATATGATATAGGTCATGGAAATGTGCTATTATGAGGTATTATATTCATGGAACCTTTTTTATGGGGCTTGAATATGTTGAAAATATAGTAGATTCCCTTTTTGTCACATGGAGATGGTTTTTATTTGTTGATTTTTTTGGTTATTTTTTGTCAGGTATTTTAATACCTCTTATGTACTCAACCAAATTAATTTTCCATCTTGTTTAACATGTCTGTTTTTTTCATATCGTAGTTGTATATGGATCTATTAAATTTCTATTATTCATGGTATTTATATTTTAGAATTATTGTTACATTATTATATTTTTAGGGATTTATATTTTTATACAGTAGTTGATTATGTTTAAATTTCAAAACGTATTATTATAGGAATGACCCAAAAACTTATGGGTATTACATATTGGATTTTGTATTGTAATCCTTGTGTTTGGTTTTATATTTTATAAGGAGAAATAATTCCTAATGGATTAATTCGATGAATTGACACTTGTTTCCAACTCTTAGTGATCAAGAACACACTTTGGGCCTTGTATAAAACTAACATGGAGTGGGTTGGTTCATTATAGTTATTTTCATACATGATATTGAAATGTTTTCAATTAGTTTCTAGTATTGAAAATTCTAGAAACATGATAAACACATTGAATTTCTCTAGATATAATGTGTGTGTTGGTGCCATGGATCTTAGAACATAAGATCTATTTTATAGTAATTATTGAATATTTCATATATAAGTTATATATTTTTTAGATTACTTACTAAGCAATTATTTATTTTATACTTATTATAGTTGTTTTCTTTTCAAATTTCTATGCACGTGTTTCTCCAAAAATAAAACAGTCATAGATTATTATTTCAAATTAACCTTTTTTATTAAGTATTCTCAAAGGGAAATTGATTTTCTAGATTATTGTTTTATATAACTTATTAAAAATAGATTATAACACTCATCACTTATTATTAGAGGTGTTCATGGGTTGGTATTATTATGTTTTTGCAAGTTTTTTATCTTTGTAATAAGAAAAAATCATGGTCTGACCCAGTACCTTTATTAATCTGTACTTTAAAAAAATATAGGAACAATTAAAATTATTTGGCATAAATCCTAACCAATTTATTTATTTAATTCCCCAAATTTAATCACCAAAACAACAACTAATTGGATATGCTACAAGACCTCATACATGCCTCCCCATACGCAAGAAGATATCGACTAGCGATGAGGGTTTACAGTGTAGTGGGGAGACTATACCCTCGATATAAATATCCAAAACAACATAAAAATGTAAATAGTTCAAATGAATACAAAATAATGTAAAAAATTATTCCAAAAAACCATGCCATCCAAACATACAATGTTAAGTATAATATAGCCTCAATTTAGTGGTTCAAACCAAGTATCAAGAAATAGAAAGTAAATAATTGCAGCAGTAATAGTGACAAGTATATCATAGAATCACCTCTTACTCCAAGCCTTTGTCTCCTCAGCTCTCTATCATAGGACTTTTTCCCTTCACTAGATCTCTGGCCATGAAATCTATATGTTCATTGAGATTCCCATGAAATGTGTGAGTACAAACCAGAGGGATGCCACAAATGAGTCCTTAACAAAAGTTCACATGTACATAGAATTGTATTCCAAAATAATAAAATAATTACATAAACAATAAAGAAATAATATATTGATAATATGTGTGTTTTCCAACCTCAGCCTCACCAGAGAGTTATATGCATCGGGATCTCCTTACAGTAAAATGGAAATTTGATTAAACCAATATTTCTTATCACCATTTGAATATCCTGATAATATGAACAAGATCAAAACCTTGTGAAAATTCATTTGCATGTTTAAATGAAAATCAAAATGTGAGACCAACTCATTTTTCATTATAGATTATCTCACATCCGAGAGATATTATTGAGAGGTAAATAGAGCCGAGAGAGAGATATGATTTCACAAGATGATCCCATACACTTGATTTGTACAATCGCATGAAGATGATGTTTATATGTGTTATAAAGACCTTCAATTGTGAAATCTCTACTTGAAGTTGTTATGTGAAGAAAACTATAGATTAAATGATGTTTGATATTCCATGAACCAGTTTTTGAAGGTGAGTGAAGAACTCATGTAAACATTTATGTGAAGTTGAATGCATCTATCATGAATAATTATTGTGTAAATAATATTAATATTAATGCATAAAAGAGTTTCAGTAGAATGATGATAATTTTAGTTTCCGCATACTGTTTTTCAAAGTGGAAGGAGACACCACATTCTATGTTTTGAGAAGTGGAAGGATACACTACATATTATTTTGTGAAGGAGAATGATTATCATACATAAAATGATACCCATGAATGATTGATTTTTACCAGTATAATTTAAGGAATATAAAATCATAGTTGAGATAGATTTATACTTAAGCGAAGGCACTACAGTGTGCTTAGGAAGTGTACAAAAAATGCGGTAGTGAAGAAACAAGTTAAGAAGTGTAGATTTAATTAGACAGTGAAGAAGGAAATTTGATGTAGTTCATGTGTTCATGAATGTGTATGATTATACACATGTGATTGTATAATCACTTAAAGAAACTAAAAGGAAGTGTATATTTTCATACACAATATACATTTCATAAGGTTGTTTTCATGCGCATGAATTAATTCATTCATAAAATAATAATACCATGCATTGTATTAAATACATGCATGGTGTTTAAAGAAATGAACATGCAATATACATTACATAGTGAGTAGTGATTTTTGAGACTAGATCTAGAGTATTATTTCATAAGATTTTTTATATCTAGGTTTTCAGTGTTCAGTGAGGTTAGGTCTTTAGCATAAGAAATAATTTTTATCTCGAGTAGTGTTTTAATAAGGTATCTCATTATATACAGTGATCAGTTATTATTTGATCAAATCTAGCATCAGTGAAATTATACTTGAATTTATACATGATATAGTATGATCTAGTGATCATGTAGAGGAGTATCCTCAGTAGATATTTCTACAGTGGATCAAGAAAAATGAAGTTTAAGGCTGCATCTGGGGGGTCTAACTAGTTTCTAAAGATTGTGATTGAGAGGTCTAAAAAATAATTATGAAGAAGGTGTAGTTGGGGGGGTCTAACTAACTAGTTAAGGATAATTGGAACTAGGGGGTATAACCAACTTTTAATTGGGGTTTTAACCTGTTAATATTGTAATCACCTTCTTTTATAGTGGAGAATTTTTTTTGAGGGTATAACCAACATATAAAGGAGTATCTCTTTGCATCCAACCTTGTAAATTTTTATTTACTATAATTTATTTTTTATTGCATGAAGGGTGAGTCTGAGTATTAAAGATGGGGTTTCAAGACCTTAATTAGACACAAAGGTTAAATAAAAAGTAAAATAATTTTTAAAAATAGTATACCCTGATTCACCCCCTCTCAGTGGTATCCAATCAATAATTGGACACTAAAATTAGTATTAGATCCCAAGGTATCCTCTGTAGATTTAAAAAACTTTCTGAGTAATGGGGAGTTTGAATTCAGTGAATATCTAAGGAATTATTAATTTTTATGGAATTAAATATCACAACTGGAGAAATAGGATGCTTCCTTACCATCTATCTCTTGGCCTGGAAGTAATATATGTAGCAGCAGTAGGTTTCCCACCTATTAATGAGTACATTTCTATGAATTAATCGGATAAGAGAAATCTTGAAGTTGATGGAAAGGATGTGAAAACAATCCTAATGGATTTATCAAAAAAATTATACACTAAAGTTATGGGTATCCAAACTTCCAAGAATATCTGGGATAAACTAAGAAGCAGTTGTGAAGGAAATTTTAAAGTCAAATAATCCAATTTGAAAATTTGGAGAAGCAAGTTTGAAGATATCAATTTTTTTATGATGAAATTATTGATGACTGCTTTATAAGAGTAAATTAAATTTTCAGTAATATGAAAGGATTTGGAGAGAATCTATATTATTCTACTATTGTGAAAAAGCTTATGATAAATTTTCTAGATAGATTTGACTCAAATATTTTTGAACAAGAAGAGAGATAAGATATATCATTGCATGAACTTCATAATACTCTCATATATTATGAAATGATAAAATTGATAACATTCAAGAAAAAAGTAATATATGAGATGGATTTGGAATCCATGATAAAAGGAAAAAATTGAATCAAAGGAGAACTATAATCAAGTGATTCTGAGGATGAAGAATTTGAACAAGACTTCAGTCAAATGATGGCCATTTTTGAAATAATGTTCAAAAGGGTAATATGGAAAGGAAATGTCAAACAACCACCAGAGTTTTGTAATTTTCAAAATAGTGGTCATTTTTCTGGTAATTTTCCAAATAATAAGATTAATGAAATTGGATCAAATTAATAGGATAATAAGTGTCATAAAAGGAAGTGTAATAATCATAAGAATATGTTTACTTTTAAGAATATAAATATGACGAGTAGAGAAATGGATGAGTTTACATCATCAATTAGTGAGTCAGAAGGTAGAATATATTTTAAGAATCAAATGTGTTTTATGGTTGAATCAAAGAAATCTAGAGAATCATTTGAAAGTGATGAAGTTGATAAGAGAATTTATTTATAAAGGATGTTAAAATAAAATTTATAAGCTACTCTTGTGGACAATATGAAACTCATAAATAAAAAGGAAAAACTGAAGAAAGAAATTGACAATATCTCCTTTGAAAATAAATAACATGTCAAGAAATAGGAGATTCATCTTAATGAAATAAGAGAAAATAATATAAATATATATAAGATATAAGAAAAGCTAAAAACTATTGTAAAGGAATATTTTGGAAAGTAATAATTAGAATTTGTTGAAGATAATAAAAAACATATGAAATTAGCTAAATTTGAGAAGATGGTGAATGATCTTAAAGAAAGACTTAATAAAAAGGTGTAATAATTATCTAAGATGAAATCTATGTTCCTTATATCTCAAAGTTAGTTGAAGAAGATGAAATAATACTTCACCAATGTTATTGATCTCAAGGGTGAATCTTCTAAAGTTGTTGAGAATAAGGGTCCACAGAAAAAGGTTAATTTTAAACCAAATGAATTTCAATGTACATTTGGTATTTCTAACAATACAGGTCTCAAAGGAAATACTGGATCCAACTAGATTAAATGAAAAAATGAGAAAATTTATTCTACAAAGAAAGAGTGTACTAATTTAGTCAGAAGGCTTCCTCTTAAGCAAATACATCCACAATCTATGAAAAAAATAACTATAATATTTATAGTTGGATCATTATCAGTCTAGAATATCAAGGTTTAGATTCTACTATTGGGTTTGTGGAGTTTTTTGTCATAAATATTATTAATGCTAGTATAACATGTCACTTTAAAGTAGAAGGCATGAATCAAAGGTATAAATGCTGAGTAGATGAGATCAGATTATCTGGAAGAGAATCCTATGATCAAGACTTCATCTAAACTATCAATGAAGAAATTAAATGAATTCATGAATAAATTTTGTGGTATATGTCGTTAAGAAGGTCACAAAGATGAAAATTAATATATTTTTTGTCAATTGATATTTCTCATAGTAAATATGAGAAGAGAAGTTGGATAGTAAAGAAATCTATGGTCCCCAGGGAATTGTGTGATAATATAAAATAATTTAAAAAAGATCGGAATCTTTTCAAACAAAAATAAAAGTAGGTTATGATAATTGAATAATTTAAAGATGATGAGGATTCATCTACAAATTATGAATTGAAATTTCTGAAGTGTGAAATTTGTGTAAAAAGTAGGCATGACACAAAACATTGCAAGAAACTTTTAACATCCCAATAGGTGAAGGAGAACTCTTCCAAATCTGGGTTTAAAAGGAAGAAGGAAAAATCAAGGTTGAGAGGGAACTATCATCCTAAGTTATATTTCTAAGGATCAAATAGGTTCCTACTTATTCCCTTATATAAATGATTTTTTACTAATGTTTAGGGAATTGAAGGATATGGATCCATCCCTATAGGGGGTTTATATATGATTTAAAGATATCAAATATTTAAAATCTTTTAAAAATTATTATCACTCTCAAATTTATAATTTGAATATTTTTGAAAAATCTATTATCTTAATAGATTTAATTTTTATATAATAAAGGGTGAGCTATATATTTTTTCAGTTGAAATTTCTGATATGTTTGTTGAGATGTGTGTAGAAAATTTATTAACAATCTTGATCAACTAACCCCTGTAACATTGTTTTTGAAAAATTTTTGATAATTGTATCAGATTATATAATTTTAATAGCCTTGATGGTTATGTGACATCACTCTTATTTTCTACATTATGCTTGACAACATATAATTAGAGTTGATTAACCGAAAGCTCATTTTTCTTTTGAGTGTTGTTTCATTCTCTGAGAAGAAATTGATGTGGGGGAGATTTTGAATGTAATTTGAACTCCTAAATTCACCTTTTTATTCATTTCCAATAAGGGGGATAAATAAAAGTAAACATGTCGACATAATTTGAGTATTGAAAACAAATGAAAAGGGGGATATTGAAGTTTTGTTCGAGTAAATTTCATTTTTTTTCAATAATTATTTGTGAGAATAAAAAAATATGTGTTGAGTTTTTAATGTGAAGATTTTTGAACTTTTTAGTAGTTCATAAAACACGTGTCATTAGTTATTTGAATTGAAACAATGTTTACAAAATTAGAATAATGATAGAGTTATGTTTGAGTTGGAATTTATGATTGAATTCTAAGAAGAAGAAGAATTTTTATTTTTTTTATATTTGGGATTTATATTGTGTATGGAAAAGTATTTTTTAGGGGTTTTTAAATTTTAAAAAAGGGCCATCTTTACTGGCCATCCATGAGGGACCCACACCACTTCTCAGGTGAGCAGGTACTACCACTCTACCGAACAGCGTGATGAAAGGGGAAAATAAGAGTGTATGACAATAGCACATACAATCAAGGGTGATCCACCATGTGGGGTGTCAAAGTAGTAGACAAGAGCGCTCATCATAGGGTGGTGCCATGCAGTAATGGGAGCAGTTGGGTATCAATTTCTGGACCACTATCAATACATCGTGTATTATAAAGGAGAATGGAAAGATTTTTCTATTCAATTTAAGATTGAGTAAGGAATTATAGCTCCATTTTAAAAATATGGATTGAACTTCCACTATTTTATTAGAACACTCTGATTCATTTGATCAGATCATCAAGATTATCTTCATCCTTATCCATGCCTGAGAGTTTTGTGTATGGGGATCTCCATGCAGCAACATCAAAAATCAATTGAACCAAGACTTACTATCACCATTTGAATCACCTAATGATCTGAACATGATTGAAACATCATGAAAATTAATTTTCATGTTTAAAAAAAGTTCAAACCATGGATATTCGGTGTATTGGAAAATATTATTTTTTGATGATGATGATTTTTATAATTGCAAAGCATGAGGTAAGTCATTGTGTGCTTGAGCCAAGGTATTATGCATGATCTAGGTTGGTGGAGTTTGCCTATAAATATCTGAGACCATATTATTTGTCATTTTAGATAATCTCACAACCAAGATAATTTCTTGAAAGGGAAATAGAGTTGAGAGAGAGATCTAATTTCACAATATGATCCCATGTGTTTGATTTGTGTGATCGTGTGAAGATGATTTTTGTATGAGTTATGTGGACCTTTGATTGTTAAATATTTAATCATTGTCAAGTGAAGAAGAACATAGATCGCATGATGTATGAGATTACATGAACCATTTTGCAAAGGTGAGTGAAAAAACTTGTGTAAAATATTATGTGAAGTTGAATGCATCATCCATGCATACTTGTTATGTGAAAAAAAAATATTAATATTCATGTGTAAAAGAGTTTCATGAGAATTTTAGTTTTTGCATACTATTTTTCAAAGTGGAATGAGACATCGCATACTATTTTTTTCAAAGTGTAAGGATAAATTTCATACTATTTTGTGAAGGAGAATGAGTATCATGCATAAAATGATACTCAAGCATGATTGATTTTCACGTGTATATTTTAAGGAAGGTAATCTCAAAGTTGAGATAGCTTTATAATTAAGTGAAGGCACTAAAGTGTGCTTAGGTAGTGTATAAAAAAGGTGGCAGTGAAGATTCAAGTTAGGTAGTATACATTTAATTAGATAATGAGTAAGGAAATTTGAGGCAGTTCATGTGTGCATGTATGTTTATTATTATACACATGTGATTATTTAATCACTTGAAGAAACCATAAGGAAGTCTATATATAATTATACAGAAAACATTTCATATAGTAGTTTTCATGCACATAAATTAATGCATGAATAAAATAATAAGACTGTTCGGTGTATTAAATATGTTCATGATGTTTGAAGAGATGCACATGAAATATAAATTGAATAGTGAGAAGTGATTTTTGATATTAAAGTTGGAGTATTATTTTAGAAGATTTTTATATCCAAGTTTTCAGTGTTTAGTTAGGTCGGGTATTTAGTAGAATAAAAAAATATTTTCCAAGCAGTGTTGAACTGAGGAAGATAATTATATATAGTGATAAGATATTATTTGACCAATTCCAACATCAGTGCAAAGGTAATTGAAATTTTACATGATCTAGTGTGATACAGTAAGCTTGTGGAGGATGATATTTAATTGATATTTTTTCAGTGGATCAAGCAAAGTGAAGTTGAAGGCTACATATGGGGGGTCTATATAGTTGTTGAAGATTTTTATTGGGGGTCTAACCAATCATTGTGAATAAGGTGTAGTTGGAGGGTCTAACCAACTGTTGAAGGCTGATTGGTACTAGGGGTATAACCATTTTTGTAATTGGGAGATCTAAACAGTTATTGTTGTAATCACCTGATATTATAGTGTAGAATATGTGTTAGAGGTTTTAACCAACATCTAAAGCAGTAGATATTTGTATTGAACATTATAAAATTATATGTACTTTGATTTATTTTCTATTATTTATTGTAGGGTGAGGATGAGTATTAAATATGAGTGATCGAGACATTAATCAGTCACATAGGTTGAATCAAAAATAAAATAATTTTTTAAAAAAAATATATTACTAATTCACCCCCCCCCCCCCCCTCTCAGTGGTATCTAATAAATCCTTGGACACTACACATAGGTCAAGACACATAAGACTAGCATTCCTTGTATTCAACACTTCCTATTAGGTTAGTTCACCAAAGACCATCATGCCCCCAGGCCAGGACACACAAGGCCATCATTCCCTATTATCTAACTTGGTTCTATCATCATGCCACATGTAGTGTCTGAACATGATCCCCCTATTGGGACACCGATCCATAATGGTTCCACCTATAACTTTTATACTATGAATTAAATAACAACAATATAGAATATACCAAATACATCACATGGAAACAATTTCATCATATTAGTAACATTATATGTAGACATATCACAACAAGAATGGGTCTTTTCCAATGAGCTTGTACCCAATTGGTAAAAGCTTCTTCTTGGCATCCAAAAGACCGATGATCAAATTTGGGTAGGGATGAAATTCTGGGTACTGTAGCATTACTATAGAAATGGAAACTTTAGCAGTGGTGGTACTGTAGTGGGGTAGGCACTGTAGAAGAACTGTAGTAGCGGTTCTACTATAGTAGGTACTATAACAGCACGGCTACTGTAGTATTACTATTCACCAAGGGGTCCTTTGGTCCAAAAAAATGGGATTTCGAGCCTTGTATTCAGGCCACATGGCCTTCGGCCTTTGGGCTATGTAATGGATCTTCCTCTATCCAGACTTAAAATAGGTCTTTGCTTAAATAATAAATTCAGACTTCGGCCCCAACCTTTAAAAAAACAACAAGAATGGGTCTCATGAGCTACACAAGCACACACAATCCTACTATATCACATGATAGATCTTTGTGTTATATCTACACATGGTAAAACATTCAATGTCACACAAGGAACTTATGTCTATTCATACAAACACAAATAAAAACATGGAAATAAACTCATTATCAAGTCCCTATATGGATAGGACTTTCTACCTTTATCTCGTTGAATAAAACCTTGAGGACCCATCAAGAGACAACACTCGAGTCACACTCATGCAAAAACTGAATCGATCCCACATTCCAAGGACCCCTAGAACCGATCCCAACTCAACCACATAAATATTATATAAAAATAATCAAGAGAATTCTAGGAAAATTAAATATTTTTATACCTCCTAGGTTTCACAACAACACTGGATCCAATATTGATTGAAGGAATTCCACTAACACACTATCTTTTTCATTGTTCTTGCAACGATCCAAGAATTTATCATTGGATGTCATTGAAATCCATAGATCTGGCCAAAATATGTTGGATATATGATTCATGTTAAGAAAATAAAAGGTAGATCTAGAAAAACCATGAAGGGAAGAGGTTTTCGGATCATATATATTAATTCCCAATCACCAACACAACTGGATCCACTAGAATCAAGCTTGGAAGGGGAGAAAGTCATTAGGGGAAGACTTTAGAGATCTATATTTGAGAAGGATACAATTAGGAAGAATAAAGGGTCAAAATGGGAAATTAATGGACATTGAAGAGTATTTTCAGAACATGAATTCATGCTCACATGGTTTTCCAAACCATACACCTACCGTGTGAGAATTCTACCTCTCCTAGGAACATGCATGCTTTGAACACACAGTTTGGTAAACCATGAACAAACCATGGTTTTATCCTCTGTAATGATCCACATGGATTCTAGGGAAAGTCTCATGGTTTTTACTAATTGTGCCTCACCCCTATCCTTTTCCAAACAAACCACATAGTTTCTTTGAGAATTAGAACATTTTGGGAAAATCATTCACAAATCATGAACCCATAAAAAGGTATTAGGAACTCTCAAAAACCAACTAGAACACTCTAAACTCATACAAAGAAAATAATATCTCAAAAACATATGAATAATGGATAAAAATGACTCATAACATGCGTTAAAAAATTGAGGCTATTACATTCTCCCCCTTTAAAGACTTATCATTATCAATAGGCATCTCTAATAATTGTTCTCAAAGAACTAAAGCCACTAAGACCAAATGTTAGACTCTCACTCCCAATATTCTTACTAAATTTTTCTATGCCCCCAAAAAATCTAAAAAACTAGCACTGTCTTCCCCTACAATACCTTTTCACTCTGATCTATAATCTACTTCGGGTGTTCTATGTCTGATGTGTCATGATCCATCTCAATATCCTCAAAGTCGATCAAATGTGTTGGATTGGTCATGTACCTTTAAAGATGAGACACATGGAACACATCATGCATACCTTTGTAACAAGGAGGATGATCCAAATGGAAATCCATAGATCTGATACACTTAGTAGTCTCAAAAGTTCTACCAAATATGGGTATTATATTTTCTTTCTTCCACAACCATTGATGTCCTAACTGATGAGTCACCCATAAGAAAACTTTATCACCAATATTGAACTCAAAAGGTCCCCTACTCTGATTAGCATAAGATCATTTTTTGTTCTGAGTGCTAGTTAACTATTTTCTGATTAGTTTTACTCTCTCATAGGTATCTCATATGATGCTCATACCTACCACAAATACCTCTCCTACCTCATGCCAACATAGTGGTGAATGACATGACTGGTCATAGAGATCCCAGAAAAGTCACATATGAATATAAGCTGGAAATCTATTAGTATACATGAATTCAACCAGTAATAGGTGATCATCCCAAGTTCCAATAAAATTCAAAATGCATTCCTGTAAAATATCCTCCAATATATAAATCAACCTCTCTGACTTTCTATCATGATGAGGATGATATTTTTTACTCATTTTTAGCTGAGTACCAAAAAAATGTATATAATCCATGAAAAAATCATGATAGGAAAACTGCATATCTATCAGAAATAATGCTCGAGGGAACTCCATTAAGGTGTAAAATCTCTCGTACTTACAATTTTTTTAACTCATCCATGTAATGGGTCTCACTAATTGGAAAGAAATGAGAAATTTTCATCATCCAATCAACTATCAACCAAACCCTATCACGGAATCCATCTATGTTTTGTTCCTCTTCCACATAGAAACTGGAAGTGCCTAAATAAAACCTCTATGAAATTAATTCTTTCCCTTTACCCTCTAGTAGGTAAATCATTATAACAACCAGTGATGTCACTAATCATACCATACCACCAGAACTAACATCGGATAACTTGTTACATCTTTATCAACCGTAAAACCACTACCCATTTTAAAGAATGAGAGTCTATCATTGGATCCTTCCTCAAGGAAGTTGGCACAAATACCATCATATTGATGTAGATCATATATATTTTATCTAAGTACTACCTTGGAACCAAATAACCTCCCTCCAAGCATTCCTATATCACCACACACTCAAGATTTAACTCTTAGATCACTTTTACATTGTCTGCCAAATAATAATAGATAAAAAAAGGTATAAATATCATCACAGCATGATTATATAATGCATACATTATCTAATCTTCCACCAAACCCATAATATTTCATTCCTCTTATGCTAGTCTCTCACTAAGCTCCTGTATCTCCAGCATTTTCCTACTAAGAGAATATACAATGACGGTACATTTTCCTAGAGCATAGGCTATCTAAAATTCAAATGTCTCTAGATACTCTACTCAATGCTCTACCTCAAATTAATATCCCACTCATTAAAGATATATTGTAGTCTTTTTTGGTCCATGTAAACTATAAACCTCTCATAGAAGAGATAGTGTTGCAAACACTTCGGGGTGTAGACCACAGTTTCCACCTCTAGGTCTTCTGTTGGGTTATTCCACTCATGGGGTCCAACTTTCATAGCTCATAGAAAAATACTTGATCTATTGGAATCAATACAGATCCAAAACCAACACCTAAGGTATCACAATACATTGTGTATCCAATTCCAAGCTCTGAAAGGGTCAAAACTAGGGTTTTCATTAATATCCTATTTAGCTATAAGAAGACCTATTCACATTGATCAAACCACTCAAAATTTTCCCCGTTTTCTCAAATCTATCATCATTATTTTCAAACTGGATAAGTCTTGGATGAAGCACCAAAATTACCCTACAATACTAAGGAAACTCATGATATCAAACAAATTTTTGGGGTATTCTCAATACAAAATTTCCCCTACCTTATCTGAGTCCACTAAAATTTCTACCTTAGAAATCACATGACCAAGGAACCACACATCTTGAATCAAGAAATAGAACTTTAAAATTTTGGCATAAAGTTGATGCACTCAAAGAGTACTCAACACTATCTCAAAGTGCCTATCATGAATATCTGATGTCCTATAATATATTAGGATTCCATTTATGAATAAAATGATAAATTATTCAAGATATGGATGGAAAATCCCATTCATGAGGGCCATGAACACCACTAGGGAATTTATCAACATAAAAGGTATTAAAAGTTACTCGTGTAGTTTATCCCTAATCCTAAATTATATCTTGGGAATATCCTCCTATATAACCCATAGGTTATGGTTTCCTGAATAAATATCAATCATGGAAAACCTTCTGTATCTCTCTAATTGATCAAACATATCATAAATCTTGGGTAAAGGGAACATTTTATTTATAATTACCTAATTTAGCATTCTATATTTCACATAGATCCATAGACTACCAATTTCATTCTGGGAAAACAACACCAGATAACCCTAAAGTGGTTTTCTCAATCTGGTAAAGACCTTCACCTCCAAATACTTTATCTTCACCTTTAACTCACTCAGATTAGTTGGTGTCATATAATAAGGAGGTATCGATATTGGTTGACTTTATGCACAAGCTAAATATCAAAATCAATCCCTCTATCTGGCGGAAGACTTGAGAAGTAATCTAGGAAAATATTTTGATAATGATCCCCCACTTGTGTAAAAGTGGAGGGGTTACTATTTATTCCATTGTGGGATCCCAGCATGAAACTTACACCATTATAGCACTAATCTGGATTAGTTTCAGTCCCATCCTACTAGCTTCTAAATCCCACTCATTTTTCAACACTAACTTCTCTCCCTTAGGTGAAATAATGGATAATAATCTATGTTAATAGTTGATGTGAGAATTATAGATTGTCATCTAGTCTATCCCAAAGATCATATCTAAGATAGTCATCCTAAGGATTATGAAATCCCATAGATTTATCTAGACGAAAAAAACTACTGGACACTCTGAGAACCTCTAGATATGATCAACTTTATTTCTCAAGGGTATGTTAATATAAAGAAACTCGGAAGATAATTAATTAGTAAGTCAATTCCAGCAAAAACTTGAGCATATATAAATGAATGGGAAGCACTAGTATCAAATATATTGTTATAAAGAGTATAGTTTATCAAGACCATACCTCTAATAGTCGATGGTCCCTCTTCACTGTCATCCATAATCTGGTCTAATGCATACACCTGAACTACCTTATCTCAATATCCCTATCTTTGATTTGAATGAACCTCATAATTCATAATCATATAAGGGGTATGAACCTGCTATTTAGGGCACCATCTAGTTCTATGGCTTGATGCTTTTTTCTGACTTGAAGCCCTAAAATACTGCCTCTATAATGACTTTAAGGAAAAATGTTATAGATACCCTATCTTTCGACATTAGTGTCACTTTCTCTATACCTATAGAAAATCCTTTTGGTAATGTTATATTTTACCACAGTTGTAACATTTTTCAACAATTACTCCCCAATATGTTAATGATGAATACCTACCACATGCTATCTTCCTATCAATATCCTATTGCATCTCATCGTCCCTCCTTTTCTTACCACTAGAAGAAAGACTTATCATAGCACTAGGTAGTCCACTCTCTAATCCACTAGGAACTATAATAATACCAGATAAATATTCTTATAACCCCTTATCAATGTTCATAGCCCTATACAACACTATAGGGTAATTCTTTAATTCAATGTTCCTGACCAGGTGTCTGAGTTTTGTATAAATATCTATCACAAACTTCCTTGTATTATGTGCTTTGTTCCTAACCAATAGAGAAGTGTAACAGAAAAAAAATTATAAAATATACTAAATAGGTATATACCAACATCATTCCTTGATTAATATCCAATAAATTATTCACTCAATTCAGCTTCATTGAGTCAGGAAATAACTCCGCGAAGAATAAATCCTTAAAAGCTCTCCACATTAGACACTCATATATACTAGTCTAATTCAAGATACTCCATTATCTCCTAGAAGTTCCTTGAATTAGAAATGAATCCAACTAAACCTTTCATTCATTGGGTGTCTCTGCCAAATACATGATTCCCCCAATGATTTCAATCTAGTCCTTATCATCCTCTGGACCTCCAGTGACTTGAAAATTTAGGGGTGCTAGAGCTAGAAATCATGGGTATAATCAACTATGGTCCTCTGTGTTCCCCCACATTAAATGGGAACAATATAAAAAACTCCTATCTAGATTGGATCTACCACATGAATCGCTTAATTAGGTTTAGGAGCATTCTCAGTTTCGTTATCATGTACATTTAGTAGTGGCATGGGGGTATTCTCCCTTGTGGGAGCATTCTGGTCCACCATTGTAGGTGGTCCCATCAAATGTCTCTGAGGTGTTATTTTTATGATATTATAAATGAATGTTTAGAATATATTTAATATGTTTATTAAGAGAATATATTAATCATATTTAATTCAAACATAATATATTTCTATTGGACTGCCTATCCTAGGAGATACCCACACACGAAGTATAACACTACTAGTTCTATCTAAGCCTCAATCCTAGTCCTCTGTACCTACATGTTAGTGAAAATCATACATATAAAAAACATAACAACATGCCTAAGTTTGACTAACTAATTCCAGTACATATATCACAACAGTAAACATGGATATACTAATCCACAATTATCATAGATAGAATAATTTAATTAAAGAGGAACTATAAAGTTCCTAACAAGTATATATATGGATTGTGATCCTACATTCCTACTCATAATGCATGAATTCACCTAAATAAAATAAAATTATAATAGTAATCCTATCATTGGTAACTCATAAGTAAATTTCATGTAAGTTATCTAAGCACATTCGAACTCCCTTACCCAAGTTTTATACACCCTATATCCTTTCAACCATATCCTTAAAGAAAATAAATAAAGAAACCTCATACCTTTATTACTATTTATGTATTTCCCCAACCCGGATCACCTGAACAGTAACCAAGTAAAGACTCTACAGGTCCTCATTTTTGCCTCCCCATATGCTATAGGCTTACAACTAGTGGTGAGGGTTTGCAGTTCAATGGGGATACTATAACCTCACTGACAATATCCAAATACTACATAATAAAAGTGAACAAAACAAATAAATACAATGTAAGGTAGAAAATATTCCAAAACATCATGTCACCTAAATATACAATGTTATGTAGTATAGACCCTCAATGTTGTGGGTAAAACCAAGTATCATGAAATATAAAGTAAATAAATGTAGTAGTAATAGTTTGGAGTATGTCTTAGACTCACCTCTGACTTTAAGCCTTCATCTCCTCAGTTCCCTATCCTAAGGCCCTTTCCTTTCACCAGAACCCTAGTTATGAAATCTACATGCACGTCATAATTCCCATGTAGGGTGTGAGTATAACCTGGTAATATATGAATAATTAATCCTTAACATAATTTCACTTTTATATAGATTTATATGCTATGGAGAGAATATAAATGCACACATAATCAAACAATATCATACCAAGAATTTTCACACTAAACAAGTTGTCACAAACCCCATTCATACCTACTTTGTCTCCATGTTGTAATAATATATGAATGGTTGTGGGAATTTAATAAGTAGAGGATCTATCAAAAAATATTCTCTATATAAGTACATACATAAGGCCATAGTTCAATCTATATAAGGCTATCATGCCCCGTCTCTAGGCCTAAGGCCACAAGTCAATCTATATAAGGCTCTCATGCCTTGTATTCATTTTTTCCTCTAGGGTTAGTTCATCAAAGAGTATCATGTCCCTAGGTTAGGAAAAAAAAATTCCATAATTCCCCGTAATCTAACTTGGCCATGTCATCATGTCACATGCAGTGTCAAAACACACTCCCCCTTTAGGGCCATCGATCCATGATAGGCCTACCTATCACTTTGGTACCATGCATAAAACAAGAAATATATATAATATACCAAATGCATAACATGGAAATAGTGTCACAAGCTATGCACACACACGGGAATACCATATCACACAATGGTTCTCTATGATATATCTACCCATGGGACAACATGTCATGTCACACAAGATGCTTATTGATATGTATGAACCTAAAACAAAACATTGAAATAAAATCTAGATTAAGGCCCTATATGGTAAGTAATTCCTATCTTTAACATGTTGATTAAAATCTTTAAGACCCATTGAGAGATGATACCCAAGTCATACAAGTGCACCAACTGGATTGAGATCGTACACCAAGGTCCCCTAGAATTGATCCCAAATCAACCAAATCAAGGTTCTATAATAAGATTCAAGGTAATTATAGTCCATTTAAAGATATACATACCTCTAGGGTTAAGGTTTGAGGCATATATGAAGTGCCTTTAATGTGGTTCATAAATAAAAAATTAATTCGACTTAGAGTTTCCTGAAACCCCAATAGAGGATCTTACAAGTTAAATTTGTAATTAATTTATTTAGATAAAAAAATGAATATATGGTCTTAGTAACTTTCTCTGATTAAGATTTTTTTGATCATCTGAAAACCCTTTTCAGGTTAACTTCATTTTGATGTAAGAATCCAAGTGTTGAATCTCTACAGTGGTGATCCACCCATGATCCTTTGATCTCCAAATAAGGTCAATCGATATTTGGGTGCAATCATGATGAATAAATTATCTTGAACTATTTTTGTTGATTTCTTGTAGTTCCTTCAAGATTTAAGGAGTCTCTCTAGTGATTCTTCTTCTTGATAGGAAGAGGGAAGGATGAAGGGAGATAGAATTCCATTGTGCAAAATGATTATCAAAACTTGATTAACAGTAAAAATAGAAATAAAATTCTATTTATAGAGCTAGGTTTTTGGTTAAAATATTATTTAATTATGTACTAGACCTTAATAATATATTAACCATTATTAAACCCCATTCCACATTGTTGACGCCAAAATTTGGGACAAAGGAGAGGCCTAGAGAAGGCCCCATTGACTGCCTCGCGAAGCCCCTTCGCGGAGTTCCCCAGTACCGCGACCGCTGCGAAGCAAGGAGGCGGGAGGCTCTGCGAATGCATTTGACGTTCACTAGTATGCCGCGAAGCAAGGAGGCAGGAAGCTCTGCGAATGCATTTGACATTCGCGACCCCGCCACGAAGCAAAGAGGTGGGATGCTCCGCGACTGCATTTGACATTCGTGAGTCCGCCGCGAAGCCACCAAGCCACTCCTCGCACCACGTGAGCTCCGCTCTGCGGAACCTCTTTTCTATAAATATCAGGCTCCCCCTAAGCACAAGAGATGTACAATATGACCTTTCGGTTTCCCATCTCCCAAATCACGAAGCATCCTTCTGCTCTGCGAACCATGAGTTGTGCGAGGTACATCTGCTCTGCGAAGTGCCTCCCATTTGTCCCGTTTTGATCCCCTATTCCGATAGGGATGCCTATCGTGAAGCCTAAGGGTCTTCACAAAGGAAGGGGATCCCCAAGGGGCCACGAGTCATCGCGGAGCATTTATGATTCATGAAACACCCTTCATGTACACATGATCCACATGCTAAGACAGGGCCACTGTACTTCGCGAAGCACATTGCTTCCTGACACCTTGCTTCATGAGGCACCTTTGCTCTGCAAGGATGTTCTCCACGAATTCTCATCCACATCATGAAGCACCTCCCATTTTCACCTCTACCCCATGCTAAGGCTAAGGCACACCACTTCACGAAGCACACCCCTTCGCAAGTGCCCTCTACCACGCGAAGCAACAGAGCTCCACAAGTCCTCTACCTATGGACCCCTCTGCTTGGAAAACCCTTTTCACGTGCGACCCTCCAGGTTTGCATGATGTGACTTTAAAGTCCCTTGGACAATACCGCTTGTTGCTTTTCTTCTCCTAATGATTCTTCACATAGGCACACTAATGGCTATTTTTTCTTCGCATAGCCACGCTAACATGGACCCCTCGATGGTTCGCTCCACGACGCCCCCTCTCCACGTCATTTCCTGTCCCCTCTCTGCACCAAGGAGTAGAGGTTACCGGTTATATATGTCCTAGGGGTGTGGAGAAAACCCACCTTGTCCAAGCTGCAGGACATTAAACTTCCAAGCACCATCATCCTCAGCACATGATGTTAAACTGTGACCTCACCACGTGCCTTGCACGCGGGGTGCCCCCACCTCAGACATTCTCCACGCCCCCTGGTCTCTATAGGGGATGATATCCTCCTTCTGGGAGTGGCGTTTGTCTACGGGGGAAGGGCAACCACCTTGGTGTAAGCCCCTATTTTTTCTTACCGGAGGTAGCATCCCTACTCCTCCTTTCATCTTCGGTCCCCAAAGCTAGTGGAGGGTGTGATAGGGAAGGGGGTCCTCCTTTCTTCTGTCCCAAATCCCTCTCCCGCTGTGCTTTGTCACCATCGTGCCTCCATCTCAGAGTAATTCCCAATATTTCTCTTCTTGATCCACCCTGCGCGTAAGCCTCTCTTCATTTCCCACAGATGCACCTTTCACGACGTGGTCGTCAGGCCCTTTCTGCCTCTTGTTTCTCACACCGAGCATGACTCATGTGGGTTTTGAGTAAGCATTGACCATGACATCGCCCTCGTCCCTCATGACATTAAACTGTATTCATCCCTCCTATTCGAACTATGGTGACTTTGAACCATGTCAAGGAATGGTACGTAGGAATCCTCCCTAAGGTTCAATTCCACTACCACCCGGTTGTTCCGACCCCATTCACGTCGGTTCACCAACACCCTGGGTAGCCAAGAGTGTAAGCCCCATGCCCCTTCTTGAACTATGAGGACATTGATCCATACCAAGGCATGGTACATAGGAAGCCTCCCTGAGGTTCAAGCCCACCACCATCCATTGGTCCCGACCATCTTCACATCGGTGCACCAAGCCCCAACACCCATCGGACCCCAGGTCCATCCTCACATCGGTTTGCCGACACACCGGAACCCACCTGAACTATGTGGTCTTTGATCCTTGATAAGGCAGGGTACGTAGGAAGCCTCCCCGAGGTTCAAGCCCCAATCACCTTGGGCCACCTCAGATTGTAAGCCCCAATCCATCCCAAACTACAAGGACTTTGATCCATGTCAAGGCATGGTACGTAGGAAGTCTCCCTGAGGTTCAATCCCACCACCACCACCCGGTCATTATGAACCCATTCACATCAGTCCAACAACACCTTGGGAAGCCAAGAGTGTAAGCCTCATGCCATCACCTGAACTATGTGGTCTTTGATCCTTTCCAAGGCAGGGTATGTAGGAAGCCTCCCTGAGGTTCAAGCCCCAAACACCTTGGGCTGCCTTAGAGTATAATCCCCATGCCATCATCTGAACTATGTGGTCTTTGATCCATGTCAAGGCATGGTACGTAGGAAGCCTCCCTGAGGTTCAATCCCACCACCCGATCATTCCAACCTCCTTCACGTCAGTTCGACCCCATCCAGTGGTAATCCGTTTTGACCTTATCTAGTGGTAAGTTGTTGCAACCTCATTAAACAGTAGGTAGTTGTCGACCTCATTTGATGGTAAGCCATTTCCAGATGAACTACGCGGACTTTGATTCCCTACCATGGGGATACATAGGAAGTCTCTCTGAGGCTCAATCCCAAAACCATCATCCATCCTGATTCTTAACCGGGCTGCCACATCCCAGTGAGATCACGCCACCTCATTCCCCTCCACATCATTCAAGAATCCTCCCATGTGTTGGCCCTAAAATTGGTGCTCCCTCCAGGGGGTTCCTCCATCTGATACACTCTAATCAATGTTACGATTAGTTTGATTCATCTCTGTTGGACGTTAAACTTGCGGCATACCCTGTGTTAAACATGGGAAGTTGAGGAAAACCTAATATACATGCCCATGGAATATGATTCCCCACATTCGATGTGGTATGCCTTGGGCTTCCGCGCCCTCGAGAATCCCTATAATAAGGAACATAAGAGAGACACACCAATCCACAGCATCCAAACACACCAGTGATGCTCAGCATGACTACTCCCCTAACCAAAGGTTACTGCCCTGACCGTACCCCTTGGAATGTCCTGATAGAAGGAGCATAATTAACTGGTGTCCATGAAGATATGGCACCGGGAAGAGTTTCACAAACAACGTATTAAATCTATGAGGGAGACCCGAACTAGGTGACGAGTTCCGAGGAGGAATCCACGAAAGGAAGAACTGACATCCCGTCATCCCGTTTTGATTAAGGAGCAAACTTCCCTGAACAAGGAATGGAAGTAGCCCACCTTTAGAAAGTGGGAATGCGGGGTAACAAAGTCATGCCTGTCGCACTCAAGCAGGCTGACACACGCGCCCCGGGGAAAGCGTCGGAAATAGAAATGGTGAACCTGACATGAAGTTATTCTCCTCAAATATGGAGATTAGTAGCTCTCAGGGCATCAATAGACTGACGTGTCACAGGATCCAGACATCTGGCACCGGGTCCCGCCAACCAAATAGCGGGTCTGGTGTGAAACTCACCAGAATTTGGGGCAGTAGAATGTTGGACATCCCGTTATACGACGTTGTTAGCATGGATCCCTCTTTACCGGTCATGAAAGATGGAATGGCGTTGGGGAATTGGTCGTCGATTCCTTTTCCCTTTATCACTGATGAGTTCATCTCTATGCTTCTCAGGAATCTAGTTGCTACCACAAAAACGTGATCACCGCCTACCTGCCTATGCAGATGCAGGAACAACATCAGCACAACCCCTCCATGTGGCTTCACTGCTTCCACAACGGCTTCTACATCCATGATCGTGGGGAGCCCACACCCCATATCCCCATAAGAAGTTATCCAAAGAAGGGTAATTAATGACCTCGTACATCATTACATGGAGGGAATAATCCCAACTCGGGATATGGTCTGCCTGGACTTGGAGGCGTCCAGGCCCTACCATCAACGCTGCCCCTGAGGGCCGTGCAGGGAGCCGCTGCTCCCCACCCCAACATTCAATCGTTTCGAGAGCCTCTCCCCAAAGCGCTTTGATGACTCCCTGTATCACGCTGATGAGGTTGGTGAAGTTTGGCCTAGCCAGGACAGAGTCTCAATCCAGGGGCTCCCAGTGAGGGCCCCCACCTGGCCACGTCAGCGCCACCGCCCGGCCTTGACGGAGGAGTAGGTAAGTTATGCACCTGCACCACCAGCACCGGCTCTCCCGACCCAATGCCAGCATCGGGCACGAGCTGAGTACGCCCGCCAAGGGGTGTCAATGACAACGAATACTGTGGCCCAAGACACCGTCGAGTCCCTACACACACTGAGCAGGGGCGCTTATATGCCCAACCGGGATCGAGGCCCCAATGCCCCACGGGCAGGCTGGGTCAACTCTCCTAGTCACAGGCACGAGTGGGGGTCGTCATGAACCAACCCACAGCAATGCCACCCCATACAGAGGTCCTCCCTGTACCACTACCACAGAGAGCATGGGTCTTCCATGCTTTGAGGCTTGGCATGGAGGTCTGCCCCATGCTACCCCCAATCCAAATGAAGGTCTGCCCTGCGGCGGTGATGTTCGATACGGAAGCCTCTCCCGTTCCCATCACACTGGGTATGGATCCCTTACTCCTTCCCACGACCATCGACACGGAGACGTTGCCCATATGGTCTCTCTCTAATGTGGGGATCCTCCCTACATCCTCTCCGTAGCTGGTGAAGGTCCTCCTCATCCCAGCAACCAGAGGGGTGAAGGCCAACCTCGCTCCACCCACACCAAGCAAGGAGGTCCTCCCCATGCTCCTACCAATTCCAGCAGTGGTTTTGCCCTCTCAGGTGCTGTTCATGGAGGTCCTCCCCATGTTCCCTTTGACATTTGTCCTGGTGCTCCTCGCAACTCGGCTGTCTCAAATGGAAACCCTCTCCGCCCTGGCACCAGTGCGGGCAAATGACCACATGTCAAAAATCGGCCCTATCCCGAGTAGCCACCCCGAGGTAGAAAGGTGGGTCGTCTCCACCACAAGAAAAATTATGGGAAGGGCCAGATGAAGATCAAACTGGTCCGCTTCTCAGACTCTGAAGCAGAGTGTTACTCAGCTCAGGAACCCTACCCTCGCTCATCTGAGTCCAGGGTCGGGGCAGGGATGAGGCGCATCAGTTAGGTGCTCTCGGAATGTGAGTTCCACAGGATTCCCACCTCCCTCTGTAGGTTTATCTCGGAGGATGAAAATCTGGCGAACCCGCAGGTTACGGTCGTGCAATCACCACCATCATCACCGGAAGCACTTTCTACCTCCACAAGAGATCACGGAGAGCTATTCTGGGGACCAATGGCGGGCGAGCAATAGTGCGACCCACCACCAGCAGCACTGGTCCTTGATCCAGGAACAGAAGTCGTCAGCCCGTCCTACCGCGATGTAGCGGCCAGATCGCTGCACTCTTCGGAGGACAGCCTGAGAATCGGCGCCCAGTCAGCCCGTGCGCCGTATTCTCCACCGACCAACCTGCCATCCTAGTGGTCTGCCTCAGTACCGCTGCCAATTCCTCAACCAACCCTAGTTGGAAAGTGGGGAAATCAAGGTCAAGACCCTAAATTTGAACCGATGAGATTTTGAAGCATCCTTGTAGTAGACCACTTCCATGAGAAGTTCTGGCCCGCAGCATCGCGGGATTTCTACATACCGGAAACTCTCACCCTGGAAGAAGTTGAGTGTCTCTACTACACCCTTTGGGAAATGCATTTTAGTCTCCATCATTATCATGTGGTTTAACCAAGGATCCAAACGTATTTCGAATATATCAGTGATCAGTTTCGTCTAGTCGATCTGGCCGCACTCCCTGTGGCCCAGCACCCTGAGTCACCAGGCCGTCGTGAGGCCCTCCAGAAGAAATGCATTCAGAGTATCAAGGTACTCCACAAAATTATCAGGGAGTATACCCCCCATGTGAAAATATGTGGCTGGGGGAAGTATGCCTCCCTCCTCTTCAGCCCTATCTGGAGACATCCCGACTCGTTGTGCGATATTGAGGACATGCCCTCAGGAAGGGTCACGGTCAACATGCCTAACGTAGTGGACAAGGAGGATGAGCTGAAGTCTCTCGATGGAGACTTACCCCCTGAGGGTGTGCCACCACTGTTGGACCCATTAGGTACGATTACTCATCAGTAGAGGAACCTCTTGGGTCTTCCTGTTCCCACCGAGGCATTGGTACTCAACCGGAATGCTGGTAATGGAAAAGAGCATGTCGGAGCTGTCAAGCACTCTGACTCGTCCGCCTCAGTGTAGAAGATGGAGGAAGACTCCGAGAAGGCCACATTACACTAACAACTTGTTGAGTAGAAGAGGTTAGTCGATGAACTCCTGGCTGAATGCACTATAGAGCGATGACCTGACTATGGTGATGCTAGGCTGGGGCAGTAGGGGCAGGAAGAACTTCTCCCCAGCGAGATGCCTCCAAGAAACCTTGATCATACCGCTCCTGCGGACAGGGATGAAGCTGAAACTCATGAAAAGAGGGTGTGGTATGTCTTACCAAACCCTCCGGAATGACATGAAAATCTAAGGGATCCGACCTGGATTCCCCCAGCCACCCCGCAGGCCGTTCCACCAGTCGCTCCACAATCGGCTGAACCTGTCTACCATGTCAAAGAGCCTGACAACTCACTCGTGGTTAGGGATCCCCATCAAGACAGGGACCCCCACCCGGATGATCCTATGGCAGCACTCATAGCCCGCCTTGAGGCATTGGAAATGCGGCAGGGGGAAATCTCACTGGATGTCAAGCCATACCCGGCATGGGTGGATGATATGTCGGTGCCACCAGGTTTCAGGAATACCACCTTATCCCCCTTTAATGGGACGGGGGACCTACCCCAACATCTAGATCACTTCCACTCAAGGTGTGGGCCCATGTTGGGGACTCCAACGCAGAAGGAGGCTGCCAAGCTCTTCTGTTTCATTCAGACACTAGAGGGGTTAGCATTCGTCTAGAACAGATAGCTCCCCGTAAGATCCGTGACTAGTTGGGAGGACCTTCACAGGCAGTTCCTCTACCAGTTCAGCTCTACCACCTGGAAGACCAGCATCGCATACCTCTTTAATTGATAACAAAGGCCTGATGAGCGAGTTGCAGACTTTATCTCCCGGTGGAAGGGTCTCACATACTCCCTTGACATGCCACTGAATCAGGATAAATTATTGATGATGTGCGTAGAGAATGTTAAGATGGAATTGGTTCCTTCCCTAATCACCTAGAACTATCCAGGAGGGTTCCAAGACTTCTCCAACAAGGCCTAGTGCCTTGAGAAACCCTGCAACGGGCCAGACAGGCATGTTTTTTCCCCCTGTAATCCCAGGAAGGAGAGCTTCCAGATCCGAGCCCACTGTGGTGGCTTAAATAGAAGCCCCCAGGCAGCTAGAATTGCTACCAGTAGCACCAGCCCCGCAGCCTCGCAAAGTTCCTCCACCTCAGGCATAGCCTCCGGCTCCGCAGCGTCCTTAGAATCAGCAGGTGCTCCCTTGTAATGCACCAACACCACCCAGGAAAGAACAATCAAGGTCCACCTCCTTGACAGGCCCCTACAGCTCCTCGTCAAGGCCAGGCTCCAAGGGATCCCTATCCATAAAGAAGACATCGGACTTACTCGTTCAGCGAGAATCAGGTCCCCAGTTACTTCTGAAGTGCCCTAGAGTATGGAATTGTACGCTTTCCTGAGTACAGAAGGTCGGAAGAGGCGAATCTCACTGATCTCCCTAACTACTGCCCCTATCATCAGATTTTGGGGCACACCCTCAAGAAGTGCTATGTGTTTAAGGACTGTCTCCAAGACCAGGTCGATAAAAACATAGTCAGACTAGGCCCAGCCCTAGCACAAGTGGTGGGTGTCTTTGTGAGGTCAGATAGCAGTAGCGACGGTGAAGGTGAGTGGCAGCAGGTTTCTGATCACGGGTCCCAGAAGTATAATGACTGGATGGCTCGCAGTACGGTCACCCGTGCCCATGGAATTATTCGTGCACACCTAAATCAGTCAGATCCTTTAGAAGCTGCGGCCTCCAATTCTACATCATCATCTCAGCCGGCCTCTTCCCGGAAGAGCAATCATCGGCGACGCAAGAAGAAGCAACGCGCCCCGCCAATGTCGTTTTTGTCCCATACTCTCGGTGACTTCATGCCCCCTGAGATGGGGGTCCCTCCCAGAATCCAACCAGTGGTGTATGATTCTTCAAGTGATAGTCAAGGGTACACTTTGGTTAACACCGTCGAGTTGGTAAACCCCTATATGACTCCTGACGACGAGGAACACCAGGAGAACCTCCCCAACGTCCCCAACTAATGCCAATGTCGGCAGAGCTTCAGCTATATGGGTTGTCAGGGCACACCAGTTGGCACCTCTAGTGAGGCCGTGTAAGCCACTGAGACCAGATAGTAGACCCAACGCAGAGCTCAGCACGCACAACCTTTTCATCTGGTGTTGTTAGGACCGCCTCCACCACCGTTTGTGCTAATGGATCAGGCAGAACCACTTCGGTCGTACCGCGAATAGCTTTGCCCCATTACAGGATGACCTCGGTCATTTGGACCGCATCCGATAGCTACTCTTCAGGCTTTGACTAGTGGACAGCAGAATGTGCCCAGCACCAGCCAGTTGTCGGTCCAGTCGACAGGGCCCGCCATGCCTCCAATCGCAGAGCGGCCTCCTGTGAGAAGAAGTTTGCGCCTGGCATGGAAGTATGATGTTCTCAAGAACCTCGCCGGAATCCTAGAGAGGCTTTCCATCCTTCAATACCTTCACCTTTCTTCATATATGTAAGAGGCCCTCGCTAAGTCTTTAAGGAGCCCCCTCTAGTTTGAGATGGAGGTAGCAGCTGCAGAAGCCTTTCATGCTGAAGCAGTTGAGACTACCAAATTCCAGGCCATCATTTCGTTCTCTGGAAAGAATTAAGGCTCTCCCATATAGGGGCACATCGGCCCACTTTATATCACTAGCTAATTTAACAGCGTAGAGGTTCTCCACTGTCTCATTGACACCGGCTCCGGGAGCAACCTTATCCCGACATGGACACTACGGAATCTGAGGTTATCCAAGGATGACCTGACTCCCTCCAATTTAAGGATCCAGGGATATGACAAGATAGAGAAGACCCCATTTGGTAAGATCCATTTGAAGACCCAGTTCGGTGGCCATGTTTCCATTACCGAATTTATGGTCGTCTCCCAGGACACCGCGTATAATGCATTGATGGGAAAACCATGGCTCCATCTGCATGCGGCGTTCCCCTCATCATATCACCAGTGCCTCAAGTACTCCTTTAATGGTCGAGTGGGCGTACTCCAATGTGATTCATCTCCTTTTGCCTCTTGTGAAGCCCATTATATGGACGCTAACTATTACAAGAGCAAGGATAAGAAAATTCTGGCTAGTGAGGTTGAGCCTGCCCCGGTCACAAGTGACCCCTGGGCAGGTCTAGAAGATGCCTACGTCTTCCCAATCCATAAATTGGAGGTCACAACCCCCGACATGGGGCAATGCTTTTTTCTCTATCATAAGAGGAAGGAATATTCCCAAGTCCAAGCAACGGAGGAAAATCACCTCGTACTCCTACACAAACCAAGGTCAGGTGATCCCGGAACCTCCTACCCCCATACGGTATCGGGACGTCTACCCCATGGCAACGGAAGTATGTCATACATATCTATTTCACCGAGCTGCAATTAATAGGCTTAAGCCGACGCGCCACTATTGCTTTGAGGTCATCAAGCGTGGCCCCTTGGGCCGAAGACCAGATGGGATCGGATCGACTGCCTTCGTCACTATGGTCTCAGCGGCACATGAATCTCCTAATGCATTGTTCACTACTGTCCAGGCTGGTAGCAGCCTCCCGTCAGGTTCTTCCGACCCAGGGGAAGCTCCACCCATTGGGAATCCCTCCTCAGAAAGAAAAGAAGAGGATCTGGAGGATGCTCACCCGGCCTTTGAAGAAGGAATCTCTACCATGGTCTATGAGATGGTACAGGTGAACCTTGGTAGTAAGGAAGATCTGAGACCCACATTGATCAGTGCCGCCATGTCCCTCAAGGAGAAGCAGCGGTACGTGGACTTCCTTAAACAGCACCATGATGTATTCACCTGGAGTTATGATGAGATACCAGGACTAGATCCTCAGGTAGTCGTCCACTGCCTCAGTCTCCCAACAAACCATCGTAGGTTCAAGCAGCCTCCCAGAAAGATGCACCCTTCTCACGGTGCCATGGTCGAGGCCAAA
Organism: Viscum album; assembly: GCA_963277665.1. Classification (NCBI taxonomy): domain Eukaryota; kingdom Viridiplantae; phylum Streptophyta; class Magnoliopsida; order Santalales; family Viscaceae; genus Viscum; species Viscum album. The sequence goes on from OY728145.1 coordinate 859,688,616, forward strand.
GTTGACAAGATCATCAGGGTCAACTTCATCAAGGAGGTCCAATACCCCAAGTGTCTTGCCAACATCGTTCCAGTCAGGAAGAAGAAAATACAGATCAGAGTCTGTATCGACTTCCGAGATCTCAACCATTATTGTCTGAAGGACTATTTTCCCCTTCCGGTGATAGAATTGTTGATCAGTGCTATGTCCAGGTTACAAGACCTCTCCTTCATGGATGGTTACTCTGGATATAATCAGATCTGTATGTCCCTTGAGAATGAAGAGTCCATGGCTTTTAGGGCACCCCAAGGTACTTTCTATTACCAGGTTATGCCCTTCGGCCTGAAGAATGCAAGTTCCACCTATCAGCGGGTCATGCATCGCATATTCAAGACAATCCTCAGGACATTGGTGGAATGATATGTGGACGATCTAGTGATCAAATCTCACCATCTCCAGGAGAATCTCAAGGGCCTTGAGAAATTGTTCGGATTCCTCCACACCCACCACTTGAAGATGAACTCGTTGAATTGTGCCTTCGGGGTCACTTCTGGGAAGTTTCTTGGCTTTGTTGTCAGGTACCGAGGCATCGAGATCGACCCAGGGAAGATCAAGTCAATCAGCAAAGTGCCTCCCCTAAGCAATATCTGAGAGTTTTGAGGTTTCCAAGGCCACTTAGCCTACATATGCCAATTCATAGAGAATCTGGCTGGAAATTATAAGCCCTTTTCTCGACTAATGAAGAAAGGCTCTGCCTACGAATGGGACGAACAGTGCCAGACTGTGTTTGAGGAAATTAAGCATCACTTTCTTCATCCTTCATTATTGATGCCACCCATATCAGGTATACTACTAATCCTATACGTGACTACCCTGGACTGATCTCTCGATGCCCTTCTCAGTCGGAAGAACAACGAGGGGACAAAGAACAGTCTATACTACCTCAGCCGCATGCTTCTCGATACAAAGACCAGATACTCCCCCATCGAGAAGAGCTGCCTTGCGCTCGTATTTACTGTGCAAAATTTGTCACATTACCTATAGCACCATGAGGTAAATATAGTCTCTCGGGTAGACCCGCTAAAGTACATTATGAATCTCCCTATGTTGACTGGCCATCTAGCATGGTGGGCGGTAATCCTCCAACAGTTCGACATCAGGTTCGTGCCTCAGCAGGCTATCAAGGGGCAGGCACTGGTAAACATTATAGCTTCCCATCCAACCTCTGCAGTCCAGTACCTAGACCTGGATTTTCCTAATGAGTCAATCCTCTCAGTCGATCAAGTCATCCCATGTTGGAAAATGCACTTCGATGGTGCCTCTCGGATCCCCACCGGTAGGAGGCTCAAGGATCCTCGACTCAATAAAGTGGGCCTGGGTATCGTCTTCATTACCCCGGCGCAATCCATTCTGCCATACTCATTCCTTTTGTCAGAAGGCTACACTAACAACGAGGCATAGTATCAGGCTCTTATCACTGGCCTTGATCTGGCCCTCAAGATCGATGTGTCCTATTTTCATGTGAAAGGGGATTCCGAGCTAGTCATCAAGTAGGTCAATGGTGGCTATGTTGTCAAAAAGCTAGAGCTCGCACCATTGTTAGAGAACACCCTCCATCTAATGGCTCAGTTCCCTTCTCGAACGGAGGTTACCCATGTCCCTCAGTCACAGAATGGTGGAGCGGACGCTTTGGCCAGCTTAGCCGCATCACTTGCAGAGCCCGAGCAGGATGATCTGATTATACATGTGGCACACCAGAGAGTCATTACCCCCATCACCCTAAAGGATGATGAATACCTACGAGTAAGCCAAATTACCACCGAATCTTCCATGTCAGGACTGCTAGGCTCTTCAGATGTAGTGGTTGAAGTGACTCCCGACTGGAGATCCCCTTTTGTCGAGTATCTCGAAAATGGTTTCCTTCCGGCTGATCGGGCCGAGCGCAAGTGAATCCGATGTCGCGCGCTGTATTTTACCATCCAAAGAGATCCCTACGTTGAGTAAATCCTCTATAAGCATGGGTTTGATTGTGTTCTCCTCCATTTCATTCAGGAGGTTGAGATTCCACAATTCATGCTAGAGGTTCACGCTGGTTCTTGTGGGGCTCACCAGGCTGGGCCAAAACTATCTCACCAGATCCAGAGACTGGGGTACTTCTGGCCCTCTATGATCCATGATTGTATTGAGTTTTCCAAGAGATGTCATGCATTCCAAGTTCATGATAACTTCTTACATCTTCCACCAAAACCACTCCACTCCACCAAGTACTCTTTGCCTTTCGCGGTGTGGGGACTCGATGTCGTGGGACCATATCCACCGGCGACAGCTCGCCAATGCAGGTTCATCCTGACCGCCACGGATTTCTTTTCCAAGTGGGCAGAGGTAATTCCGCTCAAGTAATTCAATGCCCATTCTATCATTGACTTCATGAGTTCCAATATCATCCACCGGTTTGGATTCCCTCACGTTGTCCTCACCGATAAAGGCACCAACTTCCAAGCAGTCGAGCTGAAGAAATTGTACGCCAAGTACAATATCCATTCGAACCATACATCTCGCTATATCGCGTAGGCAAATAGACAGATCGAGGCATTCAACAAAACCATCTATAACATTTTGCATAAAATGGTTGGCCAGAACAAGAAGAGTTGTCCAGACAAGCTCCCCAATGCCATATGGGATTATCGGACGATGAATCACAATTCCACACAGGTGACTCCATATTCCCTAGTGTACGAGGTTGAGGCTGTCCTTCCCATCGAGATCCAGCTGCCTTCATTACACACTATGGTCTATGACCAGCAGGTTCTATATAAGGTGGCCAAAATCCATCTAGCTGAATTAGAATCACTTGATGAGAATAGGCTATGTGCCCTGCACAATATGGAAAGGCATCAGAATAAGATGGCTAGAGCCTTCAATAAGAAGGTTCGCCTCCACTCTTTTCTGCAAGGTGACCTGGTATTGTCCCTATGAGCGCCAATGATCCCTGAAAGGAAACCACCCAAGTTGGAGCCCAAATGGGAAGGACCTTACATAGTCCATAGGGTTTACCCCAATGGAGCATACTCCTTGATGACTACGGATGGTGAGCGCATAACTCCTCCCACCAATGCCAAGTTCCTCAAACAATGCTTTTCCTGAACCTAATGGTCTTGTACGACCTTAAACTGGATGAACCTTCATGACCTTAAACTGGATGGTCCTGCACGACCTTAAACTGGATGGTCCTGCATGACCTTAAACTGGACTATCCCACATGACCCTAAACTACACGCCGGTCCTACATGACCTTAAACTGTCTAGTTCTACATGACTTTAAACTACGCATCGCCTAGAATGACGTTAAACTGTGTTTTGAGAACTATGTATGGCTTGATTCTCATCCACATGGGATACGTAGGAACACTCAAACACCTCATCTTGAGCCCAGTCCCAAGCTTTTATTTTTTACTATACCCCATGGGTATAGTTCTCTCAAAGGATCCTTGCACGATATGGTGAAGGCTTCCTTATCCCCACTCATACAAGGGTTATAATGGTCGCATCATGTTCCCACTTCTGTTCTTCTATCCTCCCACATCTTTACTGCACGACGTTAAACTGCGTGGCCTTCAAGAACTACGTATGGCTTGATTCCCATCCTCATGGGATATGTAGGAACACCCAGACATTTCCTCTATTGGCCCAGAATGAACGCTAGAATCTTCCCCTCGGGTCAATACATATGGTGGGGTGTAGACTCTTACCCCAATTCATGTCGATCTAACCTCGATTCGGTCATACGTCCTACTCTCTAGAGATGTTCTCCTCTTTCATAAGATGGGTATAACTATGCTTCACCCACTCCTTGACTAGGACTCCATCACCTTCCCCGTCCGGAAGGTCCCCTGAATGGTATGGATGCCAAGCCTATGGTCCCTCTTACCACTTCAAGCCAATGCCCGCGAGGATGTCGAGAAACAAGCTGATACAAGTCCCACATTTTAAATAGGGTCAACGGTCGATGCTCCTTTGTTGCTCCCATTTCAGGTCACTATAGGGACACTGTGTTTCAAACATGGTCATCAGCTATCCTAGATCATTAGGGACACCCCAAGATGTCCCAAACATCGAGTTTAGGGGTTCATTCTGCCCCGTTTTATCTCCAAGTGACGAACTCCCTCTGGGAGATGCCAACTATAAGGCCCCTTGGCCTTTTCGGGCCCCCGGCCCAAGTTCTCTCTTATGGGATTGTGCGATGTGGTATGGTATTATGTCTTCATTCACGTCGGGTTACTCACCGCCACTACTGGAAATGTGACCTTTCCCAACACTTATATACCCCCTTTCCCAATGGTTTGGCCAAACAGTTGGGAAAGCCCACATTGTGGCCACTTTTCCCAACGGTTTGCCAAAACCATTGGAAAAAGTCCACTTTGTGGCCAATTTTCCCAACAGTTTTTCCAAACCGTTGGGAAAGGGTAGGCTTTCCCAACAGTTTGGAAAAACCCATGGGAAAGGTCCAATTTTTGGCCACTTTTCCCAATGGTTTTGGCCAAACCGTTTGGAAAGGTCCAATTTGTGGCCACTTTTCCCAACGGTTTGGACAAACTGTTGGGAAAGGTCCCAAATATTTCAACATCCCTTCTAAGATTCCAGGGACCTATACCAACGGTTTTCAAAACCATTGGTATAGGTCTTTTGATTTTTTATCAGATCCTCTTAACCAGAACATTCTATAAATCAAAATTTAAAATAATTATGATAATACATATATATATTTATGAAATTATGTTCACAAAAGTCATGTTAGGTTATTGGTTAGGTCATTCAATGATAAACCGGAGGTCCTGGGATCGAATCCCAGTGAATGTTTTTTTTGGAAATACATATACCAATGGTTTTAAGGAACCGTTGGTATAGATTTTCATATTACGTATACCAACAGTTTTCAAAACCGTTGGTATAGGTATATACCAACGGTTTTCCAAAAACCATTGGTATAGACCTATCCCAACGGATTACTTGCCTACGGTTCTCCAAACCGTTGGTATAGGTTAGTTTTCCAGTAGTGTGTGTCGTACACATCCCCAGATGAGACACCTTATCTTCTGCATCATCCTCACTGCAAGACGTTAAACTAAAAACTGTCCAGGCCTCCCTGACCGAGGCCCAGCCTTAGTCCCCTTGGCCTACTCGGTCCCCCGACCCTCATCCTCACTACAAGACGTTAAACTTCAAACTAGTCAGGCCTCCCTGATAGTGGTCCAGCCTGAGGCCCCTTGGCCTTCTCGGGCCCCCGGCCCTTGTCCTCACTATAAGACGTTAAACTACAAACCGGTCAAGCCTCCCTGACCGAGGCCCAGCCTCAGGCCCCTTGGCCTTCCTGGGCCTCGACCCGAGTTCTTACCCGGAGTGTACGGTATGGTGCGGGATTACGCCTTCATTCAAAGTCAGGTTATTTGTCATGCCTTACACCTCCCTCATTAGGGTATCTTACCCCCGGGTACCTTCAAGAACTACGTATGGCTTGATTCCTATCCTCATGGGATACGTAGGACCACCCGAATGTCTAGACTTAGGGTCCAGCCCCATCTCCCATAAATCTCCATTTCACCTTGTCCCCTTGGCCTACCCTTCCCCGAGGAGGGGAGTCTATGGTGTGGAATAATATTATTTCCTCATTCACTTCAGGCTTATAATGACCACGCCATGTACCTCTCCCTCCTAAGCACCCTCGTTGACCCTCTTCGGTGATTCACCAATGTTCCTAAGGGTACTTTAGTTTAGTACCTGGAATGTCGGACTCTACTCGGACATGTTTCCACCCACTTTGCAGGCTTTGTGTTCCCCTTCATTAAGTCTTCCATCACCTTTCACACCTAAAGGGACCCCCAAGTGGCATGGATGATAGGCCTAAGGGCCCTCCTACCATTACGGGCCAACGTCCCCAAGGTTCTCGGACAACAGGACGATACAAATCCCGCATTGTGAATATGGTCAGCGGTCAATGCTCATTTTTTGTTCCCATTTCAGGCTAACGTGATATGGATACTATGTTTTGAACACGGTCAACAGCTATCCTCCACTGCCATGACAACCCCATTAATCTCAAAATGTCGGTTACATGATTCACATCCTTCCCCACCTCATCATGTCCAAGTAGAACTTTGAAACTCTTGGTACTATTCCTCAGTGCACATCTGTGCGTTAGGAGGACCAAAGCTGTGATAGGGGCATCATTCAGGGCTCTGCACCGATTTCCCTTTGGCGTACATTCCAGGTATTTCAAAAGACATATTCCTCCCTTGTTTTCCACACCGTTTTTAACTCACGTGGGCTTAGGTATTGGGTTGAGATCTGCACTTACTTGGAGGGTTTTCACTCCATCCATGGTCCGAGCTCTAAGACCATAAACTAAGATCTTGTCTAGAACTATGTGTGGATTTATTCTCATCCTTATGGGATATTTAGGACCACCAAAACATCTTTTTTTTTTAGGTCCATCTCAGTTAGGAGCGAGTTTCTCTTTCCCCTTGCCCTCTTACCTCTATATAGGCCCCTTGGCCTGAGGCTCCTTTCTCGGAATTTTGTACAGTGTAGTGTAGGATTATGTCCTCGTTCATGTTGAGTACATTGTACAATGTCGTGTGAATTCATGCATGTCCAAGCCATATGACTTTAAACTATTCCACCTAGTCCTATCACATGACCCTAAACTGTGACATTATCGTCCTGGCCGCACGACGAAAAAAACGGCACTGCATCATGATGTTCTCACTCAAGGGGACACCATGTTTGGTATTTGTCACATGCCATACCATTTTTCAACGCCTGTTATGGCTTGATTCTTGTGGATACATCAGGGCCTACTACCCTCGGTCTTTCGCTTCAAAAAAAAACCACTCACCTTAAAGAACTAACAAGATTTATCAAATACTGCTTCTCTTGGTTTGAGGGCCACGCCCGCATGCCATTTTTATCCCTAAAACTGGTACATTACTGTGCCACCTGAAGAACTACGTGCATCTTGATCCCCTTCCTTATGGGGTACGTAGGAATGTTTGTTCACTTTACCTCAGGCCCAGCTCAACTTTAGTTTTTGGTCCCTCGACCTAAAACCTATCCAAGGAACACGTGGTGGTCGGAACCCCCGGTTCCCATTCACGTCATGTTTTTGTAGTTACCCCACCATGTGTCTCCCATGTTTCCCACCATCTATGGTCCAATTTCTATGACCCTTAACTAAGATCTTTCTATGGTAAGGGACTTTACTCCCTCTATCTAATACGTCTCATTGTCGTATTTAGATGTGTTTGACAAAGAGCTCGAAGTGTGGAATTTTCATGGGGACATTCCCCTCGTTCCATGTCCAAGCTTCGTGAGCTCACTATTTGAATCCTCATCCTCTTCCACATCCAAAAGGACCCCCATATGGCATGGATTCTAGGCCTAAGGGCTCTCCTACCGTTTCAGGCCAACGTACCTAAGGATCTCGGATAGCATTTGTGACCAGTCCCGTGTTTCAAACATGGTCAACAGTCGACCCTCATTTGTCTGCCCCCATTCCAGGATAATGCGATGTGGATGCTGCGTTTCCACCATGGTCAACAGTTATTCTCCATCATCACACCACTATATTTTTGGTCTAGATTTCAAGTGTAATGATTCACACATTTCCACTTCTTCATGTTCAAGTGGAATTCTAACATACTCGACTTTGTCTCTCTGTGCATCTAGGTGCGCTACATGGATGGGTTAGCATCATTGGGATGGAATTCACTGATCGTCCCTTTTCCCTAACATGTTCCTTCCTATGTTGGGAAAGTCCCACCAATACTTCTTGTTTCCCACATCGAGCACAACTCATGTGGGCTTAGTAGTTTTGGTAGGATGTACACCGGTGCAGCCAGGCTTCTCATCATCCCGCATGGAATTAAACTGTGCTTCCAGAACTATGTACGGCTTGATTCCCAACCTCATGGGATACGTAGAGACACCATGGTATTTCAGCCAAGGTCTGGCCCCAGGAATCATATAGTCCTGTTACTCCCCATTTTTGGCCCCCTGTCCTGACCCCTTGTGGGGAACCGTGTAACTGCAACTTTTCCCTAAATAAGTTCAGGATGCCCTAAGATGACTTTGGGAGGTGATGACTCCCTCGCTAAAGAGGCTCTGTCTGAAATAATGAATGATCCATGATCAAACCAATGCATCCATCTAGTGTGATTCCACCAAGGTGGTGTAATTTTAAGAGTGTTGGATTCTGTTCGAACAAACCCTCACTCCACATTCCACACTTTGCATGCCCCTTATTCAAACCCTCATCCTCTTTCACGTATGGATGAACCCCCTAACAGTATGGATGTTCAGCCTATGGCCCGCCTATTGTCCTGGGCCACCATTCTGGATGACTAACAGATGACATTTTGAGTTTGGACCCGTGTTTCGAATATGGTCAATGGTCGACCCTCATTTTCTATCCCCACTCCAGGATAATGCAATAAGAATGTTGTGTTTCGAATGTGGTCAACAGTTATTATTTACTGTCAGGCCACCCCCACAGTGTTCCGAATCCTAGGTATCATGATTCAAACCTCCCATTCCCATCTGTTCAGATCGATTCAGTACCCCTAGCGTTACCCCATTCGTACACGAGAGCACGCTAGGAAAACAGTAATTTGGTTGTTCTGAGAGCTTCATTCTCTAGCCAGGTCTCTCCTATTTCCTCCCGGAAATTCAGACCAGTTGTCCAAACCCTAGATGCCCGAAGCTTGGTTTTCACTCCTACGTTTGGATGGGGTGAAAAGGTGGCCATCCCTTATTTCTCACATCGGGCCTGACCCACGTGAGCTTAGGTAATGGTCGTTGGACGCTCCACGAACATCATAAGGATGTAATAAACCAATGTAAAACAACAGAAATCATTCATGCAACGACATTCAAACAATAAAAGCATGAAAGTATGTTTTAGTATTTGTAATCATTAAAGTAACCGAGGGTTGACTCCCCCCATGGATGGGTTGACCTCTTAAAAGGAACGTTGCAGCTTCTCCACCCTCTAGATGGTGGCGTCCAAGAGTTGTTGCTGCTTGTTTACCTCCCGCTCCTCCTCGACAGCGAGAGGGCGCAATTCGTTGGACACAATCTGGGCCCTCTCCACGTCGGCCAAGATGGTGATCATCTCCCCAGAATCTCACTTCAGATCCTCTTCGGATTCTACCAGCTGGGCCTTCAATCATAATATTAGCTTAGATTTCCCATTGAGGGAGGTTAAGTGCTCGTCAGCCTGATTCTGCAGCCTCTGGACCTCTTCTTCATCCTTCTGGATCCTCTTGATGTTTATCGCCTTCCTACACTGTCAGCCCATGCCAAGTCCATGGCCATACTCCTGAATCTTTTCCACCATAGGATCTCAGACGAGCATGTGAGGATGCTGGGCATCCACTCCCCCAGCACACAGTTCGCACAGTCGCGAACGAAGCCTGTCCATCTCAACCAACCATAACGGTTGGGGTATGTAATTGATGAAGCGTGTGATCAGCTTCCATGATCAGCGATGGACTATTTTTCTACCCTCCTCGTCATAGGTTGTCTCGTCCCAGTCGGCGCGATTGGCAGGCTCGTATGCAGGGAATGCCCCCAGGAACTCCTCAGTCGGGTCCACATCTGGCATTGGATCAAGCGTGGTGGGGCCTGGACTTTTTGGTTGATCCTCATCATCGGATCCCACCTCAATAATCTCGGGCTTAGTCCCACTTGAATTCCCACCAGTCATCGGGAGCATTGCAGTTCGGTCAGGCTGGATGTCCACCTCCATGACCATTGGCATGCCCCTGGGAAGGGCGCTACCAGAAGCCCCGACCAGCTTCGCCGCAGCAGCCCAGGCCAATTGAAGGACTATACACGCCAAGAAGGGGACATGAATTTTAGTTAACGTGGTTAGGGGATAGAAAATGAGAATTTAGTAGAGAGGACTTACAGAGGTCAAATCTCTGGTATTTCTCTTGGGATGATGTCCTCGGAACCCCAAGACGCGGCCCCCCGTATATGGTTGGCAGGTCTGGAGACTCTGGGGCAGTCGCCTCAAGTGTCCCAGCCCCACTAGACACAAAAGTTGATGCAGCCACAGGTGTGGATCCTGAAGGTCCCGCGTCGGCACCCACTGAGGGGCGGGAACGAGGTCTATGTACAAGGTCCTCCTGCATAGTGCAGATGCTAATAAGAAATCTGGATTAACCTAAGGGAAGACTATGAAGAAGGAAATTGGGATTTTACCTCAAGATCCTCCATGAAATCTTCAATATCCGAGGACAAATTGCCGACTTCACCCTCCTCCGGTGGACTTTCTCTACCAGCCTCATCTCCCCAGGAGGACTCGTCCGATTCTTCCGGCAGAGGGAAGTTCTCCCTCAGGTCAGCGGCTGACAGTTGCGAAGGGACCGTATGACCCAACAACACCCTGACTCAGTCTGTCATTGGGTGAAGGTCACCCCGAGAGTGGATAAAGTCTTCTATCTCAGCTATGTATTACTTCGCCTCTGCCTGGGATACTACAAAACTGGCCCTAATAGGGCCAATTCCCAGCAAGTCCATCCTGAGGCGGTTAAGGTGCTTCCATAACTCGGATGGGATGAGGAATTTCCTTTTGACTTCACAAATGTCCCAGGCCTCCGGGAAGATAGCATTATCCGACATGTCAATGTGCCACAGCCATTTCCCCAGGTCCTGAGTATAAATCCTGCGGAATCCCCTCGTGGTTGCCCCTCTGGATGACTCTGTTCTCTTAGGACCACCGGCTCTGTTGCCGTTGCCGGATCCGCTATTTCTTCTCACCCCTAAACTGGTGTGCGTATCGCCGCTACAGCAGCCCCGACACTACAGGATTCCCTTGTCGCCTACTAGCCTCGGCCCTGAGATCAGGGAAGCTCACCCTCACCGACCAGGATGGTTGGCCGCTTCAGCATCTCCCCTGGATAGGCCGCCTCCAAGATCTAGGCATATTCTTTAATTAGCCCAAGGACAGCGGTCAGAGGATGAAACATTTTCCACATTTTCCTGTCCTCCCGTGTGAACATGAGCCACATCTACCTCATCACACACAGGTGCTCCTCGTAGCGCACCCCCAGGTAGACCTACGAGGTCAGCTGCTGCAGGCACCGGAATTTCCTGGAAAACTGGTGTGGGGTGTATGGCTCGCAGAGACGCTCGCATTCCACCCTGTCCACCAAGACCCCACCTTGAAAGGCTAGGAGGTAGGATAGGTGATCTTCTGTTCCCTTTCTATCATCAGTGAATTCCCCCATCGGCAATGGGAATGGGTGGAAATTGAATTCCTCCACCCTCCACACCCGATTCAGAACTGATGGTGTGGTCATCTTAGTCGGAAAGATCCCTGCGGCATTCAAGATCGAGGGACGGAAGTTAGACCCTGGTGGTTAGATGGGGTTAGGATACTCATAAAACCCCCTAATTTTCACTGACATCCATCCATACAGGAGGTGAAACGTCCCGCATACCCTATGTAGCCTTTTCCCCTCGCTGATGTGCCACCACATTTTGTACAACTTGGCGAGTATCGGGATCCCTAGGTTGACCCGCCCTCCTGTCGCCAATGTGGACGCCATGATGAAAGTGCTTGTCCACACTCCCATGTTTGTATCCCTCACTGTTAGGATCCAACCATAGATGAGAGCTATGATGAATGCCGCCAGCCTGACTATTGGTCGTTGTTCAGAGTTGACACTGAACCCCTAGGTCTTCCACTGGCTATTCTCTAACAGCCTCTAGTATGAGTTTTCCTTACTCCGGGCCCCCTTTGGGAAAGTTTGAGGCCTCACTAAAAACTGCCTACTTTCTGGGAAGTTTAGAAACTTCTTGAACCAATGCTTGAAGTAGACATCCCTCACCGCCTCCTTATCCTCTCCGGTCACAAGCTCCATCAATTTCATTTCCAGACGCGACATCTACTCCAGATCCTCCCACGCACCCATAGCCGGGAGGAATTCGTCATACATCGCCCCCAGTATCGGGAACCCCGATATCTGATTCACGTTTCATAGGCTGATGCCAACCTCCCTGTGATGCAGGTGGAAGGTATTGGTCCCTGGTGACCACAGTCTCAATAGCTCCGGCATTAACTACTTCGGCTTGTAGATACGGAACTGGGAAGCCCAAGCAGCCTCATACAGGCCCACTCTTCTCAGCTCCACTCTAAACTCCTTGCACGAGGCGCCTAACCAGGAGGCTAAAGCCCAATCATCCATAAAGTTTCCACCCTAGAATAGGTCCCATTCCTTGGACCACCCCTTCTTCGGGTTCCCCAGCGCCACCTTGAGGATGGTTCAGTACATAAGAGGGGATGTCTCAGACTGCAATGCCTTCCCATCAACATTGCTCAAGTGATTGTATAAACAGTTGGAAATTACAGGCGTGAAGTCCTCTCGGGCATGACCATCGGGCACCCTGAACCATCGGTGTTGACACGGCGTGCTCCATAACCAGTAAGTTGGCTCATCCCAACCTACTTCAGGGATGAATATGGCACCCCTCAGCCCAAATCCATACAAGAGAAACCTCTTACACGGTGGGTAGTTCTTCTGGATCTCTGATAGAAACTCCATCAGTGAACTATGGTCCGAGTGGCTCCAGACTAACTCTCCTAGCCCCAGACTATTCTCCATTTCATCCCTCCAGGCGGCATCTGCAAGGACCCCCTGGGCAGCTTCTTGGTGGGCCATTCGTTCTAGAGTTGTGCTGTTTTTTTTTGCCGGTTCGCGAAGATCGTTCTCGAAGCACGTTCGCGAAGGCCGCTCATGAAGGCTATTCACAGGGTGTTTCCTCGGTGGTCAAAGCCAGATCATGAAGCACAAACGCGGAGTCGAGGACTCGTTGTGCACCACGAAGACTTAATTTGCAGAGACCACTCACGGAGTATGCCGAGCTTCACGAATCGAGAGCGCAAGAAGACAAATTCACGGAGAAGGGAAAGGAAAAAAGAGTGGTCACACCCCCTATTTATAGGAAATGACATTCGGAGCTTTGTGGCGCATCCAGTTCACGCGGAGCTTCATGGCGCACTCGGCCCGCACATCCCCTATCCACCTCGCGATCCCTCTTCGCGAGTCAGCACCACAGAAGATCGAGGATTTTAGAGATTTCCCTCTGACTTTGACCCTTGGTCTCTTCGTAGCTCCAAGTTTAAGGGGGGAATTTCTTGGCACCAAAATTCAGGACAAAGGAGAGGCCCACAGAAGGCCTCATTGACTGCCTCACGAAGCCCCTTCACGGAGTTCCCCAGTACGGCGGTCGCCGCGAAGTAAAGAGGTGGGAGCCTCCACGAACGCATTTGACATTCGCAAGTCCACCGTGAATCAAAGAGGAAGGAGGCTCCGCGAATTCATTTGACGTTCGCGACCCCGCCGTGAAGCAAAAAGGCGGGACGCTCCGTGACTGAATTTGACGTTAGCGAGTCCGTGGCAAAGCCACCAAGCCACTCCTCGCGCCGTGTGAGCTCCGCTCCACGACGCCTCTTGCCTATAAATTTCAGGCTCCCCCTGAGCCCAAAAGACAGACAATCTGACCTTTTGGCTTCCCAGCTCCCGAATCATGAAGCATCCTTCCACTCTGCGAACCATGAGCTATGTGAGGTACTTCTGCTCCGTGAAGTGCCTACACTTTGTCCCGTTTTGATCCCTTATTTTGAGAGGGATTCCTTTCACGAAGCCTAAGGGTCTTCGTGAAAGAAGGGGATCCCCAAGGGGACCTGGGTCATCGTGGAGAATTTATGCTTCATGAAACACCCTTCATCTACACGTGATCCACATGCTAAGGCAGGGTCACTGTACTTCGCGAAGCACATTGCTTCCCGACACCTTGCTTCACGAGGAACCTTTGCTCCGCAAGGCTGTGCTCTGCGAATGATTGTCCACTTTGCGAAGCACCTCCCATTTTCACCTTTTCCCCATGCTAAGGCTAAGGCACCCCACTTCGCGAAGCACACACCTTCGCAAGTAACCTCCACCACGCGGAACAACAGATCTTCACAAGTCCCCTGCCTATGGACCCCTCTTCTTGGCAAACCCTTTTCCCATGTGACCCTCCAGGTTTGTATGTTGTGACTTCAAAGTCCCTTGGACAATACTGCCCATTGTGTTGCTTCACCTAATGCTTCTTCGTATAGGCACGCTAATGGCTATTGCTTCTTCGCATAGTCACGCTAACTTGGACCCCTCGATGGTTCGCTCAGTGACACCCCCTCGCCACGGCGTTTCATGTCCCCTCTCTACACCAAGGAGCAGAGGGTACCAATTATGTAAGTCCTAGGGGTCTGGAGCAAACTCACCTCATTCGAGTTACAGGACGTTAAACTGTCAAGCACCATTGTCCTCAACACATGACGTTAAAATGTGACCTCGCCCCATGCCTTGCACACGGGGTTCCCCCACCTCGGACATTCTCCACGCCCCTGGTCTCCACAGGGGATGATATCCTCCTTCTAGGAGTGGTGTTTTTCCACGGGGGAAGTGAAGCCACCTTGGTGTAAGCCCCTAACTTTTCTTACTGGAGGTAGCATCCCTGCTCCTCCTTTTATCTTCGGTCCCCAAGGCCAATGGAGGGCATGATAGGGAAGGGGGATCCTCCTTTATTCAGTCCCAATTCCCTCTCTCGCTGTGCTTTGTCGCCATCGGGCCTCCATCTCGGAGTAAGTCCCAATATTTCTCTCCCTGGGCCGCCCTGTGCATAAGCCCCACTTCACTTCCCACGGACGCACCTTTCGCGACGTGGTCTTCAGGCCCTCGCTGCCTCTTGTTTCTCACACCGTGCATGACTCACGTTGGCTTAGAGTAAGCATCGACCATGACATCGCCCTTGTCCTGCATGACGTTAAACTGTATTCATCCCTCCTACCTGAACTACGGGGACTTTGATCCATGTTAAGGCATGGTATGTAGGAAGACACCCTGAGGTTCAAGCCCACTATGACCCAGTCATTCCGACCCCATTCGTGTCGGTTCACCAACACCCTGGGTAGCCTAGAGTGTAAGCCCCATGCCCCTTTCCGAAATACAAGGACTTTGATCCATTCCAAGGCATGGTACGTAGGAAGCCTCCCTGAGGTTCAATCCCACCACCATACATTGGTCTCGACCATATTTGTGTCGGTGAACCAAGCCCAACACCCATCAGACTCCAGGTCCATCCTTACGTCGGTTCACCGACACACCGGTTCCCACCTGAACTATGTGGTCTTTAATCCTTTCCAAGGCAGGGTACGTAGGAATCCTCCCCGAGGTTCAAGCCCCAAACACCTTGGGACACCTCAGAGTGTAATCCCCAATCCATCCTGAACTACGAGGACTTTGATCCATTCCAATGCATGGTACGTAGGAAGCCTTCCTGAGCTTCAAGCCCACCACCACCACCCGGTCGTTCCGACCCCATTCATGTCAGTCCACCAACACCTTGAGAAGCCAAGAGTGTAAGACCCATGCCATCACCTGAACTATGTGTTCTTTGATCCTTACCAATGTGGGGTACATAGGAAGCCCCCACAGGGTTCAAGCCCCAAACACCTTGGACCGCCTCAGAGTGTAAGCCCCATGCCATCATCTGAAATACGTGGTCTTTGATCCATGTCAATACATGGTACATAGAAAGCCTACCTGAGGTTAAATCCCACCACTCAGTCATTCCATCCTCCTTCACGTCGGTTCGACCCCATCCAGCGGTAAGCCGTTGTGACCTTATTCAGCAGTAAGCCATTGCAACCTCACTCAGCGGTAGGCCATTGTCGACCTCATTCGATGGTAAGCTGTTTCCAGATGAACTACACAGACTTTGATTCCCTGCAATTGGTATACGTAGGAAGTCTCTCTGAGGATCAAGACCAAAAATATCATCCATCTTGATTCTTACCTGGGCCGCCACATCCTGGTGAGAGCATGCCACCTCATTCCCCTCCATAGCATTCGGGAATCCACCCACGTGTTGGCCCCAATATCGGTGCTCCCTCCAGGGGGTTACTCCATCTGATCCACTCTAATCAGTGTTCTAATTAGTCTGATCCATCTTTGTTGGACGTTAAACTTTTGGCATACCCCATGTTAAACATGGGAAGCTGAGGTTAACCTCAGATACATGCCCATGGCATATGATTCCCCGCATTCGATGTGGGATGCCTCGGGCTTCTGTGCCCTTGAGAAGCCCTATAATAAGGGACAGAAGAGAGACACATTGTTGGGAAAAAATCCCTCAAGGTATCATTGAATAATTTTTAAGGTGATTGTGTTTGTTGACAAAGTGGACATTTGTGTTGTGATTGTTGACAAAACAAACCATGATGTACAAATTTGTTGATAAAAGGGATTTCATGGTGGCATGTCGATTTCAAGGGCTGTGGTTAATGATCCATGTTTGATTCAAGAACATCTACAAAGTAATGATCGATCTAGAGGCCATACAAAAAGAGAAGATACAAGGTGGTGCCATTTTCCAGTGTTTTCCAAATTTTTGGGCCTGAAAATCGACAAATGGAGAAAGTGGTTTTGGAAAAGGTACTTGCACGCCGTTGTCTTGAAGGAGAGGAAACATGCACACCATATGTTTTCCAAGATCAGAACATCAAAATATGGCAAAGGGAAAAGGGGAACCCAAGTTTTAGGGTTGGTTGCGCAAGTGATTTACGCGGTAGAGACTTGCGCGCCGAGACTTGCGCGCTAAGAGGAGACTTGAGCGTCGTCGCACAGGGTGTACAAATTCCTATAAAAAGAGGTTGACCACTCCTCATTCAGTGGTGAGTTCAACACTTATAGAAAATCAGAGCTCACGTCGCGCAGGTGTGGTGGTCGCGCAAGTGGTGGTGTGGTCACGCAAGTAGAAGTTGCGGGCCAGTTGATTGATGTGTGGCCAGAGTGGTTTGGGTGAGAAAGAAAGGGTGTCGCCCAAGATTTGAGTTGAATAAGGGGGTGTCGCTCAAGTGGTTTGGTGACACTTGCGTGAAAAGTTTTGAAGAAGTGCGATAGTTGGTGGTTGCACGCAAATATTGGTTTGGGCGTAAAAGGATGTGAGTCATGCAAGTTTAGAGTTGCAGAAGCTTGTGTCGCACAAGTGGTTGAGGTGGACTTGCGCACCAATTGTAACCTGTGTGCCGAGACTTGCATGCTGTCTTGGAGAAGCGCACCAGGTATGGTTGAAGCACAACAGTGATTCAGGGTTGCGTGAAAGTTGGAAGATTTCCTAATACCTTAAGTGCAAAGTGAGATTCATCTACAGGTGAAAGTTGGACTTCAACAAAGCATCTACATAAAACGAAGGATGTATTCATTAGTGATAATGAAGAGACGTACAGGTCTATAAACTGTGAGTGGATCCTTTCTAGAGCAGTGAAAAAAAGAAAATGAAGAATGTGATCTTCTCCACCGACAGTGATCCAAAGAGAGAGAAACGGGGAGTGACCCTTGGGAAAGTAGTGAGCTTACCCTAAACATTGTAAAGGCAGTGAGCCTGGGAATAGAAGTGATCTTTCCTGAACCTTTGTAAACAGCAGTGTGCTTATAGTGGATTTGGTACATCGACACATTGTCAGTGTATGATCCTTAGACGTAGCCCAATGAGGGTGAAACAAGTAAAATTGTTGTGTCATGTGAATGATTTACTTTCTGTTTATATTATGCAACGGGAAAGAGAGAGAAGAGTGTTTTGCTTAACAGTGAAACAAGATCAGAAGGGGCTTTAATTTTAAATTTTTCACACCCTGATTCACCCCCCCCCCCCTTTAAGGGTATTCATCCTTGTATACCTAACACACACCAATCCCCAACATCCAGACACACCAGTGATGCCTAGCGTGATTACTCCCCTAACTGAAGGTTGCTACCCTGACCAGACCCCTTGGAATGTCCTGACAGAAGCAGTATAATTAACTAGTATCCATGAAGATATGACGTCAGGAAGAGTTTCACGAACAATGTATTAAATCTATGAGGGAGACCCGGACTAGGTGACGAGTTCCGAAGAGGAATCCATGGAATGAATAACCGACATTCCGTCATACCGTTTTGATTAAGTAGAAAACCTCCCTGAACAAGGAACGGATGACGCCCGCCTTTAGAAAGCGGGAATGCGAGGTAACAAAGTCGCACCTGTCACAATCAAGAAGACGGACGCGCGCGCCCTGGCGAAAGCATTGGAAACACACATAATAAAATTATTATTATTATTATTATTATTTTGTGACATGTGATGGATCACGCAATGATAAATATTATTTATCAGCTTGAAAATAAATATTCATCATCACAAACAATCTTGTTTTTCTCCAATTCATCTACATTTATTGAATACCTAAATAAAAATTTAATTAAAAGTTTTATTCATCAATAAATATAATAAATATTTTATTCAAAATTCAGTGAATAAATATTTATTAAATATTAATGTTAAAAAAATAAATTATTTATTTAAAAAATAAATAATTATTTATTATCTTGAGAATAATAGTGATCAGTAAAACTTGAATAAAATTATTCCTAGATCTTGGAATAATATTTATTCTAATAATTAAATTAAAAATAGAATTTGATTGATATCAATGGAAACACTTAGTGTTGACACTCTAGGATTATTTCTCATTTTCATTCAGTGAGATTTCCTAAAGTCTAAGATTACTATATAGAAACAATTTAAGACACCCAAGAGAAATAAATTAATGTCACAATGACAAAAACCACATGTGAATGATCTATATGTAATATAATTCCTTTTTAAAAATATCCCAACAAGGAGGTTTTATATCTGTGTCGTCAAACTATGTGCTTGATACGAATTTTGTTGATTATTAGAAATAAACACATCATTGCACCATGAACATAGAATTTAATGTATCAGTTTGATGTTATTAATATTTTCATGACTTACCCCTTTACTTATTTTATATGAAATGTGCATAATTTGTGTGAAATATTAATGTTTTAATATTAAGTATAATTTTTGAGCATTTTTAGAAGTAGTCCAATTGATTCAGTTTACTGTTTTAATAATAAATATAACTATACTGATCCAAATTGTGTGTTTCTTGTTTTCTAGGATTCTCCTTTTAAATATAAAACATTTCATTAGAAGGTACCATGAGCCAATTCTTCCATTTGAAGGGTCATATGGTCCTCACAAACAAGACCAAAGAATCTTTGAATAAAATGGACTATTCGTGAAGATTGATTTACTGGGATAAATACAGAAGTCAAAATTCCATTATTATCCACCATAGTTCTGGGGACAATTTAAGGAGTCCAGGATAAAAATTTTAAGTCCTAATAATAACAAAAATGGTCCCAAATGATGCATTCAAATCCATCCAATCATTCTGGAAGAGAAATAAAAGCATCAAAAAAGTATTGACATTTCTCCTTATGTGGACATCCATTAGAGCTGATATTTTTTAGTGTGAAAGAGGAGATATGGACGGACAACTCTTTTGAAGAAATTATTTTTATTTGATGGCATATTCCTATTCCAAAACCCATTCACATTATGGTCTTTGAAAAAGTCTGGATTGAAATGGACAGATCAGAATAGTTTAGTCAAACCGCCATAACCTTTTCTCCATAAGTCCAATGGACTCCAAAGTTTCACATTCGACATAGGACTTTTATATCTACAACTCTTAAGAAGGATATATTTCATGATTCGGCTGTATGAATGTCCAAATCGGCGATCCATGTGGAGGGGTAATTCTGGAATGCAAATAGTCCACCACCTTGGGCTATTAATACATCCCCTCCTCTCCTTTCAAAAGGGTTGTCATTTCAGAATAGAGGAGGATCAATTGGAATGACCAAGGCTCTTCCAAAGGCCTGGTATGACATTCCAAAATCATTTTTTCACTTGATATACCCTTCTTCCTCTCTTTCATTTCATTTACTTTTGTGTTCTTTTTCATTTGAAATCTTGTAAGTGTTTGTTTTGTAATTATGTTTTAATGAATGTTTCTTCTTCAATATCTCTTACTCTCACCCACCTTCTGTAGTTTAATATTAATGTTATTAAAATATCTTAAATAAATTTAAAATCCATTCTCTTATTTTTCTTCCTCATTCAATCTAAATTCTATATTTAACAATTTCTTTATCGTTTGTGTGTGTGTTCGGCGCACTACTCTTATCTTGTCCCTTTATTTTTCTTCTCTTTATAATTCATCACCATAAACATATATTACCAGATTAATAACCATATTAATGGCTGATTAAATCTCTCATTGGGGGGGAGTTATAATTTAGGTATGTTAAGCGATTGAGAACTTTTTCTCGATGAGTATTCGTTGAATTAACATTGTGTATATTGGACTTAGCATGTCATGGATTAATGACTTGTTTTGTTTAACGCGTGGTTTCCATGGATTATTGGAACCATAAATATATACCATAAACAAGATATGATCAATATTAGAACCCTAAGTTAAGTTAAGTCTTGGATTAAAGCCTTAACACTTGGGAATTCCAATCAACGTCAACTTGTGACATGAGTGTTAATTTAAATGAAATATAAAGCAAAGCCCAAGGATATCACAAGCTTAACTACCTAATGATGAAATCACCCCAATATTTATCAAATTATTAAATCAATATTAATCAGTCAATCATTTCATTTATGATCTGCAAACAAGCCCCCCAATCAAAATACAATCAACTAAGAACAATCGACTATTAAGAAGTATCATCGCCGAGGATTCGACCCGAGTGTTGCTATACACATTAGCAGAGCACTAGAACCTTGACCGGTCGATAGGCGAAAATCAGTTGTGCATTTCAAATGGCGCAGTTTCCAAGGATGGTGCTTTAAGTAGTCATTAGTTTCTTGTTATTTAAAAAAAACAGAAAAAAACAAAATTTTAAAAAAAATTGAAAAAAACACAAAAAAAAAACCGTCTTCTCATAAAAATCACAAACTAAAAAAAAATACAAAGAAAATTCGTCTTCCTTTTTCTTTCAAAATATCTCTGAATTCCCCGTAGCCTCCCAAACAATCCCTCAGATTTGTTTGACCCTAAAATTGAGCGAACACTTCGCCAACATAGGAGGAACATACGAGATAATCAAATAATTCAAGAACCATTCCTTGTCCAACCAATTGAATTAGATATGGCCAATCCTAGGGAACAAACACTAAAATAATTTGTTGTCCCTGATATGAATTACCAACCTCTTGGTATTCAATATCCAAACATAGAAGCTGACTTCGAACTCAAATCGGGTTTGATGCATCTTTTCCCTCATTTCCACGGGCTAGCCAGTGAGGATCCACATCTCCACCTTAAAGAGTTTCAAGTAGTGTGCTCTACCATGAAGCCTCAAGGGGTTTATGAGGAACAAATAAAACTCTGATCATTCCCTTTATCCCTAGCCGACACCTCCAAGTCATGGCTCCATTACCTTCCTCCTGGTTCTATAACCACATTGAATGACATGAAGCGACTCTTCTTAGAGAAATTCTTTCCTGCTTCTCGTACTGCTTCTATCCTAAAGGAAATAAGTGGTATACATCAATTCCCAAGTAAATCACTCCATGAGTACTAGGAGAGGTTCAAAAAGCTTGTGGCAACCTATCCACACCATCAAATCCCTGACCAACTCTTGATCCAATGCTTCTATGAGGGGTTATTGGCTATGGATAGAACTCTCATAGATGTCTCAAGTGGCGGAGCTCTTGTTGATAAAACTCCTACAGCATCAAGAGATCTCATAAGTAACATGGCTGCAAACACACAACAATTCCATACTCACTACTAGAAATGCAAGCTATACCAACACAATATTCCCAAAGGTTTAAAAAACCGTTGGGAAAAGACTATTATACTAATGGTTTTGTAGAACCATTGGTATATCCATATACTAGTTTTATTTTGCCAACGGTTTCAATGAAACCGTTGGGTATAGTGATAATGAAGTGTTTTTTGCCAACGTTTTCAGTAAACCGTTGGGTATAGGAGGAAATAAGAGGTCTTTTCCAACGGTTTTTTAAACTGTTGGGTATAGTTTTGGAGAATTTTTACCCAACAGTTTATAACCATTGGGATAACATAACTTCCCCAATGGTTTTAAAAAACCGTTGGGAAAGAAAATCCCCAAATATCATCGATCTGCAACTCCAGAGATCTCGAAATTTTTTCCCTAACCGAGAGTTGGACACACCCTCTCGAAATTTTTCCCTAAACCTCAACCCTCTCAAAGGATTTCCTCTAAATCTCGACACAAACACTACTTCCCAACACAACATGTCTGGTTTGCAACGATTTGTTCTTCCCGTTTAAAGAGTTCATTTATTTTATATTTGTTCTTCCCGTTTAATTCGGTACATGTGTGTTAATTTATTTTAGATTTTTTCATTCTATTTTGGTACAATCTAGTGTGTATTATGATCCCCTTGCGAAAATAAGTCATATATAATTTTAGGTTACGGTTCAAACCCTACTTCCCAACCTGCTCTAGAGGGTGCTAACTCTAATTTCCAACAGGGCATCTATCTTTGATTCAATTAATTTTTGTTCTTCCATTCTAAATCGGTAGGTGTTCCTTCATTTATTTTATATTTTTTAGTTCCATTTTTCTGCAATGTATTGTGTATTGTGATCCCCTTATGAACACAATCAATATATCATTTTAGGTTGCGGTTTTGTTGTGATTTATCTGTATAGAATAATTTTGGTTGATATTGAAGAGGTCAATATTATCCTGAGTTATTTTATCCTTGGTTTATTTTAAATTTAAGGTCTATTGACTTGATTTTGTTGGTTAGCCATAAATACCATTATAGAATTTTTTAACCTAATAAGAACGATAATATACTCATGCATTATGAATGTACCCCTAAATGTTGTCTTTGAAATATCACACCTTAAATTTAAGATGATGATACCCACACTAAAAGTCATTCAATGAAGTGACTCTTCCACCTGAACCACTAGACTGAGTTTGGGTTCATTTTCATGTGTGAATGGTGATAAAAAAAATTTACTATATTACATGATCATTTATTCCTACTCCATCAAGCGGTTCGGTCATACAATTGTAATATTTTTTGAAATTCAAAATGAGTGTTAGGAATTCATGTCACAATTTTCATAGGTAGTTATAAAGAATTATTAAGGTATTTATATCATTTTTTATCCTAGTAAGGCACCCATAATAAAGGTTTATAACCATCATAGAACTCACCAATGTTGTTCATGCCTACAAATTATTTACTTTCTGATATATATCTCACGAAACAAAATAGCATGGTCATGTGCAAGTAATTATTCACTGCTAGTTGATAGATGGGCTTTAGGCCATGTGGCCATCTGGGTTCGGGTCACTAATGAGTGGAATCCTAGTTTGGGATGTCACAATTCCTAGATATCTTTTTTATAGGTGTTTCTAATCAAATCCATACCTATAACTATTGAAGGTCCCTCTCCAAAATCAATTAGGACATGATTCAATGAATACACCCTACAAACCTATGATCTATAGCCCCAAACCTAGGATCCTTTAATCCATGGTTAAGGTGAAACTTGATGAGGCCATAACTACTTTTGATGTGATCCTCATCCTACTCCTCATCCCAATATCTCTAAAGAAGTTAAAGTATAAAACTCATGTACTCCCAACAAGACCCTTAAGGATTATGTATTCCTTGATCCACTTCCAATATTTTACTGGGAAATACTTGAATATAGGCATTAGAAATTATGTATATTATTTTATTATATACACTGTATTTTGTTGTAGTTCTTAATATGATTCTCATATAGCGTAATGTGTCATTTATGATTTTATATAAAGTAAACAATTGTCATTTACCTAAATATTTTTTTGATTGAACTTCAATATTATTTAATTACTTTGAAATGACTTATTGAAATTTTTTTAAAGAATGGATAGAATTTGGATGTATGAAACTGATCGAATTTCAATCGATTTTCAAAATAATTTAAACATCTTTCTAGATTTTGCATTTGACAAGGCTTCAGATAGTGGTCGCATACACTTCCCATGTTCTAATTGTGTTGGAAGACCTTGGTTGAGTTGTGAAGTAGTTAGCTATCATATAACCAAATATGGTTTCCAAACAAACTATTATGTGTGGTATCACAATGGAGAGAAACTGGAATCTCAAAATGTTGATGATCCAAATGATAGGACTAAATTAGAGAGTTTGATATATGATCGGTTTCCATTTATTCAGCATCATGAGAAGGAAAGGATGTCCAGCCAACAAGATTTCGATACAAGCACACATCATGCGTCAAAAGAAAATGATGATGTTGATAGGGTGAAAAAATTGAATGATGCTACGACGACTCAAGTATATCGACAATGTGGTAAAATGAAAAAGTTGGAATTTTTAATCTGATTGTTTCATGGGAAAACTATGTATGGGATTTCAAATACTGCAATTGATTACATTCTTACCTTCTTGAAGGACTTTCTTCCAGATGATGCAGATATTCCCTCAAAACACTATATGTAATAAAAGTTAGTTGATGAACTTTGATTCTCAAAAACAAAATCCATGCTTTCCCAAATTATTGCAGCTTATTTTGGGAGGAAACTGCTGAAAGAAATGATTGTATCAAATGTGGAACCTCCCAATAGAAGTCAAAATATGATGGAACACCATCTCGTGTGCCAAAAAAATTAATGTGGAACTTTTCATTGATCCCCATATTACAGAACCTTTTCATGTCTGATGAAATATCAGTAAAAATGTGATGGAATGACACCGAGAGAAAAAAGAATAATGAAGAGTTGGTTCACCCTGCAGATGGATTTGCATGGAAGAGATTTGATGCTCGATATCCTGAATTTGTAGCCGACATGAGTAATGTGAGATTGGGTCTTTCATGTGATGGTTTTAATCCATTTGGGCAGATTCTTACTTCGCACAGCACATGGTCAGTTTTCATACACATTTATAACCTTCCCTCGTGGTTGTATATGAAAAAGCCTTACACTTTCTTGAGTATACTGATATCTGGCCCTTCTGATCCTGGAAATGATATAGATGTATACATGAAACCTTTAATAAAAGAGTTGAAACTTATTTGGGATGTGGGTGTTCCCACATATGATGCATGTTCGAAAGACATATTTCAGATGTGTATTGCGCTTATGTGGACGATCAATGATTTTCCTGCTTATGAAATGATGTCTGGATAGAGCACAAAAGGAAAATTGTCATGTTCTATTTGTATGGAAAATACTTGATCGAGAAGACTGATATATCACCGTAGTTTTATTTTTATGGGACATCGAAGATTCTTTCCAATGAACCATCCATATAGAAACAATCGTCAAAGATTTGACAATACCATGGAGACTGACGATCCACCTCAGCGTATTTCTGGAACTGATGTGTTTAATGAATTAAAAGATTTTAGTTATTCATTTGGTAAGGGTGTAATGAAATCTAGAAAGAGGAAAAATGTTTCCAATGATACCTGTTACAATTGGAAGAAGAAGAGTATATTCTTTGATTTTTCCTATTGGTCAACCAACTTGTTACGTCATTGCTTAGATGTAATGTACATTGAAAAGAATATATGTGAAATGTTTCTTTCGATTCTTCTAAATGTCAAGGGGAAGAAAAAATATGATTTACGATCTTGGCGTGACTTGGTAGATTGGGGGATCATACCAGAATTTCATCCAGTCTGTATTAGTGAAAATAAATGGCAAGTTCCATGTGCTACTTATGTGATGACACCTGCTGAAAAAAATCAATTTCTGGAAGTGCTAGAGACTATTAAAGTTCCTAATGGTTATTCAAGAAATATATCAAAATGGGTCAACAGAAAATATTTGAAGCTGAAATCTTTGAAGACTCATGATTATCACGTCCTTTTGCATGAGTTGATTCCAATAGCAATATGTCATCTCTTTTCCAATAATGTTAGAGTCTCAGTTATTCGGTTGTGTTATTTGTTTAGAGATCTTTGTGATAAGAGGTTTTCCAAATCCTTTTTTCAAAAACTGTTGGCAAAGATACCATTAATTTTGTGTGAGTTAGAGAAAATATTCTCTCTATCATTTTTTACATGCATGTTGCATCTGACTGTCCATATTCTGATTCAAATACTTCTTGGAGGACCCGTTACTTTCCATTGGATGTATCCAACTAAAAGAAACATGTGCACACTGAAATCATATGTTCGAAAAAGGAATTATTCCAAAGGTTCTATTATGAACGGTTACTTGGCTCAAGAATTTATGGATTTCTTCTCAATGTATTTGTCTAATCTTACTATGAGAATAAACAGACCAATGAGAAATGAAGAAGAACAGTATGGGAAAATTGAACCCAGTTTACCATCACTTCCTCAGACAGGAGTAATTCTTGGATCATATACATTGACGACATTAAGCCTTGAAGAGCGAGAGATGGCACATCGCATAGTGTTGTTCAATTGTGATTTTTTCGATTAGTGTATCAAGTAAGTAAATTGTACATGTATCTCTTATCATATCTCTTGTAATTTTAAATATTTGTTAAACTATTATTATTTTTATTAATAGGGAACATAAAGAATTGATATATAGAAATCATCTTTCTTTATCTTTGAGAAGGAAAGAGACTTTGCATAGAAAAGGTTTTTCTGCTTGGTTGAAATTGAAGGTAAAAATATTTCTGTAATAACTAAATAAAAATAATATTTAATTAAGTTTACTATTTGTTTATATTTCAGGT
The DNA here is from genome assembly GCA_963277665.1 of Viscum album. Classification (NCBI taxonomy): domain Eukaryota; kingdom Viridiplantae; phylum Streptophyta; class Magnoliopsida; order Santalales; family Viscaceae; genus Viscum; species Viscum album. The sequence goes on from OY728145.1 coordinate 859,715,301, forward strand.
ATCGAGTTTGCTTTCAGACTCTGTTTCTGAGGAAATAAGAACTTTGGCTTTTGGTCCTAATACCATGGATCGTGCTTGTAAATAACTTGTGATCAATGGATACAAATTTATTATCACTGAACGAGCAAGAAACATGAGAACACAGCATAATGGTGTTATGCTAACTGCCACAACAGACTGTTATTCTAGTTCATCGGATAGTAGACCTCGTTCTAAAAATGTATCTTATTAAGGAGTCGTGGAGAAAATAATAATTTTGGATTATTACTCGCATGGTCGAGTCACGATGATGAAATGTCAATGTTTTGATTCAATGATGAGGAAACGCACCTTTATTGATGATTGTGGATTTCAAGTTATTGACATGACTCGCACTATTTCCACTGATGAACCATATGTATTGACATCAATGGTGAATCAAGTTTTTTATGTCAAAGATCGTCGTCATCCAAAATTTGGTATAATTATTGAAGTAAATCCCAGACATGTTTTTGATGATGGTGATGATGAAGTTGACACTATCCCTACTGCAATTGGAAGAAATCCATTTATTACTTATGATGAATTCAATATCTCAATTGTCAGAGTTGATTGTGAACCCGAATTTGTGGTGGGAAATATATAGAATCATACAGTCATGTTCTCACCTATATGTTTCACCTACATCATTCAGAGTGTGTATCCTAGTACTTACCTTCAAACCACCATAAATATTCTGTTTCTTTATTTTTTTTTATCATAATGGTTTTTCTATATATTTTTTTGGGTTATATATTAGTTATCTATTTCTAATTACTTTCATATTTGTTTTCATTGCAGAAAATAACACCCATTGAAGAGAGGCGGCGGAAAAAGATGACAGAAAATAATCATCGCTTGATACATATGGGTGTTTCTCCACTCATCCCTGTTGTGAGTATTTTATTTGAAATATAAATATTTCAATAACTTATAATATCATGTGTTTACTTTTGTGTTAAACTTTTTTTCAGGATCCACCCCCTAGACGAGAGATATCCGACGATGAGCCTGATATTGCTCCTAGTAGAGAGGCTGGTGGTAGGAGGGGGTGGTGTCAGAGTTGGACAATCATTTCGTGGTCCCATTACTGAGGCCGGTGGTATGAGGGTCGGTGGTATAAGGGCTGGTGTGTCTTCAGGGACACATGGGATATTTAGGCCTCTGATGTTTACACTACCAGTTGGCCAGACGTCTATGTCATCATCTTTTTCTTCTGGTTCATTATCTCTGAGCTATTATATTCAACCTTCTTCGAATCCTGATCCAACACAGTATGTGGATGGGGAGTATACACTGAGGGACACTCCACCTGTAAAGGATATTCCTTCAGCTTCTGCACATCCAGTGACGCCCATTGATCTGACTACCACAGTTATATTTATATCTCTATCAAATTTTTATACCAAAATTTATTTTTATTATAACTTGTACTGATTTTTTTTCTTTAATAACAGATTCATCTACTTATAGGAGGTGGGGGAGGGGGCGTACTCGCTTGTGTGTGGTATGGAACCAGCAGACACAGTTGATGGTTGAATACAATGATGATGGACAGATGATTGAGAAATCTGGGCAGGAATGTCGGGGGTTTTTGGCGACGCTAGCCAAATACTCCGACATCATTCTGGTCAGCCCTCTCTCTTGGAGACATCTGCCACACGAAGTCAAGGATAACGTGTGGACACAAATATGGGTAAAAAATCTATTGGATTTAATGTAGTATTTTTTTTGTATTAATATGAACTAATCTATTGGTTGTCAGCTTCGGTTTAACTTCTCTGATGGTGAAGGTGCACGACCAGCGCGTTTAAAGGAGCTATGAGAGCTTTGGAGAGCTTATAAGCATAATCTATATGTTGGTTGGTGTGGTAGAGTGGGCACAGAGTTGGAGACATTACCTATCATTTATGACTTCCCGATAGAGCAATATCTCCAAATGATTACCCATTGGGCGACTGCCAAATTTAAGGTATTAATCCCATTTGAGGTATTTAAATGACAGTTTTCATATTTTTCATTAATATCATCTTATTTATTATTAAACATTATTTAGTAATCTTCTGAAAAAACAAAAAAACATTAATTCAAAGCAATATCTCCACACCTTGGGGTGCACAACTATGTTAGATCATGAGAGGAAGCTGGTACGATATAGTTGTTTATAATTTTTCTTTAGGACTTTCCCTTTTTATTATTTCCTACTTAAATTATGTGATTTATTAAATATTGAATATATAATTATACTTGCACTTTATATTGTTTCAATTTCATTAGAGAAGCACAAATTGAATATTAAAGGACGTATCCCTCGAGCAAAATTGTTTTGCTCGAGTAGAAGAAAAAAAGATGGAACTGCGGTTAATGAACTGACCCAAGAAAAGATTGTAAGTTTTAATTTGTTTATTTCAAAGTTTAATATCTATTTTGATATTGAATAATCTATTAATATTTTTAACAGGGTGTTTTAGAGGCTCTTGATGCCCAGGAGCCTGACAATTTTGGGCCACATGATCATTTATATCAGGTTTTGGGACAGGAGCACTCTGGTCGAGTACGCTGCTGACCTGATAAGAATATAGTCCCGACAAGGTATTGGTCCTCTCCAGGTATCCATTCTAGTAACACTGAGTAGGAACAAGTCAAGGAGCATTCAAGAAAGTCTGATAAAGGGATCACATAGTTGGAAGTAGAAGTTCAAACAAGGGACAAAGAATTTATGAAACTGATGAAAGCTTTATCTTCATCACTTCCACCAGAGGCCAGCGCGGCTTGTCAGACATTTATGTCATCATTGGGTGCATTATCCAATGCACCAGGCGGCAGTTCTAGTGGCAGTCGAGAGGATGACATTCCTGGTGATGACAAGGATGTTGAAGAGGACTATGGAGAGGATGAGGGTGAGGACGAGGGTGAGGATGGGGACGAGGGTGAGGATGGGGCTGAGGGCGAGGATGGGGCCGACGATGAGCATGAGGACAATGACGAGGATGATGACGAGGATAGAGATGGTTGCGAGGATGAGGACGATGATGATAGTGGTGATGGTGATGGTGATCAGGGGAAGATTGATCCATTACATTTTTGAATTCTGTATAACTCTTTATTTTTGAACCTGGTTTTCCACTCTGGTATAGATATTTTTGAATTCAGCATAACTCTTTATTTTTGAACAAATATGGAAGCCTAATGATGTTATAATGGTTTGGAGGTGTGTGATTCCATATGATATTTTATGGGTTATTGTGAATAGTTTCTTTCCCTTTAATTTATTGGTTCATAAAACATAATCTGGTGCTACATATATTATATAATTGGAATTGGTAAAGTAAAATGCTGGTCTCGGATTTCCGATTTGGTTATTTAGATGGTATTCTCTATCAAAAGTGGGTATATCTCTAAGGACTGTGGGTGTATTTTCTAATTGAATAATGTATTTATTAAATTGACCATGCAATACACATTTCACACAATACAGAATCACCACAAAAATCAAAGATAGACACTACACACCACAAGACACCCATGGGAGACACCCCTTGAGGTAGAGTCCCTCTCGTAGCCTCTTTAATTTAAGAATGATTTAAATTGAATTTAGATTCTTTCTTAATTCTGCTTAATTATATTTAATTGCACGTGTTGAATAAGTTTTCTTTAATATAATTGTTTCATTTGATAAATAAAGTCATGTTTTTATAATAAAACCCCTCCAACGGAGGTGCGCTGTCTACGAAAACTCACAGTGATAGTTTAGGGTGTGATAATTTGACTCTCAATCAGTAGTTTCAACTACCTAGTACCACTTTTAAAAAAACGAATATAAAATATATATCTTTATCATACCAAAATCTCGAATCAAGAGACTGTTTTTTATAACATAAGATCAGTTTCTATAATGTGAAGGACAACTACCTAGGATTTATTTGGAATTTTGGCCGAAAGATGTTTCCCTATGGATGTCGCTGGACCAAGCCAACACATTGCGGTCACGCCGCGGTCACGCTGCGGTCATGCCGCGGTCACGCCGCAGCCACGTCGCGGCCACGCCGTGGTCACGCCATGGTCAAGCTGCGGTCATGCCGTGATTTAGCCCTGCTCCAGGATGACACTCTGCGGCGGTTTGCAGTCCTATTAGAATTTGATGTATGATACCTAGATAGAGTTTTAGATACATTACCCACCCTCCTCCCTAGACCCCGGACAACCCCCCCCCCCCCCCCCACCCTCCTCCCTGGACCCCGGACAGCCTCGCCCCCATCCTCCCTAGACCCCGGACAACCCCCTGGACAGCCCCCCAGACAGCCCCCCGGACAGCCCCCGAATAGCCCCCCCTCCATCCTCCCTGGACCCTGGACAACCCCCGGACAGCCCCCTAACCTACCTCAATCCGATACACGGTGTGGCCAGTACCACTCAAAGTGTCTTTCTTTTTCTTAAATGGATACGCTTTTAAGTAAAAATAATTGGCATACGGAAAACTGACCAAACACATTCGGATTCTGTTGATACTTTAGGAAAACGATCCATGGGTCATTTGTGAAGTGTACGAGTCAACCCCGCCTCAATCTGAGGTGTGGTGTGGCCTACACCACTCAAAGTGTCTCTCTTTTGTTTCAAAATGAAATCATTTTAAGTGAATACAACAACTGGCATACGGAAAATTGACCAAAGGTATTTGGATTCTGTTGAAACTTTAGGACAATGATCCATGGGTTATATGTGAGGTGTACGAGGAGACGGCACATCAATCAGAGGTGTCGTGTGACCGCGGTGGCCGAAAATGTACTATGCGTGTCGTAAATGGCCAAAACATGTGTTTAACGGTCAAATGCATGCTGAACGACATAGGAATGACTTGAAATCACACGAACACCCTAATTATTATTCATGAGGTGTATGAGGAGATGGTACATCATTCAGAAAGGAGGATTGTGTGGCACGGCTGAATATGTGCTTTTTAGGTGTTTGGCGCGCATGAAAAGCATGCGTGGGGTGGTCGAAATTAGCAGAACGAACTCAGAATGTCATGAAATCAGATGACAACAAAAGTTGGGTGAATTTTGAAATGGTCGGCCTGACGGTACATCAATCGGAGGTGTTGTGTGACCGCGCTGGCCGAAAAAGCACTCTGCATGTCGTAAATGGCCAAAACATGTGTTTAACGGTCAAATGCATGCCGAACGACATCAGAATGACTTGAAATCACACGAAAACACCCTAATTATTATTTGTGAGGTGTACGAGGAGACGCACGTCATTCGTTCGTGCGGTTTTTACAGCACAGCTGAATATGTGTTTTTTAGGTGTTCGGCGTGCTTGAAAAACGCGCGTGGGGTGGTCGAAACCGGCCGAACGACCTCGGAATGCCATGAAATCGAACGACAACAAAGGGTGGGTAAATTTTGAAATGGTAGGGTAGAAGGAACATCAATCGGAGGTGTCGTGTGACCGAGATGGCTGAAAATGCACTCCGCCTGTCGAAAATGGCCAAAACATGCGTTTAACGGTCAAATGCATGATGAATGACATCGGACTGACTTAAAATCACATGAAAAAACCCTAATTATTATTCATGAGGTGTACGAAGATATGGACATCATTTGGGTGCGTGATTTGTGCGGCACGGATGAATATGTGTTTTTTAGGTGTTCGACACGCTTGAAAAGCACGCGTGGGGTGGTCGAAACCGGCCGAACAACCTCAGAATGCCATGAAATCTAACTAAAACAAAGGGTGGCTGAATTGTGAAATGGTCAGCCAGACAGCACGTCAATCGGAGGTGTCGTGTGACCGTGCTGGCCGAAAACGCACTTTGTCTATCGTAAATGGCCAAAACATGCGTTTAACTGTCAAATGCATGCCGAACGACATCAGAATGACTTGAAATCACACGAAAACACCCTAATTGTTATTCGTGAGGTGTACTAGGAGATGCATTTCATTCGTTTGTGCGGTTTTCACGGCACGACTGAATATGTGTTTTTTAGGTGTTCGGCGTGCTTGAAAAACACATGTGGGGTGGTCGAAACCGGCCGAACGACCTCGGAATTCCATGAAATCGGATGACAACAAAGGGTGGGTGAATTTTGAAATGGTCGGGTAGACGGAACATCAATCGGAGGTGTCATGTGACCGAGCTGGCTGAAAACGCACTACGCCTGTCGATAATGGCCAAAACATGCGTTTAACGGTCAAATGCATGCTTAACGACATCGGACTGACTTGAAATCACATAAAAACACCCTAATTATTATTAATGAGGTGTAAGAGGAGACGAACATCATTCGGACGTGTGATTTGTGCGGCACGGATGAATATGTGTTTTTTAGGTGTTCGGCACGCTTGAAAAGCACGCGTGGGGTGGTCGAAACCGGCCGAACAACCTCAGAATGCCATGAAATCTGACGAAAATAAAGGGTGGGTGAATTGTGAAATGGTCGGCCAGACAAAACGTCAATCGGAGGTGTCGTGTGACCGTGCTGGCTGAAAACGCACTCTGCCTATCGTAAATGGCCAAAACATGCGTTTAACTGTCACATGCATGCCGAACGACATCAGAATGAATTGAAATCACACGAAAACACTCTAATTGTTATTCTTGAGGTGTATGAGGACACTACAGGTCATTCGAACGTGCGGTTTGCGCGGCACAGCTGAATATGTGTTTTTTAGGTGTTTGTCGCGTGCGAAAAGCGCGCGTGGGGTGGTCGAAACTGGCCGAACGACCTCGAAATGCCATGAAATCGGATGAAAACAAAGTTTGGGTGAATTTTGAAATATTCGTCCAGACAACACGTCAATCGGAGGTGTCGTGCGACCGTGCCGGCCGAAAACGCACTCCGCATGTCGTAAATGGGCAAAACATGCGTTTAACAGTCAAATACATGTCGAACAACATCGTAATGACTTGAAATAAAACAAAAATGCCCTAATTATTATTCGTGAGGTGTGCGAGGAGATGACATGTCATTCGGACGTGCGGTTTTCACGACACAACTGAATATGTGTTTTTTAGGTGTTCGATGCGCTTGAAAAGCGCACGTGGGGTGGTCGAAACCGGCTGAACGATCACGGAATGCCATGAAATCAGACGACAACAAAGGGTGGGTAAATTGTGAAATTTTCAGCCAGACGACACACCAATCAGAGGTGTTGTGTGACCGCATTGGCCGAAAATGCACTCCGTCTGTCGTAAATGGCCAAAACATGCGTTTAACGGTCAAATGCATGACGAACGACATCGGAATGACTTTAAATCACACGAAAAAACCCTAATTATTATTTTTGAGGTTTAAGAGGATACATCACATCATTCGGAGGCGCGGATTGCACGGCATGACTGAATATGTGTTTTTTAGGTGTTCGGCGCGCTTGAAAAGTGCGCGTGGGGTGGTCGAAACCAGCTGACCGACCTCGGAATGCCATGAAATCAGACGACAACAAAGGGTGGGTGAATTTTGAAATTGTCGGCCAGACAACACATCAATCAAAGGTGTCGTGTGACCATGCTGGACGAAAACGCACTCCACGTGTCGTAAATGGCCAAAACATGCGTTTAACGGTCAAATGCTTGCCGAACGATATTTAAATGACTTTAAATCACACAAAAACACCCTAATTATTATTAGTGAGGTGTATGAGGATATGGAATATCATTCGGATGCGCGGTTTGCACGGCACAACTGAATATGTGTTTTTTAGGTGTTTGGTGCACTTGAAAAGCGCGCGTGGGATGGTCGAAACCGGCCGAATGACCCCAGAATTCTATGAAATAGGACTACAACAAAGGTTGGGTGAATTGTGAAATGGTCGACCAAACGACACATCAATCGGAGGTTTCGTGTGACCGTACTGGCCGAAAATGCACTCCGCCTGTTGTAAATGGCCAAAACATGCGTTTAACGGTCAAATGCATGTCGAACGACATTCGAATGACTTGAAGTCACACGAAAACACCCTAATTATTATTCTTAAGGTGTGTGAGGAGAAAGAACATCATTCGGACGTTTTGATTGCGTGGCACGGCTGAATATGTGTTTTTTAGGTGTTCGGTGCGCTTGAAAAGCATGCGTAGGGTGGTCGAAACCGACCGAACGACCTCGGAATTCTGTGAAATCGGACAACAACAAAGGGTGGTGAATTGTGAAATGGTCGGCTATACGGAACGTCAATCAGAGGTGTCGTGTGACCGCGCTGGCCGAAAACGCACTCTGCATGTCGTAAATGGCCAAAACATGCGTTTAACAGTCAAATGCATGTCGAACGACATAGGAATGACATTAAATCACACGAAAACATCCTAATTATTATTCTTGAGGTGTACGAGGAGACGCACGTCATTCGGGCGCATGGTTTGCTCGGCACGGCTGAATATGTGTTTTTTAGGTGTTCGGCGCGCTTGAAAAGTGCGCATGGGGTGGTCAAAACTGGTCGAACGGCCTCGGAATTCCATGAAATTGGACGACAACAAAGGGTGGGTGAATTTTGAAATGGTCGGTCAGACAGAACATCAATCGGAGGTGTCACGTGACCGTGCTAGCCAAAAACGCACTCCGCCTATCGAAAATGACCAAAACATGTGTTTAACGGTCAAATGCATGACGAACGACATCGGAATGACTTGAAATCACACAAAAACAACCAAATTATTATTCTTGAGGTGTACGAGTAGACAACACATCATTCAGATGCGTTGTTTGCTCGTCATGGATAAATATGTGTTTTTTAGGTGTTCAGCGCGCTTCAAAAGCGTGCCTGGGGTGGTCGAAACTGGTCTAACAACCTCGGAATACCATGAAATCGGACGACAACAAAGGGTGGGTGAATTTTGAAATGGTAGGCTAGACGACACATTAATTGAATGTGTCGTGTGACCGCACTGGCCGAAAATGCACTCCGCCTGTCGTAAATGGCCAAAACATGCATTTAACGGTCAAATTTATGTTGAACGACATCGGAATGACTTGAAATCACATGAAAACACCCTAATTATTATTCGTGAGGTGTACTAGGAGACAGAACATCATTAGGACATGCGTTTTGCGCAGCACAGCTGAATATGTGTTTTTTAGGTGTTCGGTGTCCTTGAAAAGCGTGCGTGGGGTGGTCGAAACTGGCCGAACGACCTTGGAATGCCATGAAATCGGACGACAACAAAGGGTGGGTGAATTGTAAAATGGTCGGCCAGACAGAACGTCAATCGAAGGTGTCATGTGACCGCGCTGGCCGAAAATGCACTCTGCCTGTCGTAAATGGCCAAAACATGCATTTAACGGTCAAATGCATGTCGAACGACATCATAATGACTTAAAATCACACGAAACAGCCTAATTATTATTCATGAGGTGTACGAGAAGACAACACATCATTCGGACGCATGTATTGCGTGACACGACTGAATATGTGTTTTTTAGGTGTTTGGTGTGCTCAAAAAGCGTGCACGGGGTGGTCGAAACTGGCCGAACAACCTCGGAATGCCATGAAATCGGACAACAACAAAGTTTGGGTGAATTTTAAAATGTTCGGCCAGACGGCAAGTCAATCGGAGGTGTCGTGTGACCGCGCTGGCTGAAAACGCACTCTGCGTGTCGTAAATGGCCAAAACATGCGTTTAACGGTCAAATGCATGCCGAACGACATCCGAATAACTTGAAATCACACGAAAACACCCTAATTATTATTCGTGAGGTGTAAAAGGAGATGAAACATCATTCGGACGTGTGGTTTGCACGACACGGCTGAATATGTGTTTTTTAGGTGTTTGGCGCGCTTGAAAAATGTGTGTGGGGTGGCAGAAACCGGACGAATGCATTCATATTGTGTTGATACTTTAGGAAAACAATCCATGAGTCATTTGTGATGTGTACGAGTCAACCCTACCACAATCCGAGGTGTTGTGTGGCCGGCACCACTCAAAGTGTCTCTCTTTTGTTTCAAAAGGACATCATTTTAAGTGAATACAACAACTGACATATGGAAAACCGGAAAAATGCATTCGGATATTGTTGAAACTTTAAGAAAATGATCCATGGATCATATGTGAAGTTTACGAGTCAACCCCGCCTCACTCTGAGGACCAGTGTGGCCGAAACCACTCAAAGTGTTTCTCTTTTGTTTTAAATGGACAAGATTTTGAGTGAAAACAACAATTGGCATACTTAAAACGAACCAAACGCATTCAGATTGTGTTGATATTTTAGGAAAATGATCCATGGGTAATTTGTGACATGTACGATTCAACCCTGCCTCAATCTGAGGTGTAGTGTGGCCGCCACCACTGAAAATGTCTCTCTTTTGTTTAAAATGGACATGATTTTATCTGAAAACAACAACTGATATACGGAAAACTGACCAAATGCATTCGGATTTCGTTGAAAATTTAGGAAAAAAATACATAAGTCATTTTTGATGTGTACGATTCAACCCCTTTTCAATCCAAGGTGCGGTATGGTAGGCACCACTCAAAGTGTCTCACATTTCTTTGAAATGGACAACATTTTAAGTGAAAACAACAACTGACATAGAGAAAACGGACCAAACGCATTCGGATTCTATTTATACTTTAGGACAACAATATATGGGTCATTTTTGACGTGTACGAGTCAACCCCACCTCAATCTGAGGCATGGTGTGGCTGGTACCACTCAAAGTTTCTTTCTTTTGTTTAAAATGGATACGCTTTTAAGTAAAAACAATCGACATACAAAAAACTAACCAAACACATTCAGATTGTGTTGATACTTTAGGAAAAAGATCCATGGTTCATTTGTGACGTGTAAGAGTCAACCCCACCTCAATCCGAGTCATGTTGTGGCTGGTACCACTCAAAGTGTCTCTCTTTTGTTTCAAAAGGACATCATTTTAAGTGAATACAACAACTGAAATTTACACTCATCAACGATAGTCACAAACTCTTTTTCATGAGTTGGGTATTTTCACTTATGGGGTCATAAGTGACGAGACTCCTAAGAAAATACCTTTTCACCATATATTATAAAAAATAAAAGTTCAATGCAAAATGCATCAAAAATCATTACATACCCAAATCTAGGATCAGAAAAAAAAAATGGGATTTTAGCCAATTTCAAACTCTTATTCAACTCTAATAAGTATTTCTCAGACTATTCTACCTATTAGAATTTTATGGGGATGTGGGGGGGCTGTTCAGGGGTGAGGTGAATTACTACTGTAAGATTGGTTGTCATTTGAAGATAGAAATGGGGGTAAATAATGTTTGATTTATTGAAACTATGATTAACTCTACTGGATGATTGTTGTCATATGAATATTGAAATAGGGAATTGTAGTACATGACATGGTTGGAAGATTTTGATGGTTTTATGTGTTTTTTTGTGCTATTTTAGGTGTTTTTATGCTGTTTTAAGTCTGTATGTGGTTTTTGTGATATTTTTTATGCAGGTGTATACTGGAGGGGATACTGGAGGGCTGATGTGCAACAGTTCTGAAAAAACACATTACCAACGGTTTTAAACTGTTGGTATAAAAAATTGAAAAACACATTACCAACGGTTTTAAACCGTTGGTATAATATTTGTGGAATTAGAAATTTAAAAACTATACCAATGGTTCTAAACCATTGGTATAGTGTTTAGTATACAATATATACCAATGGTTTCTAGAAACCGTTGGTAAAAACATTTAGACTGCCAGTATTGCCAACGGTTTGTAAAATTGTTGGAAATACTCCAATTACAATGCCTTTCCCAATGGTTATACAAAAACTGTTGGTAATGGGATACTTCCATGCCTTACTTGCCAACAGTTTGGCATCCTTTACCAAAATTTTAAAACCATTGGTAAAGGCTTAATTTCCAGTAGTGACTCGAGCACATGCTCAAGTCAAACAAGCCCAAGATAATCAATCAATTGAGCTGAACAAGATGACCAAGTGGATGAGTGAACTTACAGGTCTTGTACGACAACTAGCTGTGGAATCCAAAGCCCCAACCTCATCTTCTCCACAATCACTGTTTCCTGGACCTGTCAAAAACTGTGGAATCTGCAACTCTCCATCTCATCCAACTGACACATGTCCACAACTTCAAGAGGATCAATCTGATTCATCTGGACCAATGGATCTCAATGCAGCATATGCTCAGCACAAACACCAACCCTCGAATATTAGGTCAGTTCATTATAAACTTCAACCAACCTCACTCTGAGCCCTTCTCTTCTTCCTATAACTAAGGCCTGATGTATGGTAATCCCGCCTCTCATCCCCCTCAATTCCCTCCTCAAAACCAAAACTAGTTTCCATACAGTCAAGGTGTTGGTAACTTCCAACAACCTTATCCTTTTATTCCTCAACCTCAAAGGAACAATCCGCCTCCTGGATTCTATTATCCTAGTGAGCCTTCCCAATTCCAAAACCAATACAATCACTTTCCCAAGAACCAAAATCAAGGTAATCCTAATTCGGTACAAGCCTCTTCTTCCAAGAAACCATGGGAAAGTGCAGTGGAAGATCTTCCCTCCTTCACCCGTTCAAGCCTCAAGAACATTGAAACCCAAATTGGTCAACTAGCATCCCACCTTAGTCAGCAGCAACCATCTAATTCTTCCCAACTTCCAGCTCAACCATTACCCAACCCCAAGGGTAATGTAAGTGCAATTTCACTTAGATCGGGAAAGTAAATTTATATGCCTCAAGATAATTCTTCCAACCCTCCTTTGAATGTTGACCTAGAAAATGGAAAGAAAAAGAAACTTGAAAAGGAATCTGAATCTATTCCCTCACCTCTTTCCATTCCACTTAGGAATCCAATTCCTTTTCCACAAGCTATTTCTAAGCCAAATAAGTCCTTTGAACCCGATCCTGAAATGTTCGACATGTTTGGACGTGTTGAAGTCAACATTACCCTCTTAGATTCCATAAAAAAAATTCATAAGTTTTCCAAGTTTATTAAGGAATTATGCACCCAAAGGAGGCAACTTAGGAACTTTGAAAATGCTTCCACCCAGCATTCTATTCCCATAAAGTGAAAAGATCCAGGGACCTTTATGGTTCCATTCCAAATTAGAAGTTCCAACTTTGATGATGCACTCATAGACCTAGGAGCCTCAATTAATGTCATTCCCAAATCCATATTCTCTAACATTGGTCTAGGTCCCTTACATCCAACGGGTGTTGTATTTCAATTAGCCAATCGAAGCACAGCCAGTCCTGAGGGTATAATTGAGGATGTCCTTGTCCGAGTCAATGATCTTATCTTCCCTGCTGATTTCTATGTCCTTGACATGGAAGGTGAGACGAACTCTTCTCGATATCCATTAATTATAGGAAGACCATTCCTCATGACTGCAAGAACCAAGATTGATGTCCATTCAGGCATCTTATCCATGGAATTATGTGACCAATTGTTCAAGTTCAACATTTTCCAAGCCATGTGATACCCATCTGAGGATCACTCTTCATTCTCAATCCATGCTTCTGAGGACACTTCTAAGAGTCAATAGAACCCCAATCCACCAAGTTCTTCATGTTCTAATGAAAAAGGATCTTGTGAAATTTTCACCATGATTAACCAAGTCATAAATGGTGAAGTTGATGTGGACCTATCATTCATAGACTCCATCAGTCTAGAGGAACTTGAAAACACTCTTGAATCCCACATCAACTCTGATATCTACTGCTCCACCTTGGACAGTATTAAATAAAATGAATCTGAAGCAACTGAAGTCCCTTCCTCCATTCCTGACTTGTCTAACCCACAAATGAAAGATGAGACTGATCTGAAGCCTCTTCCTGAACACCTGAAATATGCATTCATTTTTCATGATCACTCTTATCCTGTCATTATCTCATCTTCACTTACTGAAACTGAGGATTCCAAACTTGTTCAGGTGTTAGAGGAAAAAAAGGCCTTAGGGTGGACCCTAGATGACATACTAGGAATCAACCCTGCTCTTTGCATGCATCACATCCATCTTGAGTAATCATCCAACCCAATTAGATAACCACAAAGAAGACCCAATCCACTCATACTTGAGGTAGTTAGGGAATAGATCACCAAGCTTCTTCAAGCTGGTATTATCTACCCAATTTCTGATGGTGAATGGGTTAGTCCAATTCAAGTTATACCTAAGAAGGGTGGGATAATTGTTGTCACAAATGAACATGGATAGGTAGTCACAACTTGAGTGAAGAAAAAATGGAGTGTGTTCATAGACTATAGGAAATTGAATTTTGAAACAAGAAAAGATCACTACCCTCTTCCATTCCTTGATCAAATGCTGGAACGATTAGATGGAAAGTCACACTATTGCTTTCTTGATGGATACATCGGGTACTTCCAAATCCCAATCGCACCTCAGGACCAAGAAATGACTACTTTTACATGACCCTTTGGAACATATTATTATAGAAGAATGCCTTTTAGACTTTTCAATGCTCCTGAAACATTCCGGAGGTGTATGATGAGTATCTTTTCCAAATTCATTGAACACTGCATGGAAGTCTTCATGGATGACTTCACCATTTATGTTGAGTCATTTGAATTTTGTTTGAATTCACTCTCTCTAGTCCTCCAAAAGTGTGTCAAGTGAAACCTTGTGTTAAATTTTTAAAAATGTCACTTCATGGTTGAAAATGGGATTGTTCTAGGGAACATAGTTTCAAAAGATGGTATTGAAGTTGATCCTGCCAAAATTGAACTGATCCAATCACTTCCTGAACCCACTTCTGTTCAATACATCTGTTCATTCCTCATTCATGACGGTTTATATTGGAGATTCATCCATAACTTCAGTATTATTTCCCTCCCACTCACTCGGTTACTCCAAAATGATTTCACTTTCCATTTCAATGAGTTTTGCAAGAGATACTTCATTGAACTCAAAACGGTTCTTACATATGCCCTGATAATCCAACCCCCAGATTGGTCCTTACCCTTTGAATTGATGTGTGATGCTTCTGATAGAGCTGTTGGGGCTGTTCTTGGTCAAAGAAGAGAAAATATTCCTCATGTCATCTATTATGCTTCAAAAACATTGGATGAAACTCAATCTCACTACACTGTGACTGAAAAGGAACTTTTAGCAGTGGTTTTTGCCTTAGATAAATTTTGGCCCTATCTCTTAGGTGCCAAAATCATCATCTTCACAGACCATTCTGCTATAAAGTTCTCACTCAAGAAAATTGATTCCAAACCAAGGCTAATAAGATGGATCCTAATGCTCCAAGAGTTTGACGTTGAAATAAAATATTGACCAGGAAAATAAAACCCTGTGGCTGATCACTTGAGTAGAATTTATAATTCTTCTCATTCTAAAATCATCAATCCTGAATTCCCCACCGATCACCTTTCATCTCTCACTCCAAAGTTACCATGGTATTCCCCAATTGTAAATTACTTGGTTTCTGGTGTTTTTCCTGAAAGTTTTTCAAAAGAACAAAAAATGAATTTGAAAAGCGATTCAAAACACAATTTTTGGGAAGAAAATAAACTTTGGAAAACTGGGGCAGACATGGTAATTAGGAGATGTGTTGATGAAGATGAACATTCCTCTATCTTAGAATTCTGTCACTCAATGCCTGGTGGTGGCCACTTTGGACCATAAAGGACCTCCCGAAAGGTCCTAGACTCTGGATTCTTCTGGACTTCACTCTTCAAGGACTCACATGAGTTCTGTCAATCATGTCCCACTTTCCAAAATTTTGGCACAATTTCAAAGGGAAATGAAATTACCCAAAAGCCTTTAATTTTCTATGAGATCTACGATAGTTGGGGTATCGATTTCATGGGACCATTTCCCCTTTCCAATGGCTTCTCATACATTCTTCTTGTGGTATATTATGTTTCTAGGTGGGTTGAGGTCAAACCCACTAGAAAGGATGATGCACAAACTGTTAGTGAGTTCCTAAAAACCCACATCTTCCACAGATTTGGCACACCACATTCCTTGATCAGTGACTTAGGAACCCATTTTTGTAATAAAACCATGGAATCTATTTTGAAAAAATAATTAGGTTATACATAAAACTTAAACTGCATATCACCCCCAAATAAATGGAATGGATGAAATTTCTAATAGAGAAGTGAAAAGAGTGATTGAGAGAATTGTAAAACCCACCAGAAAAGACTGGCCAGAAAGAATTGGTAAAGTACTTTGGGCTTATCAAAATTCCTATAAAACACCCATTGGGATGTCTCCTTTTAGGCTAGTTTTTGGTAAAGCATGTCATTTTCCATTTGAAATTCAACATAAGTCATTTTGGGAAGTGAAAACTTGTAATTTTGATCTTGAAAAATCTGGTGAAGAAAGATTTTTTCAATTGACTGAACTGGAGAAGCTTCGACTTGAATCATATGAGAATTCCTCTCTATACAAAGAAAAGGCTAAGGTACTCCATGACAAACACATCCTGAGAAAGGTATTTCATGAAGGTGAAAAGGTATTACTTTTCAACTCTCGATTTCATATTCACCCAAGTAAGCTTAATTCCCATTGGGAAGGTCCTTTTGTTATTACTAATGTTTACCTGTTTGGTGCAGTGCAAGTCCAAGACCCCTCTTCTAAAAGTAAATTCACGGTTAATGGACATCGGTTAAAGAATTTCCATGAGAGGATGCACAATCCTGGATCAACATTGACTTCCATTGGATCCCCAACTTCTATAGTCGACCCACCACTAGATGGAGATGGTGACCCACCAAATCCAAAACAGGGGGCACCTCTTTCCCTCTAACTCTCTCTCTATATATTTTCCTCCCTCTACCTCTTTCTTCTTCCTCCTCTGTCTTTCATTTTTTTTACCACTTTATTTTTCAAAATCTTTATTTTTCTCTTTCTCTTTTGTGTGAGTGTGCCTTTATTAAAAAAAATAATCATAAAAAAATAAAAAAAAATCAAGAGTCATGCTTACTCACCATTGAGTTTTGAAATTTTGTCCAACCTTTTTGAGGAGTCAATATGCATGTTTTCATCTCAAAAATTTTGTATTTTTATCGTGACTTTGGATAAAGAATAGTGTGTCAAAACCAAAAAAAAATTAAAGCTCAATTTTTGATTTGGAAAATGATTTTACCCAACCATGAGAATCAAAATTAGCTTTCATGCCAAGGCCACCTAGGCCATCTTTTCAAAATGTGTGTTTTCACCCCCATTTGTGAATCTTGAGTTTGTGGACCTTCGAGCTGAATTTCCTTCTTTAGTCTACATTAATATGATGGAGGAATTTTTCTAAACCACATGAGAATTATAATAGCCAAATAGTCTCCCATTAACCATATATTACTCCTCCTTTTGAAAGCCCTTTCGAGCCTATGAAAACCTTTTCCTTGATAGCCCCATTACAAGCCCAATACCTTTTCCCACCCAATATCAACATGGATTTTCTTTGCATAATTTATTTGAAATTTAAGTGTGGGGGGGAATGGATTTAATTTTGGGTACCCTTTTTTGATGTCACTATATTATCTTATGCTTGAGGTAAAGCATCATTTTAAGTGTGAGGGAGAAGTTTTCATTCAGTGAGTTTTGGGAATGTATGTATGTTTATGAAATCTTGTACAAATATTTTTGCAAAGTGTTCAAAAAAAATCAAAAAAATCAAAAAAAATGAAAATAAAAATGGGTTGTGTCTTGGGTAGGTCAAAAATCACTATTTCTCATCCTTTGATCTTATTATAACTATTAAAATTCGTGTCGTGAGGAGATCAATGATGGGTTGGGATATGAGTGTGAGATCTTTTCCAAGTTCAACTTTCAAAAAAAAAAGAAAAAAAAGAACACTTGCATTATATTCTTATTGGGATAAGTTTTGTGTTTTGTAAATATTCCATCTTCTCATTACCTTCATATTTTATTCCTCTATTGTGTCTTTCTTCACACAATCATTCCTTTGTAAATATGTGTTTTCATTTCCTTCCATGTTTTATTTCAAAAACATGTGCATTGCTTTTTCTATGTTGGTGTTTTAACCCTCTTCTTATCTCTCCTAGACATTATATTCCTCCCGTCCCATAGCCACAGAAAACCCCTTAAAAATTCCTCTTGATTCTTGTGAACTTTGGATAGGTATTTTAAGCTAAGAGCTCTTTCAGACTCTAAGATTTTAACTTTTGGTCGGTGAAATAGTGAACCTCTACAAATGAATTTTATCATCTTGAGAGGTGTGAGTTTTGAGTGTCCACATTTTCCATTTATAAATTTGAGCATGAAAAAATGAATTATTTTTGTAACATTGTTTATGTAATAAATTGTGGTGGAATTCAAAATGGATGAGTGAAATAGTCTAAACCTCCCCTCATTGGAGAAAACAAAATTTTAATATTTGTTGGTGAGTGAAAATGATTTTTTCTTGTTTTTATATTTGTTGAACATGAGGACATGCACAAAACTAAGTGTGGGGGAGTTGATGTTATTAATATTTTCATGACTTATTATATACTCCCTTACATATTTTATATGAAATGTGCATAATTTGTGTGAAATATTAATGTTTTAATATTAAGTATAATTTTTTAGCATTTTTAGAAGTAGTCCAATTGAGTCAGTTTACTGTTTTAATAATAACTATCACTATACTGATCCAAATTGTGTGGTTATTATTTTTTAGGATTCTACTTTAAATAGAAAACATTTCATTAGAAGGTACCATGAGCCAATTCTTCCATTTTAAGGGTCATATGCTCCTCACAAACAAGACCAAAGAATCTGTGAAGAAATTGGACTATTCATGAAGACTGATTTACTGGGATAAATACAGAAGTCTGAATTCCATTATTCTCCACCATAGTTCGTGGGACAATTTAAGGAGTCCAGGATAAAAATTTCAAGGACTAATAATAAAAAACTGGGCCCAAATGATGCATTAAAATCCAGCCTATCATTCTGGTCGAGAAATAAAAGCAGCACACAAATATTGACATTTCTCCTGATGTGGACATCCATTAGAGCTGATATTTTTCAGTGTGGAAGAGGAGATAGGGTAAGACAACGCTTTTGAAGAAATGATTTTTATTTGAGGGCATATTCATATTCCAAAACCCATTTACATTATGGTCTTTGAAAAAGTATGGATTGAAATGGACAGATCAGAATAGTTTAGTAAAACTGCCTTAACCTTTACTCCATAAGTCCAATGGACGCAAAATTTTCACAGTCGACAGAGGAATTTTATATATATAACTTTTAATAAGGAGATATTTCATTATTAGGCTGTATGAATGTCCAAATCGGATATCCAAGTGGAGGGGTAATTCTGGAATGCAAACAGTACACCACCTTGGGCTATTAATACATCCCCTCCTCTCCTTTCAAAAGGGTTGGAATTTCAGAATATAGGAGGATCAATTGGCACGACCATGGATCTGCCAAAGTCCTGGGATTACATTCCAAACTCAAGTTTTCACTTGAGATACCCTTCCTCTTCTCTTTCATTTCATTTACTTCTGTGTTCTTTTTCATTTGAAATCTTGTAAGTGTTTGTTTTGTAATTCTATTTTAATGAATGTTTATTCTTCAATATCTCTTACTCTAACCAACCTTCTATAGTTTAATATTAATGTTCTTAAAATAGCCTAAATCAAGTTAAAATCCATTCTCTTATTTTTCTTCCTCATTCAATCTAAATTCTATATTTAACAATTTCTTCATCGTTTGTGTGTGTGTTCGGTGCACTACTCTTATCTTGTCCCTTTCTTTTTCTTCTCTTTATAATTCATCACCATAAACATATATTAACAGATTAATAACCATCTTAATGGATGAGTAAATCTCTCATTGGGGGGAGTTATAATTTAGGTATGTTAAGCGATTAAGAGCTTTTGCTCGATGAGTATTCGTTGAATTAACATTGTGTATGTTGGACTTAGCATGTCATGGATTAATGACTTGTTTTGTTTAACGCGTGGTTTCCATGGATTATTGGAACCATAAATATACTACCATAAATAATATATGATAAATATTAGAACCCTAAGTTAAGTTAAGTCTTGTATTAAATCCTTAACACTTGGGAATTCCAATCAACGTCAACTTGTGACATGGGTGTTAATTTAAATGCAATATAAAGCAAAGCTCAAGGATATCACAAGATTAACTACCTAATGATGAACTCACCCCAATATTTATCAAATTGTTAAATCAATCTTAATTAATCAATCATTCCATTTAAACTTTTCAAATAAACCCCCCAATAAAAATACAATCAACTAAGAACAATCGACTATTAAGAAGTATCATCACCGAGGATTCGACCCGAGTGCTGCTATACACATTAGCATAGCACCGGAACCTTGATCGGTCGATAGGAGACAATCGTCCATGCGTTTCACATTTCTATTCTAATCAAAGGTTTAGGATATCAAATTCCATAGATATAGAAGGAAAAAATCCTTGACGTATTAATTAATAACATGTCCCTCGTGATACACCCAATGTATCTATCTTATCTATGAAATGTTATTATCATGGTTTATGATATATATATAAGTGAACAAGTTATAACATTAATTAATAATATTATTAAAGTATAAGGATCATTGTATGCATTTTTAGATAGGAATATTAAATGATACAAAAACATGAATAATTCCTACTGGCTAGTCTTTTCTCATAATCTCTCATCTTATAAATTACCATGTGAACACTTCATTAGAATAATTATCATCCACTTATGAGTACTCACATATGATAGTCACATTATATGTGTCCCATCACAGAATATTATTGTTTCTGAAACTTTCGTTGGGGCACGTGCATCTGTTACGCAGAGGGCGCGCTTCTGTTACCCCGCATTCCCGCTTTCCAAAGGCAGATGACATCTGATCCTTATTCAAGGATGTATGCTCCTTGATCTAAACGGGATGATGGGATGTCAGTTCTTCCTTCTGTAGATTCCTCCTCAGAGCTCATCACCTATTTTGGGTCGCCCTCATAGATTTAGGACGTAGTTCATGAAACTCTTCCCGGCGCTATATCTTCATCGACACCAGTTAATTACGCCGCTTCTGTCAGGACGTTCCAAGGAGTCTGGTCAGGGCAGCAACCTTTGGTTAGGAGAGTAGTCACATTGGGGCATCACTGGAATGTCTTGACGCTGGGGAATTGGCATATCTGTCTTCTGTTCCTTATTATAGGGCTTCTCGAGGGCGTGGAATCCCAAGGCATCCCACATCGGATGTAGGGAATTATATGCCATGGGCATGTATCTGAGGTTTTATTCAGCTTCCCATGTTTAACACAGGGTATGCCGCAAGTTTAACATCCAGTGGATACAGATCAGACTGATTGGAACACTGGTTAGAGTGGATCAGATGGGCGCAACCCCCGTAGGGGACACCAAGGTTGGGGTCGACATGTGGGTGGCTTCTCGAATGCTGTTAAATGGAATGGGGTATGTGGTGGAATGATCTCACCAGGATGTGGCGACCCGGGTAAGGATCAGTATGGATGATGGATTTAGGCTTGAGCCTCAGAGAGACTTCCTATATACCCCCGTGGTGGGGAATCAAAGTCTGCGTAGTTCGATGAGACGATGGGACACCTGAGGAGGCGACCCATGAGAATGGACACATGGATGGGACCTAGAGGAAGTGGAACCACTAGGTTGGGGCATGAGCTTCTCGAAACACATGGGCTCAAGGGAGAGACCAGGATGAGACATGGGCGTTGGGCTTGAACCTCGTCAAGGTTTCCTATGTATCCTCGTTGCGGGGAATCAAATTCCATGTAGTTTGGGATGAATTGGGGCTTAACTCTGAGGTGGCCCAAGGTGGTGGGTCTTGAACCTCATGGAGGCTTCCTACGTATCCCCGTAATGGGGAATCAAAGTCCATGTAGTTTGGGATGGATTGGTGCTTACACTCTGAGGCGGCCCAAGGTGGTGGGGCTTGAACCTCGTGGAGGCTTCCTACACATCCCTGTGGTGGGGAATCAAAGTCCACGTAGTTTGAGATGGATTGGGGCTTACACTCTAAGGCGACCCAAGGTGGTGGGGCTTGAACCTCATGGAGGCTTCCTATGTATCATTCCTTAGAACAGATCAAAGTCCCCATAGTTCGGGATGGATTGGGGATTACACTCTAAGGTGGCCCATGGTGGTGGGGCTTGAACCTCATGGAGGCTTCCTACAACCATGCCTTAGCATGGATCAAAGTCCCCATAGTTAGGGATAGATTGGGGCTTACACTCCGAGGGGGCCCAAGGTGGTGGGGCTTGAACCTCGTGGAGGCTTCCTACATACCATGCCTCAGCACAGATCAAAGTCCCTATAGTTAGGGATAGATTGGGTCTTACACTCTGAGGCGGCCCAAGGTTGTGGGACTTGAACCTCGTGGAGGTTTCCTACATATCGCTGAGGTAGGGAATCAAAGTCTATGTAGTTCAGGATGGATAGGGTCTTACACTCTAAGGCGGCCCAAGGTGGTGGGGCTTGAACCTCATGGAGTCTTCTTACGTACCATGCCTTAGCATGGATCAAAGTCCTCGTAGTTTGGGATGGATTGGGGATTACACTCTGAGGCAGCCCAAGATGGTGGGGCTTGAACCTCGTGGAGGCTTCCTACATACCATGCTTTAGCACAGATCAAATTCCTCGTAGTTTGGGATGGATTGGGGCTTACACTCTGAGGCGTCCCAAGGTGGTGGGGCTTGAACCTCGTGGAGGCTTCCTATGTACCATGTCTTAGCACGGATCAAAGTCCTCGTAGTTCATGATGGATTGGGGCTTACACTCTGGGGCGGCCCAAGGTGGTGGGGCTTGAACCTCGTGGAGGCTTCCTACGTACCATGCCTTAGTACGGATCAAAGTCCCTGTAGTTCGGGAATATAGTTTAACGTCATGTGGGATGAGGGTGCGTGGAATCTTAACGTCCTATATCTCAGACGAGGGCTTTTAGGGATTACGCTCTGAGGCGGACCAATGTTTGTCAAGGTCGGTGCTCACTCTAAGCTCACGGGATTCATGCTCGGTGTGAGAAACAAGAGCTACTAGAGACCTGACGATCACGTCGCGAAAGTTGTGTCCATGGGAAATGAAGAGGTGATTATGCTTTGAGCAACCCAAGGTGTCGGGACTTACTCTAGGATGCAGGCCCGAGGGAGACAAAGCGCAGTGGGAGAGGGATTTGGGACCGAAGAAAGGAGGATCCTCGTTCCCTATTATGCCTTCCGCTGGCCTTGGGGATAGAATATGCAAGGAGGAGCATCGTTCCCCATCATGCCCTTGGCTGGCTTTGGCACCGAGGGAGTGAGGAGGAACAGGGGCGCTGCTTCCTGCAAGAAAGGTTAGGGGATTACACCAAGGTGTCTGCCCTTCCCTATGGACAAACGCCACTCCAATAATAAGGATATCATCCCCTATGAGGGTTGATCCCATCCCTGTCGAGAAGAGTTCATGTGGAGAATTTCCAAGGTGGGGGGACCCTACGTGTGAGGCATGGGGCCAGGTCACAGTTTAACGTCATGTGTTGAGGATGAGGTGCTTGGAAGTTTAACATCCTGCAGCTCAAACGAGGTGGGTTTTCTCCGCACCCCTAGGACTTACATGACCAGTACCCTCTTCTCCTTGTGGGAGTGAAAGCATCAGCAATGTCGTGGTGAGGGGGTGTCACGGATCGAACCATCCAGGGGTCCACGTTAGCGTGGCTATGCGAAGAAGCAATAGTCGTTAGCGTGCCTATGTGAAGAAGAATGAGGCAAAGCAACGCACTAGGAAGAATTTTCCAAGGGACTTTGAAGTTACTTCGTACAAGCCTAGAAGGTCGTACGGGAAAAAAATGTTTGACGTGGATGCCCGGGGTGCACAAGACACCTGCAAAGGCACCCAGAATAAGGGCATCGGGCACTCGCATAAGGGGGCACCCAGGGAGCACAAAGGTGAAGGGACCCAGGGAATTTTACACAACCCTTGAGGTTCGTGTGAAATAAAGGGACCTAGCACGAAAAGCATCGGGCTGGTGCGAAATCACGGATGCTTGCGCGTAATTAGGGGGGGCAGAGGTTTTGCGCGCAGGGAGAATGAATTTCACGCAAGTGGAAGAGGCCGCGCACAAGGAAAATGGGTGCGCGCAATGAAAGGATTTGCACACAATCAGCTGGCCTGCGTGAAATGGAAGGAATTGCATGCAAGGGGCAGACCCTGAAGGGAGTGGAATTCAGTCTAAGCCAAAGGGGATATCATGCAAAGGCGGACCCCGGGTGACTGGGCATGAAAAAAACCGTACCTGAAGGCCATATTGTGCATGCACGGAATGCCAATTACGCGCACGAGAGCCTGTTCAGATTCTTCATCCCCAAAAAGGAAGGTGTTAACCTTCTATTTATAGGCGACCAGGGGCGCGAAATATGGGTCACCGCAAAATAATTGCGCAACAGAGGCGGCGGCGCGAAATGTCAACCGTGCGGGGCGTGGGCGCGGAATTGTTTCACGCCAGCGCCAAGGACTCTTCGCGAATCCCGAAACTTTCCGTACGGGACACATTTTTTCGTGCACTTCACCATTTTTTTCGCGCAACACCTCCAGACCCCCAGATTGGGTCTCTAGGTCCGAATATGACTTCACTTTGTCATTTCAAAACTTTCTTCAACACATAAGTGCTTTTCGGCGTATACAAATGCCCCCCCTCGGAATGGGATCAGCGAGGGGTCACAATGATCGGATTCCGAGTGAAACACCGAAATGCAGAGCATCATGGGTCCCTTGCACGCAAAAAATTGAAGTGGCACGCAAAACTCAGCCAGGAGCGGAATCCGCTTTTCACGCAAGCACAGAACCTAGGCTTAGCCTATAAAAGAAATCGAGGGTCCCATGCTTCGTACGACTTTTCTTGCGTGATAATATTTGAGCTCTTCTGCAGAAAATTTCTTCTGCTCCTGCGTGAAAAACCGCTTCGGCATCGCGTAATTCCACCGAGATTTGGCGACATTTTACGTGCAAACCTGGGTTTTTCACGCCACGACCTGAAATTTCATGAAATCCGCTGATTTTACGCGCCAGGCTCCCATATTTCTTACTAGCCTCCCAAATTTCGCGCAACGTCTCCGAAATACTTGGTCAGAAAAGATGGCCGCAAACCGGGTTAATGAGGGGGAATCTGCTGCTCGTAGAGCTGAAATGGCTGCGAACCCGGAGGTTTATGGAGAAAAAAGGGTTTTCTCCAATAACCAAACCCTATTCAACATGCTAAACCCCACCCAAAAAGAGTATGTCTTGTCTGAAAATCTAATTCTGTGGGACTTCGGCATTCTGGAGGAGGTCCCTCTGCAAGGTTTCAAGGTTGACACACCATGGTCATGGGTGACTCGTGAAGACGACCTTCCTCGGTACAACATCACCAACAATGGTCACCCTTCTAGAGAAACCAGGCACATGGACGTATATGTCCTGAATCCCAGGACCAGGACCGTTGCTGGGGGTGACCCTGTTGTGGAGAGCTCCCTGACCCTCTATGCAAGCACGTTCCGTCAAAGCATCCCTGACGAGACCAAAGGTTGGCTGTAGGACTGGGATCTGCAGTCTGGAGTCCAATTCACCAGAAGATGGGCCTAGGCGTACTGCGTTCACCATACATGCGACCAATTTGGGGCCGATCTCTGGCACATTGGTCTGTTTGAGGTGGTGTGGACATCGCAATTCCACTTCTACCACCAGCCTGAGCTTGGGCCGAAGCTGTTCACCCGATGGTCCCCCGACACCAACACATTCCACCTTCACCATGGGGAAGTCAGAATTAGTCTCGGGTACATCCACTACATCGGGGGTATCCCTTTGGAGGTCCATCAATATGATGAATTCCTCCCACCGATGAACATTTGGGGTGACAGATCTCAAACCCCCATACTGACGTGGCACCTGCTGGAGCTGGCCAAGGAGAAGTTTGGAGTCAAGGACTTCTAGAAGGAAATCGCCTACAAGGATTGGTTCAGCCTGTTCCTGGAGAAGGATCTGAAGGTCAAGATACCAGGGTGGGGGAGACGGTGTCCAATCATGGATCAGAGGAGCAAGAACGAATCATACTGGAGGGTTCTGGAGGTGAGGCACCACCAGTCATGGGGCTACAACATAAATGAGGCTCGGGACCCGAATGTTCGGTATGCCAGATTCCTCGCTACATTCCTGAGTGGGTGGCTCCTGCTGGTGAGGGATGCAAGGATGGGCATCCGTCTAGCAACCCTGGTGATGGCAGGCATCATGGCTGCCAACAAGAGGCTCAATCTGGGGGTCCCTGTGCTGGCTCGGCTGTACGCCATTCTGGGATGCATCTCAAGAGGGGGATCACCTAGGAGAGTATGTGGCCCCTTCCAGATTTTCCATGGATGGGTTGCAGCTCACTGCGGTAGATATACTTTCCAAAATGTCGTCCGTCCTCCGGGTAATGGCATACGACCCTCTCTGCTGAACATTGTCGGGTTCATGCCGATGAAACTTAATGAGGAGGGAGTACGGATCAGGATTGGTAACCATTCCAACTTCACCTTCAACCCATTCCCCACCCCAACTGGCCAGATGGTAGACAACGGGAAAGGATCATTGGAACAGAGGGAGTACTTCTAGAGCATTAGAGTCGGGGTTCTTGTGTCCTGAATCGATGGGAAGATCTTCTCTGAGCCTTATGTGCCGTCCAGATTCGCTAGGTAGTTTGGGTGCCTCCAGCGAATGCTGAAGAGAGTATACACAGATGTACAGGAGGAGAGGCATCCCTGTGTTCTTCGTCAGTTGTGGCTGATGTTCAATACTTATGGCTCTGGCGACATCATCACCTTTCCTCCCACTGGAGTTGACACTGGCCTCTCAACCGAGTATGTCGAACATTGGACCAAAGCATACCCTGAGGGGATTC
The DNA here is from genome assembly GCA_963277665.1 of Viscum album. Taxonomy (NCBI): domain Eukaryota; kingdom Viridiplantae; phylum Streptophyta; class Magnoliopsida; order Santalales; family Viscaceae; genus Viscum; species Viscum album. Next base: position 859,742,126 of record OY728145.1, read on the forward strand.
TGTGGAAGCGATTTCGGCTACTCAAAGTCACCAATACGGAACCTCGGCAGCAAGAGAGTAGTCAGGGTGCCACTAGATGGGGAGTATCAGAAGTGCCTCAGGAAATGAGGCATGCACATGCCGAGACCTCAGCAGTGGGGGCATCGCATGGTGTGTTTGTGCCCTTGTTTCCTGGAGGAGGGTCCCATGGAGCGGCCATAGAACTTCCTGGGAAGCAATTAAGATACCTACTTCAACCTTCCCACGACGCGATATTCCCTGCGCTATGGTCAGCCTGGCTAACCCTGCAGCAGTCAATGAGTACTGAATCCCTCTGGCAGAAGATAGTGCGAGATGGGATCCAGCTGCCAGAAGTCGGGCATGTTTGGGTCACTGACAGAGTGAACTTCCACCGATGGCATGCATACCTAACGGCCATGGACACTTATGCACAACATCGGGGTCGGCATGTGGAGCCACCTCTCTTGGTGAAAGTGATGCTCGGCCAGGAGAATGATCCAGAAAGGATGCTGCCGGGGAAAGATGATAGTGATGATGAGTTGAAGGGCGGAGAAATAGGAGAGGAGGAGGAAGGTGAGGGGGAAGGTGAAGGTGAAGGAGAAGAGGAGCCCGAAGGTGAAGGGTCTCAGGGAGCATCCCACCATGGGAGTCTCCAGGAGAGCGGCGAGATCGTCGGCTCCGATATGGATGTGACTAAGCTTCTCGAGGTATGCCTCAACCCTTGTATTCCCTTGTATTCTCTTTCCTTTGGAATCCTTAACCCACCTTCCTTATCTTACTCAGGAGCACATCGGCGCCGATCAAGCGCCTCTAGCTGAAGGAGGGGAGTAAGTTCCAAGGGGGAAAGGCGGAGCACCAACACCCATTATCGAATTGACGAGTGCTATGGGATTCCATGCCACGATAGCCCCTGTAGTGGCTAGAGCATTAGAGGTTGATGCCTTGGGTTTCTGTAAGCTCCTTTCTTTGATATCGATACTCACTGTCAGAGGACTCAACTGATCAGGGTGCTCCTTGTTTGTACAGTGATTATGACATTGGAGGCTCGTCGGGCTACTGAGCCCCGACTATCTGTGATCGTGCCAATGGAAAACATACTGCCCTATCCATAACATGCCTCACAAACTAAGTTGGCTTTGGAAATTGGTGAGCAAGGAGTGGCGGACACCAGTGGCGCTACTATCGGGGCAGGGCCAGAAGTCGACGAGGGTACCACCAGGATCGAGGGGAGAGAGAAAGGTCACCCAGATGCTGAGGAACCTATTCCCTTGGGAAGAATATCTGAGAAAGACTATGCCGCTGGTCTGTTGGTTGTCTTCCCTGTCTATCAGCCCGCTGATCCCAAAGAAATCGACGATTCAGATTCGGAAGCAGCTGAGGAGAGCCGGATGAAGCGATGCAAGAGATAGAAGTGAATCAAGAATTTTCTCAGGCAGAACTAGGTGGAATGGCTGAAGCGGATGGGGTCACTCCACACCTGGATGTGTTTCCTGTGTGCTGGAGGGGCATATGTTCAATGTATTCACTTGATGGTCCATGATTACATGGCCGAGAAGATGCGTGAGACCAGCCAGCGCTCTGACGTTACCCAGTGTCGGGAGGAGTTGGGAAGTATCCAGGCACTTTCTGAGGGTGGATCGGGAGGTCCAGCTCCTCGAGGAACAGGTGAAAGAACATGAGATATTCATCGCAAACTGTTCTGAGCTCGTGGAGTAGTTGAGGGCCCAGCTGGCAGACACCCAAGAACAACTTGTGGAAGCGAGTCGCCAGATAACTATGCTCCAAACCAAATAGGTGTGGGCACGGTATAGGGTCAGCGAGCTACGCTCTGCGGCTATCGATGAAGAAAGGGTCCTCAGGGGACGAGAGGTAGTCCTAGAGGCCACCACTGAAAAGGTGGCGGTATTGGAGAGATCTATCCAAGAATCTGACCCTGAGGGGCCCTATTTTGGCCAAAACCATAAACTTACCCCGCCTTACTACTTATTGTTCTTTTGAACTGTATGTATGAGAAAATTTATTTACTTTCCCCTTTGCTTAACATACTTGTCCTTTTGGTTTAACATGCTCAACCATAATCCCGAAATAAATAGCAATCCATCCCCAAGCTCACGTGGGCTCTGAGAAGCAAAGGAGGCTCGTACTATCACTTCATTTGATCATGGGAGCGCCAACCAAGCTTCAGGCATTCGAAATTCGAACCCGGATTTATGAGGAGAAGAGGGAGGCCTGATCAAAGGAAGAAGAACTCAGACCGATCGATGTATTTTCTTCTCAATGTGATCTAGCACATGAGAGTGGAAATTAAAGGGGCATTGAATCAGTCCGAACATAGGGGAATGAAAAATTTGAATCACGTTACCCAAATTCAGAACACTATGGGAGGGGCGTGGCAATGAAGGATTACTATTGATCGTGTTCTAAACAGAGAATCCCTATTGCATTAGCCTGAAATGGGGACAATAAATGAGGTTCAACCACTAACCATGTTCGCAACATGGGACCTAACATAAATATCGCCGATCAGACTACCAGAACGTTGGCCCAGGACAGTAGGTAGACCATAGGTCGAGCATCCACACTGTTATGGGGTCCCTTCAAATGTGATCAGTCTTCCGAAACGATGGCCCAGTACAGAAGGAGGACCATAGGTAAAGCATCCATAATTTTAGGGGGTCCCTTAAAATGTGAAATAGGATGAGGATCTAAATAAAGGGGCACGCAGAGTGTGGAAAGTGAAGTGGTGGTTTGTTCGAACAGAATCCAACACTCCCAATATTACGCCATTGTGGTGGAATCACATTAGGTGGGTGCATTAATTTGATCATGGATCATCCCTACTTTTAGAGAGGAACTCTCTGGCGAAGTAACTGTCGCTTCCCAATGTCATTATGGGGCATCGTGAACTTTTTTAGGGCAAATTCTACAGTTACACAACTCCCCATGGGGGTCAGGCCAAGGGGCTGACAGTGAGGAGGGATGGGATTTGTGATTCCCGAGGCTAAACCCGAGACAAAATGTCTGGGCATTCCCACGTATCTCATAAGGATGAGAATCAAGCCACACGTAGTTCTGGAAAGGGTCTTAGTTTAAGGTCTTAGAACTCGGACCAGGGATCGGTAAGGAATGCAGAAGGCATATGGTAAGGTGATTATGAAACCCTACGTGAGTGAGTACATGAGTCCAGATTACCACATGTTCCTTGGGGAAGTGTTTAGGTCAAGGGACTGAACACGAAAGGTTGGTTGGGCCTGTGGGGAAGTGGTCGGGTATTCCTACATATCCCATAAGGATGGGAATCAAGCCTTATGTAGTTCTAAAGAATGGAAAAGTAAGGTACCAGTGCAAAGGATGAAAGGGGCGTGCAGGTCAAGCCCTCGCACCAAGAAAAGCGGTATTTGATGAATCTTGTTTGTCCTTTAAGGTGAATGGTTTTTCTTTTGTGGAGCGACTGACCTAGGGTATAAATTCCTAGCATCGCCACAATAATCAAGCCGTATACAGGTGTTAAAAAATGGTATGGTAAATGAATGATACCCAACGTGATGTCCTCTATGATGAGGTCACCACAATGAAATGTCGTTTTTCGTTGTGCGGTCGGGACAGTATTATCACAGTTTAGGGTCATGTGGTAGGACCAAACAACACAGTTTAAATTCATATGGCTTGGACATGGAGAAATACACATGACGCGATAAATAATACCTGACGTGAATGTGGAAGAGGTCCAGATCATCATCGTGGGCACCTCTGGGAAAGGAGCCTCGGGCCAAGCGGCTAGTGAGGGTCAGAGGATAAGGGGTAGGATATGCTAGATTCCAGTTAAGCTAGAACCGGAAACGTAATGACCGAGTGATCCCACATACCCATGGGGATGAGGATCGAGTTGTATGTATCCCTTAATGAAGATCTTAGTTTACGGTCTTAGAGCTCGGACCGTGGGAGCCCCGAAGGACGCCGTATTGCATCTTTGTCCCCCCGACGTGTGGAGGTGCACTGAGGGATAGTGCTAAGAGTGTCAAGATTCCACCTGGACATGATGAGGTAGAACACAATGTGAATCATGCAACCAACATTCAAGGCCTGAAGGGGGATGGTGTGACGACGGGGGATTATTGTTGACCATGTTCACAACACAGCATCCTGCCGCGTTATCCTGAAATGGGGACAAAAAAATGAGCATCGATCACTAACCATGTTCGCAATGCGGGATTTGTATCAATTTTTCATGTGAAACCCTCGGAGGCGTGGGCCCGTAATGGTAGGAGAGCCCTTAGGCATGGTATCCATGCCATTTTTGGGGGTCCCTTCAGGTATGAAAGATAACGGGGGCCCAAATGAAGGGGAACACAAATCTTGACATGTGGAAGGAACTTGCATAAGTTGAATCTGACACTCTTATTCCTAGACCAGAGCACTGTTAACACATTGGTGAACCACTGCAAGGGGTCGAGGGACTCATCTTGAGAGTGGACAAGAGATGGAGGATTCCCAGAAGAAGGGGTGCATGATGCCAAAAACCCAACGCGAAGGAGGGCATAACCCTCTATCACACCTATATATCCCCCTCATGGAGAGGAACAGTTCAAGGGGCCTAGGGGATCGGGAGATCGGGAGATATCTAAGAGATGGGGCTGGACCCAAAATCTGAATGTTCAGGTGGTACTATGTATCCCATAAGAATGGGAATCAAGCCATATGTAGTTCTTGAAGATACATTTTAACATCATACGGGACAATATACAGTTGAACGTCATGCAGGACGAACATGCATTTTAACATCATGTGGGACGAATGTGCAGTTTAGGGTCAAGTGAGACCGACAGTTTAACGTCATGCAAGACCGTAATCCAGTTTAAGGGCATGGAGGACCCTATAGGGTCAGGAAAAATATTGCTTAAGGAATTTGGAATTGGTGGGAGGAGTTATATGCTCATCATCCATGGTCACCAGGGAGTATGCACCTTTGGGATAAACCTTATGAACAATGAAAGTTCCTTCCCATTTGGGCTCCAACTTGGGTGGTTTCCTATCGGGGATCATTGGTTCCCTGAGGGCTAACACCAAATCGCCTTGCAGGAAAGAGCGGAGTCGAACCTTCTTGTTGAAATCTCGAGCCATCCTGCTCTAATTCCTTTCTAGATTGTGCAGAGCATGAATCCTATTCTAGTCCAGTGCTTCCAATTCAGCTAGACATATTTCAGCCACTCTATCTGGTTCTTGATGGTCATAGACTACTGTGCACAATGAGGGCAACTGAATCTCAATGGGCAGGAATACCTTAGTTCCGTACACCAGGGAATATGGGGTCACCTGGGTGGAATTAAGAGTCGTCATCTGATAGGCCTAGAGGGGGTTGGGGAGCTTATCTGGCCAACTCTTCTTGTTCTGACCAACCATTTTCTGCAGAATTTTAGAGAGGGTTTTATTAAATGCCTCAATCTGTCCATTTTCCTGTGCGTGATAGCGTGAGGTATGGTTATAGCATATGTCGTACTTGGCATACAATTTCTTCAACTCGGATGCTCGTATGTTGGTGTCGTTATCGATGAGAATAGTGTGGGGTACTCCAAATCAATAGATGATATTAGAACTCATGAAGTCGACGATATAATGGGCCTTGACTTCCTTGACCGGAATCGCCTCTTCCCACTTGGAAACGAAATTTCTAGCGGTCATAATGAATCAGCATTGGTGATTCATTGCCGATGGGTACGGTCCTATGACATCTAACCCCCAAATAGTAAAGGGACAAGGGTACATTTTAGTATAGAGAGGCTCCGGTGGCCGATGCAAAAAGTTAGCATGAACTTGGAATGCATGGAAACTCTTGGAGAACATGAGGCAGTCATGGATCATGGAGGGCCAAAAATATCCTAATATCTGAATTTGGTGAGACAATTTTGGCCTAGCCTGGTGGGCACCACAGGAACCGGCATGAACCTCCTGCATGATCTATGGAATCTCAACCCCTTGAATGAAACGGAGGAGAACACCATTAAATCTGTGTTTATAGAGAATCTTCTCAAGGCTGGGACCACTCTGGAGAGTAAACTGCAGTGTGCGGTGTCGGATTCTCTCACGCTCATCCCGGTCTGACGGGAGATTACCATGTTGGAGGTATTCAACCAAGGGTTTCCTCCAATCAGCAACCATTTCGACCACCGCATCGGGACTACCCAGGGGTCCTGACGCAGAGGCACCAGTGGTAACATGGCATACCTATGGGTCATTGTCATCCTCTGGGGTGACGGGATCAATGACTCTCTGGTGTGCCGCGTGGATAATTAGATCATCCTGTTCAGGCTCTGCAAGTGATGTAGCCAGGCTGGCCAAAGAATCTTCTCGACCGTTCTGTGACCGAGGGACATGGATAACCTATGGCCAAGAAGGGAACATGGCCATTAGCTGGAGAGTGCATTCTAACAATGGTGCGAGCTCTGGCTTCTTGACAACATGGTCTCCATTGAACTACTTAATAACTAGCTCGGAGTCCCCTTTCACATGAAAATGGGGCACGTCGATATCAAGGGCTAGCTTGAGACTAGTAATGAGGGCCTGATACTCTGCCTCGTTGTTAGTGCAACCTTCTGACAACAGGAATGAGTATGGCAGGACAGCTTGCGTCGGGGTGAAAAAGACGATACCCAGACCTACTCTGTTGAGCCTAGGATCATTGAGCCTCCTACCGGTGGGGCTCTAGGAGGCACCATTGAAGTGAATTTTCCAACATGGGATGACTTGATCAACCGAGAGGATTTACTCATCGAGAAAATCCATGTCCAGGGACTGGTCTTTGGGGGTTGGATGGGCGGCTAGAAATTCTGCCAATGCCTGCCCCTTGATATCCTTCTGGGGCACGAACCTAATGTCGAACTGCGGGAGGATCACCGCCCACCGCGCTAGTCAGCCGGTCAACATGGGGCGGTTCAGAATCTACTTCAATGGGTCTACCCGAGAGACCAGCTGTACCTCATGGTGTTGCAGGTAGTGCCGCAATTTCTGCACAGCAAATACGAGTGCAAGGAAGCTCTTCTCTATGGCGGAGTATCTAGTTTCCGTATCGAGGAGCATGCGGCTGAGATAGGAGAGGCTATTATCTATCCCCTCATTGTTCTTCTAGGCGAGAAGGGCACCGAGGGACCATTCCAGGGCGGTGACATAGAGGACCAGTGGCTTCCCAGAGATGGGTGGCATCAAGATCAGAGGCTGGAGTAGATACTGCTTGAGTTCCTCAAAGGCGGTCTAGAACTCCTCATCCCACTCATAAGCGGTGCCCTTCTTCATGAGCCGAGAAATGGGCTTACACTTTCCAGCCATATTTTCAATGAATCGGCGTATGTAGGCTAAGTGGCTTTGGAGACCTCGAAGCTCATGAATATTTCTCGGGGGAGGCATCTGGCTGATGGCCTTTATCTTCTCTGAGTTGATCTCGATGCCTCAGTATCGGACAACAAAACCAAGAAACTTCCCGGAAGTGACCCCAAAGGCACACTTCAATGGGTACATCTTCAGGTGGCGTGAACGGAGGAAACCGAACACTTTCCCAAGGTCCACTACCACAAAACTGGGCAAGGCATGCGCCTGCCTTTATCAGCGCTAACGGAAAAGCGCTGATAAAGGGGTACCCTTTATCAGCACTTTGTTAGCGCTGATAAAGGCCTTCCACTGTATCAGCGCTAGAAAAGCGCTGATAAAGGTCCACTTTATCAGCATTTTTTTAGCGCTGATAAAGGCTATATTTATCAGCGCTTTTCATTTTAGCGCTGATAAATACACCCTTTATCAGCGCTTTCTACTAGCGCTGATAAAGGGTCCCGCGGATTTATTAAAAACCCGCGGGTCCTCTTCCTCCTCCCCGCACACAATCAAGCTCTCGCGGAATCCCTCGTATGCGCCGCTGCCGCCGCCTCCTTCTCCTCCGCCGCGGCCGCCGCCTCCTCCTCTGCTTTTGCTCCTCCTCCTCCTCCTCCGGTTCCTCCGCCGCCTCCGCCCTGCCTCAGCCCTGCCTCCGCGCCGCTGCCGCCGGTGCCTCCTCCTCCACCGCGGCCTCCTCCTCCTCCGCTGGTGCCTCCTCCTCCTCCGTCGGTGCCTCCTCCTCCACCGCGGCCTCCTCCTCCACCGTGGCCTCCTCCTCCTCCGTCGGTGCCTCCGCGGCCTCCTCCTCCTCCGCGGCCTCCTCCTCCTCCATTGTGCGGTATGCTATGCCTGTAATTTGCTTTGTTTTTTGTTTTTTTTTCTATATTTCAACTATCATGATTTGTGTGAATCAATTTTATTTGAAGTGGTGGGTGCAGGTGTTGCGGGTGTAGTGGGTGGGGGGGTGTTTAGGTGGGGGTGTTTAGGTGGGGGAGATGTTTAGTGGGTGAACATGTAGGTGGGGCGTATAATGGGGGGTCCAAATACCATATCTTCCTCATCCTAAAAGGTGCGATCTTTTTCAATACCATTTTATTTCACTGTCCATAAAACATAGCATTCACCCGTTTTCTCTTTTCCCATCCAACACTATCATATCCAGTACCATTACCTATAAACTAACACATTATGCATGCGTTCTTAAAAATATAATAAGCGAGTAGTAAAACTCCACCGCCTCCTCCTCTGCTCTTGCTCCTCCTCCTCCTCCTCCACCGACCTCATCCTCCTCCTCCTCCGCTGCCTCCGCCGATGCCTCCTCCTCCGCCGGTGCCGCCGGTGCCTCCGCGGCCTCCCCCTCCTCCGCTGGTGCCTCCACGACCTCCTCCTCCTCCGCCGTCACGCCGCGGTCAAGCCGCGGTCACACCGTGGTCACGCCGCGGTCACGTCGAGGTCACGCCGCGGTCACGCCGCGGTCACGCCGCGGTCACGCCGCGGTCACGCCGCGGTCACGCCGCGGTCACGCCGCGGTCACGCCGGTGCCTCCGCGGCCGCCGCCTCCTCCTCCTCCGTCGCGGCCGCCTCCTCCTCCTCTGCTCCTGCTCCTCCTCCTCCTCCTCCATCGACCTCATCCTCCTCCTCCTCCGCTGCCTCTGCTGCCTCTGCTGCCTCTACTGCCTCCGCCCTGCCTCCGCCCTGCCTCTGCGTTGCCGCCAGTGCCTCCTCCTCCACCGCGGCCTCCTCCTCCTCCATCGCGGCCTCCTCCTCCTCCTCGGCTGCCTCCGCTGCCTCCTCCTCCTCCGTCGTGGCCGCAACCTCCTCCTCTGCTCTTTCTCCTCCTCCCCTCCACCGGCCTCATCCTCCTCCTCCTCTGCTTCCTTCGCTGCCTCCGCCCTGCCTCCGCCATGCCTCCGCCCTGCCTCTGCGCTGCCGCCGGTGCCTCCTCCTCCACCGCGGCCTCCTCCTCCTCCGTCGATGCCTCCTCCTCCTCTGCCGGTGCCGCCAGTGCCTCCACGTCTCCTCCTCCTCCGCGCGCTGCGGTCACGCCGCGGTCACGCCGGTGCCTCCGCGGCCGCCGCCTCCTCCTATTACGCTGCGGCCGCCGCCTCCCCCTCTGTTCCTGCTCCTCCTCCTCCTCCACCACCGGCCTCATCCTCCTCCTCCTCCGCTACCTCCGCTGCCTACGCCCTGCCTCCACCCTGCCTCTGCGCTGCCGCTGGTGCCTCCTCCTCCACCGCGGCCTCCTCCTCCTCCGTCGATGCCTCCTCCTCCTCCGCTGGTGCCGCCGGTGCCTCCGCGGCCGCCTCCTCCTCTACGGTCACGCCGCGGTCACGCCGCGTTCACGCCGCGGTCAAGCCGGTGCCTCTGCGGTCGCCGCCTCCTCCTCTGCTCCTGCTCCTCCTCCCCTCCACCGGCCTCATCCTCCTCCTCCTCCGTTGGCTTCGCTGCCTCCGCCCTGCCTCCGCCCTGCCTTCGCGCTGCCGTCGGTGCCTCCGGTGCCTCCTCCTCCACCGCGGCCTCCTCCTCCTCCGTCGATGCCTCCTCCTCCTCCGTTGGTGCCGCCAGTGCCTCCACGTCTCCTCCTCCTCTGCGCGCTGCGGTCACGCCGTGGTCACGCCGCGGTCACGCCGCGGTCACGCCGCGGTCACGCCGCGGTCACGCCGCGGTCACGCCGCGGTCACGCCGCGGTCACGCCGCGGTCAGGCCGCGGTCACGCCGCGGTCACGCCGCGGTCACGCCGCGGTCACGCCGCGGTCACGCCGCGGTCACGCCGCGGTCACGCCGCGGTCACGCCGCGGTCACGCCGCGGTCACGCCGCGGTCACGCCGCGGTCACGCCGCGGTCACGCCGCGGTCACGCAGCGGTCACGCCGGTGCCTCTGCGGCCGCCGCCTCCTCCTATTACGCCGTGGCCGCCGCCTCCTCCTCTGCTTCTGCTCCTCCTCCTCCTCCTCCTCCACCGGCGTCATCCTCCTCCTCCACCGCGGCCTCCTCCTCCTCCGCTGATGCCTCCTCCTCCGCCGGTGCCGCCGGTGCCTCCGCGGCCGCCTCCTCCTCTGCGGTCACGCCGCGGTCACGCCGCGGTCACGCTGCGGTCACGCCGAGGTCACGTTGTGGTCACGCCGGTGCCTCCGCGGCCGCCGCCTCCTCCTATTACGCCGTGGCCGCCGCCTCCTCCTCTGCTCCTGCTCCTCCTCCTCCTCCTCCACTGGCCTCATCCTCCTCCTCCTCCCCTGCCTCCGCTGCCTCCGCTGCCTCCGCTGCCTCCGCCCTGCCTCCGCCCTGCCTCTGCGCTGCCGCTGGTGCCTCCTCCTCCACCGCGGCCTCCTCCTCCTCCGCTGATACCTCCTCCTCCTCCGGTGCCGCCGGTGCCTCCGCGGCCGCCTCCTCCTCTGCGGTCACGCCGCGGTCACGCCGCGGTCACACCACGGTCACGCCGCGGTCACGTCGCAGTCACGCCGGTGCCTCTGCGGCCGCCTCCTCCTCCTCTGCTCCTGCTCCTCCTCCCCTCCACCGGCCTCATCCTCCTCCTCCTCCGCTGCCTTCGCTGCCTCCGCCCTGCCTCCGCGCTGCCGCCGGTGCCTCCGGTTCCTCCTCCTTCACTGCGGCCTCCTCCTCCTCCGCTGATGCCTCCTCCTCCTCCGTCGGTGCCGCCAGTGCCTCCACGTCTCCTCCTCCTCTGCGCGCTGCGGTCACGCTGCGGTCACACCGCGGTCACGCCGCGGTCACGCCGCGGTCACGCCGCGGTCACGCCGGTGCCTCCGCGGCCGCTGCCTCCTCCTACTACGTTGTGGCCGCTGCCTCCTCCTCTGCTCCTGCTCCTCCTCCTCCTCCTCCTCCTCCACCGGCCTCATCCTCCTCCTCCTCCGCTACCTCCGCTGCCTCCACCCTGCCTCCGCCCTGCCTCTGCGCTTCCGTCGGTGCCTCCTCCTCCACCGCGGCCTCCTCCTCCTCCGCTGATGCCTCCTCTTCCTCCGCCGGTGCCGCCGGTGCCTCTGCGGCCGCCTCCTCCTCTGCGGTCACGCCGCGGTCACGCCGCGGTCACGCCGCGGTCACGTCGTGGTCACGCCGCGGTCACGCCGCGGTCACGCCGCGGTCACGCCGCGGTCATGCCGGTGCCTCTGCGGCCGCCGCCTCCTCCTCTGCTCCTGCTCCTCCTTCCCTCCACCGGCCTCATCCTCCTCCTCCTCCACTGCCTTCGCTACCTCCGCACTGCCTCCGCCCTGCCTCCACGCTGCCGCCGGTGCCTCCGGTGCCTCCTCCTCCACCGCGGCCTCCTCCTCCTCTGCTGATGCCTCCTCCTCCTCCGCCGGTGCCGCCAGTGCCTCCACGTCTCCTCCTCCTCCGCGCGATGCGGTCACGCTGCGGTCACGCTACGGTCACGCCGCGGTCACGCCGCGGTCACGCCGCGGTCACGCCGCGGTCACGCCGCGGTCACGCCGCGGTCACGCCGCGGTCACGCCGCGGTCACGCCGCGGTCACACCGCGGTCACGCCGGTGCCTCCTCCTCCACCGCGGCCTCCTCCTCCTCCACTGCGGCCTCCTCCTCCTCCTTCGCTGCCTCCGCTTCCTCCTCCTCCGTCGCGGTCGCCGCCTCCTCCTCTGCTCCTGCTCCTCCTCCCCTCCACCGGCCTCATCCTCCTCCTCCTCTGCTGCCTCTGCCTCCTCCACCTCCTCTGCTCCTCCTCCTCCTCCTCCTCCTTCTCCTCCACTGCAGCCTCATCCTCCTCCTCCTCCACCGGCGCTTCCTCCTCCTCCTCCTAGTCCGCTGCCTCATCCTCCTCCTCCACCGGCGCCTCCTCCTCCTCCTCCTCTTCCTACTCTGCTGCCTCCTCCTCCACCGCGGTTTGAGAGGTGCCTCAAGTGATTTCACCATCTTCCTTACCATTTTATTCTTTATATTTAGTTTCTATTGATTTTTGATTTATCTAGATTAGGTTTTATGGGTGATTCAACTGGCGCACGGTGGTATCATATTGATGTGAGGCTTGGGGATTGTAGTGGTTCCCAATATATTTTTTATTTTGGTATTTATTTATTCCTTTATTTCCTTGAAGTATCTTGTTTTTTATCTAAATTATACTCATATTCCTTCTCCTTTAACCTATATACTTATCCTATGGATTTTAAATAGGATGAATATAAATAAATAATGGATGAATGCCAATCGGTTGACAAAAGAGTATGAAGAAGGCATGAAAGAATTTATCAAGTTTGCAATAGATCATGCATGTGACTCTTCTCAAATCCTTTGTCCATGTTTACACTGTTTTTATTCAAAACAAATTAGTCCAGATGAGTTGGAAGAACACTTGATCTGTCACGGAATAGATCAAAGTTATACATGTTGGAATAAACACGGGGAAACAACGAATGTAGGTAGTAACTGGGGTGACACTGCGTTTTATGGATCATCTGATATGATTACAAACATGAACAATGAAGATGACCGTATGGAGGATGTGATTACAGATGTGAATGATGATGAAGATCGTATTGAGAAAATGACAAGGACCTTCGAAGATGAACTTCGTGATTGCCCAAAATTGTTTGAGAAGTTAAAAAGTTATGCAAAGACGCCATTGTATGCTGGTTGCACTAAATATACAGCATTGTCAGCCGTAATGAAGCTGTATAATTTGAAAGCAGATAACGGGTGGAGTGACGACAGTTTTACAAAACTACTTGCCCTCTTGAATGACATGCTCCCAGAAGACAATGAGCTCCCGAGCCGAACATATGATGCCAAACGAATGCTACGCTCTATGGGTATGATCTCTGAAAGAATACACGCCTTCCCGAATGACTGTATATTGTTTCGCAAGGACCACAAATCACTTAAAGAATGCCCAAAGTGTGGTGCTTCTAGATACAAGAAAGATGAATCCAGTCCTACTAAAGTTGTATGGTACTTTCCAATCATTCCAAGGTTTAGACGCCTATATGGAAGTGAGGAGACTGCAGAACAATTAACATGGCATGCAGATACAAGAATTAAAGATGGGATACTACGTCACCTGGCAGACTCTCCTCAGTGGAAGAGAATCGATCATAAGTATCCTGAATTTGGAAACGAATCGATAAACCTTCATCTTGCATTATCTATAGATGGAGTGAATCCTTTTGGTTTTCAAAGCAGCAGTCACAGTACATGGCCGGTTATGTTGATAAATTATAACTTACCACCGTGGTTATGCATGAAACGAAAATACATCATGTTATCTATGCTTATATCAGGACCAAAACAACCGGGTAATGATATTGATGTTTATTTAGCTCCATTGATTGAAGATTTGAAATTATTGTGGGATTCAGGTGTTACATTGTATGATGCTTACAGAAAGGAAGATTTCACTTTGAGAGTCATGCTGTATGGGACGATAAATGACTTCCCAGCGTATGGAAATTTGTCAGGATATAGCATTAAAGGAACTCAAGGTTGTCCCATTTACGAAGAAGGTACACAATCAATTAGGTTGAAACATTCATTGAAAACCGTGTTTCTAGGACATCGCAGATTTCTACCACGACGACATAAGTATCGTTCTTGGAAGACATCATTCGATGGAAGTTCAGAAGAATGTACAACACTGTCTCCACTAACAGGCGATCAATTGTTTGAGAAAGTTAAAAATTTGGACACTACTTTTGGTAAATAGGCTTCGAAAAACCTTACGAAAATCGGTTGGAAAAAGAGATAAATTTTTTTTGAATTACAATACTGGAATTGTCTGTATGTAAGAAATTTTATTGATGTTATGCATGTAGAAAAAAATGTATTTGACAGTGTTATCGGCACGTTGCTAAATACATCTGGCAAAACAAAAGATGGAATTAAGGCTAGGTTGGACATGGTTGAGATGGGAATACGAGAAGAGTTGGCACCAGTAAAGGGTGAAAAATGAACATTTCTTCCTCCTACTGCTTACACTCTTTCCAGGCAGGAGAGATATCAGTTTTGCAACTTCTTGAATGATGTAAAAGTTCCATAGGGGTATTCGTCAAATATCAGTAACCTTGTGTCAATGAGAGACTTGAAGTTAAAAGGTCTGAAATCACATGACTGTCATGTTTTGATGCAAAATCTCATTCTAATTGCTTTACGTTGAATTTTTCCCAAGAATGTCCGCCACACATTAACGAAACTGTGTTTCTTCTTCAAAGCTATATGAAGCAAAGTTATAGACCCGACGAAATTGCCAGCTATGGAAAAAGAAATTGTCGTCATATTATGTGAATTAGAAATGTTCTTCCCGCCTTCATTTTTTGATATGATGGTTCATTTGATGGTCCACTTGGTGAGAGAGATTTGACTATGTGGTCCTGTACATTACAGATGGATGTACCCCATTGAACGGTATATGAAGATTTTGAAAGGGTATGTCAAAAATCGAAGTCGGCCAGAGGGTTGTATTGCAGAGCGATATATTGTTGAGGAAGCCGTTGAATTCTGTACCGAATACTTGTCTGGTGTGGAGAGCATTGGCTTACTGAAATATCGTCACACTAGGCGGTTAGAGGGTGAAGGAATTTCTGGAAGAAAGGTTGTCACAATCAATATTACAGATCAGGAGCAGGCCCACCTTTATGTTTTGCATAACAGTTTGGACGTTGACCCATATGTTGAAATCCACAAATAAATTCTTAGGCAATTGAATCCATCAAGGGCTGAAAAATGGATATCAAATACACATAATCGACAGTTTATAGGATGGTTTCGAGATCATATTTTTAAGAAGTCAGATGAAAATCCAAAGTCTATTTCGGAACGAATTCGATGGCTAGCCGGAGGACCAAGTGTGTATGCATTATCTTAAAATGCTTATGTAGTTAATGGTTATACATTTTATACTAATGAACATGATGAAGACAGTACCATGAAGAATAGTGGGGTTACACTTGTGGCTGAAGCGATGCATGTTTCCAGTGCTAAGGACAGAAATCCAATTTATGAGAATATGTCATACTTTGGCATCATCAAACAAATATGGGAGTTGGATTATACAGAATTTCATGTTCCGATATTTCAATGCAAGTGGGTCGATAACAGGAGTGCTGTTAAAATAGATGATTTGGGATTTGTGAAAGTTGATTTCAGTAAGGAAGGGGAGAAAGACGAACCATTTATAATGGCATCACAGGAAATGCAAGTATTTTATGTTCCCGATCCCGCAAACCGAAACTGGTCAATTGTTCTGTTATCGACCAAAACAGCTGAAGGGTAAGATGAAAATTCAACGGAAGATGATCCTTTCATTGGGATTTCACAATCATTTCACAGTGGTCTCAATGTAGACGACGTTTTGTATGTCAGAGGAGACCACAATGAAGGGATATGGATAGTTGATAGAGGGGTCAAATCCCTTCAGCCTTTTAAAAAAAGGGAGTTCAATAATCAGGTTATTGATTTTTATTGTAATATAGATTGTGTTACATTATGTTATTATCTATTTTCTGCTGCTTTTATGTGATCTAACTTAAATTTTAAACCAGTTCTGCAGATAATGACTTCTTCACCTGCTGATGCACCCAATCCCGAGACACAACACATCTCTCAACCTGTTGCAGCTGGTCCCATTGCTGAGAGACAACAGGTCTCTCAACCTGTTGCAGCTAGTCCCACTGCTGACGTACAACAGGTCTCTCAACCTGTTGCAGCTGGTCCCACTGCTGAGAGACAATAGGTCTCTCAACCTGTTGCAGCTGGTCCCACTGCTGACGTACAACAGGTCTCTCAACCTGTTGCAGCTGGTGTCAGTGCCGAAGCTAGTGTTTTGGAGAAACATAATGATGATGCAGAAACTAAGGAAATGGTAGGCGATGAAACCCCAGCGACACAAAAAAAACAGGTGCACCGTAGTTTGACAGTTTTAGCAAAAATCCTTAAGGCAAAAGAAAAAGGCATAAAATTTGAGGTGGGATGGAATAAGCTAGGCCAGCATGTAAACCCCAACAACGCCATGTTTAGTAGCTACATTGGAATCGTCACTCGACAACGCGTGCCGATTGACGTAGAGTCGTGGCACCATGTTGTCAGCAGGTTGAAAACATTAATGTGGGAAGAGATTACGGTAACATTACGATATCATCTATTTAATTTATTAAAATAAAATAAAATATTGAAATATTGACTAACCCTTCATCATCTCTTGCAGAGTGCATTTATAGTAGATGTTTCGCACAAAGAATATGTTTTCAGACTGGCAGGAAGGATTCATAGAGGCTTTCGCACCATTTTAACAAAAAATCATCTGAAAGATGCCGAAGGGAAAATCAAGCCGCACCCGCCTCCTCTTTATGCACACTTGATATCCCAAGGAACATGGGATGCGTTTTGCAACCGTCGTGCGGAAAAGAATTTTCAGGTACATTGTGTTTGGTTACATGTTGTGTAGCGTTGCTTGTATTCATCACATTGATTGATAGGTTTTTATTTATGAAACAGAAAATGAGTGCTGGAAATAAAGAACGGGCAGAAAAACCAGCGTACCCCTACCGTAAAGCAAGGTTGGGGTACGCTTCAATTGAAAAACAATTGGTATGTATTTTAAAAGTACTATAATAATTTTATGTGACATAAAACAACACTGTAACCATGTTTCTCTTTTTATAATCAGATTGATGAAGAAAAATCTCAAGTCACTTCCATTCCACGCCATGTGCTATGGAAGGAGGCTCGTGTTAATAAAGAGGGGAAAATGATAGATGAAAACACACAAAAATTGTGGAAAACATGTGTAAGTATGACATAATATAAACTTGTTTTGGTTTAAATCACTATTACATAATGATGCTTACTTATTTTTTCATATTTTTTATTTGACATAGTCATAGGAAACATCAACACCCGCACCGGATGCAGACATACTTTCAACGGCCTTGAAACAGTCAGAACAGTATGGCCGCGTCAGAGGTGTGGGTTTTGGGGTGTCACCCAAGACATATTTTAAGAAAAAAACAAGAGGATGAACAAACTAAAGAATTTCATGTAATGAGAGATAGAGTAGCTACCCTTGAAGAACTAATCCAAACTCAGGGAGAAATGCTAAAGAGTTTGATGGAGGAGAGGCGAAGAGAACAAACAACTCAAGAACAACCCCCGCGAGAAGATCCACCCCTCACCAGCTTTGAGGCGAGCCATTCCCCTCAAAGACCTGACTTAACCGAGGTAATCAATGTTATAATATTCGTTTTTGTGAGATGTGAATCACATAGACACTGATACCTTTCATTTAATGATATTCTGCAGGGTGAAAATGATTGTGATTTATATCTGTCAACTCCCACCCATCGCCTTGTAGCGAGGGCTACGGTGTTCAATATGCAGAATGACACGCTACACTCCAAACCACTTACAACCGGTCATGTCAAAGTGTCGATTAACATAGCTAATGAGCCGAGCGCCGAGCTACCCGTGCAAAATGATGATGATGACATTCATACGGTGGAAAAAGATATTGGAACATTCGTTGCATGGCCGTCGAATCTTGTAAAAAAACACGTCGAGCAGGAGGTATTCATTTCCAGTTCATTTTTCAAGAAGAACCTTTAAAATTATATTATAAAATGGCTGAACCGATGAATGTTATTACAGAAGGATAAAATGGAGAAGCTAAAACGAAAGAGTGGCTCCAAGATTGGATCAACCAACCGATCAAAACGATCTACTGAGAGCACATTCACCCCACCCGTTCTATATCCACATTTAATATCATTGCAAGCTCATGTGGATACGAAAATGAAAGACGGAAAGAATCATACAATTTTTTGTAAAAAAGATATGTATGGAGAGGAAACAATGGATTTCGTTAGTGCAGACGCTATTTCTGAGATCATCACATACGACTGGCTAGGCGCCTCAGTTATAAATGTATACATGAGGTATGTTTTCATGATTTGATTTTACAGAAGTTGATATACTTTGATAATTATGGATAAATACATCTCATATTTTTCACAGGTGTATATATGAAAAACAGTTGAAGGGATTTTCCCATGAATACAAATTTGGACTCGTTAGTCCTCACACCATTTCTACACAACGAACAGAAATAGATTCTAATTTTCAGGCTGAATTGATGTCAAATCTGCTCAGAATGTTTCAAAGAAGAATTACGACTGACAGGCTCTTTTTAATACCAACGATGCAAGAGTAAAACTCCACATTTTAATCATATCAATTATATTTTCATTTCTATCAGTACTTATTTCTTTTTGTGTTTTTAGGGAACATTGGATGCTCATTGCAGTCAATTTGGATACTCCAAAGATTTATTTTCTGGATTCACTGCATGGATATCCAACTAACCGGCCACACATGATGGAGATTTTCAATTTGTAATACACTAGATCCAACATTTTAGAACTAAATATCTAGTTATATAATTTATATTATCTTTTAATGAGGATTTTGTTATGATAGGGCGGTGTATGAATATCGTCTAAAGGCTGGAATGAATCCAGGGCGTAAGGACGACAATACCCACAAGATCTACAAATGGAGAAGTATCTGGGTATATATAATTATATTTCACTATCCAAATACATATCAAAACAAATTACGTATTTTTCTCGATGTTTCTATAGTGTCCGAAACAAACAAATGACAAGGACTGTGGTTATTATGTTTGTAAATTTATGAAAGAGATCATATTTCATGGACAAACTAGCATCCCTGAAGAGGTATTTTTGAAAATAATTACTAATTTATTTAAAATAATTATTAATCCTTTGCGTATTTATAGTTTTTCAGTACTACTATGATTGTCGCAAAAGATCCTATTCAGAAGATGATATAAATGTCTCTAAAAACGAATGGGCAGCGTACCTGATCGAAGAATGTAAACAAATAGGACAATGAAGGTGAATTCCTAATACTTATGTTATCTTTATATGGTCATTGATATCTCCCTTTACACTTATTTAGCATCTATGATCTCCCTTTCTTATGTTTCATATCCTTAGATTAGTGAATTCCTACTACTTAGTTTGAAAATGAGATAAAATTTGGAAAAAAACACCAATGACATACGCCAAACCGAGCAAACACGTTCGGATTGTTTTGATACTTTAGTATAATGATCAACGAGTCATTTGTAACACATACGAATTGACTGCACCTCAATCCGACGCACGGTGTGACCGGTATGGCTAAAATTGTCTGATATCAGTTTGAAAATGACATGAACTTTGGAAAACAACACCAATGACATACGCCAAACCGAGAAAACGCATACGTATTGTTTTGATACTTTAGGAAAACGATCCACGAGTCATTTGTGATACGTACGAATCGAACGCACCTCAATCCGACGCACGGTGTGACCGGTATGGCTAAAAGTGTCTGATATCAGTTTGAAAATGAGATAAACTTTGGAAAACAACACCAATGACATACGCCAAACTGAGAAAACGCCTTTGGATTGTTTTGATACTTTAGTACAACTATCCACGAGTCATTTTTGACGTGTACGAATCGACCTCACCTCAATCCGACGCACGGTGTGACCGGTATGGCTAAAAGTGTCTGATATCAGTTTGAAAATGACATGAACTTTGGAAAACAACACCAATGACATAAGCCAAACCGAGAAAACGCGTTCGGATTGTTTTGATACTTTAGGACAACGATTCACGAGTCATTTGTGACGCGTATGAATCGACCGCACCTCAATCCGACGCACGGTGTGACCGGTATGGCTAAAAGTGTCTGATATCAGTTTCAAATTGAGGTAAACTTTGGAAAACAACACCAATGACATACGCCAAACCGAGAAAACACCTTCAGATTGTTTTGATACTTTATGAAAACGATCCACGAGTCATTTTTGACATGTACGAATCGACCGCACCTCAATCCGACGCACGGTGTGACCGGTATGGCTAAAATTGTCTAATATCAGTTTGAAAATGACATGAACTTTGGAAAACAACACCAATGACATACGCCAAACTGAGCAAACACCTTTGGATTGTTTTGATACTTTAGGACAACGATCCACGAGTCATTTGTGACGCGTACAAATCGACCGCACCTCAATCCGACGCACGGTGTGACCGGTATGGCTAAAAGTGTCTGATATCAGTTTGAAAATGAGATAAACTTTGGAAAACAACACCAATGACATACGCCAAACCAAGCCAACTCCTTTGGATTGTTTTGATAATTTAGGACAACGATCCACGAGTCATTTGTGACGCGTACGAATCGACCGCACCTCAATCCGACGCACGGTGTGACCGGTATGGCTAAAAGTGTCTGATATCAGTTTGAAAATGACATGAACTTTGGAAAACAACACCAATGACATACGCCAAACCGAGAAAACGCGTTCGCATTTTTTTGATACTTTAGTAAAATGATCCATGAGTCATTTTTGACGCGTACGAATTGACCGCACCTCAATCCGACGCACGGTGTGACCGGTATGGCTAAAAGTGTCTGATATCAGTTTCAAATTGAGATAAAATTTGGAAAACAACACCAATGACATACGCCAAACTGAGAAAACGCCTTCGGATTGTTTTTATACTTTAGTAAAACGATCCAAGAGTCATTTGTGACGTGTACGAATCGACCGCACCTCAATCCGACGCACGGTGTGACCGGTATGGCTAAAATTGTCTGATATCAGTTTCAAAATGACATGAACTTTGGAAAACAACACCAATGACATACACCAAACCGAGAAAATTCCTTTGTATTTTTTTTATCCTTTAGGAAAATGATACACGAGTCATTTGTGATGCGTACGAATCAACCTCATCTCAATCCGACGCACGGTGTGACCGGTATGGCTAAAAGTGTCTGATATCAATTTGAAAATGAGATAAACATTGGAAAACAACAACAATGACATACACCAAACCGAGAAAATGCCTTCGGATTGTTTTGATACTTTAGGAAAAATATCCAAGAGTCATTTGTGACGCGTACGAATTGACCGCACCTCAATCTGACGCACGGTGTGACAGGTATGGCTAAAACTGTCTGATATCAGTTTCAAATTGAGATAAACTTTGGAAAACAACACCAATGACATACTCCAAACTGAGAAAACGTCTTTGTATTGTTTTGATACTTTAGGACAACGATCCACGAGTCATTTTTGACGCATACGAATCGACCGCACCTCAATCCGACGCATGGTGTGACCGGTATGGCTAAAATTGTCTGATATCAGTTTGAAAATGACATGAACTTTGGAAAACAACACCAATGACATACGCCAAACTGAGCAAACGCATTAGGATTGTTTTGATACTTTAGAAAAAATATCCACGAGTCATTTGTGACGTCTACGAATCGACCGCACCTCAATCCGACGCACGGTGTGACCGGTATGGCTAAAAGTGTCTGATATCAGTTTGAAAATGAGATAAACTTTGGAAAACAACACCAATGACATACGCCAAACCGAGAAAACGCGTTCGGATTGTTTTGATACTTTAGGAAAACGATCCACGAGTCATTTGTGACGCGTACGAATTGACCGCACCTCAATCCGACGCATGGTGTGACCGGTATGGCTAAAATTGTCTGATATCAGTTTGAAAATGACATGAACTTTGGAAAACAACAACAATGACATACGCCAAACTGATCAAACGCATTCGGATTGTTTTGATACTTTAGGACAACGATCCACGAGTCATTTGTGACGTGTACGAATCGACCTCACCTCAATTTGATGCACGGTGTGACCGGTATGGCTAAAATTGTCTGATATCAGTTTGAAAATGACATGAACTTTGGAAAACAACACCAATGACATACGCCAAACCGAGCAAACGCATTCGGATTGTTTTGATACTTTAGGACAACGATCCACGAGTCATTTTTGATGCGTACGAATCGACCACACCTCAATCTGATGCACGGTGTGACCAGTATGGCTAAAAGTGTCTGATATCAGTTTCAAATTGAGATAAACTTTGGAAAACAACACCAATGACATACGCCAAACCGAGAAAATGCCTTCAGATTGTTTTGGTACTTTAGGATAACGATCCACGATTCATTTGTGACGTGTAAAAATCGACTGCACCTCAATCCGACGCACAGTGTGACCGGTATGGCTAAAAGTGTCTGATATCAGTTTGAAAATGAGATAAACTTTGGAAAACAACACCAATGACATACACCAAACTGAGAAAACGCCTTAGGATTGTTTTGATACTTTAGGACAACGATCCACGAGTCATTTTTAAAGCGTACGAATCGACTGCACCTCAATCTGACGCACGGTGTGACCGGTATGGCTAAAATTGTCTGATATCAGTTTGAAAATGACATGAACTTTGGAAAACAACACCAATGACATACGCCAAACCGAGAAAACGCCTTCGGATTGTTTTGATACTTTAGGAAAACGATCCACGAGTCATTTGTGACATGTACGAATCGACCGCACCTCAATCCGACGCACGGTGTGACCGGTATGGCTAAAAGTGTCTGATATCAGTTTGAAAATGAGATAAACTTTGGAAAACAACACCAATGACATACGCCAAACCGAGAAAAAGCCTTCGTATTGTTTTGATACTTTAGGAAAACGATCCACGAGTCATTTGTGACGTGTACGAATCGACCTCACCTCAATCCGACGCACGGTGTGACCGGTATGGCTAAAATTGTCTGATATCAGTTTGAAAATGACATGAACTTTGGAAAACAACACCAATGACATATGCCAAACCGAGCCAACGCATTCGGATTGTTTTGATACATTAGGAAAACGATCCAAGAATCATTTGTGACGTGTACGAATCGACCTCACCTCAATCCGACGCACGGTGTGACCGGTATGGCTAAAAGTGTCTGATATCAGTTTGAAAATGAGATAAACTTTGGAAAACAACACCAATGACATACGCCAAACCAAGAAAACGCGTTTGGATTGTTTTTATAATTTAGGAAAACGATCCACGAGTCATTTGTGACGTGTACGAATCGACTTCACCTCAATTCGACGCACGGTGTGACCGGTATGGCTAAAATTGTCTGATATCAGTTTGAAAATGTCATGAACTTTGGAAAACAACACCAATGACATACGCCAAACCGAGCAAACTCCTTCAGATTGTTTTGATAATTTAGGGAAACGATCCACGAGTCATTTTTGACGTGTACGAATCGACCTCACCTCAATCCGATCCACGGTGTGACCGGTATGGCTAAAATTGTCTGATATCAGTTTGAAAATGACATGAACTTTGGAAAACAACACCAATGACATACGCCAAACCAAGAAAACGCATTCGGATTGTTTTGATACTTTAGGAAAACGATCCACGAGTCATTTGTGACGCGTACGAATTGACCGCACCTCAATCCGACGCACGGTGTGACCGGTATGGATAAAAGTGTCTGATATCAGTTTCAAATTGAGATAAACTTTGGAAAACAACAACAATGACATACTCCAAACCGAGCAAACGCCTTCGGGTTGTTTTGATACTTTAGTAAAACGATCCACAAGTCATTTTTGACGCGTACGAATCGACCGCACCTCAATCTGACGCACGGTGTGACCGGTATGGCTAAAATTGTCTGATATCAGTTTGAAAATGACATGAACTTTGGAAAACAACACCAATGACATACGCCAAACCGAGAAAACATGTTCGGATTGTTTTGATACTTTAGGAAAACGATCCACGAGTCATTTGTGACGCGTATGAATCGACCGCACCTCAATCCGACGCACGGTGTGACCAGTATGGATAAAATTGTCTGATATCAGTTTGAAAATGACATGAACTTTGGAAAACAACACCAATGACATACGCCAAACCGAGAAAATGCCTTCGGGTTGTTTTGATACTTTAGTACAATGATCCACGAGTCATTTGTGACGTGTAAAAATCAACCGCACCTCAATCCGACGCACGGTGTGACCGGTATGGCTAAAATTATCTGATATCAGTTTGAAAATGACATGAACTTTGGAAAACAACACCAATGACATACGCCAAACCGAGAAAACGTGTTCGGATTGTTTTGATACTTTAGGACAACGATCCACGAGTCATTTGTGACGCGTACGAATCGACTTCACCTAAATCCGACGCATGGTGTGACCGGTATGGCTAAAATTGTCTGATATCAGTTTGAAAATGACATGAACTTTGGAAAACAACACCAATGACATACGCCAAACCGAGCAAACGCCTTCGGATTGTTTTGATACTTTAGGAAAACGATCCACGAGTCATTTGTGACGTGTACGAATTGACCGCACCTCAATCCGACGCACAATGTGACCGGTATGGCTAAAAGTGTCTGATATCAGTTTGAAAATGAGATAAACTTTGGAAAACAACACCAATGACATACGCCAAACCGAAAAAATGCCTTTGGATTGTTTTGATACTTTAGTACAACGATCCACGAGTCATTTGTGACGCGTACGAATCGACTGCACCTCAATCCGACGCACGGTGTGACCGGTAAGGCTTTTCATTAGATAAAGAATCAGTATTTATTAAATGAGATAAATCAATCAAAAACATATTGATTTTACATTATTCCCTTTCATTGTTATGAAAATGAAAACTTTTGAGTTTAAAATTTAATATTTTAGTTTCACATTTCCATATTAATGTATTCTTTCATATTCTGTTTTAATTTCTTTCATTATTGCATTACTAACATAATATTTGTTTTCTTATATAGGTGATTTTTTTCCTTGAGTTTGGATGCTTTGTTCGGCAACAAATACCATCGAGAGCGGATCATGGATATCAAAGGATGAAACATGAATGTTTATAACTGTTGTTGAATAATTGTAAATGTAACCATGTAAAACAATTTTTGAAATGTATATAGCAATGCGTTTTTTTTGTATTCATGATGTTAAGTAAATGTATATACCATTGTCAGTCAAAATATTGGGTGTGGGTGCTATGGTGTGCAGGTGTGCATGTGCTACTTTGTGCAGGTATTCTGGTGTGCAGGTGTGCAGGTACTGTTTTTTAGGTGCAGGCGTTGGGCCCTTTATCAGCGCTTTTTTAGCACTGATAAAGGAAACATTTAACAGCGCTAAAGGAGCGCTGATAAAGGAACCTGTATCAGCGCTCTGAGAAGCGCTGATATAGTTGACCTTTATCAGCGCTCCACTGTGCGCTGATAAAGGACCCCTTTATCAGCGCTCCTAGAAGCTCTGATATAGGGGACCCCCCCTTTATCTACGTCGGAATTAACAGCTCTTTTCTAGTGCTGTTAATGATGGTTTTTAGCGCTGATAAAGGCGCAGGTTGTAGTAGTGGTCCTTGAGATGGTCCTAGTGCTAGAGAGATTTGACCACCAGATCATCCACATAGAATTCCACCAACATCCCGAGGATCGGCTTGAATATGCGATGCATGGCCCACTGGTAGGTGGCACATGCATTCTTTAGGCCAAAGGGCATAACCTAGTAACAGAATGTACCTTAGGGTGCCCTAAAAGCTGTAGAATCCTCGTCCTTGGGGGTCATCTGGATATGATTATATCCAGAGTAACCATCCATGAAGGAGATGTCTTAGAACCCATCTGTAGCATCAATCAACAATTCTGTCACTAGAAGGGGAAAATAATCCTTCGGACAATGGCAGTTGAGATCTCGGAAGTCGATACAGACTCTGATCTGCCCATTCTTCTTCCTGACTAGCACGATGTTGGCTAGCCACTTGGGGTACTAGACCTCCTTGATGAAGTTGTCTCTAATGAGTTTGTCAACTTTGGCCTCGACCATGTCACCGTGAGAAGGGTGCATCTTTCTGGGAGGCTGCTTGAATCCACGATGATTCGCTAGAAGACTGAGGCAGTGGATAGATACCTAAGGATCTAGTCCCGGAATCTCGTTGTAACTCCCGGAAAATACATCACGGTGCTGTCTAAGGAAGCCTACATACTATCTCTTCTCCTCAAGGGACATAGAATCATTGATCAATGTGGGTCTCGGATCTACCTTGCTTGCGAGGTTCACCTGTACCAATTCATCGACTGTGGTGGAGACGCCTTCCTCAAAGGCATGCAGAGCGTCCTCTATATCCTCTTCTCTACTTATGGAGGGATCCTCCGTGGGAGAAGCTACCTCTAGGTTTCCCAGCCCCGATGGGAGGCTGGTACCAGCTTGTGCGGTAGTGGTTACTGCATCGGGGAACTCTGGAACCGCCGTGACCATACCTATGAAGGTTGTCGACCCGATCCCATCTGGTCTTTGGCCCAAGGGGGCACGCTTGACAATGTCAAAGAAGTAGTGGTGTGTCAACTGAAGCTGACTTATTCCAGACTGGCGAAACAGACAAGTATGACATACTATCATTGCCTTGAGTCGGACGTCCTGATACCTGATGGGAGTGGGAGGCTCCGGGATCACTGGAGCCTGGTTCATATAAGAATATGAAGTGATCTTCTAATGTTTCCTGGATTTGGGAGCACGATTCCCCCTTGTCCTGTAAATGACAAAACATTACCCCATATCGGGGGTTGTGGCCTCCAACTGATGGATCGAGAAGATGTAGGTGTCATTCAGGCCTGCCCAAGGGTTGGCCATAATGGTGACAGGCTCAACTTCGCTTGCTTGGAGTTGTTTATCCTTGCTCTTGTAATAGCCATCATCCAAGTAGCGGGCTTCACATGAGGAAAAAAGAGATGCATCACCTTGGAGTACGTCCACTCGACCATTAAGGGAGTACTTGAGGCATTGGTGATACGATGAGGGGACCACCGCGTGCAGGTGGAGCCATGGCCTACCCATCAATGCATTATACGCGGTGTCTTGAGAGGCAACCATGAACTCGGTGATGGAAATTAGGCCACTGAAATAGGTCTTCAGATGGATCTTTACAATCGGTGTCTGCTATATCCTGTCATATCCCTGGATCCTTAAATCAGAGGGAGTCAGGTTATCTTCAGATAAACCTAGCTTCCACAGTGTCCGCATCGGGATAAGGTTGATCCCGGAGCCGGTGTCAACGAGTCAACGATGAACTTCCACACCGTTAAATTGGCTGGTGATGTACAGCGGGCGGATGTGCCCCTGTATAAGAGATCCTTCATCCTCTCCGGAGAACTAAATGATGGCCTAACATTCAGTATCCTCAATTGCTTCAGCATGGAAAGCCTCTGTAGATTTTATCTCCGTCTCAAACTGGAGGGGGCTATTTAAAGCCTTGGCGAGTGCTTCGTGCATATATGGCGATAGGCGAAGGGCTTCAAGGATGGAAATCCTTGATGGGATGCTGGCGAGGTTCTTGAGAACATCATACTTCTGTGCCAGGCACGAACTTCTGCTTATAGCAGGCCACTCTGTGATGGAAGGCATGGCGGGCCTTGCCGGTGGCTAACTAGTACTGGGAATATCCTGCTGATTACTAGTCGAAGCTTGGAGAGTAGCAGCCCGATGAGGACCGGATGGCTGAGATCAGCCTATGGCTATGAGAAGCTGGTTGTGGCATGACCGAAGTGGCTATTCCTGATCCAGTAGCACAAATGGTGGCAAAGGCGATCCTGATGACATCGGATGAAGAGGTTGTGCGTGCTGAGTTCTGCGTTGGGCCTACTATCTGGCCTCAGCGGCATGCACGACCTGGATGGAGGTTCCAACTAACGTGCCCCGACAACCCATATAGTCTCAGCTTTGATGACGTTGGCGTCGTCTGGGGACGTTGGGGAGGTTCATCTGGCGCTCCCCCTCGTCGGGAGTCATATAGAGATTTACCAACTCGATGGTGTTAACCGAAGCATACCCTTGGCTATCACTTGACAAATCATCCACCACTGGGTGGATCCTGGGGGGAATGCCCATATCAGAGGGAATTAAGTCACCGAGAGTGTAGGAAGATGATGGTATTGGCAGGGCGTGTTACTTCTTCTTGTGTCGCCGATGCTTGCTCTTTTGGGAAGAGGTCAGATGAGATGATGATGTAGAGTTGGTGGCCACAGCTTCTGAAGGCTCTAGCTGATTCAGGAATGCACGGATGATTCCATGGGCATGGGTTAACATCTTATGAGCCATCCAATCATTATACTTCTGGGACCCACGGTCAGCAACCTGCTGCCACTCACCTTCGCTATCGCTACTGCTATCTGATCTCACAAAGACACTCGCCACTTGTGTCGGGGCCGGGCCCAACCTGACTATGTTATTTTCAATCTGGTCTTGGATCCAGTACTTGAACACATATCATTGCTTGATGTTGTGCCCTAGGATCCATTGATAAGGTCATTAGTTGGGGAGATCAGTGAGATGTGCCTCTTCTGGCTTTTGGCACTCAGGCAGTCATACAATTCTCTGCTCTAAGGCACTGCAGAAGTATCCAGGGACCTGGGCTTCGTCGAACGAGTAAGTATTATTACTTTTATCTGGAAAGGGGGATCTAGGAGCCTAACCCTGATGGGGGGCCAGAGGAGTCTGCGGAGGAGGCGGAACTTGATTATCTCACCTAGGCGGTGGTGGGGCGTTATGCAGGGGCGCCTACCGATTCTGAGGACGTTGTTGGGCTGGATGCTACGCTCGTGGTGGTGGACCTCTACGGGGCTATGGAGCTGGCTATACTAGTAGAAATTCCAGTTGCCTGGGGACCTCTATCTGGGCCACCGCGGTAGGCTCGGCTCTGGCATCCCTCCTTGTTGGGATCATAGGGGGAAGCGGACGTTCCTGACTGGCCTGTTGCATGGATTCTTTGAGGTGATGAGCCTTATCCGAGAAGTCTCAAAACCCTCCGGGATAGTTCTCAGTAATCAGAGAGGGAACCAGTTTCGTCTTGACTTTTCCCACACACATCGTCATTAATTTCTCCTGAGTCAGTGGCATGTCAAGGGAGTATGTGAGCCCCTTCCACCAGGCGATGAAGTCCGCGACTCACTCATCGGGCCTTTTCTTGCACCTAAAGAGGTATGCGATGTTCATCTTCTAGGTGGTAGTGCTGAACTGGTAAGGGAACTACCTGCGAAGGTCTTCCTAGCTAGTCACGGATCCAACGGGGAGCTGGTTGTACCAAAAGAATATCGGCCCCTCTAGTGTCTGAACAAAACAGTGGAGCTTGGTAGCCTCCTTCTGTGCTGGGGTCCCTAACATATGCACACACCTTGAGTTAAAGTGGGCCAGGTGCTGTGGCCAGTCCCCCATCCCGTTAAAGGGGGAGAAAGTGGTATTTCCAAATCCCGGGGGTGCTGGCATGGCATCCACCCATGCCAGGTATGGCTTGCCATCAGGTGGGATGGCCACCTATCTTGTTTCCAAGGCCTCAAGGAGGGTGATGAGAACCACCACTAGATCGTCTGGACGTGTTTCCCTGTCCTGATAGGGATCCCTAACCACGAGCGCATTACCGGGCTCTTCAATGCGGTAGCCAAGCTCAGCGGCCCATGGATAAGCTGGTGGAGCAACCCTTGGGGCTGCCGAAGGAGCCCGAGCGGGGTTCCTTGGATTTTCACGCTGTTCGGGAGGGTTCGGAGAGACATACCATGCCCTCTTGCCGTAAGAACCGGCCTCTACCCTTTCTACATGGATAAGATGTCCAGGGTTACCCTGGGGCAATTTTCCAGGGAGAAGTTGTTGTGTCCCTGCTGTACTGGCCAAGGGTCACCATAATCCAGACATTGTTCCGCTACGCATTCGTCCAGGAGTTCATCAACCAGTTTCTTATGCTCGGTAAGCTGTTGGTGCAGCGTGGCCTTCTCAGGATCTTCCTATGTCTTCTGCACTAAGGCAGACGGGTTGGAGTGTTTAGTGACACCAATTTTCTCCTTACCCTTACCAAGATTCTGGCTGAGTACCAATGCCTCGGTGGGTGGAGGGAGACGTAAGAGGTTCCTCTAGTGGTGAGTAACTCTCCCCGATGGCTCCAGCAGTGGGGGAACTTCCTCAGGGAGGTGGTTCACATCAATAATTTCTAGCTCGTTTTCCCCTCCCGACAGATCGGTCATGTTGAATGCGACTCTTTTCGAGGGTATGTCCTCGACGTCGCCAAGTGAGTTGGGTTGCTGGTGAATAGCACTGAAGAGGAGGGAAGAGTACTGCCCCCAGCCACAGATTTGTGCGTGGGGGGTAGCCTTCTCAATATCTTTGCGGAGTACATGGAAACTCTGAACGCATTGCTGTTGAAGCGCCCTGTGGTGGCCTGGGGACTCAGGGTGTTGGACCGCAGGGAGTGTGGCCAGGTCAACCAGGTGGAATTGTTCGCCGATGTCTTCAAGGTGCTCTTGGCTCCTAGGATAAGTCACTCACTAGTGTAGAAGACAGAAGTGAGTCACCCAGAGGGTCCGGAAGAAACATTCGAACTCCCCCAGGGTGAGCGATTCTGGCGTACCAAAATTTGAACCTGCGACCGGCCAAAACTTCTCATGGAAGTGGCCCGCTGTGAGGATGGGCCAGAAACTCCTCAGCTCAGATTCAAGGTCTGGCCCTTGATTGACCCACTCGTCAATTGGGGGTGGCTGAGGAACCAGCAGTGGCACTGAGGTAGGCCACTGGACCGGTGGGCTGTCCGGTGGAGAATACAGCAAGCGGGCTGATTGGCTAACGAATCATGGGCTGTCCTCTGAGGGTTGCACCGACCTGGCCGCCATATCACGATAGGATGGACCGGTGACCAAAGCTCCTGACACATCATCAGCATCCGCCGAGGGTGTGTTATGTCATGGCTCTTCTGCCATTGGCCCCCAAAATAGCTCTTCGTAGCCTCCATCCAAGACAGAGGGTGCTTCCGGAGACGTTGGTGGTGACTGTGCGGTCGGTCCCTGGGGACATGCCAAGTTCTCATCCTCCTGGATATAACTTTAGAGGGAGGTAGGGATCATATGGATCTCGCATTCGGTTATTACAAGGCTGATGCGCCTCATTCCTACCTCATCCCTTGACTCAGAGGATTGAGAGGAGGGCTCCCATGATGAGTTGCACTCCACTTCAGAGTCTGAGAAGTGGACTGGTCTGATTCATATCCGGCCTTCCCCATAATTCCTCTTGCGGCGGTAACAACCCTCCTTCCTACCCCTGGGTGGATCCTTGGGACAGGGCTGACTTTCGACATGAGGTCCTCTGGCCGCACTAGTGCTGGGGTGGAGAGGGTTTCCACCCGAGAAAGCCGGGGTGCGAGGAGCACCGAGACAAATGTCGAAAGGGACACGGGGAGGACCTCCATGTTGGACGTTGGTGAAGTGGGGTTGGACTCCACCTCTCCGATTTCTGGGGCGAGGAGGACCTTCTCTGATTAGCACGGGGACATGGTGAGGACCTCCATGTTGGCAACCGACCGAACATGAAACGTCTCCATACTCGTAGTCCGCGGCAGAGGGAGTGACCCCGTACCCAGCGTAGTGAGCACGGGAGAGACCCTCATACAGAGTGTTGTTGTCATGGGGAAGACCCTTACTTGGACTAAAGGTGGCACGGGGCATACCTCCAAGCTGAGGTTTGAAACAGGGAGGGCCCTCACCTTCCGTAGTGGTGGCACGGAGCGAGCCTCCGCGTGGGGTGGCACCGCTTCGGATTGGTCTGCGGTAGCCATCACCCACATCGACGACCGAGAGAGTCGACCCAGCCTGCCCGTGGAGCCGTTGGGGCCTCGATCCAGGTCGGGCGTGAAGCTGATCCTACTCAATGTATGCAGAGAGTTGGAGGTATGAGTCAGTGGTGGCTCGGGCCATAGTAGTCGCTGACGTTGACGCCCTATGGAGAGCGTCCTCTTCCGCTCACGCCCGATGCTGGCATCGGGTCAGATGGACTAGAGACAGTGGTTCAGGCATCTGGATTTCCTGCTCCTTGGCTCAGGGAACCAAACAGTGGCGCTGACACGGCCTGGTCGGAGCCCTCACTGGGAGCCCTTGAAGCGGGGCCCCGATTGGTCTAGCCCGAATATCCCATACCTAGTCGGTGTAGGGGAGGGAGCTGTCAAGGCGTTTTGG
This sequence comes from Viscum album, assembly GCA_963277665.1. Classification (NCBI taxonomy): domain Eukaryota; kingdom Viridiplantae; phylum Streptophyta; class Magnoliopsida; order Santalales; family Viscaceae; genus Viscum; species Viscum album. The sequence continues at coordinate 859,774,379 of OY728145.1, forward strand.
GGAAAAACTCCCGAAACAATTGAATGTTGGGGTGGGGATCAGTGGCTCCCTGTACGGCCCTAGGGGTGGCGTTGACGGTGAGGCATAGCTGCCTCGAGATCCAAGCAGGCCATATCCCTGGTGGGGATGACCCCCTCCTTCTCATACCTGCATACAAGGTCATTAATTACCCTTCGCTGGATAATCTTTGATGGGTAGATGGGGCGTGGGAACCCAGTGGTCGGGGCGGTCGAAGCCTTCATGTAATAGGTAGAACCGCATAGGGTAGCTGCATCGATATTGCCCCTACCCCTGCGCCGGTGGGTAGGTTATCGGGCTCTGGATGCATCAATTTAGTTCCTGAAAGTAGGGAGATGAACTCATTAATACTTCTAGGAAAAAAATCGACAACCAGTACCCCAACGCTATTCCTTCTTCCATGGTCGGCAAGAGGGATCCACGCAGACAACATCGCAGAACGGAATTCTCAACGTCCCGACTATCCCAACTTCTAGGGAGTTTCACGTCAGGCCTGTTTAGTGGGACCTGGTACCAGATGACATGTTAAACCACTGATGCCCTAAATTCTACTAGCCTCCATGCTGAGGAGAATCGATTCACGTTGGTTTCACCATTTCTGTTTCTGACGCTTTTGCCAGGGTGCGCGCATCCGTCACGTAGAGGATGCGCTGATGTTACCCCACATTCCTGCTTTCTAGAGGCGGGCGGTATCCCCTCCTTATTCAAGGATGTCAGCTCCTTGATCGAAACGGGATGATGGGATGTCATTTCTTCCTTCTGTGGATTCCTCCTCAGAGCTCGTCACCTATTCTAGGTCTCCCTCATAGATTTAAGACGTAGTTCATGAAACTCTTCTTGGCACCATATCTTTATGGACACCAGTTAATTATGCCGCTTCTGTTAGGATGTTCCAAGGAGTCCGATCAGGGCAGCAACTTTCGGTTAGAAGAGTAGTCACATTGGGGCATCACTGGCATGTCTTGATGCTGGGGAATTGGCATGTCTTTCTTCTGTCCCTTATTATAGGGATTCTCAAGGGTGCGGAAGCCCGAGGCATCCCACATCAGACATGGGGAATTGTATGCCATGGGAATGTATCTGAGGTTTTCCTCAACTTCCCATGTTTAACATAGGGTATACTGCAAGTTTAACATCCAGCGGAGATGGATCGGACTGATCAAAACACTGGTTAGAGTGGATCAGATGGGTGCAACCCCCAGAGGGGACACCGAGGTTGGGGCTGACACGTGGGTGGCTTCCTGAATTCTGTTAAATGGAATGGGGTATGTGATGGAATGATCTCACCGAGACGTGGCATCCTGGGTAAGGATCAGGATGAATGATGGATTTGGGCTTGAGCCTCAAAGAGACTTCCTACATACCCCCATGGTGGGGAATCAAAGTCTGGGTAGTTCGATGAGACGATGGGACACCTGAGGAGGCGACCCATTAAAATGGACACATAAATGGGACCCAGAGGAAGTGGAACCTCCGGGTTGGGGAAGGAGCTTCCCGAAACACATGGGCTCGAGGGAGAGACCAAGATGAGACATGGGCATTGGGATTAAACCTCGTTAAGGTTTCCTTCGTATCCCTATGGCGGGGAATCAGAGTCCACATAGTTTAGGATGAATTGGGGCTTACACTCTGAGGTGGCCCATGGTGGTGGGGCTTGAACCTCATGGAGGTTTCCTATGTATCCCTGTGGTGGGGAATCAAAGTCCACGTAGTTCGGGATAGATTGGGGCTTACACTCTGAGGTGGCCCAAGGTAGTGGGGCTTGAACCTCATAGAGGCTTCCTACGTATCCCCGTGGTGGGGAATCAAATTCCACGTAGTTCGGGATGGATTGGGGCTTACACTCTGAGGTGGCCCAAGGTGGTGGGGCTTGAACCTTGTGGAGGCTTCCTACGTACCATGCCTTAGCACGGATCAAAGCCCCCATAGTTTGGGATGGATTGGGGATTAAACTCTAAGGTATCCCAAGGTGGTGGGGTTGGAACCTCATGGAGGCTTCCTACGTACCATGACTTATCACGCAACAAAGTCCCCGTAGTTTGGGATGGATTGGGGCTTACACTTTGAGGCAGCCCAAGGTGGTGGGGATTGAACCTCGTGGAGGATTTCTACGTACCATTCCTTATCACGGATCAAAGTCCTCGTAGTTCGGAATGGATTGGGGCTTACACTCTGAGGTGGCCCAAGGTGGTTGGGCTTGAACCTTGTGGAGGTTTCCTACATATCCCCATGGCAGGGAATCAAAGTCCACATAGTTCAGGATGGATTGGTGCTTACACTCTAAGGCAGACCAAGTTGGTGGGGCTTGAACCTCGTGGAGGCTTCCTACGTACAATGCCTTATCACAAATCAAATTCCTCGTAGTTCGGGATGAATTGGGGATTACACTATGGGGAGGACCAAGGTAGTGGGGCTTGAACCTCGTGGAGGCTTCCTATGTACCATGCCTTAGCACAGATCAAATTCCCTGTAGTTCGGGATGGATTGGGGCTTACACTCTGAGGTGGCCCAAGGTGGTGGGGCTTGAACCTTGTGGAGGCTTCCTACGTACCATGCCTTAGCACGGATCAAAGTCCCAGTAGTTCGAGATGGATTGGAGATTACACTTTGGGGTGGACCAAGGTGGTGGGGCTTGAACCTTGTAGAGGCTTCCTACGTACCATGCCTTAGCATGGATCAAAGTCCCCATAGTTCGGGAATACAACTTAATGTCATGCAGGATGAGGGTTCTTGGTAGTTTAACGTCCTGCAGCTTGGATGGGGGCATTTGGGGCTTACGCTCTAAGGTGGCCCATGGTTTTTCATGGTCGGTGATCACTCTAAGATCACAGGAGTCATGATCGGTGTGAGAAACAAGAGCTAGCAGAGACCTGACGATCACGTCATGAAGGGTACGTCCATGGGAAATTAAGAGGGGCTTACGCGTTGAGCGACCCAAGGTGTCGGGACTTACTCCAGGATGGAGGCTTGAGGGAAAAAAAGCGTAGCAGGAGAGGGATTTGGGACCGAAGAAAAGAGGATCCCCATTCTCTATTACGCCTTCCGCTGGCCTTGGGGATCGAAGATGAAAGGAGGAGAACCATTCCCCCTCATGCCCTTGGCTGGATTTGGCGCCGAGGGAGTGGGGAGGAACAGGGGCACTGCCTCCTGCAAGAAAGGTTAGGGGCTTACACCAAGGTGGATGCCCTTCCCCGCAGACAAACGCCACTCCAATAAGGAGGATATCATCCCCTATGAGGGGTGATCCCATCACCATGGAGACGAGTGATCATGAAGAATTTCGGGGGCATGGGGCTAAGTCACAGTTTAACGTAATGTGTTGAGGATGAGGTGCTTGGCAATTTAACGTCCTGAAGCTCAGACAAGGTGGGTTTGCTCCGCACCCCTAGGACTTACATGACTGGTACCCTCTGCTCCTTGTGGGAGTGAAGGCATCGGAAACACCACGGTGAGGGGGTGTCGTGGAATGAACCATCGAGGGGTCCACGTTAGCGTGTCTATGCGAAGAAGCAATAGCCATTATCATGCCTATGTGAAGAAGCATGAGGTGAAGCAACGCAACGGGAAGAAATTTCCAAGGGACTTTGAAGTTACTTCATACAAGACTAGAAGGTCGTACGGGAAAACTATGTATGACGCGGATGCTTGGGGAGCACAAGACACCTGCGAATGGCACCCAGAAGAAGGGCATCGGGAGCTCACGTAAGGGGGCGCCCGGGGAGCACCGAGGTGAAGGGCCCCGGGGAATTGCGCGCTGCCCTTGAGGTTCGCGCAAAATAAAGGGACCCGGCGTGAAAATCCCTGGGCTATCACGAAATCGCAGATGCATGCGCGTAATTGGGGGGGTAGAGGTTTTACGCGCAAGGATAATGAATTGCATGCAAGTGACAGAGGTCACGCACAAGGAAAAGGGGTGAGTGCAATGGAAGGATTTGCGCGCAATCGGTCGGCCTGCGTACAATGGAAGGAATTATGCACAAGCGGAAGACCCCGAAGAGAGTGGAATTATGTCTAAGACAAATGGGATCTTGCGCAAAGGTGGACCCCGGGGTGACTTGACATGAAAAGAACCGTACCTGAAGGCCATATTGCGCGCGTGTGGAATGCCGATTATAAGCACGAGTGCCAGTTCAGATTCTTTAGCCCCAAAAAGGAAGGGATTCACCTTCTATTTATAGGTGATCGGGGGCGCGAAATATGGGTCGGCGCAAAATAATTGCACGAAAGAGGTGGAGGTGTGAAATGTCAACCGCACAGGGCGCGGGCGTGAAATTGTTTCGCGCCTGCGCCGAGGACTCTTCGCAAATACCGGGACTTTCCGCGCGGGACACATTTTTTCACAAACTTCACCATTTTTTCGTGCAACACCTCCGGCCCCCCCAGACAGGGTCTCTGGGTCCGAATATGAATTCTCTTTGTCGTTTCAAAACTTTCTTCAACACCTAATCACTTTTTGGCGTCTACAATTATCTATCCATATAACTACATTTATGAATATTTTCATATAATTTCAAGGTTCTCATCATAGTTGTAAACTGTTATGACCTTATAAATGTGACAGATACTCTATGAAATTATTAAATTAAAATCATATAGAACAATGAACAATATGTACCAAGATATTTTATTAATATTAAAATCATTAAATATACATGTAATCAAAGTAAAAACACTTGGACCTTGAACACAAACTCCAAAAAACTTCTACTTTGAATAGATCCAACTGCCTACAACTTTTAGTCCACTAGACCTCACATGATAATCATGTTTCTGTTGAGTTAAGGATTTAGTCGAGGGGTCTTCCATGTTGTCTTATGTGGATATTATACTCATTTTGAATTCTCCTCTTTGATAAAAATACCTCAAAAGATGATACATCCAATGTATGTGCTCTTTCTACTAATGTGACCTTGTCTCTTTAGAAAGGTCCACTACTGAATTATTATCACAATAGAGTGTGATTGGATATTTACTTCTTGGCACTACATCAATATCTTAAATGAAGTTTGGTATCCAAATTGATTCTTTAGTTTCCTTAAAATCCACAATATAATTAAACTCTTCTATATAATCTGTGACCATATCCTGTTTTGAGCTCTTTCATCTCACAATACCTCTATATAGAGTGAAGATGTATCTCTTCTATGATTTCATATATTTTTTATCTATAATTAAACTATAATTTTCATATAATCTAATTAATAGTTCCTTATCTTCTCCATAAACCCATAACATATCCTTATTATTCCTTGGATACTTAAGGATGGTCTTGACTACTATCCAATAGTGGTCACCTAGGATAGTTTGATATCTTATTATCACACTTAAGGCATACTCGACATCTAGCCTAGTACATAGCATAACATACATGACTAATCCAATCATCGATGAATATGGAATCCTTTCAATTATCTATCTTTCTTCATTTTTCTGAGGACACATTTCCCTATAAATATTAATTCCATGTGACATTGGAAAAAAAATCATATCCTAGATTGTGCCATACTGAATATATTTAATATCTTGTCAATATATATACCTTGAATTAGGTCGAACAACCTATTGGATCTATCATAATGGATATTGATCCCAATATTATATACTGCCAATCTTATATCCTTTATGGAGAAGAAATTATTAAACCAAGCCTTAACAATTGTAAGACTGGTATCTTGAATCTAATAACTAATATTTCATCAATACAAAATATTATGAAAATGATATCAATCCTAATAAACTGCTTATATACACAAGTCTCACTTTCGGTATTTATGAAAACAAATTCTACTATAGCCTCATCAAAACAAATTTTTCATGATATGGATGATTTTTTTAATCAATAAATATGGATTATTTTAATTTGAAAACTTTTTTATCATCCTTTGGAGTCACAAAACCTTTAGGTTGTGTCATATAGGCATCTTCCTAAAGGTTCCCATTAAGGAAGGCTATCAAAACATCCATTTTCCAAATCTCGTAATCTTGGAAGGTCGTAATCGAAAATATAATTCTAATGGATTTCATCATTGTAACTGGTGAAAAGGTTTCTTCATAGTTAATTCCTTGATTATACTTAAACTCTTTTGAAACAAGTCATTCCTTATAGGTATTTAATTTCCCATCCACATCCAAATTCTTGTTAAATACCCATTCAAAACCAATGTAATTTACATCCATTGGAGGGTATACTAGAATCCATACTTGGTTTTGGTACATGGAATCCATTTCAAAATTCATGGATTCTTTCTACATGGAAACATCTATGCCACTTACCTCTTCCTTGTAAGTTATAGGATCATTAATATAAACTAATAATGATCCACCATCCTTGATGACTAAAAACATACTATTTTGGTTCTATAACCTCTCTTGTACTCCTAAATAGTACTTGTATCTCACAAACATCTTCTACCATGAATGTTTTTTGAATCTGTTCATATTCCAACTCTTGTGTATCTTGATCATGGACTTCATTGAAGTCTATATCTCTCACAATATCTTCTTTGGATATATGATCCTTCTCAAGTAATTTGGACATTTTTCAACCACTTACTTTTTATTTGAAGTATTTTATAGGTAGTATCCCTTTATTTCATTAGGATATCCTATAAATATACATTTTTTTCCTCAGGGTGAAACTTTGTTACTGGAAGAATCCTTAACAAATGCTTAAAATCTCCACACATGTAAGTTCAACAACAATAGTTTCTTTTCATTCCATAAATGGTATGGGATACCATATACTGCTTTAGTTGACACTCATTTTAGTATATATGTTTCTTTTTTGTAATGTGTATCCCTAAAAGGATAATAGAAGACTTGCATGACTCATCATTGATCTCACCATCTCCAACAAGTGGTGGTTCCTCTTTTTACTTACACCATTCCATTGAGTTGTATAATGAAAAGTGGGCCGGGATAGAATCCCAAACTCCCATAAATAATCAATGAATTCTTGATTAAGATATTCTCTACCATGATCTGAGTGTAGGTTCTTAATAATCATACTAAGATGGTTCTCAACTTCATTATTTTATTCCTTGAATCTCTCAAAGTAATCTAACTTATACCTCATCAAATAGACATATCCATATATATTTAAATCATTAGTAATTTTTATGAAGTATGAGTACCCACCCCTTGATTCAATATGAAATGGTCCACACACATCGGTATAAACTAATCCAAGAATCTCATTGGGCCTTTCACATTTTCCCCTAAATGGGGATTTGGTCATTTTTCCTTATAAACATGTGTGACATACACCCATTGGTCTTAGTTAAAAAGATTATAAATATCCATCTTTGTGTAATATAGTAAAACTCTTTTCATTTACATCACTTATCTGATGATGCCAAAGTTTGGTGTGGTGTGAGTCATGTGAAGTAGTTTTTTTTATCGATTTTCATTACTTGGTTTGTTTAATACAACGTATAAAGACCATTATTTAAATGTTTATTACCATAACAAATTCTATATTTATAAAAAAAACATTTATTCCCCAATTTGAAAATAAATCCATTTTTATCAAGTTTGGATATAGAAATAATGTTTTGGTAATAGATGGGACATAATAAAAAATCTATTAAAATCAAGATCATTCCAGTTGGCAATGTGAGGTGGTAGTCATTGATAGTTACAGTAGAAAGTTTAGCACTGTTGGAAGCTTATAGATCTACCTCCCCTTGGTCAATATTTTTTAATATAATTGGTTCCTATATTTTAACACATATGTGAGAATGCAAATAAACATCTAATACCCAATTCATAAAAATAGATAAATTGAAATCAATAACAAACACATTTGAAACTACCCATTACTTCTTAGGCTGGGTGTAGTTTTTCTTCTAATGGCCCTTCTTTCCGCATGAGAAACATACAACATCATAATCCCTTTATTTCTACTTGATCTTCGTCTTCAGAGAATTTCATGAAGAATATTTTTTATTAGATATCTTATATTTCACTTTTTTTTGTTCACCCTAAGGATAGAAGGATTTTCATTCTTCATATATTTAAAAACTTAGAGAAGAAGAGTTAACAGATCTAGAAGATACTTCTCAATAGTTTGAATATTAAAATTTACAACCAAACTAGATAATATCAATGGTAGTGATTCAAGAATGAGATCAATGTGTAGTTCTTCATGGATTTTAAACCTTAGAACTTCTAAGTGCTTAATGGAGCCAATTATCAGGAAAATGTGAGGCCCAATTGGAGTGCCCTCCTCAAGCTTACTCTGAAAGATTGATTTGGAAATCTCAAATTGTTCTTGTATTTTTATCTATTAATATAAAACACAAATATTCTTGATAATGGTATAAGAATCAAAAAAAATTGGGACTTAATTAGTTCACTAGATATAGATGATAGCATCAAACATTAAATTTTGATCGTGTCATTCAATGTTTTTTCATAGATAAGGAACTCTTCATCACTCACATCCTCTATAAGAGAATCAAGTAATGAGGATTCTATCACATAATATTTTCATTCATAGAACAACTCAACTCGAAGGAATCTGAACCAATCCTGGAACTTACTGTCAGTGAGGAGATGGCCTTTCTCTAGTATTGATCATAGGGATATTGTGGGTGATAAACTTTCCATATATTCTATAATTATAAAAGATCATATTATTAGTACTTTTCCAGATTTCAATTTATATGATACATAATAATAATTAATTTTATTAAGTTTCCTGCAATTTTACCAAGTCTTATCATCCCTCACCATTCAAATTGGAATGTCCCATCACATGAGACATTCTAGTGAAAGGGATATATATTTACCTTCTTTATGATCCAAAATTTGGGCATGAAAATAATGATAAGGTATTTAGGTAGGAGGTCTTACCAAATACAATCTTTTTATTACTTTATCCATTGATTGGACTCCCCAATCTAGAAATCCTAACTAGGATTTCCTCAACACTTACCTCTAAGTTTTTATTGAAAAAACTTTGGCTGTTAAATTCAATAAAATTTTGGTTAAGTCAACCCAAAACTCTTATGAGAACTCCTCAGTAAAAGAAAGTTTACAAACTTTGGTCATTGAAACACTTAGTTCTATGGTTTCATTCCCAATCAAGTAATGGAAGGCTTATTTTGACTTAATATTAAGTTGAGGGATTTTAATTTGTTATGTGTAAATATTTCTTGTTTTATATTTTACATGTCTTGTTGATATCAAGTGAAGTTTACTAAAGTGATCAACCATGTTTTTTATAAAACATTTATGCATAATACATTTATTTATATTTCATATTTGTGCATTAATTCATTTATTTATGTGATCATAGTATTCCATCTATAAAATAAATAATGTATAAGATATAAATAAATAAATAAATAACCTAATCACAAGCTTATCGTATGGTTTATTTATTAAGAAGACAATAAATCAACCTATGATAAAGGGAAAAACTCTTTGTGTTGGTCTTGGCATGGGTTGTAACTCAACATGTCCAACTGTGTATCACATGGGTTGGATTCATCTTGGTTCTATCTTGAACCACCTCCACATGCCTTAGTATACTCCACTTATTACAAGTATTTATAACTCATATTCTAGTGAGGGGAACCAAAATATTGGATGATGGTATTACATAAAAAACCTTAGATATGGAGGTCCTATGTAATAATGGAGGGAGGTATGACACACAAACCATCATTTTAATTTAATCATTAATAATTGAAAACCCATTTAATAAATTAAATTAAATTAATCCAACACATACATAGGTCTTTTTCATGCTCATGAGCAGTCATTATTAAAAAAATTAAGGCATATTAATAAATTAAATTAAATAATCCCATGTTATACATCCATAATCCTCGGCATTTCCTGATGGAATATCCAGTCATTATTAATCTATTAGTATTTCTTTAAGAAAATGAAATACTAAATGATGATTATTAAAAAAATTAAGGCATATTAATTAAATAATTGGATTAAAGAATTAATAACCTTGAAATGAAATATTGAACCAATATTGCACATGTAGATCAACAATCAAATAAATAATTATAAATTTGAAACATGAATACTCTAATTCCACTTGAATGTTTCAGGTTTAGTGGAAGTACCTTTGATAAGGGTGATGCATCAAAATTTAATTTTAACTATAGTTTTCTTAAACCCCAATAGAGGATCATGCATGTTAAATTTATAATTAATTTATTTATATCTGAAGCAATAAATACCTGATCTTAGGAAATTTCTCTAATAAAGATGTTATTGACCACCTGAAAAGCCTTTTTGGATTACCTTTATTTTGTTATAAGAATAAAATTATAGAATCCATCTATCTATGATCAACATATGTTTCTTTGATATCCAAATGACTTCAATTGATTTATAGGTTCTAGCATGATGAATTAATTATCAAGAATCGTTTGTATTGATCTTTTGAGTTCCTTCAATCTTGAAGGAATCACTCTATTGCTTATCTTTATTAAGAGAAAGTGAGGAATGGAGATATAATTCCATGCAAAACACTTATAAAATCTCAATTAACCCTACATAATAGTCATAAACATCTTTTTATAGAGCTAGGTTTTAGGTTAAAATATTATTTTATTGTGTATCATCCCTTAAATAATATAGTAATTGTTATTAAACCCCATGCTATATAATAATATTATTATTTTTATTATTTTGTGACTTTCACTAGCTCATGTAATGATAAATATTATTTACCATCTTGAAAATAAATATTCATTGTTGGACATGATCTTGGTCCACTCTAATTACTCGATATTTCTTGAATACCCAAATAAATATTTAATTAAATATTTTATTCACAATACATAAAGTAAATATTTATTAAATATAACATAATAAAATAATTGATTTGTTTTTTGAATAAATAATTATTTATTACCTTGTGAATATTAACAATCAATAAAAATTCAATAAAATTATTCATCGATCAGGAGAATAAAATTTATTCTAATAATTAAATTTAAATATAATTTAATCAAAATCAAAGGAAATACTTAGTGTGTGGACCTCTAGAATTTGTTATCATTGGAATTAGGTGGGATTTCCTAAAGTTCAGGATTACTATCTAGTAATAGGTCAAGGCACCCAAGAGAAAGAACTTAATGTCGCAATGATGACAACCACATATCATCACTCAATGTGTAATATAATATATTGGTCATGATATCTCATCAAGAAGGTTTTAGATCCATGTCATCAACCTATTTACTTGATAAATCATTCTTTGACTATATGAAATAAACACATTGTTACACCATGGACATAGAATTTAATGTGATGGTTCTATTCTAGTCAAATGGCTGAGATATCAACTTCCATAAAGATGGAAGGGAAAATCCTTCCTCGACTTATTAATTAATAACACATCACTTATTATGAACCCAATGTATCCAACTTCACCATGATATTTTATCATCATGGATTACAAAATTCATATAAGTGAATAAGTTATAACATGCATTAATAATAATCTTAAAGTATAAGGAACATTAAAAATTTTCATATATAGGAATATCATATGACACCAAAACATTTGGAATTCCTATTGGCGGGTAGTTTCTCATAATCTTTGGTCTTGGAGATTACTAATTATGCACTTCATGAGAATAATTCTCATATGATTATGAGTACTTGTTCCTGATAGTTACATTATATGTGTCCCATCATGGAATGTTAACTCACCACATTATTATATTTAATAATATCATCATATAATTTCAAAGTTCACATCGTAGAGGAAAAAATTTATGACCATATCAATGCGACAGATATTCTTGAAAATTATTACATTAAATTCATGTAGAACAACAAGGTATTTTGTTAATATTAAAATCATAAAATCTACATGTAATCAAAGTAAAAATAGTTGGTCTAAGGACACAAAATCTAACATCGGGTTCCACTAATGACACTAAATCCAAGATTGATTGAAGTAATTCCATCGACACTCTGGATCTACCACTATTCTAGCGATGATCTATAAATTCATCATTAGATAGAAATGAAATTCATAGTTCTAACCATGTCATGATAGATCTATAATTTACATCAAGGAGAATAGGGTAGATCTATAATAACCATGAAGAATAGTGATTTTTGGATGACATACCATAATTCTTGATCACCGACATAGTCAGATCCACTAGAATCAAGATCTTAAGGGAAGAATATCACTAGGGGAAGACTATAAATTCTCTAGATTCAATAGAGATTAAGTTAGGGATATTAAAGTGTCAAATGGGTAAATAATAGCCACTAAATATTATTTTTGGATCATTAATTCATGTGCACGTGGTTTGGTCACACGATTTTTCATATTATGCACCAATCGTGTGAGACTTATACCTCTCCTAGGCACCTGTATGGTTTTCCTGCAAGGTTTGGTAAACCATACAACAACTATGATTTTATCCTCTATACTGATCCTCATGATTCCTTGAGAAAGTTACATAGTTTTCTCTTAGAGATTCATCATGGTTTTGGAAAAAAATTCTCTAACGATACACCCATAAAAAGGCCTCAGAAACTCTCCAAAACCCACTAAAACCCCTTAAAAATAACTCAATAAATCCATAGTTTAAAAACACATAAATAAAGGCTTAAATTAACTAATAATTCACCTAAAAATTCTTAGGTTGTTATAATAAATAATTGATTTAATGTAAATTATATTAAATGAAATAAAAAATTATAATAATTATTATGATTTTAAAATAATAAATACATAAAATTATGATTTATTGAAAATGATTATTAGAATATAACATTATTGGGTAGACTAAGTCATTAATTGGGTCACTAATTGTGGTATGATACTAGCCCAAATATTAATTGGGATTTAGAAAATGGATAATTTTTTATTTGGTTCAATTATATCAGGCACAATATTTTTTTGCAGGTTAGGATTACCCTTGGGCCCATGTAAAACTCTACTTATGATAAGTATATCTATTGTTTCTATTTTAAAATATTTAAAACTACTTATTACATGTATCTCTTATTATAATTGATTATAAATAATTTCAAATTGATTAATTCTTATTTGGAATCCCCTATGGAAAAATACTTATAGTTATCATCATTTATGATAAACAATTATTAAAAGGTAAGTGATGTTTGTTCTATTTTGAAAAGAACACTAAAACATAAATTATAGGTAAAATAGTTAAATTAGTGACATAAAATAAATTTTTGATAAGAAATCTGAGAATACATGTACAAAATCACAATGTGAGATATAAGTAGTATTGTTAAATATACACTCATGAAAATATAATTTTATGAATTTTATTTAAGTGGTTTTATTTTATAATTCAAATGTATGTGTTTTTTTCATTTTCAATCTACTTACCATAAGATATGAGTACTATAATAATATTTCATTAAGTGTTATCAAATATACCATAAGTGATAATTGTTATAATAAGTTTTAAATAATCATTGTCAAAGTTACATATTTTAATTGAGATTGATTATTGGAAAAGTGTTTTAAAGCAATTATGAGTAAGTGATAAGTGCGATAACCAATTCTCATTTAGTGTTTAAAAATGGAACTTTAGTATATAGAGGTAGAAATTTCGGAACCATCATGATAACCGAACCTTTGAACTATAATTTTAAATAGGTTAAAGTTAAGTATAAATGGGTTCGGGTTATAATCAGAATGACCTATTTAACCCAAATAATATTTGGGTTTGGGTTGGCCTATTATAACCTATTTCACCTGGAAAAAAAATTAAGTATTCATTCAGGTTAATATTATTATATAGGCTATTATATGTGTGATATCAAGTTATATAGATCATGTCATATGGGTTATTAATCTTAAATAGGTAAATTTATATGGGTTATTTAGGTTAAATAGGTTAAATGGGATTGATTTCACTTTATTGTGATTAAAAAAATAGATGGGTCATTTTTTTGTTGAACTTTTATAAACAACTCATTTTTTTCAACCTTTGAGTTAAGGTTAAACCAACATAGACCCAACATATGAACCAGACCAGTAAACCAGAAACTGACCATCGTATATACACTATTGATTTCACCATGTTACCATCATAAAATACCATCACCACATAGGAATTAGTCTAAAATTAGTAATATGACACCAACTAAAATAGGGGATGATACCACTTTAAGTCATGCCCATAGGATCCACCACTAAATAGGCCCAGAAACAGAACCCAAATCACCCTGAGGCTCAATTTTATCAATGGAGATATTTTCTACCATTTTAGATGGTCTTGTGACTTTTACATGAATCATGATTCTATGACCATGGTTATATGGGTTAGTTTTCCATAACTTCCCCTTCCATTCCAAAATCATTCAATATTAGGAATGATAGGAAATATGGTTGGTCATTTCTTATTTTTTGATAGTCAAACAAGTTTTGATTGTCATCCTATCTCCCTAGGGATTTTTTTTGATATTTATGTCTCAAAGACACTAGGGTATTTTGTGTGGACAGTGGTTGGGGAAGAGTTCTACTATAAGTAGATGGTTTTTTTCGAGCACTCGGTGGATTTTTGTTCTTCCTGTAACATACTTTGGAACTTGATGAAAACATGTCAGCGTGGAAAAAGGACCCAGTATGGGATCTTATATTCCCTCATACCCTAAACAATTTATGAAGTAATTAATAGTATAGTTCTTTTTTACAATGGTACGGTTCCCAATTCTGGTGTGTGCATCTAGAAACAGAACCTGATTAGGGTTTCTCATCAAGGTCAGGGAAGCTTTTGGGGATGTTGAACCGAGGTGTGAACACCCTAGAGCCTTCATTTTTGGGGTGATCAGTAATAAATGGTGATTAAATGTCCCATGATAAGCAATTGAAGGTGAAAATGAGGAGGCCCATAATAGCCCAAGGCAGGATGTAGGTCTCTCCACTGATCTTCCAGTTTCTAAAGAAATAGCCATTCTCAATTATCTTTAGGAAAATCCAAGACTTAGGGAAAATAATCCAAGATTCGTGGATATATTTTCTATTTTGATACATGAATTGGTTGATTCCAACATGATATAGCATGTACCAGGAGAGGCCGGATATATCCCCCTAGTGTAATGACCCAAAATGCTATGAATAAAATTCCCCTTATTGATTTAATTAAATGTCTTATGGTTATAGAAAACACATGAAATTATTTTGTTTTATTATATATAGTTGGATTTAAATGAAAATTAATTATCATTATCATTGATGATGTATCCATTGAATAGTGATCGCATGACTAGTATAAATACAGGATTTTTACAAATCCATTTGATACAGATAAAGGAAGTGATGGCCTCAACCGGTAGGATTATACCCTATGAATCCAATTTATCAGAGCTTTTGAGGGATATATAATTTCTAGAATTTTACCTAGACTAATCCAAAGTTTATATCCAACAAATTAAGCAAGAGTAAAGCCATTTACGGAAGAAGTTAAAGCTCATCAAGATCACAACCCAAACCATGTTCGTCGAACAGCCCCATGAAAGTCCCACTATCATGCACCTTACTCTTAGGGTGTATGCTGGTATGTTAAATGCATATGTATTGAGACCTTATAAATATGAGTATATACATTAGTTTTTATAGGTTAATTAATTTATTTTCATCCTATTATTATTACTTTGTAAATGATTTTTATTTTGATACAATAAAGCACAAATTATATTTTTGGTTAATATTCAAATTCAATTAATGGATTTATGAATAAATGGATTTTTGAAATAAATAATACTTTAATTTAATATTATTATTAAATAATATTTATCAAATATAAATTATCATGTAATTTTTATGATGCCAAATGTAATTTTTATTAGGGTTCGAAAACTATTATTGTCAAAAACCCATCATTTTTAATAAATATCAGTCATTATTTTAAAAGTGAAAATTAACATATTTATAAAATTATTTATATAAAATGAAAATTATTTTTTTAATTAGTATTTCAAAATTATCCAATTGTGAATTTTTCATAAATTTCTGAGATAGTCAGATTTTTAGGTAAAAATTAAATACCGTGTAAACATAATTTGTGTTTCATGACATCATAATGAACCAAATGTGATTTAATAAGTCATATAAATTGGATCTAAGACCAAATATATGTTTTTCATTTAAAAATATTTGTTTTTTATTTTATTTTATTTATTTTGAAAAGCCATTATGAATCCTCCAAGACTTTTAATATATTTTTTGATTTTAAAATCATTTCTTTAAGAGTGTGACTCACCTCCACATAACTAAGAGTAATATTTTAATAATTTAGTCTCTTTTATATCTAAAATAATAAAAACAACTCTCTTTTTTTATAAAACATGGGCAAAAACATGGGATGGTTTGTGATTTTGGATATTTTATTATGTAGAATCCAAAACCAAAATAATAAATAAATCTCACACTTTTCCTATATAATCCCACCCAATATTCCATTTATATTCACTAAAACTCATTTTATAATGTCCACACTCTTAACCTAACTTCTTATAGTCCTCTCAAAGCACCCCCAAGCTTTTAATAAGCTTCTCCCAATCCTTTGGAGTCACATACTCAAGTAAGGGATCCTCCACTCTCTTCTTTTATCAAGCACTCCTTTTATATTATTCCTTTTAATTTCCATTTTATTTTGTTGTGATATGTTCTTATGTACCACCCTTAATTTAAATTTGATTTATAATTGATTATATCCCCTTTAACTCTCATTTATACATCCTATGAACCTTTATGTACACATGTTCCTATGCTGAAATTATATAAGGGATCTTCACCTTCTCTTCTTTGTTCAAGATTATTTATGAACTTATGCATTCTATTTTCATTTATTAATGTTCAGAAATGTCTTTCGATGACCATATTACTTCCCATTTTATGTACAATTTATGAGAGACCCATTTCCCTATCATCTACTATTTTTATGAATTTTTATGAAACATCGTTATGCTGCCAAAATTTCACCATGATTTTTCCATGTCAAAACAATTGTGTAGTGAATACCACACCAATTTTTTAAATAAAGGGTATTAAACTTTTTGTACATATAATTGTTGATATTGGGACTTTAATTTATCCTTTCCACATTCCTTTATCATGTAATAAATTATTTTTATGAATGAATCCATGTTGTATGATCTATGTGGTACACTTAAGCATGAGAATGAAATGATTATGATGGATGCACCCAGATAGCGCTCCAATACATTGGGTAAAGTTTAGTATCACGATACACCATGTTGGGATAGGGGTTTGACTGATTCCTTTATGGCACTTTTTTCACCATGAGGACTTCTAAGATTTATCCTTTACCTAAGTTTGTGATTCAATGTTTTAAGTTGTTGGAACATTTCCCATGTTATAATTATTATGCTATATCATGCCTTATTATTCATGTTCCTTTTATGCTCCATTGATATTCCTATTGTCTAAAATGTATTATCTTCTTCATTTTATGCCTTTTTTCTTCCCTTACTAGGATTTATATCTAACCTCTTTCTTATTATTTTCCCTAGGATATCCCATGCAGTTTTAAGTTCGTTGGAATATTATGATCATGTCAAGGAAGTGTTCAAAAATGTTTTGTATCCCATGTTATAAGTTGATATGATCTTTACCTAATTCCCAAATACACTACAATTCTAGATATTTTTTATTGTATTAAGTGTAATTTTTTCTAATAAATAAAGTATTAATTTGTAATAAATATTAGGGTTGTTATGGTTGATATAAGAGGAAGAGTTTAGTTATTTTTGGTATTAGGATTAGAAAACTCTTGCGAAAGCCTTAGGGATAAGACTAAGTATAAGAAAACATCCCTATATTTTTGTTAGTATAAATTAATTGGTTTATCAAGAAAATAAATCCATGTTTAGATACTATAAGTGGATGTAGTTCTGGAACAGATTTACCAAGAAGTAACAACTCTGAAAAGATGTTTTGGGCCTGACTCGGGGTAATCTAGTACACAAAAATAGGTCTTACTGCACACTTGGATTGAATATCCCATGGGATATTCTTTGGTAAATTTATAATCTCATTAAAAATCATTATTAACGTAACAAAAACAATTCCCATAAGAATATATGTTAGGAATTAGATCATGGATAACATATATTGAATCCTAGAAATTTATAAGTTAAGGAAAATGTGTAATTTATAAGTTATCCCATTATTTTGATTGAATTACCCTTTATGTGTTTAATATTTTAATATAATCATCCCTAATTTTTCTTTTATTCTATTAAATGGGTGAAAATAGGAGGAATAGGGTTAACAACCGATGTGAAGGGTAATGTGATGACCACCCCAATAAGATTCCAAACTCGATGGGAGTAGGAGTCGTGAACTTCATAATGATACTCTCTCAACTAACTTAGGTTATGAATAGAAACATGGATCAAGATGAGTTTCCAAACCCCCCTAAGAGAGAACAATCTTTAATCGAGATTGTCATGAGACGAAGGCCTCCTACTTTCAATGGATCATTTGATCCCTTAATCATGGAACAGTGGATCAAATCCATTAAGAATATATTCTCCATTCTTCAATGTTCTAAATAAGAGAATGTTATTCTAGTTTTTTATCATATGGATGGAGAAGAAGATCAGTGGTGGACATTAATTAAGAATATGAAGCTTGAGAAAGATATCGAAACAATAGAGTGTAAGGAATTTTGAAAAAAAAATTGATAAATATTTTCCTCACACTATCCATATTAAAATGGAAAGATATTTCCTTTCACTCAAGAAAAAAGATGAAAAATATATTGGGGTGTACAGAGAAAACTTCATAATACTTTCATGATATACCTCCAGTTTTTTCATTACCCCCGAATTCAAGGTTGACCACTTCTTTGGTTGCCTAAAACTTAGTCTATGAAAATCCATGGTGATCCATGACTTTGATAGGTATGAGGAAATTTTTTGATGTTCTCTTAAATTTGAAATGGATATTGGATAATCCCAATAGTATTATGGGGATAAGAAGCATAAAATGGAGTTTAATTCTGGTGGTCCGATAGAGAAATCTAACAGTGATAAGAAATTTCATCATCCCACTTATCAAAGGTTCAGAAAGAATCACCCCGAAACATTCCTAAGGGGGAGAAATAAATTATTTAGGTGTGGGAAGGAAGTACGCTTAGCTTATAATTTCTGATAGGAGAGACCCATGAATGCAATGGAGTAATTTAATGCTCTGATCAACCCTCATTTTCTTCAATATCAATGAACTAGGGAACTTTTCAAATCAATTCCCTAAGAAAAGAACCTCCAAGTAAACAAGGGTGATCTTTTTCCATCATTGATACCAAGTTAAATCCAAATAACAAAGTGGTGAAAGGTATGCTAGTTATTCATTCAAGAATAGAAATCATACTTTTTTATTCTGAATCTACACATTCCTTAATATCATGAAAATTTATTATAACTATCCAAACACCACCAAAAATCGTGGAAGTAGAGATGTTAGTGAAAATGGAAAATGGGGAAGTTATTACATCCCAAGTATATGACTCCTCCCATGTTAAAATTTAGGTGATGAACTTTATAGAAAACATCATCATACTTCCTTTGGTGGAATTTGATTCAATTATGGGCATGGATTTGATTTCCCTATATTGAGCGAACATAAATTTCTACAGGAAGGAAATAACTCTTCATATGGAGAGTCGATCCCTGATTATATACAAGTGCAAGGGGATAATGACTCTTCTTTAGAACCATCATCCCAAGCATGGATATTATTTCCCTATGAGAGAGTGTATCTTTCTCAAATGAATGAGTCTAAGGAAAGAACCATCTTCAAACACATTCCTATTTTGAGGGGATATTCTGATGTGTTTCTCGAGGAATTTCTTGGACTTCCTCCTAGATGAGAGGTTGTGTTTTTAATCGATCTTATACCTGGGGAATTTCCAATATCCAAGACTTATTATAGGATGTATGTCATGGAACTTAAGGAGATTAAGAAACAACTATAGTAGAATATGGATAAAGGGTTCATATGCCAAAGTGCTTCACCATGTGGTGCACCATTCCTCTTATTCATGAAGAAGGATGGGTCAATGTTCCTTTTTCATTGATTATCATGAGCTTAAAAAGATCATGATAAAGAATAAGTATCCTCTTCCTTGTATTGATGACTTTTTTTATCAGCTATGTGGAGATCAATACTTTACCAAGGTGGATCTTCGGTCAGGATATTATCAAGGGTGAAGAAGGAAGATATCCCCAAGACTTGTTTTTGTACAAGGTAAGGGTGCTATGAGTTCATAGTGATTCCATTTAGACTCACTAATGCTCCATAAATATTCATGGACTTTATGAATATAGTCTTTAAATATTACCTTGACAAATTTGTGGTATTATTTATAGATTATATTCTAATATACTCCAAAACCAAGGAGGAGAATCAGATCACTGTACTAAAGACCTTGTGAAAGGAGAATCTCTATGAAAAGTATAGTAAGTGTGAGTTATGGTTGAAGGGAGTCTTATTCATAGGGAATATCATCAAAAGTAATGGGATATATGTAGATCCTTCAAATAAAAAAGAAATTTAAGGATGGATGAGTCCAACATCCATGACAAATATCTGTAGCTTCCTTGGGTTAGTTGGATATTATCGCTGACTTGTGAGAAATTTATCATGATTGTGAAAACATTTTACCAAGATAACTCATAAGGGATTAAAATTTTCTTGTAATAATGAATGTGAAGATTGATTCATGGAGTTTAAAAGGAGGATTATCACTTCCCATGTTCTCACACTACTCACAATTGGGGAACTTTTCATAATTTTCAGTGAACCTTTGAGGAAGGTATTAGGCGATGTGTTGATTAAAAATGACAAAGTCATTTCCTACACCTCAAGGTAGTTTAAAAATCATTAGAAAAACTATCCCATGCATGATATGGTGTTGGAATCTGTAATATTTGTGTTGAAAATATAGAGGCGTTATCTTTATGGGGATAAGTGTGAGATATATATTGATCACAAGATCCTCAAATATACATTCACTCAAAAAGAGATTAATATCTTCCAATGAATATGGTTAGTGCTCATCAAGTATTATTACTATTCAACCTACTACCATCCTGGTAAAGAAAATAAGGTGGAAAATTCTCTAAGTATAAAGGGACTAACAATTCTATCATTGATGAGAATTTAAAAGGATCTAATCTTCTTGGATTTGAAGAGGATGGATATGGGAATCATAAATAAAATAATATCATCATTCTTTCACAAATGATTTCTCAAATGTATCTTTTGTGAATGTTAAAGGATGCACAAAGAAATGATGTGGTAATTCAGAAGAGAGTAGAAACTATAAGGAAATGGAAATCCTTATATTTCAATGCTAATGAAGAATGAATTGTGATATTTTTATCAATATTATGTGTTCCATAAAATCCTAAGTTAGAAAAGGAACTATTTAATGATGTACGCAAATTTAATTTCTCTATTCACCTAATAAATTCAAAGATTTATCAAGATCTTTGAGAAAACTATTGATGGGACAACATGAAAGAGTGGATCACTGAATATACATCAAAGTACCTGATATGTGAAAAAGTTAAGGTTGAAAGGAAAAATTCTAAGGGGATGATGCAACCATTACTCATACCAACATAGAAATGGGAAAACATCACCATAGACTTTATTATAAAACTTCTGAAGACATCCAAAGGAAACAATGTTATCTGGGTTGTTTTGGTTCATCTTACAAATATTTCACACTTGATTGAGATTCGAGAGTATTTCTCACTGGATCAACTAGAATGGATATACATTAGATAAGTGGTAAGGATGCATGGAGTACCAATATCGATTGTATCTGATCGAGGTCCAATATTCACCTCCAAGTTCTGGAAAATTCTCTAGCATGCTTTAAAGACTAAGATGAATTTCAGTATGGTCTATCATCCTCAAACTAATGGCCAATCTGAGTGGACTATTAAGACATTGGAAGACATGTTGCGAGAATGTTCTATGGACTTAAAAGGAGTATGAGACCAACATTTTCATTTGGTTGAGTTATCTTACAATAATAATTTCTACCCAAACAACCAAATGGATCCCTATGAAGCCCTTTATGGGAATAGGTAAAGAACATTGGCATATTGGAATTAAGTTGGGGAACGAAAACTTCTAGGTCCTAAAATGGTTGAGTAAATGGTGGAGAAGACTAAGACCATTCAGTAGCACATCAAGGTTGATCAGAGTTGACAGAATAGCTATTATGACAATCATCAACTAGACCTCGAGTCTAATGTCAGATATATGGTATTCCTCTACATATCTCCATGGAATAAAGTTATGTGATTTGGGAATAAGGGAAATCTTATTCCAGGGTACATCGGCCTTTTTGAGATCCTTGATCGCATCGAAGCAGTGGCCTATCAACTAGCACTCCCACCAAACCCATCTAAATTACATGATGTATTCCATGTATCCCTATTGAGAAATTACATATTGTACCCCTAACATGTCTTAAATTCATATGTAGAACCATTGTAGAATGATCTTTCTTGTGAAGAGTTGTCAGTGATGATCTTAAATCATAGAGACAAAGTTATAAAAAATAATATGATTCCCCTCATCAAAGTGTTGTGGATAAACCAAAAGTTATAAGAAGAAACATGGGAACCAGAGTAGTTGATGAAGTAGAGTTAACCTCATCTATTTTAGTATGGGAACAAAAAAAACAAGGGAAAAATTTCTAAAGGGGGAAAGATTGTAACGACCCAAACTATTATGAATAAAATTCCCTTTTTGATTTAATTAAATGTATTATGGTTATAGAAAACACATGAACTTATTTTGTTTTATTGTATCCAATTATATTTAAATGATCATTAAGTTTCATTACTATTGATAATATAGTCTTTGAACAGTGATCACATGAATAGTTTAAATATAGGGTTTTAACAAATCCATTTGACATAGATAAAGGAATTGATGGCCTCAACCAATAGGATTGTACCCTATAAATCCCATATATTAGAGCTTCCTAGAGAGATAGCATTTATGGGATTTACCTTATACCAATCCCAAGCTAATATCCAACAACTTAAGCATGATATCAAGATCACAACCCAAACCATGTTCATCAAATATCCCCATGAAAGACCAACCATCTCACACCTTACTCTAAGGGTGTATGATGTTTTATTAAAGGGATATGTATATAGACCCTAGAAATATGAGTATGTACATTAATTTTTATAGAGAAATGAATATATTTTCATCCTATTATTATTACTTTTTAAATTATTTTTATTTTGATATAATAAAGTACACATTATATTTTTAGTTAATATTGAAATTAAATTAATGAATTTATGAATAAATTAATTTTTAAAATAAATAATATTTTAATGTAATATTATTATTAAATAATATTTATCAAATATGAATGATCATATAATTTTTATCATGTTGAATGCAATTTTTATTAGGGTTCAAAAACTATTATTGTAAAAACCCCATCATTTTCAATAAATGTTAGTCATTATTTTAAAAGTGAAAATTCAAATATTTAGAAAAATTATATAGATAAAATGAATATTATTTTTTTAATCGGAATGTAGAAATTATCCAATGGTGAAGTTTTCATAATTTTCTAAGACATTTGAATTTTTGGTTAAAAATTAAAAACTGTATAAATATACTTTGTGTTTTATGACATCATAATGAACCAAATGTGATGTAATAAGTAATATAAATGGGATATAAGACCAAATGTATTTTTTTTATTTTAAAATAATTTTTTTAAGTTTATTTTATTTATTTTGAAAATCCATTATGAATCCTCCAAGGCTTTTAATATATTTTAATATTTTAAAATCATTTCTTTAAGAGTGTGACTCACCTCCACATCCCTGAGGGTAATATTTTAATAATATACACCCTTTTCCTTATAAAATAATAAAAACCACTCCCCTTTGGTAGAAAACATGGGAAAAACCATGTGATGGTTTGTGGTTTTGGATATTTTATTATGTAGAATCCAAAACCAAAATAATAAAGAAATCCCCCTCCTTTCCTATATAAACCCACTCAAGATTCCATTTATATTAACTAAAACTCCTTCCAGAAGATCCAAACTCTTCCCTCCACTCCTTATAGTCCTCCCAAGGTTCCCCCAAACTTTTAATAAGCCCCTCCCAAGTCTTTAGAGTCACACACTAAATTAACAAATCTTTCACTCTTTTCTTTTATCAAGAACTCCTTTTATGTTATTCCTTTCAATTTAAATTTTAATATGTTGGAATATATTATTACATATCCCTCTTACTTTAAATTTGATTTATAAATGATTATATCCAGTTTTAGTCTCATTTATCCATCCTATTAACCTTTATGTACACATGTTACTATGCTAAAATTCCATAAGGGATCCTCACCTTCTCTTCTCTGTTCATGATTCATTATGAACTTATGCATTCTATTTTCATTTCCAAATTTTGGGAAATGTAATTAAATTTCCTTCTTAGTACCCATTTTATGTTAAAATTATGAGATACCCCTTTCACTCTCATCTACCATTTTTATGAATTTTTATGTAATGTCGTTATGCTACTGAAATTTCATCATGATTTTTTCATGCCAAAATAATTATGTAGTGACTACCATACAAATTTTTCAATCAAGGGTATTCACCTTTATGGACATATACTTTTTGATATGAGAATTTTCATGTATGTATTCCACATTCCTTTATCTTAGAATAAATTATTATGATGAATGAATCCATGTTGTATGATCTATGTGTCACGCTTAAGCATGAGAATTAAATGATTAGGATGGGTGCACCCAGATAGTGCTCTAATGCATTGGATAATGTTTAGTATCATGATACGTCATGTTGGGACATGTTTTTACCTAATTCATTTATGGTAATTTTTCAACCATGATTTCTTGGAGGATTTATCCTTGACCTAAGTTTATGATTCAATGTTTTAAGTTATTGACACATTTCCCATGTTATCATTATCATGTTATATCATTCCTTATTATGCATGTTTCTTTTATGATCCATTTATATGACTATTTTCTAACATGTATTATCTTCATCATTTTATTCATTGTTTATTCCTTTACTGGGATTTATATATCACCCCTTCCTTATGTTTTTCCCCAATATATCCCATAAAGTTTTAATTTCATTGGAATATTATGATAATGTCAAGGAAGTGTTCAATAATGTTTTGTATCCCATTTTATAATTTGTAATTCTATGTACCTAATTACCAAATACACTATACTAATTTATATTTTAGGTATTATTAAGTTTTATTTTATGTAATAAATCATGTATTAATGTTTAATAAAGATTAGGGTCATTATACCCATAGCCTCTCCTTCTTTTGACGATATGGTTAAAGGTGAAAGTACTAAAAGTGAACAAGAGATCAAGAAAGGATTTTCTAAGAGTGGTAGTTTGAAAACCCAACCTAATTCATGGAAAATTAATAAAATATATAATTTTCTAGGTCTAAATGTATCCTTGACTCCGAGACGGGGGTTTCCTGATCAACAAGGATCATCAATTCCAATTCAACTCCAAAATAATTTCTCAACCTTTAATGGAAATGAAAAAGATGATTTTAACCCCAAAGGATGGAAAACATCCATTAAAAGGTGTAAATGAAATCAGGTCAGGTCTAGGTCATGTGAGTGTATTGACAAGAGTGAAAAAGAAGTAGACTCTCAACAAATGAGAGACCAAGATCAAGACCCCCAAGAAATTATGATGGACTATGAGTAAGACTCCCAAGGGACCTTGATGGCTTGGTCTAGCTCGAAGAAGGGTAATCAAGATCATATTTTTTTGGAACCTTCCAATTCATAATGGGGGGAAGAAAACAAGGACTTTCAAAGATTACTCAAATTTACCAAAAACTATTATGACTAGATCCTCATGTAAGGCAAAGAAAAATTTGACTGAAACAATGATGGTTGTCTCAAAATTTTTTGAATGTGTTAATCAGGTGTCTAGTAAGCTGGTCAAACAATATCTAATCAAGGTAAACAAAATTCCTAAAGGAGAACTCACTATATAGGACCAAGAATCAGTGCATTTATAAATCTTAAACAGAATGGTAGGATAGGTGGAAGCGAAAAAAGGAAAATGTGTGGAGCTCATTCTCCACTCCAAGGAAGAAATGATAGAAGAATACCTTCATATCAGTTTTCCAAAGTAGTTTGTTCACAAAATATATGAGATAATGATTTATTTTGATCTAAATGAGGATCAAAGTGTGTGGATCAATAAACAATATTTCATTTTGGTGTGTGGTTTCAACAGAGGGAAGATAAATTGGGAGGAATATATCTATACTTGGGAAAATATGTATAATAACTTTGAATATCTTATCAAGGAAGATCTAGATATAAAAGAAACTAAAATTCATTGGGGGTTATATAGGTTGGTTGATTCTAATATCCTTATCCTTGTTTTCTATGAGTTTGTGAGTTCTTTTGGTGCGTAATTCAAATTTTTTGTGACTTGTTCGGTTTCCCACTTTTTCCACAAAAGTGATTTAGAAATAAAAATTTAATTTCCTAGTCATGTTAGATATAGTTATAGGTAAAGTTATAATATTTTAAACATAATAAGTATCCCAAAAAAAAGTTAAGATTATTTTGTGATGATTGATCTTGAGATGAAGGAATAATGTATGATTGAAATTATATGTCTTTTTTTTCATAGTTATCTAATTTATAATAATTTAATTTTCTTTTCAACATTAATTACCAGTTCTCCATACGTATTTCTAATTATGTAAGGAAATGTGTGTTAATTTAAAAATTTTATGTATCCCAAACCCCTAGACCCCCTCACTTTCATGTGAGTATCATTGTAACAAAAGGGCATTCGATAAGAGGCATTTTTTTTGAAGCTATATTTTTAAATAATGTCTGAAAAGATACTAATCATTACAAAAATATGAGATAATATAGGCTCCCAGAGTTCCCCCTAGGTTTTGGTTGGTTTATCAAATAATGATAAACCAATCAATAGAAAAAATATCAAGATCAAGTCACGGTTATTTAATTATAACTAATTAAAACATCTTAAACATTTTATGATGTAGTATAAGTGTATATAACATATTATAAAATTTAATTTATAGGTAATAATGCCAGCGTTAATAGTGAATTTATTTATATCAATTAGGATTTTAACTATAGTTTTCCACCTGTAAGAGTGTCAAATATTCATAAAATTATGAATATAAATAATATATATATTATTTATTATATATAGTTATAGGTAAAGATACAATATGTAAAACATAATAAGTATCCGAAAAAACATGTTATTAATATTATATGATGACTGATCTTGAGATGACTGACTAATGTATAATTGAAATTGCATGTCATGTTTTTTTGTATCAAATTATTTAATTTTTAATAATTGATGGATCTTGAGATGACCAACCAATGTATGAAATTTCATTTCATGTTTTTTTTACTGTTATATAATTTTTAATAATTTCATTTTCATTTCTTTATTGATGACATGGGTGTTATCCCTGTCTCTAAGTATGTAATGACTTGTGTGTTGGGCATGTATTGTCTCAAAAATACTCTATAAATATTATTGATTTTTATGATCACAAATACCTTTGTTTTTTTACTAATGATATGACTTTAAGTGTATTTTTAGAAATTAATATTCACTATAATAATTATTTTGGAATTATATTCAAAGTATTAATCTCTAAGGATTATTTGTCAAAGCGTTAGGAACACATTTTTATGTTTTCTGGAAACATTGTTCATAGCCTACATTGATAAACATAATGTATGGAAAAAACCCTATACTTTGAATAATGTGTAAGAAATTAACCCTATGTTCAAAATAGTACATATGGATCAACAACCCTATATTTTCAGAAAAGTATGGTTAAAAAACCTTATGTTTGGATGGAAACTTATGTTTGTTAAGAGAAGAAAGTATGGTTAAGGAACTATACATAAGTAAGGAACCATACGTTTGAGAAAAAATGTATGGTTCATAAACCTTGATTTTATGATCAAACTTACATTATCAACCTTATATTCAGAGAATGAACACCATGTAGTTGAACCCTATGTTTGATATTTTTTTCATTTTCTAAAGGAACGCTAGATTTGACTATCCAACATTATAGATTTAAATTCATGATTTTATCTGAGATTTCCACAATGGTCTTGATATAATTAAATATATGATAAAATAATGCTTATGACAGATTCAAATATCATTATGAATAATTCAAGTACGCATATTAATTGGAGAAATCACTCCTATTTCTTAAGGGGAGTTATGACTCCTATGATTATTTCATATTTTAATATCTGCGATCTATCAGGATATTTTCTTAGATATGGAATACCAAATAAAGATATATTATTTATATATTCTATTTCATTTTCTTTTTGAAATATACATTCATATATACAACTGTATTCTTGTGAATATCTTTTACAGTGTTGCTATAACAAATGATCGACTCTGTTATTTTCAAAAGAAGCTACACTTTAAAAGTTCTAATTGTTCTACCTCATACTTCTGTTAGATTACTACTGATATTTTATGCTACTAAAATTGAATATAATTTACAACCATGATCTCTTTAGAGTTATTATTTCTTGAATAATTTAATTTCTAAAGAATAAGATCCATCTACTATCAATTGTTGCTACTGCAATTTTAAAGGCCAACCCGAACCATCAACAAGTCAAATTCATTTCATTTATTGGAGTATCAAATGCTCAAACTCAATTGTGTTTTAAGTACCAGCTTCTTGTTCTAAGATGTGGATTTGGTTCTCTATAAAATAACCAGAATGCTCTATTTATCCTTATTGTAAAGGTTTCAACTACCTACAATTAGTTGTGGATTTGAAGGTCTAGTGATAAGAGGACCTTTCTAGTGAAATTTACAAAGCTCACATAGAGAGCATTGGTGGAGTGGATTATGGTATATTTGTTCCCTAAACCACTATAAAATTGTTGTTTTTATTATTTTTGTTTATCTGTTACTCATATTTATCATAGAAGAGAACGTTTCATATCTAAATAAATCACAAAGAGATTTCAAATCCAGAATTGGTGAAGTTTATTGAAAAGACACAATTCGCCCTTATCTTGTGTAGTCTTTTTATTATTATGAACTAAAAATTAGTTTCAAAGGATAGATTTTGGAATAAATCTATAGAAATCTTAAAGATAATAAGTTCTATATAGACAAGATGCAATGGTTGATCTAAAAGAAGGTATGTATATGGTTCATTCTCCATATTTAAATGGTGACAACTAGGGATGTTTTAAATCACATATGATCATTTATCTAAAAAATATGGGCTTCAAAGTATATTCAAATATCATCTCTCCTTATGAAATTCCAAAGAAACTAGAGACTTGGGATGCTACAAAATATTCTGAATATGTTATCAATTATAAGGAAATGAATTTCATAATATGTGGAATTGGTCCTAATGAGTTTAATAGAGTATCACAGTGCCCTACTTCCTATGAAATGTGGCATACAATAGTTGTTTCATATAAAAGAGCATACAATATTAGACAAATGAGATATTCTACCACAAAAATAAAGATTTCCACTTTTAGAATGTTTGATGGTGAAAGAATCACACAAATGAATATAAGGTTAACATAGATTGTCAATAATATTATTTCCTTGGGAGATCCCATCATTCAATCAGATCAAGCACTAAAATTACTTAGTGTACTTCCCCCAAAATGGAATGACATATCTGTAGTAATTCAACAATCATCAATTGTCAATAATTTAACTATTAAGGAAATAATTTGAACATTGATGATTCATGAAGAAGAAATGATAGATGAAGTTGAAGATCACAAAATTGTAGTAAAAAGGGAAAATATTTTTCTCAAAGTGACAGCTTAGAAGCATAGCTGAAAAAAAACTATAAGTCAAAATAGATAAAAATTCAAATACCTCATATTCTGAAATGGAACTGGCTCAGCTAGACGTAAATTTCATAAAATTATATATGAATAAAAGAGGCTTCTAAAAATAATTTATGAATGATGAAAGAGAACTTGCTAAAGTATGATGCTATGAATGCAAACAATCAGGTCACATCAGACCTGATTGTCCTCAAATTAAAGATGAAATAAGAAGAATAGAAAGGAAATATTATGACAAAAATGATTATGAACATAAAGAGAAGAGATATATGAATCTATGTGGAGTGTTTCTGAAGAATCTATTAGTTATTAAAAATTTAATTCATAGAAAAATCCACAAAATTTTAAAGAAAATATGTTATTTATGTCTAAGTAAGAAGAGGAGGTATAAACTTATTATTCTTCTGCTTCTGATTCTGGTAGTTGTTCAAATAGTAAACTGGTTTTCTATTGTTCAATGTTAGAAGAGAAATATGATTTCTTATTAAAGAATAATAAATCATTGAAAAATATTCATAATTTTGTTTTAGGTGAAAGAGACGCAATTCTAAAACAATATCAATAATTAATTGAAAATTTTAATTTATATACATCAAACTGTATTGTTCATGAAAATAGAATAGAATAATTACAGGTTGAAGTATAATATTATAAAAGTGTTGAAATTTTTTTTACTAAAGAACAAAATACTCTCAATTAGATTATTGTAAATAATGTTATTAAAATAGAAATATTTTTAATTGGAAGCAAGGGTGAAAAATTAAAATTATACAAAAATTATTTTGTTACTAATTCAAAAAATTCTACCAACTATTATTGGGGAATAAAAGGTCATTTCACTAACAAATGTTGTTTGAGAAATCCTCAAATTATTGGTATTAAAAAGGTATTTATTTATAAAATTATATCCGAAGAAGTAATATTAAATATAGAAAAATAAAGAAGATATGGATTCCCATATCATTGGTTACTAAAACTGCTAGACCCAAGAAAATATGGGTATTAAAACAAACACATGTTTAATTAATTTTGCAGGAAAAATTCCACAGGAAAAAAATTTATATAGTAAATGGACAATGGCTATTCTAGACACATTAGTGGAGACTCATCAAATTTTCATAAATTTACTCAAATGAATGGAGGACTCGTCACTTTTGGTGATAATGCAAAAGGAAATATTGTTGAATTTGGAACTATTGGGGATCCAAAAAACTATCTCAATCAACAAATTATTGTATGTACAAGGGTTAAAGAACAACATGATAAGTATCTCTCAAATTTTTGATGATGGATTTTCTATTGATTTTTTAAACAATTCATATTATTTTTACAAATATAAATTGTTTAAATTTAGATCACCAAGAACTGACAATGTTTATACTTTGGATCTAAATTCCTTTTGTAAATAGAATGTGAATTATTTAACTGTTAAGAAATATAATTCATGGATCAAGAATATAATACTTATATATTGAAATATATATGATTTTCAAAAATTATCTAATAAAATTTTAGTTTCTTATTTCCCTAGTCTAAAGTTCAAACATGAAAGATTTTGTGATGCATGCCAAATTGGAAAACAACACAAATATTTTTTCAGATATATTAACAAAATTGCTACATCTAAACCATTAGATCTTATTCATATGGATTTGTTTAAACCATCCAGAGTATAAATTTTTTTTGGTAAACTATATGTTTATGTTTTAGTTAATTATTTTTCTAGATTTACTTGGGTTTATTTTCAAAAAAATAAAAGTGAAGTATTAAATTTTTTTGAACGTTTTAGAAAAATTGTTTAAAATGAAAAATATTTTAAAATAATTTCATTGAGAAGTGATCACAATGTAGAATTTGATAATTAAGAAATAAATTCATTTTTCTCAATTATTGTTATTAAACACACCTTCTCTGCACCAAGAACACCTCAAAAAAATATAATTATTGAAAGAAGAAATAGAATTATTCAAGAAATGGCAAGGACTATGTTAAATGAATACAGTCTTCTTACCTATTTTTGGATAGAAGCTATAAGAACACCTTTCTATATCATTAATAGAGTTTTAATAAGACCAATAATTAAAAATACACCCTATGAACTTTGTAATAACAAAAAACCTAAAGTAAAATACTTTAAAGTATTTGGATGCAAGGTGTATATCTTGAATACAAAGGATAACCTTGGTAAATTCAATCCAAAATCTGATAAGGGGATATTTCTAGGATATTATGCTACTTCTAAATCTTATATAGTGTTTAATAAAAATTCAATGACTGTTGAAGAATCGGTTCATGCGAAGTTTGATGGAACAGACCCTTTCAATAAAAAGACAGATCAAACAGATAAAATTTATAACTCTTTTGATAATATGAGACTTGAAATCCCTAATGATGATTTTGAAAATAATATAAATAAAATTCAATCCGGTTTATAAGAACATGAAACTAAAGAAATATAAATTTTCTTACCTAGATAATCTATAACCTTAAAGAACAATCTAATAGAAACTGTTATAGGAGACCTAGATAAAGGAATTAGAACTAGAAGAAATTTAGGAAACCTGGTTTAATGCTTTGCCTTTCTATATCAGTTAGAACCTAGGTCTATTGAATAATCTTTAGAATATGAGTGTTGGTTGTTGACAATGTAAGAAGAACTAAACTAGTTTAGAAGAAATGATGTTTGGGATTTAGTGTAAAGACCATCAGATTATCCAATAATAGGAACCAAGTGGATATTTAGAAATAAATAAGATGATCAAGGAATCATAACTAGAAAAGAATCTATATTAGTATCAAAAGGATATAATTAGGAATAAGGTATATATTGTGATGAGACCTTTTCTCATGTAGTTAGATTATAAGACATTATAATCCATCTTGCTTATGCATATCATATTAATTTTAAATTATATCATATAGATGTTAAATATACCTTTTTAAATTGTTATTTAATAGAGGAAGTTTATGTTGAACAATCCCCAGGTTTTGAAATCCCTCACAAACCAAATTCTATATTTAAACTTACTAAATCTCTTTATGTCCTTAAACAATCACCAAGAGCTTGGTATGAAAGATTAAGCTCTTTTTTTTGGAAAATTAATTTTCTCTATGATTATTTTATCCTACTATTTTTAATAAAAATATTTGTTCTAATATTTTATTAGTTAAAATTTATGTTGATGATTTATTTTTTTGTTTAAAGATTAAAAATATTTATAATGATTTCTAAATTATAATGAAAAAAAAAATTGAAATGAGTATGATAGGAGAACTGAATTTTCTTCTAAGATTTCGTATTTATCAAAAAGATTCTAGAATTTTGTTAAATCAAAGTAAATAAATTATTGATTTATTGAAAAAAAATTATAATTGAAAACAGTAAGACCTATAAAAATCCTATGTGTACCAATATAAAAATTGATTTGGATGAAGCTGGAAAACCTGTTGAAAACAAGTTATATAGAGGTGTGATTGGTATTTTATTATATCTTATAGCTATCATACTAGACATAATGTTCTCTGTGTGTTTATGTGTTATATTTTAGTTAAATCCAAAAGAATCTCATCTTACTACTATTAAAATAATTTTTTGATATTTAAAAAGAGATATTTTTCAATCACTTATTTACCTCAAAACTACTAATTTTAATTTAATTTCATATTCAGATGCTGACTTTGGAGGTTGTGGATTAGACAGAAAAAGTACCTCAAGAACATGACACTTTTTATAAAAATCCTTAGTATCATGCTCAAGTAAGAAACAACACTCAGTTTCCCTATCAATAGTCGAGTCATAATATGTGTATTCTAGCAGTTGTTATGCGCAAGTGTTGTGGATGAAACACACTCTATTGGACTTTGGACTAAATTTTAATAATATTCCTATTTTATGTGATAATACTAATGCAGTAAATATTTCAAAAAAATCCTATAAGTCATTCTATGACTAAGAATATTGATATAAGGCATCATTTTATAAGGGATCATGTTCTTAAAAAGGATATATCTTTATAATTTGTAAATACCGAATATCAATTAGTTGATATTTTCACTAAACAACTTCCCACTACAAGTTTTTATTTTATTAAGGGGGAGTTAGGTTTATTTAATTTTAAATAAGTGTTTGCAAATTTATTTTATTTGAATTTGTTTATTATATTTATTCATTTTTAATTTAATTTATTTTAATGTGTTAATTTTTCTATTTATTTTTTTAAATATCTGTCTCAATTTTAGTTGTTAAACTGTGTGTTTTCAAAATTAAAAAATTTTAATGATTACCATACGTAGTCAGCATGAGAAACTAGACCATGTCATCATCCATTAGAAAACCCTTCGACTTTTCTTACCTTATGTTTTCAAATTGTATCTCCTACCAGATCCCTCGTCTTTCTTTTAAACCCTAGAATCTAAAAACCTTTAAACTTCATATTTTTATAAATGATGAATACCAAGCGAATAGATGAAGGTGAACCAAGAAATATAAAGCATCAGTGTATCCCCTTTAGGAAGATTCTTCAAGGGAAAGTTATAGATTTTGAATGGCTATATGAGAAAAACCTTCTACTCAAGAAACCTCATGCATTTCAAGGTTTGGAATTTCTTTTTAATGAAGAAAATATAGATTTTCTTTATAAGATAGAACTGAAGGAGTTTTAAAAGGATGTTCGGTTTAGTTTTTGGGAAATAGAGGATTTAATATTTTCTCAAATAGATGATAATGATTTTTCAATCTCCTTAGCAGAAATCACTCATATTTTAAAATTCCTTCATGAAGGAGTATTCCATTTTAATCTTCGATCAATTTAAAATCAAGAACACAAATCATAGAACATCATGTCATTTCTATTTGGATCAACAAATATTAGGAAAATGTTTGTAAAGGATCTTGAGGAAGACCAGAAGGTGTTCGTAAAGTAAATTCAAATAGTTATTGCTCTAATAGTTGCTGAAATGAAGAAGATTTTGTACCCAGATATGTATATTATGTTTCTATTTTTCAGTGACATCAGGTTGAACTTTCTCAGATATATACTAAGATATCTGAGTTATTTTTTCCATTCATAGGAAATAATGTCATTCTATCCTTATAGAAGTATCCTTTCTATTATTTTGTTCAGGAAAAATTTGATTCATCTTTTTGATTCTCCAATAAAATGTCATTACAGCAATGTTTTGAATATCGGTACTCTAAGAAAATTTTGTTTCTTTTGGAGTACAGTAAAAGGTAAGCAGATTCCTGTTGGTGCAGATGACTAATAAAAATTTGTATCTTTTGTTCAAGAGGAGCAAGAAAACCTCAAGTCTATAGTTTTAGTTCATTTAAGAAATGAAGAAGTTGGAGAATCTAGAATAGAAGGTATTACTCATCCCACCGAAAGAAATATTTGTTATAATATTAAAGATCTTGATGAAGAATGTTTATAAGAATAAATTATTATGGAACTTGTCTTAAGACCATGGAATAGAGAAGAACCTCGACATGAGGATCCAGTTATAGTATCTATAGATACAACTCGTTCAGTCCATTTGTAACAACCAGATCATATTGTGGATCAAAAATAAATAAAGTCAAGATCAAAAACGTCATGTTATTTCTAAACCATATCAACAATAAGAAACTACTCAAGAAGATCCGAAAGTTTAGAAATCGATAACTGATACCACTGAGATAATTTAAATTGAGGTTGTATCTACCATTGGTCATTCTATAGAAAGAATTTCATCTGTCTCTAGAGAAAGGACCGAGGTCCTTGATGGTATGTATTTTTAAAGTGAGAAGTCTTTAGATAAATATTTTTCTATTTTGGAAGTTGTTGTTCAGTAAATAAATAGAGATGAAGGAACATCTAATTCCCTATAAAATTAGATAGAAGAACTAGTTATTATGTTTAACAAGGTTCGGGAGGATAACTCCAGTCTTCGACAATAACTAGAAGTATCAAGGAAATATTTTCATGATTTAAGAAATTCATATGTTATAAGGATGTAATTAGAGTCTGTTCAGACTCATCTTCAAGATCTCAGAGACAATTTTGTGTCAAAATGGTATTTTGATGCATTAAAGAGATATTTGTTGGATCATTTTGGAAAACTAAAATCACAATCTATCTCTAAAATAGATTTTTAATATTTTAAATGGTACTTTAGAAGTCAATTTCTTCAATTAAAGGAGATATCAGTTATTCAATGTCTTCTACCTTTCCACCTCCAACATCACCATATCTGATCAGATGATTTCAAGCTATCACATCAGTAATGGATGATATGAATGAATGAATTCAATCTATTTAGGGTAATATTTCACCCCTATCTATTCTGTTGGATAATTATATATATATTTTTAAAAAACTTGAATAAAGTGAACCTAGCATCAGGCTACTGCTAAATAAGTTCAGTGATAAGATAACCTAGTTTTTACAGATAGAGGATAATCTACATGACATTTTAAAAGTCAATTTGGTTGAAATTTTGAAATTAAATCAAGATTCACAAATTTTGATGAGGAAGTTGGCAGACAATCTTTTAAAGAGGTTACAAGCTCAGATGGAATAATTGAAAGAAGTATTTCAAGCAAGTTAGAATTCACCAGAACTAGCACTAGAAACAAGTCCTGAATAAAACCTTACACCTTCTACCAGACCTATTGTTTAACCGTTTTCTCAAGACAAAACATTTATTATTTTTTTATAGTTTTTATAATAAATTCTATTGTTTTGTTATTCTGTTCGTATTTTCAATATTTTATTATATGTTTATCTTTACTTCCAGAACCCATTTCTTATTTATCAAAAAAGTACAATATAAACATTCATTTATTTTTTTGTACAAAATTAATAGTTTTTTAAACCTTTTACTTATAATTTATTTTTAATATCGCAAAAATGGGGATAAATTGGGTAAACACAACATTCAAACTCAACATTCAAATATTTTTTTAAAATGAAATAGTACTGTGAAATAGAAATACTACTGTAAAAAAATTAATTTTCAAAATAAACATATATTTTAATTAAAATATTATTTCTTTAGTGTTTAAAAAAATTATTTATAAATTATTTTATGCATTTTACGATCATCAAAAAGGGTGATATTTTTGGGCATGTATTGTCTCAAAAATACTCCATAAATCTTATTGATTTTGATGCTCACAAATACCCTTGTTTTTTTACTAATGATATTACTTTAAGTGTACTTTAGGAAATTAATATTCACTAAAATAATTTTTCTAGAATTATATTCAAAGTATTAATATCCAAGGATTATTCATCATAGCGTTTGGAATGCATTTTTATGTTTTTTTGGAAACATTGTTCATACCCTACTTTGATAAACGTAGTGTAATGAATAAAACCTATGCTTGGAACAACATGTAAGGAATGAACCTTATATTTAGAATAGTATGTATGGATCATCAACCCTAAATTTTCAGAAAAATATGGTTAAAAGGCCTTATGTTTGGATGGAACCTTACGTTTGTTAAGAGAAGAAATTATGGTTAAGAAACTCTATATAAGTAAGGAACCCTATGTTTGAGAAACAAATGTATGGTTCATCAACCTTACTTTTAGGATCAACCTTATGTTTTCAACCATACGTTCGTAGAATGAAAGATACGTAGTTGAACCCTACGTCTGGTATTTTTTCGTTTTATAAAGGAACCCTATGTTTGACTATTCAACATCAGATATTTAAATTCATGATTTCATCTGAGATTTATGCAACGGTCTTGATAGAATTAAAGATATAATAAAATCTCATTTATGACCAATTCAAATCACTTTATGATTGATTTAAATAATCGTATTCATTGTAGAAAATCACTCCTATTTCTTAAGGGAAGTTACGACTCCTCTGATTATTTTGTATTTGAATATCTACGATCTATCAGGTGATTTTCTTGGATATAGAATATTAAATCAAGCTATCTGCTCTGTATATTCTATAAAAATTTATTTTTGAAATATACATTTATATATATGACTATATTATTGTGAATATTTTTACAATGTTGCTGCAATGAACAATCGACTCTATAATTCATGAAAGAGGCTACACTTTGAAAGTTCTAATTTTTCTACCTCATACTTCTCTTAGAGTACTACTACTATTTATCGCTACTCATATTGAAGATCATTTGCAACTAGGATCACTTTAGAGTTATTTATTCCAGAATAATTTAATTTTTGAATAAGAATATCTATCTACTATCAATTTTTATTTCTGAAATTGTGATGATCAACCCAAAACATAAAAAAAATCAAATTATTTTAATTTATTAGAGTATCAACTACACGTACTCAGTTATGGTTTAAGTATTAACTTCTTATTCTAAGTTATGGATCTGGTTCCCTATAAAAAAACTAGAAGGATCTATTTAGCCTTATTGTAAAAGTGTCAACTGCCTACACATAGTTTTGGATTTAAAGATCTAGTGATAAGACAGACTTTCTAGTGAAATTCACCAAGATTATAGAGAGAGCGTTGGTGGAGTGGACTATGGAATCTTTGTTACCCTAACCACTATAAATTTTTTTGAGTTCATTTTTTTGTTTATCCACTACTCATACTTATCACAGAAGAGAATTATACATATCTTCATAAATCATAAATAGATTTAAAAGTCATAATTGGTGGATTTTATTGAAAAGACACAATTCACTCCTGTGCAGTCCTTGTATTATTCCAACCTAACATTTTGTGTCCATGTAAAAATTTTATGTATCCCAAACCCTTATACCCTCTCACTTTCATGTGATATCATTATAATAAAAGGGCGTTCAATATGATGAATTACTGTTTGAAGCTATATTTTTACACCATGAAAGAAAGTATATTGATGGTTACAAAAATTTAAGATAATAGAGACCCCAAGAGTTCCCCATTAGGTTTTGGTTACTTTATCAAATAATTATAAAGAAATATATATAAAAAGTCTCAATATCAATTCATATTTATTTAATCATAACAAATTAAAACATGTTAAACTGTGATGATGTAGTATATAACATATTTTTAATAATTTTTTATAGGTAATCATGTATACTTCAATAAACTAAAATGGTGAGGTAATTTATACTGATCGTAGTTTTAGCTATAGCTTTCCACATAAAAGAGTGAAAATCATCATTAATGTGGGACATTGGATGATGTTTGTAGAAAGAGTCATAGTCATTTAAAACTAAGGGCTGATTAATCAGTTACTTCAATTACATATTGACATATTCAATATACTAATACTTTATGGAATTTTGAGTATCCTCTACTCGATGAAAAGGATTGGTTGGATGGATCATCATTTTTTAAGAAACAATGTAGTAATGGTTTAATGTAATTATATGTGGTTATTTCTAATATTGGTGAGGTATGACCAACTATTACATAACCAGGTTATGTGATCCTTTTTGAATTA
Organism: Viscum album; assembly: GCA_963277665.1. Classification (NCBI taxonomy): domain Eukaryota; kingdom Viridiplantae; phylum Streptophyta; class Magnoliopsida; order Santalales; family Viscaceae; genus Viscum; species Viscum album. The sequence continues at coordinate 859,813,765 of OY728145.1, forward strand.
AATCCTTTAAAAAAATATCATTAATTCCTTATCATATGATTCTGGTAATAGAAATAAATTTTGTATAGGATTATCATAATATGAAAAGAACTGTAGGGGACATCCTAATCGCACCCTGATTCACTGTTTCATTTTCATCCTTACAGCACTGTGACAAACTAGTTTTGTATTGAAAATTATAAAAATAATAACAAATTCCAATTCATTTATGATTCAACTATTTTGTGTTTATTACTATTAAAAAATTTAAAGATACTTTTTCTGATAATTTCATTGAAGGTGGAGGTGATTTGGAGGGCCCATGACGAAGTTCAAGAAAAATGGGCCAAGCTGTGCAGGATCCAAGAACACCAGTTTACTAAATTGAAAAGTTATATTGTAAATTGAAACCAAAGGAGATGAAATATTTTGTTATAGTCCAAAATTTAATAGGCTACATTTCATATCAAGGAACCCAATCTAGATTCAGCTTCTAAGGGGCCCATCCAAACTGATCTATCCAAGCCACCGAATTTGCACAATGTCAAAAGTGGCATTCTATAATATGTCAATATCTCGATATGTGATTGCCCAAATGGAACCAAACATTCATTGGAGATATTCAGTATTTGGGAATACAACTTTTTAGTTTTTTCAAAAGTGATATAAGACTCTATGTCCATCTAAAACCATGAACCAACTGGTTTCTCGAAATTAGGATGCTCAAAACCATCTTCCAATTTTCCTATAAAATGGTACCTTGGGATCCTCATTTTGAAGTTAGAACTAGAAGTTCAGATCTACCATTTTGGAGTCTTGTAGGAGTCTCCTCCTCATCCTTTAAGTTTTAGGGGCCCTATCTTCATAGGGGTATCAATAATGAATAAGGAGTTCCACCCGAGCTTCCTCCTCCTCCCAATGTCGAGCTAAATGGTGGGTGATCTTTGTGAAGGAGCTACAAACTTGAAGAGGGAATTCTAAAACCTTATATTCTACTAGTTTTGTGTAATTTGTGTGTGAATTATTTCACTTAAGTTTAATCTTTATATTCTTCTTCTCTAAATTCATTTATTTGGTTTAATTAAGTAAAACATTTCTCATTTCAATATCGATTCGGTTGAGATTCAAGTGGGAATCTTGGGGTTTTCCAATTGGACAACACAATAATCCTCTTTATCTCACACATACATGAGATTTCAGTATGCTTTGGTGGAACTAACTCTATTCTTGGGGTCAAAACCTTGAAAACATGATTGTTGTGTCAAGGGGTGGTTCTTTGTGCATCATTTTAAGATGAAAGAGGGGAACCAAGATCTTGGTTAACCCTCAACCAAAGGATTACACTAAAACCTAATAATCAATTAAGAATGAGGAACTCTTTAAGTTCTATAGTAACTTAGCAATGATCACTTATTTATCTCATATTTTTTAAAATCCACTTTTTCTTTCAACTTTACAACTCTTTACGTTAAGTTACTTTCTTAAAATTGTTTACAAAATCACCCCCCCCCCCTCTTTTGTTCTTCTTATTAAAAATACACACTCAAAACCTATCAATGTTCCTTGGGAGATGACCTAGGTTCTTCCCTAGACTACAAAATATTCTTTAAATAACTATCAATTTGACGTGCCATGACAACGCGGTCACATCCCCAACTATACTTATGATTTAATGAATGAAAATTTATCTGATGAGGAAGTATCTGATGATGCATCAAAAGATTATATAGGTGAAGATGATGTGGGTAATAAACCTTCATAGGTTCCTTTGATAAATAAGAAACAACCAGTTGGTGGTAATAGTCTTATATTATTTACTTTCTTAGTTGAAGTAATGTCATATTCAAATAATTTTGATTGGGATGTAAATACACTAGCTACTAAATTTCATGGAATTATAGATAATAGATCTACATCAATTGACAACACAATATATTTTGGGTTGGAGTTTTAAAGTAAAAGATCCTTGAAAAATGTGCTAAAACAATACCAAATAGAGATAAATTTTTCATTTGTGTTTGATGAGTCCAAGAAGAAAAAAATATCATTCAGTGTGACAAATACATACCAAAATGTAAATTTTGAATGTGGTCAATGTATGATAAAAAAAATTCATGTTGGAAGATAACCAAATTGGAAGTCCTGCATACTTGTGTATATCCAAGCTTGTCACATGATCACTCTACACTTGATATAGATTTTATATCAACTATTAATGTGAAGATTATATAAACATTTCTGAATGTTCTTGTCTCCCTTATCCATGAACGAATACAATAGTTTTCCCAAAACAATATATCCTATGGAAAGTCTTGTAATATAAAACAAAAGTAAATTGTGAAATTTTATAGTGATTGGTATGAATTATATTCGGTGTTTCCACAACTAATGGAATTGGTGTATCTCAAAAATCAGGTTATTTATCATTTGTACATTATTGAGTATGTCTCCCCATATGAATGAGTTGATAAAATAAAGTTGAAGTCCCATAGGTTTATTTTTTGGGAGTTCATTCCATGTATCACTACTTTTAATTATTATAAACAATTCATGCAAGTAAATGGAACTTTTCTTTATAGAAAGTATATATATTTTATACTTATTACTAACACATGGGATGGTAATTGTGTTCCTCTACCACTTTCATTTTCCATTTTTGAAAAGGATACTTTTGAATCTTAGAATTGGTTTTGGGCCTTTATACGTCTTCATTTCACACAAATCCATGGAGTGTGTCTAATTTCTAATCACCATTGAGTGATTATATAGGTCATTAATGATGATGTAGTTTCATAGAGAGAATCTAATTATTAACATGGATATTTCATTAGACATATTTCCAGTAATGTGTATAATCATTTAAGATATGAGGAAATAAATAATTTGATCATCAAGTTGGGTATGTTTTCTAAAACTTATATTTTTTTGGAAAAAAATAATATCCTTTTAAATACATTGTTCTCTTTTGGGTTTAGCATATTCACCCCTACAAGAAAATTTTGATGAACGAATTGAAGAAATTCGAAGGTCTAATCATATTTATATGATTATATGATACATATTTCAAAGGAAAAAATGGTCATTAGTATATGATGATAGTAGGACATAAGTCCATATGACCACTAACATTGTGGAGTGAATAAATGGTGTCATCAAATGTGTGTGTAAACCATAAATCATAGGGTTAGTACAAGATACATTTTATAGATATGTGAAGTACTTTATTGAATGGTCCCATTATGCCTATTAGATGATGAAAAATGGTGTGTGTTTTGGTCATAATTTATAAAGATACATTGATCAGATACTACATGATGAATCATCATTTCGTGTTCAAAACTTTGACCATTTAGGTAGATTCTCATTGGTAAAAAAAGTTTCATGACCCACTCATAGGAAACATTTCTTGAGTTCTATAGGCTGTATTGGAAATCAGGTACTATGATTGTGGTTGTTTCTAGGCATTGTGATATCCTTATGAACTTTTTTTTACTGCTTGTGCATCAGTGAACATATCATGGGAACCCTATATTGACCCAGTGTATCATGTGATCACTATAGTTAAATTTTATAGTCCACCTTGGATTCATTTTGGTTACATTCATATTATTACCTTTCCAGCTAATCAGTAGACTGTAGTCCCAGATATTACCAGGTTTTTTATTTTGGATTTTTCATTTATGGATTATTTCATTTATGGATTTTTTTTATTTATGGTTTGTTACATTTATGGTTTGAATCAGAAATAATTTTGTGATATTTCATACTCTTACCTTTTCCATTCATCAACTAACTATGGTGCGTAATATTTCTAGGTTTCACCCCCAGGGGTGACCAAAGTCTACTCATATCAAAAGTGAGGTAGGCTGGCCTCGACAATGGGGAGTGGGAATATGATGCATTATTTTTCAAACAGAAGGGGATACTTGTAAAATATGTCCCTATTTAGAAGGACGGGGATCCACTTTACATCACCCTTGATCTAGTTTATGTATTTTATCATGAATGTGTACATTTTTTTCTATGCAGTCTTTTGTATTAATGGATCCTTCTATTTCTAGCTTGTTTCATTTTTTTGATTGTTTCATCTTTGGTTTATTTTATTTATAATTTCAATAAAAAATAATTCTAGAATATTTTAACTATTAATAAATTAAACACACAATAGAAATAATTATCAAGAGGTTTGGCCTCTAAACTAACTGTCTTTAAATTTTTCCTTGAAATCGCATAGACTTTTGAACATATCAAGTAGACACTTATATTATATGGGATTTTCATCATGATAAATATCCATAGAATTATTTATAAATAAATTAAACATGATTTAATATTATTAAAACATGAAATTTATGGACTAAACCCACAACATTAGTCACATTGATTTTGTTATCTCATTTTTCATCATAATTCTTAATTATGAATACTAATTGTATACCTCCTTTTTATTATAATATTGTTTTATAAAATATTTTTAAAAAAATATTGAATTGACTATAAAATTTAATGATTATATAAAATGTATAGACGAAGGGCCCTCTATTGGTTACATTACAAGATAGACATGCTTCACAACTAGTTATTGAGAGACATCTAGTTCCTGCTTTGAGTGTACAGAGGTATCATCATTTCCATCAGGTCGTACCACCTCCTTTCACCTTCCCTCATCTTTGTCTTACTGGGTTCTATGTCATAATGATGTGAATATTAATTTTTTTTATCACCAAATCATTACTTACCTAGTGAAGGGATGGAGGGAAAAGACACATACATTTCATTTTCTAGAGGTAGGGATGACTATTACACTTAAGGATATGTCCATTATGATGAGCCTCCCCATCGATGGTGCCGTTGTGATGGGCCAATTTGGTGTGGATTAGTTTGATCAAGTTCACAAACTATTAGGAACTTAGGTTTGGGATGATGATAGGTCCTTCATTGGGAGATGATTACTCATTCCATGGATAGAATATCACTTCACCCATCTAGATGATGATGTTGAAAAGATCACCATACTGATATGTTCACATGCATATATTCTAAGACTTATTGGAGGCATGATATCCATTGACCATTTGACTACATTTTTTCATTTGATGTATTTACTATTACTGGAGTATTTGGACTCGATAAGGAGGTATAAATAAGGGTCTTCATGTTATATATATACACACACACACACACACACACACACACATAAAATTATACAGTTCATGTCTCATTGATAAGATCAAGATTACAGGATGCGTTATTCTTATTCAGATGTGGGCATGGGAGTGCATCCCTTGCTTATATCCACTTGCCAATATGCCACTACCAGCAGATACTTGATGGGAGTCCACACATGAATGATGGTATGTTCTACCTTCCATATTATGTGAAAATAAAATTTATAAGTTTCTATTATGAAATATATAAGTATAAAAATGCTATCTATAGGTGGAGTCATGCGCATAGATATTTAGATACAACTAGACATGATGTCCATCCTTACAGACTTATGTTGGATAGTCTTTGACTAAATAACATATATGATTATTAATTTTATAGTTAAATTGTTATTATCTATAGTACATGGATTAATTTATTAATCACTTATTCATGTTTTATATATTTCACGTTTTATGGATGTCGTATATTGAGGATATCATCCAGATTCTATCACCATATTGAACGTCGATGCTTTCTGTCATCTCATGCATTGTACCTATTATTTATTTTTATATTATTGAGTGGAATAATGTTAATAGAGTTATAATGTTTTTTGACTTCTATAATCCCATTCCTGCACCACCTAGTCAGTTACCTTCACTTCATTCCCTGAAGATGTCAGGGAAGTAAGACTTCGACTGGAGGTAATATCATGCATGATATATTGAGATGTGGGATAGATGACATGAGTCCCGATTACAAGGTTCTAGTATAGTATGTATGAATTTATTATATTAGATAGATTATGGTCTCTAGTCTTTCATTTCACCAATGATATATCTTATGTGGTATGGATGAATCTAGCATGAGTTATTAATAATTGTTCCTTACATTGTTCAACAGTTTCTTATTAACATTAGTTAACTACATAATTTGTTTTTTCAAGATGTTCATATCACCCATCTCATTCACATATATGATCCTAAAAAGAGAAAAACCTTTGACCAGGCCTATTTTTATAGAGTATTGATAGGGTAAATTCTTCTTATAGATGATATTTATCATGGGATTTTTTTAATCTATTAGGAAATGTGATCTTTCGCCTGCACCTTACTTCAGGTCCTATAGGGTTTTGGTGGCACTAGCTGACCAGTCAGCCCCTCCCCACCCTATAGGGGAGGGAGGGAATGGAATCGCTCCACCTGCTCTTGATGTTTCTTCCCTTCATTTTTTTCCTTCACCAACCTGGGGTTTCTCCCTACTTTTCCAGGTATTTATCTAGCCCATAAGGTTCCCAGTTTCACTACTGGATCCCCTTAACTTATAATTTCCCTCATGGAGTTATCAGAAGCTTCTTTCCTACACAACCTCACCTTGGTTACTCATTTTTATTGACAGAGGCCTTCGGTGGATGTTTTTGATATATTCATCAACACTCATTAAGGCCTTCAACATCATGTGGTGGTGGGTTTGCTCGACTCTTGGAAAATGATGATTCACTTTTCCTTCTATAAAGATATAGCTCTTTCATAGTCCAGCAGCTTGCGATATATCAAAAATTTCTATTTATATATTCTTTATTGGTCCTTTGACATGCACTTGAATCACAACCTAGAGACAACGGTAATTTGGGTTTGTCTTGTAGGTTTTCCGCTCTCTTTCCAAAATCCTTCCATATTTTAGATGCTAGTTAATCTTGTGGGATGAGTCTTGGTTGTGGATATTAGGACCCAAAAGGTTTTTCATCCCATAGAACCCCGAATTTTTGTTGTGTTAGACCTTTCTAAACCTCCTCTAGATTTCATCTAGATTGAAATTGAGGGTGAATGCAGACTCAAATAGCCCATTTTATATGAACTGTGGACCCATTATTGTTCCTCCTACTACTTCTAAGGAAATTCTGACTAAAAATGTCATTGAAGTGGTACAGATTAAACTGGTTTGAATCCAATATATGTGGCTGCCTCAATGTTGAAGGATTCTATTACTAAGAAGGATATTGTACTTGTTAAGGATCGGCATCCTAAGTGTAACAAGCATAGTGAAGGATCTCTGGTGTCTTATGCAGATGTAGTGAATTCAACGCACCTCTCAACAATTATCTTAGGTGAAAAGTCGATATAGGACAGACCAGAAGGGCCAAAGAATTTTTCCCACTCTGATGGCCTGAGTGTGCTCAATAGTTAGGTAGGGGATATTCTTCCCAACCATGATAGGAACCTTGTTAAATACCAATTCGGTAAGATTTCCACTGAAATTTTAAACCAAATAGGAATTCAAAAAATATATGTGGTGGTGGAAGTTGAAGATCATACCTCACTCAAAGGAGGAAGTAGAAATGAGATAGGTTGTGAAGGGAATAAACCCCTAGGAGACAGGTTGGAAGAGATGGAGGCTGATAAGAATTCAGATCTTGAAAATAGGTCTTCTGAGAGCAAGGAAATAGAATTAGTGGAAGAATATCTTCATTATTTAATAAAGAAAAGGAAAAAAATCCTTTTTAATTCTGATAGTTTCATCGATCAAGTGAGGAGATTGAGGCCATGGAAGGATTACTCAAACTTACCCAGTCCTCCTGTAACAATATTGGCTAGAGAAGGTTCATTTTTTTAGAAGAAACCCTCAGTTATTATTGATTCTCTAAAGAAGATGAATATTCCTCTCCTTTCTCCTAAAGTAAGTAAGTTCGAGGGGCTAAAAGTCATGGATACTCATGTTGACATGGAATTTTCAGAAGGAGGTGACAAAGAGGAGGTGCACCAAGAAAGCATATAAGAGATTATCCTTCATTCTAATGAGGAGATGATTGAGGAGTAATTTAGGATCAATATCTAAGAGTAATATGCTCACAGAACGTTTGAAAGACTACTACGAGTGGATTTGAATAAATAACAGACAACTTGGATAGATAAACAGAATCATATTTTGATCTATGGTTTCAATGAGGGTAAAACAAGCTTATAGGAACATGCTCAAACCTGGGACAAAATGGCATACCAATTTTAGGACCTTATCAAAGACAATTCAGAATTGAAGTTTGACTCCATCAAATGGAATTTATACATGTTAAAAAAATTCCCACTCCTTTAAAGTTTTCTAAAACGGTCTATTTATCTCATATGTAGTTTGAATTTCTTTTGTTTTTGTGATGTTATTTAGTTTCCCACTTTTCCTTAAAAGTTCTTCAAATAAAAAAATATTTATTGTGCGATTAGGTGATGTTGTGGGTACTGGGCCAGATATATATGTGTCAATGGGTGGAGACCCTATTATGGATAGAGATGTGGAATAGAAGGAGGGTTTTCATCATGATCAAAAAAATGATCACCCAGTTTCTATTTCATATGAGCCATAGTTGTAAGCACAGGAACAGACAGAGTCTATTAGTATAGAAATTTTGTTTGTAGAGATAGAGGATGACTATTCTATGTTACAGACTTTATTTTATTATAATATGTAGATATCAGCTACATGACAGTCATCTTCTTCATATATTAGGGAGAGTTCCAGTCAACAACCAATATCCTTGGAGCTGGGATAGGGTACAAGTGGGGAGGTAGATCCACTTCCAGTCACACAAGACGATGTGGAGGTAGGTTTTAAAGATGATACATAGGAGTTGCGTACACTAAAGCATAGACATCGACAGACATGGCATGAACACATTATATATACACCTATTTGTGGCACGGAGGAGCACTCGGGACACCGATGTAGATTAGACTAATAATTTTTATATGTTTTTTTAAATCATTACTTGTACATTTTTTTAAAACATATTAATATACTATATTTTGTTTCATAAAACAATAAATTGATATAGTTGAAAATTCATACAAATATTTTGGAACGATTAAGAAACATTAATATTAATAACAACAATGGTAATAATATTAATTACAATTTTTTATTTATATTAATACATATTAGTATTATTATCCATTTTATGTATAATAAATAATCATCTTCAATTTATTATAAAATATTTATATTATTTTTTTTAATTTTACAAATATTATTAATATTAATAATAAATATTATCTTATTTATTATATAAGTAATTATAATAATACATCATAATATATTAATAATAATATAATTATTAACTAATGAATAGTTTTTCAACGAAAATTATTTTATTTGCAAAATTATACAACAAATATTAGTTATAATACTATTAATTGTATTAATAACAAAATAATATATTATTAATAAATAATAAATAATATAATTTATAATTAATATATATATTACCTATTAATAACTTACTAATAATTATATCAACAAAATTTTAACAAATATTTATAAATAAAAATTAATAAATACTAGTTTTTATGTTATTAATTAATTAATAACATAATAATATAATATTAGTTAATAAAAAATAATACAATTGATAATTAATAAATATATTACTTATTAATAAATTACTAATATATTATATCAAAAAATAAATCAAAAATATTTATAAATGATAATTCAATAAATATTATTAATATTAATAATAATTAATAATTATTATTTATATAATTAAATAATTAATAATAAATATTAAAAATAATATAATTCTTAAATAGTAAATATATTTATCAATATAAATTATATTATTGATAATTTTAATCAACAAATAATAGTTATAGTACTATTAATTATAGTAATAACATAACAATATATTATTAATTAATAATAAATAATACAATTGATAAATTAATAAATATATTACTTATTAATAAATCACTAATAATTATATTTAAAAATTTAATAAATATTTATAAAAAACATTTTAAGTATTACTTATTAACTAATATTGAATATATATATATATATAGAGGCGTGAATAGGGTTCGTGCCAATTTGGTCATGGTCAGGAAGTGTGGACCTCATTCATTCTTCTTGGGAAAATAGAGAAGCATGAATGGAGTTCACACCTCCCCAAACCCACTTTTAAAAATGTGTCTACCCTATCCCTTTTTCATTTTTAAAAATCATAAATCCCACTCAAAAAAACTAAAGGTAGGACTTGGTGGGAGAGCCCCAACACCATGAGGTAAGAAACGATTAGGGTGAGAGAAAACCCTAGATCAAGTGAGTGAGATGCACCTGGTGAATGTGGATCCATTTACTATTTGTTTAAAAAAATCAATGTAATTTAATTCATAATTTAATTCCCATTCCTTTTTATTTGATCATAGAGGGGTGATGTTTTTATTATGGGAAGGTAATATGTGAATAGAAGTATTAAATGAAATACAGTTATCATAACATCCCTATATTTATAGAATATAAGATTATGAAATTGTTGGAAAACATGGTTCTATTATAAAAAACCCATATAAAAAGTTTTTTGATCCAGAAAATCTCATCAATAATGATCGTATAATAAAAAAACCCTAATAATAAGTTTTTTTGTTCATATGAGGGTTATAATTTATTATTATGGACAATATGAATATAATCATTTTAATGAATACCATATTCACTCATTTCCATTGTTTTAAATCCATAAATATGTTTAAATAATAACAAAAGATTACAAAAACTAAATATATTAACTTGAATGTAATTTTTTGGGGGATATTAAACCTATAAATTTGTTTTCATTGGTTATATAAATATATAGATCAGCTCTTTTTTATTATAAAATCACTAATGATAATTGATCATCAAGAATTCAAGTAATTTTATTTTTTAAAAAAATAATTCAAGGATTACTCATCATTTATCTATATTATGAAATGTTATATATATGACTAGATAATAAGTATATTTTTTTGATCCAAAAAACAATAAAAAATTAGAATATTTTAAAGATATAATTTTTAAAATTAATTTTAGAAATAAATAGTACAAGACCTAGTGTTTTTTTAGACTTTTGTTGGGCTTGTTAACATCTAATATGCCAACATGAAATAAATGATGATCGGGTAAAATTTAAGCACAAATACTAGTTAGTATCATTCATCTCCATAGGGATATGTGATTTGGTCCACTGATTCTCTTAGATGTATTTAATGTGAAAAAAATGTGAATGAGGTGTATCAAGTGTGAAAACATGAAATAATTCAAAAAATGGAATTTCTAAATTTGATATGTGTGTGTGAGAGTATATGTAAGTGAGAAGAAACTATAACAACATAAGGATATTAAATTAAAAATAGGAATTAGTGGATAATTTAGGGTTGTAATCAATCATGTAAATCATACTAAATATATAAATAAACATACAAGCATTGAAACATCACATATCCCTTTAACTCTACACTCATGGTAGTTAATGGGATTACACATATTTTTTAGAGTCCCCATAAGGTTTTTCCCCCCATCATAAGTAGTGATTTGGTTATCATTATTTTGATTTTGTTTCCATTACACTCCTTGGATTCTCTTCTATCAAGATTCATTGATCATTAGTTAGGCACGCAGTTTAGGATTCAATTATCATTACAACACCCTCTCCCATAGATCATATAATCAATGAACAATCAATTATAAATATTAAAAAAAATTAATAATAAAAAATCCAATTATTAAAAGATACAGATCACAAGAATTGATTATAATACCCCCATTCCCCACAAAATGAATAGACTAGAATCATTAAATAAATGAAGATTAAGGGAAGAAAGAATATCCCATTTTGGAAGTGCTTGGCCTCTATACTCTTTGTTAGTACCAGATCTTTCCCCTATCTTGGATGTGGATATATCAAGTTAAAAATTCTGAAATTAGAATCAGGTGGTTTTGGTATAGAATGAGAGTAGAGTTATTTGCTGTAATTTAGAATGGATAGGTAGAGAGTTAATAGGGATGGAGGATATGAAAATGGAATAGAGTAAATGAATTATTATCTGGATGAATTGGAATATAAGAGTGAATAGTTTGGGGATTTTCCCTGGAATGATAATTCCCTCCAAAATCTCTCTTGCTTGAGATTTCTCCACATTTCTCAATCTCCACAACTTTTAAATAGATCCCAATAGCTTCTAAAGTCTTCTTTTACTTTGATACAGGACCATCTTAAGTTACCTTTTACTTTTATCTTTAAGATATTATTCTATGTGTAATTATCATTAACAAATTACCTAATTTGTGTAAGAAGTCCTTGACTGAATATTCCTCCCTAATTTCCACTTTCCCATGTGGATTTGAGATGTGATATATATCTCGTATTATATTGATAATTCTCACTTGAAATAAATTATAATACCTACAATGAGAGTGTAGTGAACACAGCGTCAAGTAGATAGAATGTGGGGTTGCATGAGATTTTATGGGAAACCTTTAAGAGTATGATGAATCTTGGGATTCCATTTTCAAGGCATGATGTGGATTTTGTGCTTTAGAATACAATATATGTTGTTCAGACTATGTCTAGGTTTGAGGTGGATTTAGGAGGACTTAACATTACACTAGAGATCTTGATTATATTAGGGACCCTTAAGAAGGAATTGGAGCTCAAGATGTAATTGAGAGACCTTGATACTACATTGTTCTTTGAGAGTGTGTTAGAGAGACATGGGGATATGTTGAAGAATATGGAGCTATTATATATGATCATAAATTTATTATTACTTGAGTGGAAATTTAATTTTATGTGAATCCTTCTAAGCCTAAATTATTCTTACATTGAGATATCCCAACCCCCTTTATCTTATGCAATGTCCTTTTAATCTCACTTAGATGAGTTCTTAATTTTTTATTCATACATGATACATGAGTAGTCTGGGTTAATCTAATGAAAACTATTAATTTTTCATTTAAACTCACACAACCATCATTCCAAATCCAAAATCTTCATATTTAAATTTCTTTAAATCAATGATTCACCATTTATTTCCTCGAATAAGATACTTCAAAATACGATTTTCAAAAAATATAGAATTTAAATGATTTTGAATCATATAATGTAAAAAAATGATTTCATATTTAAATATAAAATATACTATAAAATATACTATATATAAGAAAAAAAATAAAAAAAACAAAATATATAAAAAATATTATTCAAAATTAGTGACAAAAATAAACTAACCACATTCTGAACACTTGATTAGTACTTTTCCTCAAGTAAGTTCTCCCAAGAATAATCTCATGAAGAATTCATATCATCTCAACTTTAAACCCAAATTCATTGATTTTTATTTACAATACTTATTTGGATATAAATGTGAATAAAAATTCCCCTTCACTCAAGATCATCCTATTACATCACAATTTCACCTAATCAATGATTCATCCTATGTACCAAATTTTAAATCCATTTTATTTTTGTTCACATGATTTCAACATTCACATTTCCCTTTATCCCTCTAAATAATTTGATAAATTTTCTCTTAGTTATTTTATCCATGAGATATGAAATGAACTTATTCAATAATTGTGTATTAAACACTTAAAACTAAACCATTTATTATATTAGGCATCCCAAGTGACTAATTATAATAGTTAGGGCTTGAAATAAAGGTATGGGAAACTAAATTCTAGGTAATAATTTACTCTTATTTGATGGATTTTTATATTTCGCTCAAACTAACTAAAAGTTAATTTTTTATTTCAAACACTTTTAAGGAAAAAGTGAGAAACCAAGAATCAACCACAACAAGAAATATCATAGTCATTAAAACACAATTTAAGCCTACCAGAATCATTTTCTCTAAACAAGTTCTAAGAGATGGTGGTTACCTAATTTCTTGGATCATCCTTGATAAAACACTATTTTATTGAATATTTTATTGATAATAAATGATATAATTTCCTCACATTGTGTTAAATATGTTTATTTATAAAATATTTGGGATTTGATCATTCATTTGAAAATTTGGTGAAAATTCCAGTTTTACCCTTAATAGTGCACTGTATTATTTCGAAGATAAATATTTTTATATTTATTATTTGAATTTGAAATTTTGTAACAGTGTTCCTAACTTAATTATCTACAACTTTTATTCAGGACACTAAAGCTAAAGAGTTAATTTGGTTATTTTAATTGGGCCATGAAGTCAAAGTTGGGCTGGGCTCGCCAGAATGGAGAAGGTTCTGTATTTGGGCCATATCCTCTACATACGGGCTTGGATTGAGCCCAAATTTTGAGGAAAGCTCGGGGACATGATGTGGCACAAATCATCCTTCTGGAAGTCCGGTCAATTCACGCGGTTTGGAGGTCAAATGGGCGGTGGAAGTTTCATTAAAATATTTGGCTGAGATTTTGCATTCACACTTGAAACCACTTTAAACCTAGCCTCCCCTCCACTCTATAAATTAGTGATTTTCTCATTTGGAGAGGCTGGTTCGTGCATTGGGAGATTGGAGGCAGAGGATAATTGGTTTAAACCAAATTCTACAACCATTGTAAGAGAGGTAGCTCTTGAAGCAAGGATCCTCTCATCGAAGCCTCCTTCTCTCCTTCATGTTGTAATCGTTTTGTTTGTGTAATAAACTTCTTTGTTCTTCTTTTATTTCTTCTCTTTTCCTCTGTTTTATTTAAATTTATTCTTCTCTTAATCTTCCTCTTGGGGCTGGAATTATTGAGTAGAAGCGATATTGGGTTATACCCATTATAAACCTTTGCACATGCAAAATGCTTCTACGATGATTACGCCACCCATGGAAGAGTAATTTTTAGTGATCGATCTATCTTCTACCCTATTAATTTAATTATTTTGAATCATTGAGCCTACTGTAATTAACTTAATATTATCCATGAATTATGTTTTTAAATTTTAAGAAACTAAGCAAGCAATTGAACAATTAATACAAAAACACGCGAGGTCGAGATTTTGTGTAAATTGTGAGAGTGCGAGCTTAATCGGTAATACAAGACCACTTGGGATAAATTTGTAGAGATCAAATATAATCCCTAAACACAACTCATCCTCATTTCCAGAATGGATTTGTGCTCTAATTAACCACTGACCATAATCTAACCTTAGAACAACAATCAAAGCAGGGTTCTGCGATTGCATGTTCCGAAGCTAGCCTAGGGTTTAAGTAATTCCATCTTTGTGGTTAAGTTAACTCTTGTAGGGTTCGAGGGTTAACAAATTAGAGGATCATAATTAAGTGGATATTCATTTAAATGATAATGATTAATATGTAAATGAAGAGGTAGAGTTAGATCGATTACGCCTTTTAAAATATTTCCTAAAAAAAACATCTTCTTGTTGTGTTATTTTAATCGGAATTCATTTCAAAACTAAAAAAAAAATACAATCTTCTTCCAGCAAACTTCTTCTAGATTCATAAACTATAAACAACCCCCATCCTTTTCTAGTAGTGTTTTTATTCTCTTTTATTTTATTTTTAGAATACCTCTAATAAGATGTTTTAATTCACTTCCTCCTTTGAGAGACGACCTTGGTTAGCCCCCTATGCTACACCAAGTAAACTAAACATTAGCTTCATAGAGTGTTGTGCTTGGAGTTTTATCCAACGTAACTCACTTTTGAAGTTCTTTTGAGAGCGCGTGCGACAACGCTCTTTCAAATTGGCACCGTTGCCGGGGAGGCAAGTAATTATTTCAACCAACTAGAGGTATTTATTTTATTTTACATTTTATTATTTTCCTCTCTTCTTTCTTCCTTCTTTACCCAATCTGATTTTTCATCCTCTTCTTTTATTTTCTCCTACTTCTTTGTGGACCATCAACTCAAACTTCTCATTTTTATTTTACTATGGTCCACCTTCTTTCTTTTCATTTTTATTTGATCTATGACACGAACTAATCCCGAAGATCTCTTAGATCTTGACCCTGAGATTGAACGTAGCCTTAGGGCACGAATCAGACATTCTCAGTCTACGGGAAGTTTCAACATTCAACCAGTTGGAGAATTACTCCAATATCAGAACATTGAAATTGGAAGCAATTCAAATTCAAACATAAAAGAGGAACCAATGGCTGATAATAATGGAAATGAACTTAATAGAACCATTCGAGAATTGGCTGCACCTGATATTAACTATCAACCAAATTGTATTGCATACCCAAATCTCGAATCGGACTTTGAACTAAAATCAGGGTTAATTCACTTACTTCCAAAGTTTCATGGCCTCTCTGGTGAGGATCCGAATAAACATTTGAAAGAATTTAATGTGGTTTGCTCAACCCTAAAACCTAAAAATGTCTCTGAAGATCAAATCAAACTAAGAGCATTCCCATTCTCACTTGATGGAGCTGCAAAAGATTGGATGTATTATTTACAACCTGAAGATGTAACTTGTTGGAACGATTTGAAACGACTTTTCTTGCAGAGATTTTTTCCAGCATCGAGGACCACTTCCATTCGTAAGGAGATCTCGGGGATCAAGCAAGCACAAGGGGAGTCCATGTATGAGTATTGGGAGCGATTCAAGAAGTTGTGTGCAAGCTGTCCACATCACCAAATCAGTGAGCAACTCCTCATTCAGTACTTCTATGAAGGACTCACAGCTATGGAGAGAAGCATGGTGGATGCCGCAGCTGGAGGGGCATTGGTGGACAAGACACCAATAGCCGCACGTTCATTGATTGACAAGATGGCCCAAAACTCCCAACAATTTGGCGATAGAGGTACACTACATGTCAGGGGAGTACATCAGGTAAGTCCTTCTTCTCTTGAGAGTCATTTGATTGATACCAAGTTAGAAGAATTGACAACTATGGTAAGGCAGATTGCTTTGGCACAAAAGACATCTTTACCTCCTCCTTCAAGGCCTTGTGGTATTTGCACTGAGACAAGCCACCCAACTGACTGTTGCCCACAACTCCAAGAAACAGAAGATTGTGCAGCAGTGTTCCCTGGGAGACCATATCAGCAGCAGCAGCAACAACCATATCCCCAGAAAAAGTTCGATCCAACATTCAACCAAGGGTGGAAAGATCATCTGGACATGAGGTATGGCTCTGGACAACAACAAAGGCCCCCCTTTCAACAAAACTTCCAGCAGCCTCCACCTTACCAACAGGGTTTCCAACAACCCCAAAGGAGATTTGAAGCTCAAACATCAACAAGTCAGCAACAAGGGAATCTCCAACCCAAGGTAGACTCTAACACTGATGATATTTTGAAACAAATTGTTCTTAATCAACAGAATGAGCTGAAAAGTCAAGGTTCGGAGCTGAGGGAGTTGAAGACTCAAATGAGCCAGATTTCCACCGCCCTCCATGAACTTGTAAGTAAGAATTCTAGAAATCTACCTTCCCAACCCACTCCAAATCCAAAGGGGAATGTTAGTGCCATAACATTGAGAAGTGGGAAGCAAATGAACGATACAGCTGTACCTACCATTCCACCGGGATTCACCTCAACTTCAGAGAAGCCACATTCCATACCAACTGATGAACAATCCAAGGAGAAAGATAAAGGTAAGAAAAAGATTGATGATGTTCCTCCTAAACCACTTCCTTTTCCAAACAGGGTTGTTCAAACCAAGAAGATGGCTGAAGAAGCAATGCAAAAGGAGGTTTTGGACACATTCAAGCGTGTGGAGATCAACATTCCTCTACTCGAAGCCATTAAGAAAATCCCAAGGTATGCCAAATTCTTAAAAGAACTTTGTACCAATCGAAGAGGGCTCAAGGGAAATGAGAGGATCAACCTTGGAAGGAATGTCTCAGCACTCATTACACCAACTCTAGCAATGCCAACAAAGTGCAAGGATCCCGGGACATTCACCATCCCATGCACCATAGGGGAGTTTCACTTCTCTGATGCTCTTTGTGATTTAGGAGCTTCAATAAATGTGATGCCTCACTCTGTTTTCTCTTCATTGCAGATTGGTGAGCTCAAGCCTACAAGGGTAGTGGTGCAGCTAGCGAATAGAGCTACAGCATATCCGGCTGGTGTCCTTGAAGATGTGTTGGTAAAGGTAAAGGACATGATCTTCCCTGCTGATTTCTATGTACTAAACATGGAAGATGACCAGGTAAGTTCTCATGCCCCTATCATTCTTGGTAGACCCTTCCTCAAAACTGCTAAGACCATTATCAATGTTCATGAGGGTACTCTTTCCATGGAATTCGGGGATGAAATCGTGAGGTTTAAA
The DNA here is from genome assembly GCA_963277665.1 of Viscum album. Lineage (NCBI taxonomy): Eukaryota > Viridiplantae > Streptophyta > Magnoliopsida > Santalales > Viscaceae > Viscum > Viscum album. Next base: position 859,831,915 of record OY728145.1, read on the forward strand.
ATCCTGGATTCTATGAAGTACCCACCAGAGGAACACTCAGCATTCTTTCTCTCTCATTCTGAGTCTCCATGTGATAGTCCCTCTATTTTTGATTCCCAATCTCTTGGGGACTATTCACTTATTAATGAAATAATGAGTATTGGGTCCAACTTGATGTCTCATTCTACTTCATCCCCTTTAATTCATGATCTTTCTGATCTTGGTATTGGTTCATTTGTCCAATCATATTCGAATTCTGAGCATGTATACTCTGATTATGATATGGATGCTAATTTTTCTGATGGATTTGATGCATTGTTCTCTCATTCAGATGATATGTATGATTGTGCACAGATGTCTACGCCATTCATGCTTCCATCCATTCAGCAGCCACCATCACTGGAACTAAAGCCATTGCCACCAAATCTCAAATACTCATACTTGTTAAGTGGTGAAAAATTACCTGTTATCATTGCTAACAATCTCTCTTTTGAACATGAAGAAAAACTTTTGAATCTTTTGAGGGAGAACATTAGGGCAATCGGGTGGACCTTGGCTGACATATCAGGTATTAGCCCCTCCATTTGCATGCATAGGATTCTTTTGGAAGATGGAGCTAAACCGGTGAGGCAACCACAAAGGAGACTCAATCCAACCCTTCTGGAGGTTGTTAAAAAAGAGGTTGAAAAATTGCTCGAGGTAGGTATAATCTATCCCATTTCAGATTCTCAGTGGGTAAGTCCTATTCAGGTTGTGCCTAAGAAAAGTGGTGTTACTGTTGTTAAAAATGAGAAAGATGAGTTAGTTCCAATGAGGGTACAAAACAGTTGGCGCGTGTGTATTGATTATAGGAAACTAAATCATTCCACTCGCAAAGATCATTTCCCCCTCCCATTTATTGATCAGATGCTTGAGAGACTAGCTGGGAAGACACACTATTGTTTCTTGGATGGATTTTCTGGATATTTTCAGGTTCCTATAGCTCCGGAGGATCAGGAGAAGACTACATTCACCTGTCCCTTTGGGACATTTGCCTATCGGAGGATGCCATTTGGACTTTGCAATGCCCCAGGTACCTTCCAGAGATGCATGGTGAGTATTTTTTCTGATTTTATTGAGACCTGCATGGAGGTATTTATGGATGATTTTACAGTGTATGGATCTTCATTTGATGAATGTCTAAGTAGTTTGGAAAATGTGTTGAATCATTGTATTGAGAAGAATCTAGTCCTGAACTTTGAAAAGTGTCATTTCATGGTAGAGCATGGCATTGTCTTAGGGAATGTAGTGTCAAAACATGGGATAGAGGTTGATAGATCTAAGGTAGACATCATTTCATCCTTACCCTACCCTTCATGTGTGCGTGATGTTCGATCATTCCTTGGACATGCTGGATTTTATCGACGCTTCATCAGATATTTTAGTAAGATCGCTCTACCCTTATCTCGATTGCTTCAAAAAGATATTGACTTCAATTTTGATGATTCATGCAGGGTATCATTTGATGAGCTAAAGAAGTGTCTGACCACTCCACCGATCATACAGCCCCCATGGTGGGAGATTCCTTTTGAGCTTATGTGTGACGCCTCCAACTTCGCGGTTGGAGCTGTCTTATCTCAGAGGGTGGAGGGACGTTCACATGTGATCGCCTATGCATCGAGGACACTAGATTCAGCCCAATCAAACTACACCACAACAGAAAAGGAGTTTCTTGCTGTTATATTTGCTTTAGATAAATTTCGTTCATATTTATTGGGCTCTAAAGTAGTTGTTTTTTCTGACCATGCAGCTTTGAGGTACCTCCTAAAGAAGCCAGATGCAAAGCCACGACTTATCCGTTGGATGCTACTTCTTCAAGAGTTTGACCTTGAGATAAAGGACAAGAAGGGGTCAGAGAATTTGGTGGCAGACCACATGAGTAGGCTTACTCACACACTAGAGGGTGACACCTTGGACCAGGTACCACTTCGGGACACTTTCCCCGATGAGCATCTCTATACCATCTCAGGTAAGCATCCTTTGTATGCTGATTTAGTTAATTACATTGTTGGCTCTGAAATCCCAGTAAATTTGAAGAAGCATCAAGTCCAAAAATTAAAAAGTGAGTCTAGGTATTATGTGTGGGATGATCCATACCTCTGGCGCATGTGTAGTGACCAAGTCATTAGGAGGTGTGTTCCCGATCATGAGTTTGAGTCTATTTTGCATTTCTGTCATACACTTGCTTGTGGTGGACACTTTGGACCCCAACGGACAGCTAGGAAGGTTTTAGACTCAGGATTATATTGGCCTAGTTTATTCCATGATTCCCATGTATTTTGTAAGTCATGCTCTCGTTGCCAACACACTGGAAACATTTCAAGAAGACACGAGATGCCCCAACAACCCATTTTATTCTGTGAGATTTTTGACGTTTGGGGAATTGATTTTATGGGACCTTTTCCTAGTTCATTTGGTTTCTTGTATATCCTTGTTGCTGTCGATTATGTGAGTAAATGGGTGGAGGCCAAGGCCACCAGGACTGACGATTCTCATGTTGTTGTGGATTTTGTCAAAGCACAGATTTTTTGCAGGTTTGGAGTACCAAAGGCCATCATCAGTGACCAAGGGACACACTTTTGCAATAGGAATTTTGCTTCCCTCCTTCGGAAGTATGGGGTGACACACAAAACATCAACACCATACCACCCCCAAACAAATGGCCAGGCTGAGGTTTCAAATCGTGAGTTGAAACAAATCTTGGAGAAAACCGTGCAGCCAAATAGGAAGGATTGGAGCAAGCGCTTGGATGATGCATTGTGGGCTTATAGGACAGCATACAAGACCCCCATTGGTATGTCCCCATTTCGGATTGTTTTTGGGAAAGCGTGTCATCTCCCCGTGGAAGTCGAGCATCGGGCATATTGGGCTATAAAGAAATGTAACATGGATTTGGCCCAAGCTGGAATTCAAAGGAAGTTGCAAATTCAAGAGCTTGAGGAGATTCGCCTGTCATCATATGAGAACTCAAGGCTCTACAAGGAAAGATAAAAAGCAGCTCATGACAAAATGATCCAACAAAGGGAGTTTCATATTGGAGAGAAAGTCCTTCTCTATAGTTCACGACTGAAGTTGATGCCTGGTAAGTTGCGTTCCAGATGGTTAGGTCCTTATATTGTGTCTAATGTTTTTCCTTATGGTGCAGTGGAGATCACACAAGAGGACACTGGAAGGAGCTTTACAGTCAATGGGCAACGTTTGAAGAGATACATTGAGGGACATCCTACTGATGCAGTGGATTTTATCACACTGCATGACCCCATCATCACTTGATCACATCAGGCTGTTCCTAACCCTTTCACTTTTATATTATTTGTCCTATTTAAAAATTCTGCATTTCATGTGCATATATCATCTCACGGGTTCACATTGAGGACAATGAAATATTTTAAGTGTGGGGGAGGGAACCTTTTAGTTTAGTAATTTCAATTGTTTTCCTGTTAAAAAAAACCAAAAAACAAAAATTGTGTGTTTTTCAAAATTTGTGTGTTTATTTTACAATTTTCTGTGTGTTTTTGAAACTTTTGAGCTGAAATGATTCTCATCACCATTTTTAAATCCATATCAATAAGTGAAACAATTTACCCCTTGAAACTAAGCTTAAATGAATGCTGAAATGACTTTGTTTCAAGTTCAAATATTTAGTAATTTCATGCAAAGTACGCTGAATTTTGAATCCCATGCCAATCTCACTGTCTCTATATTTGAAATCACTTTCCTGTGAGGCTTCTAAACCATTATTTTCATATTCTTTACATTCACCTCACTTCTTGAGAGAGCCAAACCATACTTGATTTAACCAGAATTTGATCTATTCCTGTCAAAACTTGAGGGTTTGAGGTACTTGTGTTTAAATGATTGAGGCATTTGTTTGGTATTAAAACCCCTATTTCAAATAATCCTTTTTTATAATGGCCTACCTTGAATATTTAATCCTTGTAGCCCTTAGAAGCCATGCACAGCCTGTTAGGTTAAGCCACATTACAAGCCAATTTTCCCTGTCCAACCAACTCTTGAAGTGAAATTGCATAATCTAGTTGAGCTTAAGTGTGGGGGAAGTTGTCTTGGGTTTTGCCACCACATTCTGTGATACTTTGGGTGGAAAATTAAATTCTGAAGAGATGTGTTTGCTGCTAAAGAAAGTCATTATATTGAAAGTTGTGCCTTTTCTGGAGCTTTCATGACAAGTGAAGCTGTGCCTTTTCTGGAGCTTCTAATTGAGGTGGAAAGCTGTGCCCATCTGGAGCTTTCAAGAAAATCATGTTTGATAAGATTGATATTTTTTATGCTGAAATGATGAATGGTGTAAACCTTTCATGACTTTTCATGATGATGGAGCTGAATTGATACTATGGGGATTAAAGAGAAGACCATATTTAAGTGAAAATTAGATTAATGCAATTTTGCTTTAAAAGAGTCAAGCCCTCCTCATTCAGCCTCAGAGTTTTTCACATCTTAATCCTACCAACCGAAAGCCACAGAACAACCCTGAAAAGTCCTCATGATAAACATGTGTCCTTGACTCACATCGGGTAGCGATGTAGGAATCTATCAAGCCTATGGTGACCCTTGTATGAGTTTGGATGAGAAAGACATTGCAAAAAAATTGATATTTGAGTGATGAGAGAAAATTCAAGCGAGGTAAGTGTTTTGTGCATGGGTGGATAAATGAAGTGGAAATATATTGAATGATATAAATGGAGAACCTGAAATAAGGTTTTTTATGAGGCATGATATCTTTTTTATTCTTGGTGTGAAATTGATTGATCTTAAAGATATGTGTTTTAAAATTGGTTTTGATTTGATATTGATGTTTACTTGATATGAGGTTTTGCCCAGGTGTGCAAAAGGGTGAGTGTGGGGGAGTTGATAAAACACTATTTTATTGAATATTTTATTGATAATAAATGATATAATTTCCTCACATTGTGTTAAATATGTTTATTTATAAAATATTTGGGATTTGATCATTCATTTGAAAATTTGGTGAAAATTCCAGTTTTACCCTTAATAGTGCACTGTATTATTTCGAAGATAAATATTTTTATATTTATTATTTGAATTTCAAATTTTGTAACAGTGTTCCTAACTTAATTATCTACAACTTTTATTCAGGACACTAAAGCTAAGGAGTTAATTTGGTTGTTGAAATTGGGCCATGAAGTCAAAGTTGGGCTGGGCTCGCCAGAATGGAGAAGGTTCTGTATTTGGGCTATATCCTCTACATACGGGCTTGGATTGAGCCCAAATTTTGAGGAAAGCTCGGGGACATGATGCGGCACAAATCATCCTTCTGGAAGGCCGGTCAATTCACGCGGTTTGGAGGTCAAATGGGCGGTGGAAGTTTCATTAAAATATTTGGCCGAGATTTTGCATTCACACTTGAAACCACTTTAAACCTAGCCTCCCCTCCACTCTATAAATTAGTGATTTTCTCATTTGGAGAGGCTGGTTCGTGCATTGGGAGATTGGAGGAAGAGGAGAATTGGTTTAAACCAAATTCTACAACCATTGTAAGAGAGGTAGCTCTTGAAGCAAGGATCCTCTCATCGAAGCCTCCTTCTCTCCTTCATGTTGTAATCGTTTTGTTTGTGTAATAAACTTCTTTGTTCTTCTTTTATTTCTTCTCTTTTCCTCTGTTTTATTTAAATTTATTCTTCTCTTAATCTTCCTCTTGGGGCTGGAATTCTTGAGTAGAAGCGATATTGGGTTATACCCATTATAAACCTTTGCACATGCAAAACGCTTCTACGATGATTACGCCACCCATGGAAGAGTAATTTTTAGTGATCGATCTATCTTCTACCCTCTTCATTTAATTATTTTGAATCATTTAGCCTACTGTAATTCACTTAATATGATCCATGAATTATGTTTTTAAATTTTAAGAAACTAAGCAAGCAATTGAACAATTAATACAAAAACACGCGAGGTCGAGATTTTGTGTAAATTGTGAGAGTGCGAGCTTAATCGGTAATACAAGACCACTTGGGATAAATTTGTAGAGATCAAATATAATCCCTAAACACAACTCATCCTCATTTCCAGAATGGATTTGTGCTCTAATTAACCACTGACCATAAGCTAACCTTAGAACAACAATCAAAGCAGGGTTCTGCGATTGCATGTTCCGAAGCTAGCCTAGGGTTTAAGTAATTCCATCTTTGTGGTTAAGTTAACTCTTGTAGGGTTCGAGGGTTAACAAATTAGAGGATCATAATTAAGTGGATATTCATTTAAATGATAATGATTAATATGTAAATGAAGAGGTAGAGTTAGATCGATTACGCCTTTTAAAATATTTCCTAAAAAAAACATCTTCTTGTTGTGTTATTTTAATCGGAATTCATTTCAAAACTAAAAAAAAAATACAATCTTCTTCCAGCAAACTTCTTCTAGATTCATAAAATATAAACAACCCCCATCCTTTTCTAGTAGTGTTTTTATTCTCTTTTATTTTATTTTTAGAATACCTCTAATAAGATGTTTTAATTCACTTCCTCCTTTGAGAGACGACCTTGGTTAGCCCCCTATGCTACACCAAGTAAACTAAACATTAGCTTCATAGAGTGTTGTGCTTGGAGTTTTATCCAACGTAACTCACTTTTGAAGTTCTTTTGAGAGCGCGTGCGACAACGCTCTTTCAATCCTTTAACAACTCTTCAAAAGAATATGTTAGCTTATCTCAGGCATGAATATACTCTTCAATGATAATCTTCCACTTATTGAATCCCCCAACCAGAATCAGGTCATTCTTATCAATACAGGCATATTGCTCCTCATTTATAGCCATTTTTATTGACCTCCCCATCATTTTGGACACTTCTTCTTTAGATGAATTTAGTAACAGGACATGTTCAGCCATTTCTTCTTATAAACACATAATCAGATCCATGTTTGGGTCACCCAGACCTCCTGATTTTCATTGACCAATGAACTCACCATCCCTCTTCTTGTTATTTTTCTTTTTTTCTGACTCAGTCACCAGAGGGTGTGGTATAGAGGAGTAATCCATCATACCATTTCTCCTCCTGGTACCCCTATTTCCCCTCTAGCTTGAATCTTTACCTATGGAAAAGGATGAAATTGAGATCATTGGGATCTTCCACATGGAACCTATCAATATAGTCTGAGTCTGCATGTCCAGAGCCCAATCCTTCCATTGAAAGATCTTAAAATCTATTTCTTAGCTTAACTAGAGATTGATTCCTTGGATTATGACCCCCTGACTTACCAATTTGGATGTCCACACCCCTGGAAGATCCCTTCCTACCTATGTGCAGCTGCCCACTGCCCAAACTAACCACCTTCTAATAAGAAACGGTAGAAATTTCCTCTTCTCCACTCACCACCTAAACCACATAAGTAACACACACATCTCTTTGTAGATCACAAGGGTCAAACTCCTTCCGAATAGAGCCTATGCACCCTCCGGCATAGGAATTTCTAGGATCACAACTACTAGAGGGGACAACCAAATCCTTTCTCAACCTAATAATGATCATAGAAACTTTTGGGTTTCCTGAACAGCCACTTCCTATTTCCCGTTTACAATATCCATCCTACTCATGTAAACTGCTAAGACACTACCCGATCGATCCACTTCCACAGACTCCTCATTCCTAGGCAGTGTTGACTGGTGTAGCCCACCCCCTGGAGAACAAACATCCCGAGCACTATCTTCCCTACCAGTTTTCATATGTTCCAATAATCTAGCCCCACCATGAAGCTCCATCTCCTTACCACTTCCATTTCTGGTCTTAGTCAGAAACTGATACCCTCATCAACAAAGCTCCCTCACATGACCCAGGTGCTTGGAGACATCACAGAAGTTAGTCCAGGATTCGTATACCACTCATTGTTTACAAAGGTACTCCTCACCAATTGTAATCCAAAAATATTCAAATGGTACTCTTGACACGCCCATTTCAACACAAACATGTGGATTCAAAAGATGACAAAGGGCCTCCGTGCGATGGTTTGAACACATATACCTACCAACAAGGTTCCCGAGCATTCTAATAATAGTAGGATTTTGAAACGGTAGGGGGAGATTGGGAAAACTCACCCAAATAGACATTGTAGGCAGATCGCGCTTCATATAAAAATCAAATAACCATCGAAACAAAAAAATCATAATCCATTGAAACTGTGAGGTGCATTTGACTAGGCTTTGATTAGGTGTGCCTTAAAGTCAAAATGAATCATTATATGGTGATTTTCCAGAAGTCCCACTATAACCCTCTCCTACAAATTCCAAGAGTCAAAGACATAACTATCAAATGAATCAACTAAAGGGAGACGCTGCTTAAACTGAGAAACCAAAGTAAGCTTCAGGAGATCTGAGGATTCCAAGAACTTCACAGTCAAGATCGGGAGATTAGGGAAACCATCCAAAAAATCTAGAATTTTTGGGAAAAGTGAGACATGGGGTAAATGTGGTAGGAAGGAAGGATTCATTAAGGTGAGAAAGTAGGGGGTCACTCTTTTAATGGACGGTGGGGGTCCCTCCCCTGTCGGAGGGGGAGGGACCGGTGCAGAGGTCACCTCCGTCACTCAAACACCCTGTTCCAATTAATTTTAGGAGAATCAAATTTGGATCCTATTTTACCACACTAATATAATTAGAATGTTTTATCTAGTTGTTTTTTAGGGTGAACAATTGAAGGGTTACTCATGTTTAGTGAAAACAAATCACTCATTTTTAGGTTCATCAAGATAATTCAAGCATGTCAAAATTTTATACTCCTAAGTTCTGTCTTATTAACACTCAATGAAAAATATCCAAAAATAAGAGTTTCAATATAGCTAAGGTAATTTTTACTCCTTAATTAATTATGTAAAGATTTAATTCAAGTAAGTTTATTCTCAAATTCACAACACACCGCCACTTTTCTTACCCATACACTTTATTTTTAATTTTTAATTTGTCAATTTATAAGTATGGATGTGTATAAAATAATTCAAAAATAAATTAAAGAAAAATTCAAATGAAATAAGAGTGAATATTAAACACTCCCCTTTCCATTCTACATTTTTTTCCTTTAGTAGTGTGTGTGGATTATTTGATCCAAAATGTTATTTCCTTTGAAAAAAATGAAATATAAAAGTTTACCAAAACTCAAAACATGCTTCACATAGGAGTATTCAATCCCAAATATTCTTGTTTAATTAGACTCGACACTCTTTCGATTGAGCTCAATAATTTAGTCAAATCCTAAATTGGTCACCCCAATATTTGAAAACCTATATTATTCCTATTTTCATTGATCTTGGTTATATTTAATCTAGAATAGTATCAGGAATCTGTGATTTTAATCCATCATGGGATCATAGACATAACATGGGTATAATATCTTCTTCATAGTTCAGATTTTATTAATTTGTTTCCTTTTCATTTGGATTCACTAAATTTTAGTTTGTGTAATCTAAAATCATGGATTTTTCTTTAGGGATCAAGATCTTTAGATGTTGTACTTGGAATTGGAAATGAACACTTTTTTGAGTTTTATATTATTATACACTTGATTTGGTTTCTTTATTTTTTCAAATTGGACTACCTCAACCTCAAAAAAAATATTTAGTTATCACAATCCATAACATTATATTGATAAAAAAAGATCACATAATTGAGGACCGACCTTGGTAATACCAACTTGGAAAGTCCCTTCATTATCTTCATCAATTTTATATAAAAAACCATCTATTATATGATAAATAATCTCATATACATGGTTGTAATTCCCTATATGCATGGTTTCAAGAAGCTCAGTATGATGAGAAATCCACATAATCAAAGGTCATGAAAACATAGGCATGGTGGAATGATTTATAAAAGAAGGGGTATTCACTATTGTAGACCTCATACTCATGGTAGCATCACCCCACTGACATGGTAGAACATAAAAATAGCATTAATTTATTCTTTTCGGTTGATTCAAAATAGAGGCATGGTTGTGAGGTAGAAGGGCATGGTGGTAGGGCTGCCTGGCATAGTAGAAAGGGGTGTCTTCTCATGGTAGATGGGTATAGTTCATGGTAACAGGGTTTCCTTCTCACAGTATAAGTTCATGGCAGTATGATATGGAGGTAGAATCCATAATTAAAAATCAACACCCAAGAAAATAAAAAATAAAAATTCAATTCAAATAATTCCAAACATTAATACTGACTTCATAGATTAAAAAACCCAATTAAAAACACTTCAACAAAAAATATTGTGTGAATATTTTATATTAAAAAATTATATGAAAACTTAGTAAATTTGGAATTTAAAACTCATAATGAAATTTATAAGTAAATTCAAAAATTATACAATTGATATTTAAAAACCATTTCTACAAATATATTCCATTAATTTGATATAAAAATTATGAAGGCATGGAATAGTGAAATAATTATGTTCTAACACCCAAAAAATTTATTTTCTATTTAATTATACCAAATTGATCAAAAATATATAGAGATAATCACAAGAATAATTCTAATAGATTACACCAAAAATTTATATTTCTATTAAAATATTCAATGAATTATAATTCTAACACAAAATGAACCAGATTAAAAATATAAGGAAATTAAGAACATATATGAGTGAAAAATCATTAAAATATATTAAAAATGATGTCAAAAATATATAATTAAATAGAGAAACATCACTAAGATACTCAAGGGAAATATTCCCATGGAGTACAAATTCTACGAAAAGAATCACATTTCTCCTTCAGAAAATCTCCCTCAACATGGGGAAGTTGCTCTGCCAATGAGAGAATATTTTAGCCATTTGAATAACTTAGGATCTAGAAAATTGGTTTATATGGGCCTAATGGATGAGGGATATAAGTATTACCTCTTATTAGATTGATATTTAGAACCATGTAAGTTGAGTTTCTTTAGGCCGACCTATACCAATTATCAGCCACAAACACAAACAGGCCTACCATATCATGCTATGTATGTTGCCTCTACTCAAGTTTCCAGCCATACAACTATATCTCTAGAACTAATTAAATCTATCAAAAATCTAGAAACATTAATATAGAATATAGAATTATTTTTATCACCAGTAAAACAAGGGTGGAAACCGCATCGCTACTATGTGGATGCAACTCCTCCTATGACTAAATTTATAAATACAACCATTTCAATCTTAAATATCAATAAGGACCCAGAATAGCACCTATCACACTTTGTATCTTGATGTATCAATGTTATGAGAACACTCGATTAGTAATAGGAATATATGTTTAGGTGTTTTTTTCAGAAAATGGAAGGACTAGAGTTTTTATGGTATGACATATTACTGGCTGGGTCCATCACTAGTTATGAAGATCTTCATCAACAGTTTCTCTAAAAAATCAACTCCATGCTAAGAAATACTACGATCCTTGAACTCTTAAATTTTATGTGATGAAATAATTAGAGGGTCTTATAATTAATTTCTATATGTAAGAGTTTTATTTATTCCTTAATCATGTTATTCCTATAAGGTAATCTACTGGAACTCTATATAGAGAATTTTTGTAATGAGTTATAGACATTATTAATCCCAATAAAATGAATTGGAGGACTATACGAGTTCACTATAGTGGGAAAATGGTTAGAATATACTATTTTAAGGACCATGGACAAGTCTCATCCAATTTTGTTAGCTCAATGGAATAGTATTGATAAATTAGAAATAGAAACTATGACACTTAAGACACCTCTATCACCAGCTCTAGTACCCAAACCTACGCAATACCATGTGATACCTCCCCCTAAACAACATTATCAACAAAAATTTTCTCATTGAGAAGGGATAAAATAACAAAGGCACCAACCATATAATGATATAAAGAATAAACTTTATTCTTTAAAAAAATAGAAGGTTCTTAGGTACTTCATTACAGTTATGGAGAATAACTTACTAAACCTACCAGTGCCTAGTAATAATAATGAATTTGGCCTCATTGACCTCCCTAATTACTATCACATTCACCAAATGTTGGGACACACCATCCAAGAGTTATTTTCCTTCAAATACATCCATAAAAGTTTTTAAATTTTCCTATATAAATATACAAGTGTCTTATTTTTACACCATCCTAGCAGAATAAGAAGAAGAATTGTAGGAAGTCTTGAACATGGGAACATAGAATTTTGATGACTTTATGGCTAAAAATATGATTAACTAATAACATCTTAACCTTTTGAAAAATATAAATCAGTCAGTTGTAACCCCAAATCTATCTTTGATTATTGATCCTACTTCTTCAACACTAGTCCTCTAAGATCTTTTCTTCTAAGAACCGTAAAAACTATCACATCAAGATTAAAATTCAAGAAGAGGAACCTATATTGATACCTAATACAATCCAGAATCTTCAAGATTTTATGCCTCTATTATTAAGAGGATGGTCACCACCAAACCAAATAGTCTAATGGGAACTGACCCATCTAATATAATCCTCTTTAGATAAAGAAAAAAATTACAACTCTATCAATGTGATTCAATTATAAAATTCATTATCCCGTAAAAAAGATACATATGACCCTGAGCTCCCCTCCCATAATCAAAAAGAATTCACTGAGGTCGATGGGGTTTAGGAAGATGAGGTTGATATGGATCTCTATAATTTAGTTATATCTTTTCTAATACCATATATTTTATAGATACCTGAATACAAGCTCTCTAGTATTCTTAGAAGGAGCACTAATATTCTTCTAAATCATCCATGTTTCATTCAATCCAATTGTTATTAAAGTACCAATTGAAAAATCAGTATCTGTATAGTCAACATAAAAATGTGGGAAAGTTAGATCAACCCAACACATGGGTTAAATAGATTCCCTCTAGTTCTAACCAAAGAAGGAACTCACTATAAAAGACACCCTCAACATCCAAACCTCAAACCAATGAATAGTTTCATGCTAGGAATCATAGGCCTCTATATTAAATGTATGAAATCCTGAAATATATGGTTGTAATTATGGATAATATTTCAATCCTAGATGCCCTTCATTTATCAAAAAAATATGGAAAGAAATTATTGGGGCTCTCCTAAGAAACCAAGAATTAAAATATGAGGTCATTTTTTCAATTATATCATTCAGAGACCAACCCTATTGAGTTCCATGTAGTTGTATTCTTTACAGATAAAGACATGGATACCACCATAAAGGGATATATCAGGCCCCTGTACATATCTAAAAAGTTTTACAACACTGGCATTATTTGATTCCTCATTGATAATGGTTTTTGGAATCAATATCACTCCAGTATAAACCCTCCAATTATTGGGTTATAGCGAAACCAATTTTTCACCCTCCACTATTCCAATCTAAGGGTATGATAAGATTAAGAAAAATGCACTTTTTTGTATCAAGTTTAAGGGATAATTTTGACACATTGTCTCTAATTTTTATTTTATATTCATTCATCAAGACACAACATTCAACAATTTGTTAGGAAAATTTTGACTTTATTCCCATGTGGTAATGCATTTATCAAACCAGTAGTGTATAAATTACTCTCTTGATGGATAGTTTTAATTGTTAAATGGTGATAATATCCCTTTAAATTCCCATTAATATCAATATATAGATGTGTTATTCTTTCAAAGGGAGGGGAAATAGTTATTGATGGGTGATTTCATCTAAACCACTACCCCTAAGAGTTTAGTAATAGATCTTGTAAATACATTCCATAAACTCAGTGAATATTATGTATTTTAAATCAATAAAAATGATTCAATCACTCTATATTTGGGGATTCATAAAGCTATGTATACCCCATATAAGAGGATGAATCATTTTATAACCTTTAGATCATATGATGACCAGGCTCAAGTTCCTCTAAAATAGCCAACTTTTTCATAGAAAAAATAATTTCATACAATCCATGTAGATAAATCTCACTTCTCAATGTCTCTATATGATGTATGGACTGATTAATCTTTATCCCTAGTCAATAAAAAAACTCATAACTAAGTGGATATAAATTATAGGCGAATAATTCATAAGGTTTGGGTTTTTTTACCTCTATCCTCATGATATTGGTCACATCGATTAAATCCATTTATCCAAAATAAGGGTGTGATCCTAGTAATAATGATAATTTCCCAAATGATAATGCTCTTTCTTTACCTAAAATATCCAATAAAATCCTTGTATCGTCATCTAGACCAAAAAATACCACCATATAACTAGAAAAAATTAAAAATACCCCTATTTCATATCCCAAATTCATAATATCAGCAACTCTTCTTCCCTCGATGATAGTAACTTGGAAGAAAAGAATATCTAGAATTCCCTCAATAATAATACACATACATTGGAACCTTTGGAGTCTAGAGACACTTACTCATTATTCATAGAAGATAAAAATGACCTTGTGTCATCTTAAAATTCAATAAATGAATTTCCATCGCCTACTTCCACTAAAATCAAGGTAGAAGAAGAGGAAGATCTCAGGGATGTTCCTCCATAATTTTATGAAGTTATCTATACCACCATCGATCAACTCTGACAAGTGAATTTGGAAAGATAAGAAGACCCATGGCCTACCTTAATTGGTGTATCTATGTCTCTTGAAGAATAAGTTACATAAATATCTTTATTGAGGCATCACTAAGATATATTTACATGTAATTATACAAAAAATCCTAAACTCAATCATGATGTGGCCACCCATAATTTGGGTCTAGATGTGAATCACAATGGTGATGAGTGGGTAGCTACGATAATGTATCTGAATCTTGTTTCTAATAATGAATTCAAATTTTACAATTTTATTAAATCCAACTTCATTTGGTGAATTTGTTACTTTAAATGGTTATCCAAAATCATCCCCATTTAGAAAAAGAATTGACGAATAATATATTTTATTGACTTATGGGATTTCAATCAGAATTTCCAAAATTATTAATTTCAAGTCCTAATTATATAACTTTTGATTCATGAAACATTTGGTTTCTAGGTCCCCTCCATTTTGGATAGATAATGTGGCTATAACCAAATCTATATGGCCCATAAAGATTAAAAGGCCATTGCTTTCATGGCACCATAAAGAGTGTATTTATATTGATTAATTCCATTTGGATTTAATAATTCCATTACAACATATTGTTAATCCATTATAGGGGAAACCCATAGAGTTATACATGGATCGTCTTGTGGTAAAATCTCAACAGCGCTATGATCATATTATTGGTTTTAAGACAAATTTCAACAAAATGAAGAAGAACGGCATAATTATGAACCCATTAAAATGAAATTTTGAGGTAACATTAGTAAATTTTCTTGTATTTTTAGTATTCCATTGTGATATCAAGGTCGACCCTAGTGAGACCAAGGTAATCCTTAACATTCCACTTCCTAAAAATCTCAAATAGTTTAGAGGGATTCAATGATGCTTCACCTACATGAGATGACTCTAGAAAACCTTTTAGGAAAGTTCATACCATTCCCCATGATCATTAAGAAGGGAGACACCTATCTATGGGGAAAATAATTTCAGGGAGATTTTGAAAATCTCAAGAAATAACTCTAGATCCTACTAGTTTTAATGCCACCAATTTAAGGAAAGCCACTCATTCTATATGTGGAAGATTTGTAGAGATCACATGGTACCTTTATCCCACAAAATAATGGTGTAGTAAAAGAAAATGGTCTTTACTATCTTAGTAGAACCATGATAGACACTAATACATGATATTCTAACATCAAGAATAATTTTATTACATTGATCTTCACAGTTTCAAAATTGAGACACTACTTATAGCACCAAAAGGTCCATTTGGTCTCCCATATTGAGCCACCAAAATACATCCTAAATCATAAAATATTGAATGTATAGTTGGCATAGTGGGTGGTTATCCTGTAGTAGTTTTATATCCAATTCATACCGTAGAAGGTAGTCAAAGGGAAATCATTGGAAAACTTTCATGTGGAACATACCACCTTAGAAAGCACACTAGTAGATATGAAACTACCTGATGAGAAATTTTTCTTCCTTAATGACACTCCCCTAACATAGGATATTTATTTTTATGGTGATTCAATATTTCTAATGTGAATAAGTTTGGAAAAACTGAAACACAATAGAGTTGGTTCGGTAATTATCATTACATCTCAAGTAAAGAAACTTTTACCCTATTCCCTCCTATTTTTAGAAAGTTTCACCAAAAATGAAGTAGAATAAGAATCTCTCATTATAGTCTTGGAATTGGTTATATAGATACCATTTCCCTAAAAAATTATCAAGGGTGATTCAAATTTAACAATTAAGAAAATTAATAGATAATATGTTGTAAATAAAGAGAAAATTATTCCCTTACTCGATTAAATGCGTGGATTGATGGGTGAATTACCTTATGATACAACAATATTTATTGTCCCACATTTAAAAAATTCCCCCATAGATATGTTATCTAATGTATCCATAGTCCTAGAATATAAAAACTAAGACAATATAGTCATTAGAATTGCACATAGTAGGATGATCTATCTATTCATTAGTAGTAACTTAGTGGAGATCAATGATAACAACACCACCTCTGAGCAAGGAGATTCGATTTCTTCACCAACTAGTACCACTATTGCATGGATGTCACCCATACTATACTACCTATAGAATGGAATTATTACATTTGGCCGAGAAAATAAATAGAATATTTGATGGTGAGTTATAAAATTAATCATTTATGATAGCCCGAGATCTCACAAAGTTCTCTATAAATGAATATTTGATGGATTCCTCCTTTGATGTATTGAAGTATGAGAGACCCTCGCTATTATGTAGGATTCCCATATATTATCTTTTGGTAATTATCAATCTATAACCAAGATCTCCCAAAAAATAAAGAATCGTGGATAATTTTGGTCATTGGTGACACAAGATTATGTTAAATTATCCAAAAAACCATGTTTTCTAAATATATGTCAATTTCATCCATCAAACCTCATAGTTGTTACATACTGATAAATATTTTTAGTCTTTTTCATCTAGGGAATATATTTAATGGGGTCATATCCCCCAATAATAATCAGAAATTTCAATTATATCCTTACTGATATAGAATTCTTCTCCAATTGGGTTGAGGCTATATCACTCAAGGAAATCAAGATGAAGGCTAGCATCCACTTTTTGAAGTTAAATATCATCACCAAATTTGGTGTACCATCTACGATATTGATAGTAAATGACACCAATTTATGTTATTTCAAGTTGAATAGGTTTTATTAGTAATATAATATCCATTATAACCAATCATCCCACTACCATGTAGTAGAAAATGGATAAATAAAGGCTTTCAATAAAACTCTATCAATTATCCTATAGAAGATGGTGGATAAATATAAAATGTATTAGACCAAAAAACGTATTTTTGCTTTGTAGGTTTATATCACTATAACCCGTTTTGTCATGAAAGTTATCCCATATTCACTTGTATATGATATAGAGGTAGTCTATCCCATAAAAATATAGTTTCCATTGCTTTCCATTACTATTTAAAATCAATTTTCTAAATATGAGTAATCTCAAGATCAGCTTTATGATTTAGAAATACTTGATCAGAAAATATTGTAAACATTTCATAATTTGTAAGTCCATAAAAATCATGTTGCATGAGCTTTAAATAATAGTGTTTTCCTGTGTTCATTCCTCTATGGAGTACTAGTATTGGTTATCAGAACTTTGATTATACCATGGAATAATCCTACAAATCTTGAATCAAAGTGTGAAAGACCTTATTCTAAACAAAAGGTTTACTCTAATGAATCATATCGATTAAAAAAATGGATATTAAATGCATCAAATTATCCATACATGTAACATTTCCCAAGAAATATTTTTATAATTTCTCATTGGTTCAATAATATCCCTTTTCACATGATGTTAAATAGAATTTCAAATCATCCTCACTATAAGATGTTATGAAACTTAGTAAACATACCTATCATATGATGTTAAACTATGTAATGTAGTTCTAGTCTATAATACATTAAACTAATTAGATCTATCATCCTTGTTTCATGAATTTAAACTATATGCCACATCATCCACACCACAAGACATTAAACTATATATTAAATGTCTCTTTCATATGATGTTAAAGTGTATGGTGTGGGTCTGATTCATAAGACCTTAAACTATATAGTGTCATCATCCTAGTCACATGATGTTTTAGTTTATGAAAACTTCTAGATCATGAATTATAAAATCTTGTGGTATGGTTTTAAAATTCCAATGCCATGTGCTCTAGTGTGGTATGAGTAATCCTCCAATTTCCTCTTTTTTTCACACCGAGCATGACTCATGTGATCTTAGAGATTTCGGTCAATCTTTCCATTGAGCATGAATAAAAACACAATTATTAAAAATAGGGAAAAAAATTCCACCCTACAATACCTTAAAATTCTTATATAGGCTTACACTATATGGCCTAATTCCCCTACATAATATAAATATTTGTGTAGGATTTATTGGTGCATAATATACTAGTGAATTAGGATATTAATACCCTCACCCATATATAATATTGTGATCTATATAGGGGACCCTTCAATAACTATGTGTGGCATGATTTATATCCTCACAGGATATGTAGTGACACCTAGATCTCTTATCTTAGGCTCATCCACAAATTCAAAAAAAATTATGAAATAAAAATGTCCCCTTTACCCTAAATATGAGATAGATTTATGTAAGGAATTTATATTTAAGAACTATGTGTGGCTTGATTCTTTCTACTTTAGGATATGTAGTGATGCTCAGATATCTGATCATGGGCCCAACTATGATTTCTAAAAAAAATCCATCTTTCACCTTATTTTGTGGCAATGCACTAAGGTTAAGTCTAATTTTCTTCCCCTACACATGAATTTATTCTATATAAAAGAAGCCTCACAATAACTTTTCATGGATCAATAAAAATGATCCATCCTATCTATAAGTTAGATTTACGTAGAGACCCTGGTATATATTAGTCTAGAAAACTGATTACTTAAAATGCCTCTCTCTTACATATGAACCAAATCCAATTGTGAGACTTTAATGTTGTTTTTATCCTCTATGAACCTATAATAAAATGTTCCCACTTATACAAGGAAATGATCTATATATGGGAAACAATATATGAACTTCATGTGGATGATTCGTATTTTTTTAGGATATGTAGTGATGCCTAGATCACCAATCTTAGGCCCAGCTATAAATTCCAATCAAACCCCAGATTCATCATAGTGTTTGGACCTCTTCATTCATATTGATTTTCCCTCCATGAGTTCATCACTGACATGAATCCATATAATTTTTTGTATGATACATATCTATGAAAATACCCATATAAAGGTCCTCGTCATATGACCTTAAACTACATGGTAGCTGATTCATTATCATATGATGTTAAATTTCATGACATTTTGGTCTGATTTTCATAACCTTAATCTACTTATAGTGTTCTATTTATATGATTCAATTTCTCTACATGAGATTCATATTCATGTAAGTATGTTCGATGTAGGGTTGTTCTCCAAACACGTATTGGGATAAAATGACCCTTTTTAATCTTATATCATAATTATTAGAGTTTACCCAATAATATAAGAACTATGTGTGTCTTAATTCCTATTACCTAGGGATATGTAGTGACATGTGAATCATATATTCGAGACATATCCATGATTCATCATCCATTTACACTCCATTCAAGGAAATAATAAAAACCTAGTCAATGAAATATCGAGTATAAAATTCCTCTATAACTCTTTCTAATAATCCTTTTTTACAAATCATACTTCATGCATTGAGTATATTGGATTTCCATGAATCTTCATAGCTATTGTTAATGACTATACTCTACTCCAAAGGACACTTTTTTTAACTATTCACACACACCTCCAATAAGGATCTGTATATGTGCCTACAATATGGCCTGTCAACAAGAGGAATTAGTGTTCTAAGGGGAGGATTCTCTAATAAATATACGCCCATAAAAAATCATAGAAAAACCTTTCATTTGAATATAATAATCAGATATCCCTTGTTTCCATGTTCCATAACTCCACTCCTAATCCAATAACCTTGAGTTTAAATTTGTTACTTCAACACTCCCTTATTCGAAAGGTATTGGGATATTATTATCCTTTGGGCCTCATTTAGATTGTCATTTTCACCCCTTTGGTCTAAGTATTATGACCTTAAACAATGTAAATTTTTCCATGAGATAATATATACTCGAATTGGGACCTCTATTTATATCTAGTTCTGCCTCACCCTTTTCGTATAGGTTTTACCACCCTTTTTATAGTGGTCAAAGTTGTATGAACTTAAACTCTATCCCTCATTAGTCTAGACCACAAGACCATGATATATAGGTGAAAGAGATGTAAAAATATTTAGGCTAAAAACCCATAAAGGGAATCCTGAGAAAAATTCAAGTCACTACTCTCTAAGCCTCCCACTTTTAGTTCTTAGGAAAGAATTTTAAAACGTGTATAAAAGGAAAAAATATTGTAGGTCCTACAATATTTCCCTAGAAAAATTCAAGTCATGCTCACTAAACCCACTAGTTTAGGAAAAAGTTATATTGGTGACATATCATTTCTATTCACCCCAATTATATTTTCAATACATGGTGGTGTAATATTTTGGGTTCTACAACCCTTCTTGAATATTATTTCCTTCTACAAACCTATATGATTTAATAAGTGTTTGAAAACTCTCAAATCTCCTTGGCAATTATAAAGTATCATATTTGACTTTGAAGGACACTTCTATTTGACTATAAATACACACCCCCAATATAGATCTATATATGTTCCCCTTATATGGTCTATAAACTAGATGTATCTACTTCCTAATGGGAGGATCCTCTAATATCTTCAAACCCATACACCATTACAGCCAAATCCACCATTCAAATTTGGTTAGAGATCATCCCTAGTATACATGTCTCATCTAATCATCCCTAATTAAAATTTCTTAATTTATGATTTAAAAAAAACATAATTAGTCTATTCAAGTGGATTTATTACCCTTGATGTTACACACTTGTGTATCTTTCTCAACTTTAAAGAAGAGATTTGACATCTCTCTCTTGGACTATCAAATGGCCCTCATCATGTGACCCTAAATTTCATGATATGATGGTCTGAGCATCATTACCATAAAGTAAATTCCCCCATTTTTTGGTTAATCTATAATTAAATTTACCCCCATCCATTCAAGGTTTTACATTTACCTTGCTATATAGACTAGTCTAGTCATTTGTTCAAATTTTTCCGACCTAAAATATCATCATTTTTTGGCACAAGTACTAAAAATTTGAAGTCATCATTATTTATTCTTAATCAAAAATTTCTAGATAATATCTTCCTATAGATATCACACAATAAATATCTATAATACTCTTGAAGATTTAATGCCCACCATCACCGATAGGTATGGATCCTATATTTTGTTTGATCATTGGCACTATCTTTAACAATTCACCTCAAGTATATCTCTCTCATGCTTCTATACAGACTACCTTATCTTTTGGATAAAAAAAATTCATCCTTAAACATCGTCTAAATTGGATCACCTAACATGGACTAAAACTATCTAAGGAAAGAGACATAAAACTCACCCAGGCTAAAACCCACAAAGGGTGGATTGGGAAAATCATATCTCTTCTCACTGGACAAGCACCTTCAATGATTTATGAAAAATAAAGTATTTAAAATTGAAAAGGAACAAGGATTGTTAGGTTTAAAAACCCAAAAGGGTGGTCAAATCAAAATCAAATACCTTGCCCAATAATATGCCCTTTATAAATCTTAGGTAAAAAATAAAATTCTCAAATATGTTGGGGTCTAAAATATAACCCTGGTAGAATACAAGTTGTGCTCACCATGGCCCTTAGCCTAGGAAAAACTTAGAGCATTAATCCATTCCATAATCCCTGGAATATCAATCCATAGGATCCATATGAAATGCATAAAGACATAACTTCAAGGTACTCAAACCATTTTGAACATTGGAATCTATATTCCAAATTATACTTCATTATCCTCATTGTTTTGAGTTACATCATTCATCTAAATGGACCAAATCTAGTGCATAGTGATGGTAGTTTTTCTTATATCCATTTATGAGCCATTCCTAGAAGGAAATCATCTGAATCAACTAACTATAGTGTACGATGATGAGAGTTTTTCTTTTATATATATATATATATATATGATCCATGCCTAAGATAAAATCACTTGAATAGATCAACTCTAGTGTAGAGTGGTGGTAGTTTTTACAATATCAATTTTTGAACCATTCCTAGGAGTAAATCATCCAAATAGACTAACTCTAGTGTATGATTATGGGTTTTTTCTAATACTAGTATATGAGACACACCCAGGATGAAATCACTTATGACTCGGGTGTTTTAAAACCATGATTTTTTTGTGTTCATTCCATTTCAATATTCAAATAGTTTTAATATGTCTTGGAGTTTCTTTATAGAGTTCCTCAGGTTATTTTGAGTTGATAATTATAAAGGAATAAATGTAAGAATATTTACAGAAATTGAGAGTATAAAAGTTTGTTTCATTCAAAATGAAAAATAGTTGAATCCAAAAATTGGAGTCTCTCTTAATGAAAATAATACATCATAAAAAGACCTCTAGGGAAGACCATATTTCTATAATAGACTTTTGGGCCCTAGAAATTTTTTTTTTTGAATCCTTTATAGGTTCTTATTTTTAAACTCTTTTATAGGGTGAAGACTCTCCACCTCACTAGTCACCTTTTCCCTTCATTCTAGGCTTCCTATAAGAGTTTTTGGTGTTCTTAAAACTCTATCTCAGTGGCATAAAACCCTTTTTGGAGGTGGAATATGTGGGTATCCTTTATATCACCCAATTTTTTTCACTCTAAGTCCACAACCATGCAATGGGACTCATTTTAAAGCATCACAACTCAGAGTATAGTAGAATAATCATTTTGATTCTAACTCTAGAAGGGACAAAAGGGCCTCATATTATCAGTACTATATTTTAAGGATCGTATTTATTTTAATATAAATGTCTTGATAATGGAAACCCCTACTTCTAAGAAAGAATAATTGATAGTGTAGTTGATGCTACTGCTTATGTAGTTGTGGGGTATTAGAAATCAACTTACATATATTCATCCAAAAATGTTGATGAGTGGTGTGGTATAATTTCAGCGAACCTTTATTTAATTTAGTGTCACAATCAGTGGTTAGTAGTTATTCTAGGATAAATTCACTAAGGGAAAAGTCTAGGATAAGCACTTTTGAGTTTTTAGATGCATGGATAGTACCAGCATCAGTATTATTCATATATTGAGACATAAAAGAAGAAAATTACATGGAGGGAATTGTTAATTTTTATGGTAGAAATACTAGTGAAATAATAGGTACATTTTAGTCCAAAATATCAAGGTTAACATAATAATATATAAACACTAACCCCTTTTTTTTAGCGTGTTGTCCTTTTTTGTCAACGTCACCTCATTCGGAAAAACCCCAAAGGCATTCCCCTTAATAGGTGTCTCCATATGGCTAGTGCTAGGAATATTGTTTCTTATGATTTTCTAGTTAGATCAATCACATCACGTTGTTTCTTAACCTGTATTCCCTCTTTCCAAAGTTGGTCAACCTCCATTTCTAAGGTTTGTGATGCTGGCTCCCTGGTTGAAACAGGATGATGAGATGTTGGTTCCTCCTTTCATGGATTCCTCCTTGTAGCTTGTCACCTAGTCTAGGTTTATCTTATATATTTGAGTCATGTTTATGAAACTCATTCATGATTCCATCTCGAGGTGGACACTAATTAATTATTCTAATTCTGTCTTGATAGGGCAGTAACCTATGGTCCGAGTATGTGGTAATGTTGGGAATGTATGATCATTTTTTGATGTTGGGTGTGTTGGGAACCTATAAAGTCTCCACCTTTTGTAGTTAGAGGTACCTTAATCATGGGACCCAAGGCATCCCATATCAGTCATAGGGTAGTTGATGCTATAGGTGTAAGACTTTCAAAGGTTTTTACCCTGGGCATCCCATGTTTATTATATGGGATAGAGATTTCAATTGGGTCAAAGGTTTTATGTCTTATGGGGATAAGTGGGTGTTTAAGTATGTCCCTAGGGGGGATATAATCACACTTTAGGGTTTCATAAATTGTTTCCCAATGGGTAAATATGATCACACTAGAGGGTTATTGTCTCCCATGGGGAATACATATAGATTTGGTGGTGTTGGGGTGTATGGACTGGGCCTCAGGTAGGTATTCCATATTAGTTGAGGTGTTCATATTAAACCTCATAGAGGTTTTATATGTACCCTATTAGGAGATAGGGATAAATAACCATATATATCAATGCCACAACTTATGTTTGTGTGATAGTACTGGTCAATAAATTTTAATGTCATGTGGTAAGGATGATTGTGTCGCAGAAGGAGAATCAGTGAGGTATGGTGTGGGGATTACACATAGAGGTTTCCCAAAGGAGGAGGATCATCCCATGGTGAGGAAAGATGATGTGGGGGTTATTCATGTGAGTTTACCAAATGATTATGATCATCCCATGTTAGGGAAGGAGGTGTCATACCATGATGATCATATAAGGGGCATCTTGTGTTTATCACATTGTGTAGGACTATAAATTAACATCATCTAATGAGGTCAATGTCATGAATTTTAAGATCGTATGACTAGGACATTGGGATATACATTTTTACATATTGTTGATTAGATGTTGTGGGGACTAAATCTAGGGATATCACTTCTAAGTAGGAGAGTAATATTTGGCATAATACATACCTTCCAGGAAAGTTGGGTAGTTTCCCTTAATGATTCCACCTTGGGGGCTTATACGTCTACTTCTCATGAACCTCTAAGTGGGGAACAGTGTAAACACTATCATGGAGGAGTGTAAATCAGAGGTCCCAATGTTAGGTTTTCTATTATTAGGAGAAAGAGTCATTAGGGTTACTATTATTAGTACAAATAGGTGACGAAACCATACAGGACATGAAAAGAGGTCAGTCATGAAGGTTGGTGATACCAATAATATGGGATATCGAGTCATTAGTAATCTTGGTTGGATTGGGTGCAAGTAATATGATCACTCAACTTGTGTGAAACTATGTTTGGTGGAAGGAGGAATTGGTTCAAAAATATAAAGGTTGTTGTGTGCAACTCTATAGTTTCATGTGCAAGTAGGGTTACGTGAAATGTAGGTTCTAGTACAAGTACATTCTATAGATATAATAGAATATGTGCACACAACTATTGGAGTCATGTGAAATATGGTGTTTTGCAATGATAAGTCATCTTGTGTGGACCCATTTAGACTTTTAAGGTAAGTTTTATGAGTATGTATCAAAAACAATCCAAGACAAGTTGGGTCCCATTTGAGTTTAGTCGCATGATTTCCCTACCTATGGGGTTCCATGATGTTTGGATTTGTGAAATTTCATGGAAGTATGGTTTGTACGAGAAACAGATGGCGCTTTAACTTATAAATATTTTTGGGTTCATGGCACACACGGGGCTGACAGATTTGGGGTACTCTGGCGACCCATTTACTTGGTGTAACAATCAGAAGGGATCCCTTCATAAATGTTTTCTCTTTGATAGATTCCTTGCCAACTGTAAAGTTATTTCCACTTTCCTTGATGTGAAGTTGAATCATCTTGTGAGGAGCCTCTCTGATCACTCCCCGCTTCAGGACGTTCTATCTTCCAGGAAAAAAAGGTAAGGGTGGTTTTCTTTGTCCCAGTTGTGGGTTTCTTTGTCGGGGTATTAGGATGCAGCTAGGATCTCTTGGAACAAACCCTCCCATTGGAATTCTTGGATTAGATTACATCATAAATTGTATAGGTTGAAGGGTGATCTGCTAGCATGGATCAAGATTCATCCTCCCTCCTCTCAGGATGTTGAAGAAATGAATAAGGATATAGATTGGTTCGAAGTTAGCCTTGAGAATGAATGGAATGACTCAATGTTCTGTGCTCTCCACCAAAAGAAGAATGAACTAGTTGACATGGTGTTGAGGCAGGAGCTCCAGTTGCGTGAGCAGGCTTGGATTAAGTGGCTGCATGAAGGCGAGCGGAATTCTTCATTTTTTCATGCTTGCATTAAATAAAGAAGATGTTTTTTCAGACCCAACATTTTAATGTATGACAGGTCCTATTTAGATAATAGGGAGTTGATTGGAGGCTTGTTTGAATCCTACTTTAAATCTATTCTTGTAGGTCCCAATCCCAATATGCTAGGCGTCTACCCGAGTGGTGTTGAGGATCTCCTCAAGGCAGTCCCTCATGCAGTTTTAGCCTCTGACAATGATCTGTTTGGAGCCTTACCTGATGAGCAGGATATTTTAAGGTGATGTGCGACCTCAACTCAGAGAGTGCCCCAGGCCCGGATGGTTTCCCAGGGGATTTTTTTAGGGCCTCTTGGGACGTCATCAAGAGTGACTTGGTGGGCGTGATTCATGATTTTTTTCAGGGTGGTGGCCTTCCTCGGGTGGCTAGTGTGACAACTCTGGTTTTAATCCCCAAAATTAAATATCCTTCCTCTCTTCAGCATTACCGCCCAATCATTATATGTAACTTTCCTTACAAGGTTCTTGATAGTGTGCTTAATAGAAGAATGTCTTCGTACCTTCCCAGCTGGATTTTGGATGAGCAACACAGTTTTATTAAAGGAAGGACAATCCAAGGGGCAATAGATATTTCCCAAGAGATTATCATTGATATCAATCAGATGGTTACAGGTTCCAACATGGCCATCAAACTGGATATGGACAAGGCCTATGATCGTGTGGAATGGAACTTTATTATTAAAGTCTTGGTAAAAATGGGGTTCTCCTCCTGGGTTTTTGATCTCCTGTTTTGGTGCTACAGTTCTTCCTAGATTTCTATTTCTTTCATGGGAGATAATTGTGGTTTTTTCAAGGCGACCCATGGAATTAGACAAGGAGATCTTCTATCCACAACCATTTTCATCTTGATCCAGGATGTTCTCATTCATCTTATCAATAGGAGTATCCAGCAGGGGAATGTGCTTCCCTTTAAATGCAAGAGGTACTCCTATTCTATTTCTCACCTTATTTTTGTTGATGATACCTTAATTTTTTTGAATTCTAGCACAAGGTCTATTCGAGGTATCAACAAATTCCTTGATGTTTATTCCAAATGTAACGGCTAGGTTATTAATCAGATTAAAAGTAACTTTTACATCTCAAATAGATGTCCGGACAGGCATGCTACCTCCTTGTACAATAACCTTGACATGCAAAGAAGAACTTTTCCTATGGATTATTTGGGATCTTCCATTTCTCCCACTATACCATATATTCACCATTTCGATAAAATTATGGGAAGAATTTCCAGAAGGATCTTGAATTGGAAGAATCGGTTTCTCTCTCTTAGAGGCAGAATTACCCTAGTTAATAGTGTGCTTTCCTCTATCCCAGTGCATGCTCTCTCAGTTACATGGGTGCCAATAGGGGCGGTATCTTATATTGAAAAGATCTTGGCCTTGTTTATGTGGGATGCGAATATAGAAGGCAAGAATCACTGGGTGTCCTGGGAAAGAATGGCTTGACCGATTGAGGAGGGTGGTATTAATGTTCTAAATCTCTCAGATAATCTTCAGTGTATGCAGGAAAAGCTGGAATGAGAGGTTCTTGAGGAGAAGACTTTATGGGGAAGATTCATGGCCAAAAAAATCATTGATGCTTCAGATTTGGCTAAAGGCAGTGCTTCATCCCTATGGTCTATCATCCACCCTCACTTTCCCTCCCTTCAGAATCATTCTTGGTGGATTGTGGGAAAAGGTGAGATCTCTTTCTAGAATCATAATTGGGAAGGCTCCTGTCTTGGATTCCCTAGATGTCCTATCCCACATATATCCTTCAATCAAGCAAGCAGACATGAGGGTTTCATTATTACTGTTCTAGATGAGCAGCAACGCGCTGTTTTTGAGTGTATTGATCTCAACAGCGAGCTTGAAAAATGTGTTTTTATTGGATCATCATTAGGAATCTTCTCTGTGGAGGATTTTTATAGGACTATTCTTTCAGTCAGGCAGATGGACAACTGAGGAAAGCTGGTGTGGTGCAAGGAACTCCCTGCAAAGTATAATTTTCTTGTGTGGAGAATCCACAATAAAGCAATTCCTACTGATGAGCTCATTAAGTGCACAGTAATTTCTTAGGTTTCCAGGTGTACATGTTGTGCTGATCACTAGGAGGAGATTCTGGACCATCTCTTCTTCAAAGGGCGTTGGGATCGTGAGATATGGTCAATTTTTGGGGATTTCACTGGTTATTCTTCTCCTGGGCTGCGGGAGTTTTCCTTCCCCGAGAAATGGTTTCATGGTGCCGGTGTCACTGTTCTGGAATCGAAAAAAAGGGAAATTTTCCTCTCTGCCAGCTACTAGTGTATCTAGAATGCTCGGAACAAAGCCTGATTTAAAGGTATTGCATGCTCTGGGAGGATGCTTGTCTCCAGAACCTGTAACCTCCTGGCGGACCTGGTGCGGCTCTTAAAAAATTGGATGGCGGTGCCTACCCTCAACTCTATCGCTACTTGCTTTTCCCTTGCTCAGTTGAGATCTCATATTTACCAAGGATGCTGGTTCAGGTGGTATCCTCACTGTGCAGGCCTCAAGATTAATACAGATGGATCATTTTCTTTGGATGTCATACGGGGAGGT
This sequence comes from Viscum album, assembly GCA_963277665.1. Taxonomy (NCBI): domain Eukaryota; kingdom Viridiplantae; phylum Streptophyta; class Magnoliopsida; order Santalales; family Viscaceae; genus Viscum; species Viscum album. The sequence goes on from OY728145.1 coordinate 859,860,646, forward strand.
GGGGTGGTCAGTGACTCTTAGAGATTCGTTATTTTGTCCTTCTCTATTTTCTATGGCATTGGAGATTCACTTCAGGCTGAAGCCAAAGCTCTGAACACAGGTCTTATTCTTTGTGATCATACTAACATCAACCTAGCGGTGGTTGAAATGGACTTCATGATTCTCTATAAGTCCTTTCTTGGTTCAGGCATTACTTCATGGTCTATTTCATACATCATTCGATGGTGCAGGGGTCTAATTAATAATCAGACGAGTATTATTCATAACTGGTGGGAGGGTAATAAAGTGGTGGACTTTCTCACTTCTAAGGAGGATAAGCGTACTCAAATTACCTATTTTCCTAATGTGCATGACTTACCTCCAGAGGTCATCAACATTGTGATAGGGTATTCTCTCGGCCTCCATTACTTCAGAACCCCTTAATCTTTTTCTTTGATGTTCCTTTTTGGTTTTCCTTTATGTGTTTTGTAAGCTTTTTGGAAGTTGGGGAAAATTAAATAAAAATGATTTTTATGTTATTTTCCACATAATGAGGGGTGATGATCTATTTATAGAATAAATGGGAAGAATTTGGCATGTAACTCTCCCTATGTCATGCAAAGAGTTTACGCATCATTCATTCCTTTACCATCAAAAGAGCATTAGGGAAGGATTATGTTAATCGATGCCTTTTTACACAAATGGTTTTTGAGATAGTAATTTTTTCATGAAATGGTCCAATATTATATGCCACCACCTTTACGGGATCTTGGGTCCTCTATAGTAACCATAAAACTTGGTCTCTTTAAGGGTTCCTTTGGAACGCTCAATCACCAGAAGTTTCACACCTTTTATCCCTTAGATTTAAAATGATTTATTAGGTCAGGTTTTATGCTTTTTTTGAAGAAACTATCTCCTTACAGGGTTGATACATGTTTTTTATACCAAAAAATCCCTCCCCCCCTCAGAATTTGAGCTGACGGGGAACCAGAAAGTTGAGTTCTAAGGGAAATGCCAAAGTTTTTGGTGAGTTTCTATTTGAGGATTTGGATGTGTATATCACTCAGGGATTCACCCCATGTAAGTATATTATCTTTCACAAGTTATGTATACCTTTTCTATTTTTATAGGTTGAGGTAATTTTCCTAGCCCTATCTAAAATAGTGATTGTGGTAGTGTGTCCTTAATAATCAAGTATGGCAAAGAGAGCTGGGATTATTTCTCTAGAAATTGGAATAACCCTCAGAGAACAATCCATTCAGGGTGATGCAACCCTAATACTAGAATATCAACCTATTTTGGATGAGAATATAGTTACAGGGGAGGTATAACTCAAATCTATTGAAGCTACTACCTCTAGTGAAGGGTGAAACAAAGGCGAACCTCCTCTCAACATAGAGTTCAGTCTATCTGAGAGGCTACCTAAAGATGACCTTTCTATTATTGTTCTCATGGATTTCCCTGAGTATGATCTTGCACTTCCCTGTGATCTAGAAGATTCCACATTTGATGTCACCAAATAGAATCATGTAGCCCAATGCAGGGCGTGGAGAAGCATGCAGACTTTCATCACTCATACCAAAAATTCATATCTAGTGATCAATATGGGGTCCCTCCATCACTGGCTACTGAATCTAGGAACTGGAGGGGTTGACACTCGTTCTCTCCATGTGATAGATCAGGTTTATCTTGTTTAGCAGTTTTATGAAGAGCATAAATAGTTTGATGCTTCCTAGTAAAAAATATAAGTCGAAAGGTACCAAGGTACTCTACGAAATTGAATAGGAAATTGCACTGCAAGAGGACCAAGATCTAAAGAACAAGTCCATCATCAATACTAAAACAGAGTCCATCAACTAGCTAAGGTAATTGTTAGTAGAAGATGAGGCAAGGTCCACAGGGGTAGCATCCTAAGAAGTTGAATTCCAATTTGAATAGGTTCAGGTGTGGATTCATGCTGATGAGGTCTGCCTTATAGCTAAAGAGGAAGTGGATAGGATGGAAAAGTATCAATTTACCTTGGAGGCCACTCGGAAGAGGCTTTCCAAGCCAGAACACTCAATCATCGAGGTTGAGACTTAAGGATATTCATCTTATCTATAAAATATAGCAGAGGCTCTATCATTTGGTTGACCCTCCATAAACTTTTGAAGTTGTTTACTTTAAATTCCCTATATTCTTAAATGTTTTTTTTTTGCTGCACCTCAACCATATTAATGATACAACCAATTATATATCCCTAAGCCCACGTGAGTCATTATTGGTGTAGGAAATAAGAGACTAATAGGATATTTCTCATTTATATAAGATTTCTATATAGGGGTTAAACACTCAGGTTCTAAACTATATATTGACCACCAAACATATCCTGTCTAGAAAATATTTATTTAGAGAGTGGGGCCTTCTCCACAACTGAATTTATTTCTCAATGTGCACTAGTGCACAAATGGGGTAATTATAGGGGTTTTTAATTATACTTGAACAAAGGGTATTAATGAAGAGAATGAATCTAAATTCCTAGGATCTAGAGTATAAAGGGGGTGACATGATGATAGAGTATGATTGTTGACCATGTTCAAAACATATATTCCACCATCATTCTATCAAGGATAGGGACAAAAAAATGATGGTTGGTTGTTGAACTTTTTTGAAGCATGGGACCTATCATGATATCATCAGAATTCTTTAAGAGCTTGTTCCTAGGATGGTAGGTGAGTCGGTGTGTCCAAGAACCATTGTCATTAGGGGGGATGTTCATTTGTGAAAGATGATGGGGATCTAAATCTAGAAATATTCAAAGCATGGGGATAAACTAAGGGAATGTTCAAATGGATTCCAATACTCTCAGGATTATACCATCGTGTTTCTGAGCACATTGGGTGGGCATATTAGTATGAATGAATTTTATACTCATATTCCATGGGGAGCATCATCTTGGATGCCAAGTGACTATCAAATACCTTGAATAGTGTGGTAGGTGACTATAACCAAAGGGGAAAGAAGGGGGGTCTTCGGTGAGGGCCAAATATGTTTCTCAGCTTTATTTCATGGAATTATAATAGAGGGAATGCAGTTTTACATATTAAGGGAAGGAAATTGAATGTGTATTTTATCATCTTATGATGAGGGTGATGTATCACATAATTTAATGTCATTCAATTAGGATGTTCATAACATAGTTTATCATCTTGTGACTAGTATGTGTGAACTGATGTGAATAAATCCCTCTCACTCATGGTGGTGGGATGCACAAAAAGGAAACACAATGGAAAGCACCACATAGAGGATCTCATGAAGTAAAAGGATCTATGATTTGTCTCTAACATTTTCCTAAACCAATGGGGTCCATAAAGTGTAGCCTAATTTTTGTTGGGGATCAGCAATGAGTCTCATAGGATTTTCACCTCCTTATTTACCCCCTATCAGGTGAGATCCTGACTCCTACTCAGATTTCCCCTATAGGATTTCAATCTGAAAAATGTATGTGACACTTTCCTTATGTATTTTAATGTCATTCTAGTTGAACCAAGAAGATTCAAATAGTTTAAGTTCATAATTCTTTAACCAAGTTGGGATACTCTATAGTAGTTTGGATGTTATGAGGGGGTTAAAACCCATCATGAAAGGGGGTATAAGGAGTTTTTACACCATACCAAGCACTCTTGAAGACAAACATTAGCATTTGACTTGGGAAGCTGACTATTAATGAAGTTGGCCTCAACTAATGGGGCATTCATGATTGGGCTTGAAGAAAAAAGTTCTAGGAATCACTATGTATACCATGGGTTGGGAATCAAGCCACACATAGTTATGGAATGTTATGTGGTAAGAGACCAATGCTGGAAATAGAAAATTCTCTTAAGTGAGGGTTAGGTGAGAGAAGAGGGCATTAGTTTTCCTAGACACTAGAGGTGAGGAAAATCGGATATGAATTATGGGCCACAGGTGTCCATTTTCACATAGTTTAAGATCATAATGCTTTGACCAAGTGTTTTTGTGGATTAAGGTCACTCATATTTGAGAAATATTGAAGAATTTTTTAAGTGATGGATCTTAGAGTAAGGGGGTGTCTCAAAGGACTGTACGTGACATGAAAGAGTGGTAACTAGATGAAAAAAAAAGAGATCCAAAGAAACCATGGGACACATGTAACATATCTAATACTTCTTTCACATAGTTCAAGGTCCTGATTCTTAGACCAAGGGTTTCTACAATTTAAGGTCATATAGCTTTGACCAAGATTGCTGTCAGTTTTAGTTCATGAAGCTAAAACCAAGGGTGAATTATTCTACTTTAAGGGTTTCCTATGAATCTCAACCATTATCATGGAAATTCATTCTCAAATACTAATACCATGTGAGCCATGGTCAATGTGAGAAACCAGGAGTGGCATAATGTTCCCATTTCCAAAAGGGAGATCATAATAAGTGGTTGAAGAAGCTAACTTTGGTAATTCTCGATGCATCCAACTTACTTAGTCATTATATATGGGCATATGAGAATATGACACATAGGGTGTTGAGATTCCTACCAAAGCAAAGGAAGGTGGAAATTAAGGTAAATTTTGAATTGAAAAAATTAGATTGAATAAAGGGGTGACTAATGGGTAGGGACCACTACTGATCATGTTTGAAACATAGGTTCCACAACCACCCCAAACAAGTATGGGACATAAAAATGTGGGATCAACCATTGATGATGTTAAAAACACAAGAACCACAAAATTTCACTGAATATTAATTGATTCATAATCCTAGGATAGTAGGTGGGACAATGTGGCTAAGAATTATTTTCATTTTGGAGGAATGTTAAAATCAAAAATAATAATTATGGTCCAGATTGAAGGGAGAAAAAAATGTGAAATTTGAATTTGGGAATGTCCTAGGGGAAAATGACCCTAAGGACCACTCCACCCTACACTTGAATATACTATATAATCATAAATATGGAAAAATAATAAGCCTTATGCTAAAGGGGGAGAACCTAGAAATAAGTTAGTGATGGGGATGGACCCAGTATAAGAGAACTAGGAATCGCTATGTATCCCATGGTAATGGAAATCAAGACACACATAGTTTTATAATGTTTATTTATAGGGTACCAATATTAGAAGGGTGGTATCCTCTCTAGATATGATGATGGATCATCTCATAATTATCAGACTAGGAATCCTATGTTCATCACATAGGGTATGGCTACAGTTTAACATCATGAACTGAGGAAGTCAATTTTTGGTCATCACATATTTATCGTATGATTAATCCTAAGTTTGTTGCATAGGATAAGACTATAGTTTAACATCATGTGATAAGTACATTAGGCTTTTTAGTTTAAAGTTGTATAGCTCAGACTGGGGCTTCTTATAGTTTATAGTCATAGGGATTGAACCAATTTCATTCATTTGGGGTCATGATACTTGGACCTAAACTCCTAGTTTAAGGTCATAGAGTTCAGGCCGAAGGGTGTGAGTCTCTTAAGGAGGATTGTATAGAATGATAGAGTGATAACCTGACATGCAAAGAAAGATAAGAAGACCCGTTTCTATGAAAACTTTCAAGAAAAATTGTACACAAGTTAAAGTCATGATGTTGAGGGGGAAATGCCCCGCAATGAATTAAAGATGAGGTTGGTCATGGGATATGAAATTTGAGAGTTTCTAAATACCCCCATGGGACTGGGAATAAAGTCATGTGTGTTTCTATAAAATGTACTGGTAGGAGACCAATTTCAAAAGGGTGGTTTCCTCCCTGGAAAGGACATTAAGTCATCCTATGATTATCATGGGGAATCCCATGTTTATCACAATGGTTAAGGCTATAGTTTAACAAAATGTGTTATGGATGTTGGTTTTGGTGTTCTCACATTTAACATATGTGGAATATTATGTTCATCACATATGGTAAATCTATAGTTTAACATCATATGATGAGGACATTTTTTAGGCTTATGAATTGAGTTATCCATTCTTTCATCCTCATGTTGGGTCATGAAGGCATCTCAATTTTTTTATGAATTGATGGATATGATTAGAGATTACACCTAATAAGAAGTCCCATGGGTATTTTTTAATAACATTTATTAATAATTCATGAATGGATTAATGTTGAATATTACCTCACTTTGGGAGAGGAAACTTTCATATGGTCCTAAAGATAATAGATTTAGGCATCACTGTGTATCCCATGGGTTGGGAATCAATCCATATATAGTTCTAGAATGTGGAATAGTAGTAGACCATTTCCAAGGGTGGTGTATTCTCTAGTGAGGATGTTGAATCATCTCATATTTATCATACAAGGCATCATGTGTTTTTCATACAGGATAAGGCTACAGTTTAATGTCATGTTCTGAGGATGTTAGTTTTTTGTCATCTCACATTTTTTATATGATGCATCCTAAGTTTTTCATACAGGGTAAAGCTACAGTTTAATGTCAATTTTTTAGTACATTGATCTTTGTAGTTTAAATTCATAAATCTTAGACTAGGGTTACTACTAGTTTATGGTCATATATCTCAGACCAATTTCATTAGTTTAAGAACATGATGATTAAACCCATACTAATAGTTTAAGGTTGTATATTTCATACCAAAGGGTGGTTTATATAAAGTAATACTTAAGAAACTTGGAATTGGTGGGAGGTTTTATATTCTCCCTAACTATGGTGATTAATTAGTATGTACTATTAGAGTAAACCTTATGGATAATGTAAGGTTATTCCCACTTGGGTTCTAGATTTGGTAGTTTCTTTCTGGATATAATTGGCATCTTGTGATCCAGTACCATGTCACCTTGAAGGAAATATTAAAGTAAAAACTTCTTATTGAATGCTTGTGCTACCTAGTTATGGTTCCTCTTTAATTTATGAAAATCCTAAATCCTATTTTCCTTAAGGGATTCTAACTTAGTTAAAAAAATCAACAATTTGTTTTATTGTATGCAAGTTATAAATAACTATTTGGAGTGAAAAAAATTGAACCTCAACAGGTAAAACTACCTATGTTCCATACACCAGGGATTACAGGGTTTCCTTAGTGGAACTTAGAGTTTTTTTATAATCCTAGAGGGAATTAGAGAGTTTATTGAGCCAAATTTTATTATTTTAGAATAGAATATTTTTCATGATGTTAGATATGGTCATGTTGAATGCCTCAATTTTACTATTTTCCTATGCATGATAGTGGGAAGTATGTTTGGACCAAATATTGTACTTGGCATACAATTTATTCAATTTGGAAGCTTATAAATTTGTTCTATAGTCCATGAGAATATTCTGAGTAACTTCAAACTGGTGAATGATGTGGGAGTTCACGAGCTCGATCGTAGATGATTTGTTAACTTCTTTTGGGGGAACTGCTTCTGCCCACTTTGAGAAGAAGTCTTTTTTTGTCAATATGACCATGCACTGTCAATTCATCATTGGTGGGTAGGGACCCATAACATTGAGTCCCTAAATTTTGAAGGTCCAAGAGTATTTTGTATTATGAATAATATCTGGTAGTTGATGAAAAAAATTGTAATGGATCTGGTATGCATGGAACCTTTTTCTGAACTCAATACATCTATAAACCATGATAGGTCAAAAGAAACCCAACCTTCAAATTTGATGGAAGAGCTTCAATCCTTCATGATAGTATCAATAGTATCCATAATGGAACACTTAAATGAACTTACATATATTTCTCCCTTGAGTTAAATAGAAAATAATCTCATCAAATTTACACCTATAGAGATCCATCTCAAGGTTTAGTCTACTCTGGAGGGTGGACTATGCTACACGCTGGCAGATTCATTCATGCTCAGATCGAACTGGTAGGATAATGTAGTTCTAGAGATACTTAATGAATGGATTCAACCAATCAATAATTTCTTCAACCACAGGAGTATTTGAGGGTCTTGGAATGGAACTAATTACAACCAGCTGATATACATATTGGTTTCCATCACATAAAGTGGTGGGGGTGATGAACCACTAATGTGCCACATGAATGACCAATTCATCCTAGTTAGTCTCTAGAAGGGATTCATCCAGGATTTCCAAAGTATTAGTTCATCTATTTTTAAATTAAGTAATGTGAGTCACCTTTGGTTGGGAATCGAATTTGGCCATTAACTGATGATTCCATTCTATAAAGGGCACAATTTCTTTCTTTTTGATGATATATTCACCCTTTATCTATTTAATGACTAGATCAGAGTCTCCCTTCACATGTAAATAGGGTAAATCGATATTGAGGGCCAACTCGAGACCAGTTATAAGATCTTGATACTCCAACTCATTGTTAGTGAATCCTTTTGATAATAGTAATTTGTATGGAAGGATATCCCATGTAAAAGTGATGAAGACAATCCCTAGACATAACCTATTGATTTTGGATTCATTGAGCCTTATACCAGTCAGACTCTAGGAGGTACCATCGAAATGCATCTACTAACACAACACAGTTTTATTTATTGAGATAATGGCTTCATTTGGAAAATCAACACCCAAGGGAAATTCTTCATGAGTTAGATGTGCGACCATGAAATTTTCCAAAGCTTGGTCCTTGAAAAAAAATTATGAGACAAACTTGATATTGAACTACTGGATGACTATCACCCATAATTCCAATCACCCTTTTAGAAAGGGGAGATTGAGGATTATTGGAATTGAAAAAAAATTATTCCATGACCTTTTTCATGACCCATGATTCTATCCTCACATAGAAAATTCATGTCATGTTTCAGTAGAAATATTTCTCCTTACTAAAAAACAAGATGATTGGATTTGTATGTGACAAAATACTTATCATACTCTAAATAATAGAGATTCATCATAAATGTTACCCAATTTAGGGGAGTGGTAAAAAAATATTTCTAGGGTGAATTAAACATAGCACGGGGGTGTATTCTAATTTATGGGCATCGATTTGACTACTCCCAGGACCCAAAAATACTTTCGGATCAAAAGTTATGGCCATTCGAAGTTAGATTTCATTTTAGCCCGAATAAAAATGAACAAAGTCTAAAATCTCACAAATAATTTTTCTCTAATAGCATAACACTTTTCTCTAACAGCATAGAACTTTTCTCTGACCACATAACACTTTGATTTGACCACATAGCGCTTCACGTAGTTCTCAAAACACTCATCCCACAAACTAATGTTTTTTTCAGTCTGAGACTGTAGATTTTAGAATCCCACAAGCTAAAGTCATTTTTAGCCTATGGTGAAATTTTATGACCCATGTATAAAAAATATTACTTCATGAATCTCTTATACTACCAAACCTTTTTGAGACTGCTATGTACAACTCCTATGCGGTTTCCCTCCTCCACAAAGCACTATGCGGATGCCTATTGTTATGTGTATAGCTATTTTAGGAAAGTAGTTATTCACCACTTCTTATAAATATTGATGCCCGCTTAGGGATGAGGGGAGGTAGCAAGAATAAAAAAAGATAGATAGGGGACTCACTAGGGCTCAGATTGGATTCACTCTCCCAAAAACACTCAAGTAAAATCCCCTCATGAAGCATATTGTTCCAAATGCTATGTGACCCCCTTATCAATTACAGTACGAGGAATTATTCTATGCCCTCCATCATAGAGAAGCAATAACTTCATTATGTCCTATGTGTCTAGATATATATGGGAATTATTATATAGCTAGTCCTATATGGAAAATAATTTACGATTATCCCTATGAAAAAATGCTATGTGGCCATCCCTATGCAGAAAATGCTATGAAAAATGATATGTGGAATGTCCTAGGGGGAAAATTCTATATGGATAACCCTATGTATAAAATTTTATGTGGACATCCCTATGCATACATTCATGAAACCATTTTAACACCCACCCGTCTATAATGTGGGGCCTATGCTCTTACACCCCTACTTGGGTTCAGTGTCGGACTATGATCCCAAGCCTCTAGGTCAGTCCCTTCATTACCGTCAGTGACCCCCATGAAAGATGGACTGTCAAACCATGAACTTTTAAAGAATTCTTGAGGATTTTTTGGTGTTTCATCGCATAAAAACCCCACCTCTCATTCCAAATAACCATTAGTTGAGTTTCTCCACATGGTTACTAAAATATGGGCATCTTCATGGGTATAAGCCCCATATAAACCATTAAATTACCATGAGTTGAGATACTGCTCATGGTTCATGAAATATGGGCATCCTCCTAGGTATAATCCCCATATGAACCTTTAAATTACCATGAGTTAAGATACCCCTCATGGTTCCAAAAACATGGGTATCATCCTAGGAGTAAACCCCAAACAAACCTCTAAATTACCATGAGTTGAGATTCTCTTCATGGTTCCAGAAACATGGTAATACTCCTAGGTGTAATCCCCACACAAACATATAAATTACCATGATTTGAGATTTTTCTCATGGTTCTAGAAACATGGGCATACTCCAAGGTTTAATCCCCAACCAATCCTCCAAATTACCATGAGTTTAGATACTCCTCATGGTTCTAGAAACATGGGAATACTTCTAGTTGTATGTCCCAACCAAACCTATAAATTGCTATGACGTGAAATTCTCCTCATGGTTCTAGAAACATGTAATTCCTCCTAGGTGTAATCCCTAACCAATCCTCTAAATATAATGGTTTTATCTCATGAAATATGACCAATCTTACAACATCTCTTATTTCTCACACTGAGAATGACTCATATGGGTTTAGATATCTGTGATGATCATCCCATATACATTATAAAAGGCCCTCCATTATGGGAATCCTCCTAAGTTTAATCCCCAAACAAGCCTTTTATAAAACTATGTGGGCTCTAATTCCTATTTATAGCAGGATACATAGGATGCCTATTTGAGTTATGAACCCAATTTCATTTCCCCTTTACTCATTCCATAAAACTATGTGGGTTTTGATTACTGCTTTCATAGGATACATAGGACACCTCTTCGAGGTTCAATATCAACTCCAAAACACTAACCACATCCCTAGATGGAAATAAACTCCATAGATCCCAACTAGCTAGCTTTATAGCAAAGTATCACTAATTAATAAGAAAAAATGGGGAACCACTAATGTATATAAAGGTTTACATCAAACACATTCTCTTGATAAGATCATTAGCATTGGGGTAACCAGTCCTACACTAGGATTTGGTAAGGATTCACAAATACATCTTAAATAAATAATAGAGTCCCAGAGTAGGAAATAATTCTCCCAAAAGGGTGTGATGACCCCAACCTCACATCCTCTCATCCAATTCATTTTCTAATATGTCATTGGAAAATTCCCAGTGATTTTCTGCCTTTGGAAAGAAGGTATGCATTAAATCAAAAATGATTATGGGAATGAAATCCATCATAAATAAGGATGTAATTTAGTGGGTCAACATGGGACACTAGTTGTAAAACCCCAGTAATTTGTTTTATATTTTTAAATACAACAAGTAATGAAAAATAATAATTTAAAATTAAGTTTTTAAATTAATAATACATATATTTCAAATTTATAGCTTTCAAATTAATTTTAACTTAATATTCTAAAAAAAATATTGTATTACTATATTATTTCGTGTAAAAGAATATTTTAAAATGAATACATATATTTTATTATTTATTATAAAATTTATTTTTATCAATATATTATTTAATTAAATATCTTAATAATGATATATATATTTATTATTATAATTATTTTGATAAATACTAAATTATGTTATGAATATGTTCTATATTAATATGGCACCCCAAGATTTTATGGTATGTTTCTTCATAAAAAATTTCAATTCATTAGATAGCTTATATAAACAAAACACTAAGTATCTATGAAACAACACTTTGTTATAGTTATAACATAGCTGTTAAACTTAATTTTTCCACTTCTGTGGTTTACTCCAATGGGCCGAAGGCCTTCATTTTTTATTGATTTTGATAATCCACCTTTAAAGGGGTGAGTTGGAACTCTTACAAGGCCCGTAGGAATAATTATTACATGGCCTATAGGCCTTAGAGTAAATCATTGCCCGTAGGCTTCAAACATTGCATACAACCCAGACTAACTACTTGGAACTGCTCCTCCATAGCATCTTCATCGTGAAATCAGCTCTCCATATTCGCATGGTTGTTCGGCTAGGATTTCTTGTGCATGCACAGGCTTGTCCCGATGGCAGGTGTCATACCCTATCATTCTTGCGATCCATTTAGCTTCCGCTATGGTGAAAGTTCCTTGCTCTTCCTCCTTCTGAAGCTTGTTCCTTGTAGGTTGTCTGGTTTTCATCTGTACTTAAGGTTTCCCAAAGGCCTTGAGGTGGCCCGAAGGCCTTGAGGTGGCTTGAAGGCCTTACTGACCTGAATTCCTGGGTAGCCCAAAGGCCTTAAAGGACTTGGGGACCAAATCAGTGGCCCGAAGGCCAAAATGGGGGAATATTTTCAGCTTCTACAGTGCCAAATAGTGCCTTCTACAGTTCCCACTACAATACCTGCTACAGTTCTGCACAGTTCCTTCTATAGTCCTGTGTTTTAAATTTTCAAAAACAGATATACATGTTTGCATTCAGTAAGATATTTAGATTCTGATAGAATCAACTTATTTTTTGGTGAATAGTAACTTGACCCTTATGAATAATAATGTACCCTTATGAATAGTAACTTGATCCTTATGAATAGTAAAATCACTCATGTAAGTAAAAGTAAAATTTAGGCACCTTATAAATAAGAGTGAATATTTTAAAAATTAATAATTAAGTGTTGGTATTTTTGTGAGCAATAAATATTTAATTACAGTTTTATAATTAATAAATTTACTTAAAATAAATTTAATTTTCATAAAATGAATTCCTAATATAAAAAAATTATCCTATTATTTTAGGATAATTTTATGAGACCCTAGCTAATTTTTGAAAGAATTATAAAATTAGTTTTAAATTTAAAATCATTATTTTTCAAGTAAATAATTATTTTATTTAAAAATTAAATTTTACATATTTAGAAAATTGTTTTGATAAAATAGAGTCCATTTTTTGAATTTTACATGTCAAAAAATGATTAGGGTTAATTTTTTGGGATTTTTCTGAAGCACTTGAATTTTTGGTGAATAGTGAAATTCGATAATTTACAAAATATGCTAAATAAATGAATTTCTGCATCATGCTTGAGTCATGGATTATTTATATGGCCATTTTTTTTGACACGCATGCACTTATAACTATTTTTAGTCACAAGAATCAATACTATTCATAGTCTTGAGCCAAAATAATTAAATAATGATTAAAATAATGAAAAAACTATCCTCTCCTCCACTATAAAAAATACCCCTCACCCCCTCTTCCTCTCACTCCACTCAAGATTTGATATTTGTCTAATTTATGAAAAATACTCTTCTCAATCCCCTTCCTCATGTCCAAGACCTTATGGTCTCACCAAAATGCCAAAACCAAAGTCCTTAAGAGGGTTTTCAAGGAGGAGTACTCAAGAGGTAAACCTCTCTTCCTTTTTCTTTCAATTTCTTTTATAAGTTCCATTATATTGTTTCTCTCTCCTAACCTAACCTAATACAAATGCTATTATAATTAAAGTAACTTTAATTTGCTATAATTTTATTATTCTAATGGAATATTTCATCATCATCTCTCTTTCCCCCTCCTCTTATACTAAAAATGAAAATGTCGTCTGAGATGTGTTAAATTATCACACTCAAGGACAACGGGTTTTCAATTTCTATTAACATCTTAAATTATGGTCATAAAACCATTTTTATGGTTTATAAAGATAATAATATATGTAATATATACTATTTAATTTTCTGTAATCAGTTTGTGCACATGGTATTAAATTATAAAACAAAATGAATTCATGGTGATCGAAAAACCACCAAATTAATCTAAATTTGTCATTAAATTTTATCTAATGATTCATCCTATCCCAAAATAAAAAAAGGATTTATATGATAATTTAACCTTATTTATAATCAATAATAAATCATAACTTCAATTCTATATTAAAATTTCCATTTTACATGAGCTTTCATACTCTTATACAAGCAAACTGATCATTAAAACTAAAAAAACATGCACTCCCAAATGATGAAATTGAATCTATTAACCCATATAAAAGGCCATAAATGAACTTAATAAATATATAATAAATAAATTACATGTATATAAGTTTCTGGTATTATTAATTAATTAATTTAATTTGATTATTCAGGACATTAAGATTAAGTTCATAATATATTTGGACATAAGGTAAGGGTTTCCTTACCTTGCTTCCATTTTTGTAAGATATTCATTATTCACCAAAATTTCTTATGTATGGTGTATGTATTCTACCCATTGATTTATAAAATATTTAATATCTTTATTTTCATGGTATTAAATTTATCATTTTATGATTATTAATTTTGGGTCATATGATTCGATTGATTACAAAGCAGTAAGGATTTTCTACCCGAAACTCCATTTTCATTCGGGTTAATATTATCCTCTACTTACCTCAATGAAATTATTATATATTATTATTTACTCCTCATAAATTATGTTTGAATGATCTATATATTTGTACCAACCATAATCCTTCTTTATTTTATGGGTAGTTACATGCTTTTAAAGGATCTTTCAAAAACTCTTCCCAAAATACAAGCCTTTTTCAAGGGAAATTATCAAATTATTACCTATTTTTAAGTGCACTATATAATATGTTTTAAGAAATAATTATATTTATAAAATCACACATTTTAACTTAAAAAAACTATCTTGGTTCATTTTTGGTTTTATGAAAAAAAACATGCATTTCCTCTTTAAAATATCTTTAATATTTTCCTTAAACCGCACTAAAATGTTTTATTTCTAAAGCTTCTTTAAAAACTCTTTTTACATGATTTCACTTCAGTAGAAAAACATTTATTCCTAAAATATAATTTCAATGTACTTCCATTTTCTTTCTTTGGATATACATGTTTACAATCTGATTTCATGACAAATAAAAATAATTTTCCAAAAGAGCTCTTCTTTCCAAAGTGAAAAAGGATTGTTCTCTTCTCACTTTAACTTTTATGAGATAGATGCCCCATTCACAACTTATTCATATCATGTTGTATGCTTACTACCCTTTGATATATAATATCAAAATTATCCTTATTCTCATGATATTCTAAGGGATTATGATTTGAATGTTTCAAAGTGGTATGGGACACTTGGGAATGTTTAAGGATTATTTCCTCAAGAATTTTACAATGTATTATTTAAAATTATCTTCATCTATGTCAAATATTGTACTTAATTGACGTTTATTTCTTATTAAATCATCTATAATATGTTTTTGAAGGTTTTATGATTATTTTGACTGTGGATGTGCTATATTTATTTCCATTCACCATATTACTCTGAATAGTTAGTGATTATGTTTTCAGGTTAGGGACAATTATTTGCATTGCACATGTATATGATGTTTATGTATATCCCCATTAATATGAGGAATGAATTGGACTTATTAAGTGATTTTTGGGGCCTAATATATCCCATTTATTCATCGATATTTCTTATTATAAAAAATAGATATGGACTTGGACGAGGCTTTTCCCATTTTTAAATATGGTTTTGGCTAAGGCATTAATCATTTTTAGATGTCTTGGCCGAGGCCTTGAAGGTATGTTTCAGAATTTTTGGCATATACATTCCCTAATTATGATATTATAAATTTATAAATCATGTGATTATTCGACTAGTAGAATATCCATGGTAAAGTTTCATGTGATTAGTTATATGGATTTATTTACTCAGCTTTCATTCATGTCATATTATGCTTGAGTTTATTTTTAAAGGTATGTGTATTTATTTATTCACCATGCCTAATGTTTATGTTTATGATAACTTCCATTATATTACTTCCCCTTAATAATCATCTGATCTCACCCATTTCTTATGTTTTCTTTCATCGGGTTATGAAGAAGAAAACTTTGAATAAGCTTTCAAGGATGCATTTTATTTCATATTGTATCATGTTTTATTTTCATTTACTAATGTATTATGGGAATCATTAATGTAATCTATTCTTCAAAGATTTATAAACTGATCGATCCTTCAGAATTTTATTCCTTTTAATCATGCCAATGTATTAAAATAATGCATCGGCTCTAGGCTTCTGGGGTTGGGGAGTTACAGTTGGTATCAAAGGAAGTTTAGCTAAAAACATGGAAACTAGATTTAGAAAATGTAGATTAGTAAACAAAACCTTGATATAGAAATTGAGGATAATCATACAAGAACATCCTAGAATATTGGTATGTTATAGATTATGTTAATATTCCTAGAAAATACATCCCTTTTTGGATACTACAAGTGGACGTGGTTTTGGAACAGATGTACCTAGGAGTAACAACTCTGACAAGGTGTTTCGAGCTTGACCCAGGGTAACCTAGTACACAATAACGGTCCTTACTATGCACCTTGTTTGACATTCCCTAGGGATATTATTAGGATAATTTACATTTTCATTACGTACCATTATAAAGGATTTATTCCCCCAAAGTAACCAAATCATATGGTTCTAGGATTTTCAATGCATAAATTTATGTTATGTGTTATACCATGTTTAGAGTTATAGAGAGTTAATAATCTTATGATCTAATGTAGTATATGAAATTGATTAGAAATGTAACCTAGTGTAAGGAATGGGAACCATACCAATGAAATTGATGCAAATAGTAAGAAGGGTCATATCTTATATGGTCTTAAGCTTTCATTTAAAAGAAAGATAGTCTCCCAAGTATCCTCATCATATGAGGAAATAGTATCATGTGTTAACGAGGTATGTGAAGAATTATCTAAAACCTATGGATTTTAAGGGAAGCAAAAGAATAAGAGGATTGAAGAGAAAATATGGATAAAGGGAATAAGGGAAAGAAGGGTTTTCCCACATGTGATAACTGTGGAAAGAATCACCCTGATAAATGCTTGAAGGGAATGGTAGTTTGTTATAATTATTGAGAAAAAGGACAGCAAGTTCATGATTTCAAGGGTAATAAAAAGGTTTCTAATATACAATGCTTCAATTGTGTAGAGATGGGACACTGTGTGAATCAATGTCCCAAGCATTAGAGAAATATACCCAAAATGATGCTATTGGATAATGATCAAGTTATTCTACTTCCATAGATGAAGAGGAATAATTAATATGTATATTCAGAAATTATTTCATTTGAATATTTTATTATCAAAGTATCAGTTATAAGAATTATGGAATATATGAGTATTGTATTGTGGTACTTTTTCATTAACGATTTGAAACCATAAGCTGAATGGTACCAAGAAAATATATTCAATGGAAAGTTAAACTTTTTGTAAAACGCATGATTGATGGAAAGAAAACCCTAAATATAGTTCTGATGTTGAGATAATGATGAAAAAATGATTAATTTGGATAAGTATTGAGTACCTTGGAACTAATTATTGACTTATCGATAAGTGGTCTATGCTATCATTGAAGGAGTTTATAACACTTTTGGATTTAAGGAATAGATCCAATAACATGTATCTTACTTAAGGAATACGGAAGAATGAATGTTTCCAATAAGGTTTTATGGTAATTTAAGTTATTACCATATTTCAAGAGGATACATGATGAAGTTATTCACATGTTTGGAATGTGAAAATTTAGAGCTACTTCATATTGATTAAGGGATAATGACAAGTTCATCCTAGAAATTCAGACACCTTCTTTATAAAGTGTTGAATCATTATTTAAAGTTTAACCATTTATGAATGTATTAATTTGATCTTTTTACAAGCTTTTAGACGTTTATGTATTACTTAACCACATGGCGCAACCTGTGAAAAGTGATGAAGTATAGATAGTTCATGGTGAAATCAAAGGATAATTTTGTGTATATTTATACTCTTGTAGAGTGGAATAATTCCTCAACTCTAGGAAAATGGTTATAAAAAATGGTGTCCTGTTATCAAAAATATTAATGATATCAGTGAACTTATTCATAATTGTATTTTATGGTTTTGTGGTAATCAAATTTCATCATAACATGTTATCTATCACATTCCATAAAAATATGATGGTGAGATTATTATTTTATGTCCATATTTTCACTTCACACTAATGTTATCCTATTTGAATGTATAGATTTGTGGTAACCTATGCATTTCAATTTCCCCCTTATTAAGATAATATTTTGTTAACCCTGTTTATAATGTGGGTTTCCCACAAGAGAATTTTCAAGTATCAACCTTTAACTTTCGAAGTGCAATTTCAAATTGCGAGGATATAATTATATTAAGGGGGAATAATGTAACACCCCAGTAATTTGTTATATATTTTTAAATACAACAAGTTATAAAAAATAATAATTTAAAATTAAGTTTTTTAACTAATAATACTTATATTTCAAATTTATAGCTTTCAAATTAATTTTAAATTAATGTTCTAAAAATAAATATCATATTATTGTATTATTTTGTGTAAAAGAATATTCTAAAATAAATATATGTATTTGATTATTTATTAAAAAAATCATTTTTATCAAAATATTATTTAAATAAATATATTAATGATGATATATATATTGACTATTATAATTATTTTGATAAATACTAAATTATGTTACGAAAATGTTTAGTATTAATATGACACCCCAAGATTTTATGGTTTGTTTCTTCATAAATAATTTCAATTCATTAGATAACTTATATGAACAAAACACTGAGTCTTTATGAAACAACACTTTGTTACAGTTATAACCTAGTCGTTAAACTTATTTTTCCATTTCTGTGTTTTAAATTTTGAAAAATAAACATACACGGTTGCGTTCAGTAAGATATTTAGAGTCTGATAGAATCAACTTATTTTTTGGTGAATAGTAACTTGACCCTTATGAATAGTAATGTACCCTTATGAATAGTAACTTGATCCTTATGAATAGTAATATACCCTTATGAATAGTAACATCACCCATGTAAGTAAAAGTAAAATTTAGGAACCTTATAAATGAGAGTGAATATTTTAAAAATTAATAATTAAGTGTTGGTATTTTTGTGAGCAATAAATATTTAATTATAATTTTATAATTAATAAATTTATTTAAAATAAATTTTATTTTCATAAAATTTGTTCCTAATAAATATTTTTTTTATCCTATGATTTTAAGATAATTTTATGGGATCTCAGTTAATTTTTGAAAGTATTATAAAATCAGTTTTAAATTTAAAATCTTTATTTTTCAAGTAAATAATGATTTTATTTAAAAATTAAATTTCACTTATTTAAAAAATTATTTTGATAAAATAGAGTCCATTTTTAAATTCTACAAGTCAAAAAAATGGTTAGGGTGAATTTATGGGATTTTTCTAAAACACTTGAATTTTTGGTGAATAGTGAAATTCGATAATTTACAAAATATGCTAAATAAATGAATTTATGCATCATGCTTGAGTCATGGATGATGTAAATGGCCATTGGTTCGAAATAAAATTCACATTTTACTATTTTTAGTCACAATAATAAATATTATTCATAGTCTTGAGCCAAAATAATTAAATAATGATTAAAATAATGGAAAACCCCTCCTCTCCTCCATTATAAAAACCACCCCTCACCCCCTCTACCTTTCACACCACTCAAGATTGTATCATTTACTATGTTCTAAAAAATACTCTTCCAAATACCCTTCCTCACGTGAAAGATCTACTGGTGTCACCAAAGTCCAAAACCAAAGACCTTAAAGAGGTTTTCAAGGAGGAGTACTCAAGAGGAAAACCTCTCTTCCATTTTCATTCAATTTCTTTTACTAGTTCCATTCTATTGTTTCTCTCTCCTTACCTATAATCATCCAAATGCTATGATAATTACAGTACCTTACATTTAATGTAACTATATTATGCTAATGTAATATTTCATCATCATCTCTCTTTCCCCCTCCTCTTATACTAAAAATGAAAACACCGTCTGAGATGTGTTAAATTATCACACTCAAGGACGATGGGTTTTAAATTTATATTACCATATTCAATTATGGTCATGAAATAATTTTTATTATTGAACCAAATCATAATATATGTAATATATTCTATTTAATTTTCTATAATTAGTTTTTACACATGGTATTAAATTATAAAACAAAATGAGTTTGTGGTGATCGAAAAACCACCAAATTAATCCAAGCATTTATCATTAAAATTTTATCATATGATTCATCCTCTCTAAAAATAACCAAAGTATTTATATAATAATTTAACATTATATATGATCAATAATAACTCATAACTTCAATTATGGATTTCAATTTTCATTTTACATGAACTTTCATACTCTTATACAAGCGAACTGATCATTAAAACTAAGAAAATGTGCACTCCTAAATGATGAAATTGAATATCTTAACCCATATAAAAGGCCAAAAATGAACTTAATAAAGATATAATTAATAAATTAAATGTATATAAGGTTATGGTATTATTAATTAATTTATCTAATTTGATTACTCAGTACATTAATATCAAGTGTAGAATATATTCGGACATAAGGTAAGGGCTTCCTTACCTCACTTCCATTTTTGTGAGATGTTCATTATTCACCACTATTTCTTATGTATGGTGCATTTATACTTCCCATTGATTTATAATATCATTAATATATTTATTTTCATGGTATTAAATGTATAATTTTATTATTATTAATCTTGGGGCATATGATTCGATTGATTACAAAGTGGTAAGGATTTTCTACCCGAACCTCCATTTTCATTCGAGTTACTCTTTTCCTCTAATTTCATCAATTAAATTATTATATATTATTATTTAATACTTATAAATTCTGTTTTAATGTTCTATATATGTGTACCAACCATAATACTTATTTATTTTATGGGTAGTTACATGATTTAAAAGGATCTTTCAAAAATTCTTCCTGAAATACAAGCTCGCTTCAAGGGAACTTATCGAATTATTACCTATTTTGAAGTACACTCTATAATATGTTTTAATAAATAATTATATATATAAAATAACACATTTTAACATGAAAACATATCTTGGTTTATTTCTAGTTTTATGACAACTAAAATTCCTTTCCTCTTTAAAATCTCTTTAATATTTTCCTTAAACCGCACTAAATTTTTTTATTTCTAAAGCTTCTTTAAAAACTCTTTTTACATGATTTCACTTCAGTGGGACAAAATTTATTCCAAAAATATAATTTGAATTTCCTTACATTTTCTTTTTTTGGATATACATGTTTACAATCTGATTTCATGACAAATACAAATGATTTTCCAAAAGAACTCTTCTTTCCAAAGTAAAAATAATTTTTCTCATCTCAATTTAACTTTTATGATATATATGACTTGTTCATAACTTATTCCCTGAATGTGGTGTATTTAATTAAATTTGATATATAATATCAAGATTATATTTATTCTAATGATATTCTAAGGGATTATGATTTGAAATTTTCAAATTGGTATGGGACACTTTGAAATGTTTAAGGATTATTTCCTCCAGAATATTGAAATGTCTCATTTAAAAGTATCTTAATCTATGTCAAATATTTTACTTCATTGAGAATTATCTCTTATTATATCATCTACAATATGTTGTTGAAGGTTTTATGATTATTTTGACTATGGATGTGGTATCTTTATTTCCATTCACCATATTACTCAAAATGGTTAGTAATTATGTTTACAGATTGGGGAAAATTATTTACATTGAACATGTATATGATGTTTATGTATATCCCCATTAATATGAGGAATTAATTGAACTTATAAAGTAATGGGTAGGTCCCTCTATATCCTTTCAATGCATCGGTATGTCTCATGATATAAACAAATATGGACTTGGCTGAGGCCTTTCCCATTTTCAGATATGGTTTTGGTCGAGGCCTTAATCATTTTTAGATATCTTGGTCGAGACCTTGAAGGTGTGTTTTAGAATGTATGTCATATGAATTCCCTCATTATGATATTATTAATTGATAAATCATGCGATTATTCGACTATTAGAATATCCATGGTAAAGTTTCATGTGATCAGTTATATGGCTTTATTTACTCAGCTTTCATTCATGCCATATTATGCTTGAGTTTATTTTTAAAGGTGTGTGTTTTCAGTTATTCACCATGTCTAATGTTTATGTTTATGATAACTTCTATTGCATTACTTTCCCTTACTGAGCATCTAATCTCACCCATTTCTTATGCTTCCTTTCCCCAGGTTATGAAGATGAAAACATTGAATAAGATTTTAAAGATGTAGTATATTTCATATTGTATCATGTTTTTTCATTTCCCAATGTATTATGGGAATCATAAATGTAATCTGGTCTTCCAAGACTACTAAACTGATCGGTACTTTGGGATTTTATTCCTTGTAATCATTCTAATGTATTAAAATAATGCACCGTCTTCGGGATTCTAGGGTCGGGGTGTTACACTAGCTATATCTCATGGTTCTGCAAATAATTTCATAACTTATATACTACAAAGACCAGTGCAAGGAAGACCTTCTCAATGGAGGGGTATTTGGTCTCCATGTTAAGGAGCATGTGATTTAGATAACATAGGATGTTTTTTATACCTTCATTGTTCTTCTGGGATATAAGTGAACCAAGGGATCATTTTAGTGTGATCATGTGAAGGACTAGTGGCTTTCCTAATATGGGTAGAATAAGAATCAGAGGATATAGAATATACAACTTAATATCTTCAAAGGTAGTCTTAAATCACACATCCCATTGGTATACGACACATTTATTTATAAGTCTCAAGAAGGGATTTCTATTTCCATCAATATTTCCAATAAATCAATGAATATGTGATAAGTGGCCTTGGATGCCTTGTAACTCCTATAGGTCACATAGAGGAGGTTTTTAGCTGATGGAATTGATTTTATATGGGTTGATCTAAATGCCTCTATATCTTATGAAAAAGTCAAGAAAATTTCCAAAGGTAGCCCTGAATGCACACTTTAAAGGGTTCATCTTTATGTAATGAGAGAATAGGAAGCCAAAAACTTTCTAAAGGTCTTTGATATAGTCTTGGATTTGGTGGGACTTTACCTCCATATCATCCACATAGCATTCCACTAGTGTCCCAAGGAGCAGTTTAAAGATATGGTGTATAGAACGCTGGTAAGTAAACTTGGTATTATTTAAACTAAAAGGTGTCAACCGATAATAGAAGTTCCCCTATGTTTCCCTGAAGGTAGTGGATTACTCATCATCAGGGGCCATACAAATCTGATTATACTTATAATATCCATCCATGAAGGAGTGGGCTTGGAAACCATTCATAGCATCAATAAACAGCTCTGTCATCATAAGGGGAAAGTCTTCCTTCGGATAATGGTGGTTGAGATCTTGGAATTAAATACAGACTTTGATCTACCCATTATTTTTCCTAACTAGGATAATTTTGTCTAGAAACTTGGGGTATTGGACCTCTCATAAAAAATTGGCTTTAATAAACTTTTCAACTTCTGCCTAGACCATGGAACTGTGAGAAGTGTACATCTTTCTAAGAGGTCATTTGAACCCTAGGTGACCCATTGGGAGGCCAAGATGATGAAAAAAAACACTAGGGATTGAGCCTTAGTATCTCATTATATCTCTAGGAAAACACATCATGGGTCTACATTTGGAATTCCACATACCACTATTTTTCATCTGGAAACATGGTTACGCTAATCGGTGTTAGCTTTAGATATTCCCCAGTTCCAAGATTTACCTAAGTCAACTCATCAACAGTGGAAGAGTCTCCCACTTCAAAAGTATGAGGGAATAATATAGATCCTCTCTGTTATATGATATATGGGTTATAGGAAAGAGGAAAATCTTCCATAATAGTTGGCCTAGGGGGAGAACCAATGTTTTCTCCAGCAGATACAAGATCCAAGATGAGGGGTTTTTGTTATATGTAAACTATTAGGAAAAATTTTGTTGATACAATCTCACTTGGTTTCTGACCATGAGTTCCAATCCTGACACTAAAGAAATGGTGATGGATCAACTTATATTGATTCATCTTTGGTTTGTGGAACATATGGTAATGTCAAAGATCAATGTTCATGGAGTTAACCTCTCTATACTTCATATGGGTTGGGTTTTATGGTATTGGTCAGGATTTTCTAATGTAGGAGTATGAGGTGATCTGTGAGAACTCCTTCTTCTTTGAAACTATTGAAAAACTTACCAAATACATTGGTGTGGGTTCCAACCAATAAATAAATAGAACAAAGTTGTATTTCAAGTCTGTATAAGGTTATACATCAATATCTATCAGACTTTTGGGGGATTTTATACACTCAAACCCATCGATATAGATTTATTTTACCCCCTTTTATAGTACCCAACATCTAGATAGTGAGCCTCGTAACTATAAAATGGTTATTCATCACCCTGGAGTATCCTTATATGACCCTAAAGGGGTTATTTGAGGCACTGGTGGTATGAAGAGGGGACTGCTACATGTAAATGAAGCTAGGGCCTTCCCAAAAATGAATTGTAGGTGGTATCCTATGAGATTACCATAAATTTAGTGCTTACTACCAAGCCACCTAATTTATTCTTCATTCAAATTTTTTCATGCATATTCTTCTCACTCCTATAATACTATTAATTTTCAGGTTATAGGGAATCAAATATGATTCTATAAGCCCTAGTTTGTGGAGTATCTATTCAGGATGAGGTTTATTCTAGAGACAGTATCCACTAAGTAGTAGTGGATTTCCATACCATTGAACTAGCCTATAACATATAGAGGGAATATGTTCCTCTGAATGGTAACATCCTCATATTCTCTAGAAAATAAAATGATGGCCTGACATTCCTCTCATTCGGCTTCTTCTTTGTAATAGACCTCAATGGTATCTACTTTAGTATCAAACTAAAGGGTGATCTTCAAGGATTAGATAAGTTCCGCATGCATCTCCATTGATAGGTAGAGTTCCTTGAGGGTTGATATCCTTGATGGTATGTCAGAAAGGTGATTCATCACATCATACTTCCAATCAAGGGGCATGTTTCTTCTTGTAGAGGGTCTTTATTTAGAAGGGATCATAGAATGCATTGTTAGATAAGGTTCTAGGGCCTGGATGGAATTAGATGTACTCTACTGTTGGTTATCTGGTTTTCTATAAACACCAGATGACTGATAATCATACAGTTAAACACCCGATGGTGGATTTCGAGCCCTGGCTAGACATGGATGATCACGGAGTGGTCATGACTAATTCTCATGGTCAACCAATATATTCTATTGTGTATTCATACCTGAAAGATTGGATTGAGAGGTTTTTTCTTACTAAACCCTATGTGAGGTTTGTTGTCTGGTTTTATTAGCATGAACAGTCTAGTCTTTAGTATTATCCTAGACATTATACATGTCACTACAACCCCTTCCTCTTCTTCTATGGCATCATCCTGAGGATCCTGAGGGGTCACATTTAATTTATAATCATTGAGTATCTCATAGAGTTCTATCAGTTCAATAGTTTTCATATAAGTATTTTTCTACTCTTCATTAGTGGAATATTCCAAGACCATTCAAATTCTAGGTGCATCTACCAATTTAAGAGGCATGAATTCACCAAGAGTGCAGTTTGGCTTCATCATTGATGGGGGACTCTGATTTCTCTTTCACTATTGATGCCTACTATTTTGAGACATGGAGGACTGTGACACAGATGTGGATGTAGTGGGCCAAGGAGTTATGGTAACCGCATGAGTTTTTGGTTTTCTTTATTGGGAATGGATGATACCATGGGAAAAAGTGACTATCTTTTAGCCCAACCAGTCATTGTACTCCTATTTTCCTTATCTAGGAGCATGTTTCCACTCATCAGATTCTTCATTGTTATCATCAGGGTCAATGAAGACATGTACTGCCTAGGTTATGATATCACCCAACTTGAATAGGCCATGATCCACCTGATCCAAGATCTAATCCTTAAAGATGAAACATTATTTGATGGTGTTTCCAATGATCCTTTGGTATGGGAAGTGATTTTCATGGTTAATAATTTTGGCTTCTTGAGGTCTCCTGCATTATGAAAATTTTAGGAACTATTTTCCAGGGAACAGATGAAATAACTCAGGACTTATGCATCCTTGAAGGAGTAGGTCTTATTCTTTATTTTCATGAAAGTATCCCTTGGTGTCTGGACCTAATAGGGGTATAAGGAAAATTTATCTTAGTGAGAATACATTTGGAGATGTTGTTCCTAATGAAGATACACTGGAAAATGTTTCACTTGGCGTGGTTCATCTAGAAAAAGGGTATACATGTAAACTAGATTGGAAGTATATGTATTCATGGTAGTGGATGTTTATTATTTCATAATCCTTCTCGTAGGAGATGGAAGGGGTAATGGGAATGATCGTTGATTTTTCCACTGCAAGTATTCTTCCAAATGCTAAGATTTTTTTGTGAACTCTTGAAATACTCTTTGGTAATTCAGGGAGATGAGTTTAGGGACCAGGTCATCTTTGATATTCTCTATGCACATTTTTAAAAGCTTCTCCTAGGAAAAATTTATATCAATATAGTACGTGATCCCCTTCCATTGGGAAATGAAATAATAAACTCACACATCATCCCTCTATTTTCAATTAGAAAGGTTTAAAATACTATTCTTGCACAAAGTGGAACTAAACTAGTAGAGTAATTGACTAAGGATATCCTCCCAATCAACAATAGATCTTAGGGAAAACTTTCTATACCAAATGAATGTGGATACCTTGAGATTATGGATGAAACAATATATATTTATAGCTTCTTCGTATTCTAGAGTCCCCAAAATTGGGCTACACCATGAGACCAAGTGAGACATATGTTGCAGTAGATCACATATCCCATTAAATAGGGATAATCTTGAGTTTTTGAATTCTGGCGATGGGTGCATTTAGCCTTCCCATGCCAGATATAGATTTCCTTCAGGAATAATTGACACTTTTAACATTTCCAAAGCCTCAAGGTAAGAAATGAAAGTGGTTATCATGTCATCCTGGTGAGGATTTTTGGTCACTGGTTCTCTAATCGTCTCATCGACCTAGGAGGTGGGGTAGCCTTAATCTCAAGGAGGATAGGTGTGCTACTCAGATGGAGTGGGTGACTCATATCTCAATCATTTTCCATATCCCCTAACTTATTCCTTGATTAGATGTTTGGGGCCTCCTTGCTAAAATATGTACACCTATCCAAGGAGTAATGGGTTCCAAACTGGAGGAGACATAAGGTCCCTTTTGATATGATCAGTAGTAAGCATCTTATAACCTTTGAGCTCGTGGATCAAAGCTATCATCCTAGCATCTAACTCAGTTTTTGACATGGTATTTAATGGACTGACAGGGTTTTTTTTCCTTTCCTTTTTCACGATTCCAAAAGTTGGGTGGTAATATGTCATTGGGGGGACTCCCAAGGCCAAGTTCTAATCTCTACTAATGAGTGTGAGCATCTGTCTGGGGATCCTCTTGGTACTATGCTGATATTTGGGGTGGGTTCTCCCTATCATTCCCTATGTCGATGGTCCATTTTTTCAAATCTTCATGAGGTTTAGTATTGATTACATTCACTATGTTGGTGGTTAGAGAAGGACTTCAATCATAATTGGGTTGCCTTAACAAATGATCCCATTGTTTCCATGGTATAGGGATGAAATAGAGGGTAGTGTACTACCCCCATCATTTGATATGCACATGTTGATATTCCTCTTCTATTACTAATTAAATAAAAATGAGGCTCTTGACATAGATACACTATAATTTTTAGTGGTATCCATATAATTCAAGGTGTTGAGCTACCTGGAGAACTATGATGTCAACCCTACCACATTGTTGGTGAATTGAACTGATATTTCCGTAACTTCCCAGGTAGGTTAGCTGATAATCCTAATGGTGGTTTAGAATCACCTAGATATTTTAGTGGAAGCATGTATCTATGTCCTCAGTGGGGGACTTTGGGAAAACAAAGTTCAGGGTTGCGGGTGGCTAGAACACAATGGACAACTAATTTTCAACTAGGATCCCCCACAACTCCTCTTTCTTATTAACTATAGGATCATACTAATCTTAATTGGACCAAACCCAAATTGGAGTCACCTGTTAAATTAATGTAGGCACTGACATAGACCTATTTTACTAGTGATTTTCTAGTGGATGGGGAATCATTTTGACCAACCACCCTCTGAACATTGAAATGTCTTTCAGAGGCTGGTCTAACATCAAGATCATACCCATATAATATTGTGTGTTCATAACTTCCTCATGAGAGAGATTGGAAAAATATTTCTAAGGCTCATCTAATTGTTCACCATTATCTAAGGTTGTTAACCTAGACCTTGATGCCTCTCCCAATTCCAGTGTATAAGTGGATAGGATAGAAGATGACAGTGGTAGATATGGTTTCACTACGATTCCCTGGAAGGATGCTAGAACATCCTTGATATGTAGGTACCTACTAAGGTATTTGGTTATTTTTTTGACCACGACTTCAGGTATTGTTACCCATAGTTGATGGGCTTCTGGCCCTAACTCTAGAAGCAAAGATGAATATCCCTTCAGAGATTCATTCATCATCTCATATTCTAATAAATTTATGATGGCATGAAATTTCCCATGGTTCTATTCTAGATGTGAGCTAGCTCACCATGCATGAGTGGATGGGGATAGATTATATTCCTCCCTTTCATCTTGTGACTAGAACCACAGGAATGGACTCTATAGTGGTTATTTTTCCTCCTACCTCGAGACGGATCTTTAGAAGAGGGAATGCCTTAAGCATGGGGAGGACCTCTATGTTGGTTGGTGGTAGTTTAGAGAGGACCTCCATAGTGAAATTATTCATCAAGGGATGGACCAGAATAGTTTCTAGTGGATCCAATTACAGGGATAGTCAACCCAACCTACCTAAGAGGTGGATGGGGTCTTGATCCCAAGTGGGTGAAGACAAGTCCCCATGAATAGATTTCATGGGAAAGGTAAGATGCATCGATGATGGTTGGGGCCAATAGATCTGATGAAGAGGCCTCCTGATGGGAAAGGTTTATGGCCTTCCCCCAATATAGGCACCGAGTGTTGTGGACTAAGTCCAGTTGAGCATGGGTTGAATATACCAGTTCCAGGACCTATGAAGTCAGCTGACGTAGTTGTTGTGATTGAGTGGGATCCCTCCTGGGTGGATCTCAGGTGGTATTTACTATGGATATGATATGTATCTCCACTACTTCATTATCATAGGGGAGGAATCTATTAGAACATTCTGGAGAGAGACTCCTGAAATGGTTCGTCATGGTGATCGGTGGAGATTCCCCCCAACATGACTCTCATGGGTGGCAGTGTTGGCATGGTTCCATGTCTTTAAAATATTTTCAAGCCATATCCTTGGTTGGGATTATCCCTTCTTAATCGGGCTGATTAATAAGGGTATGGATAACCCTTCTCTTGATGATTTAGAAGGGGTATTAGGCGAGGTCCCCTGATAGTCATGGAAGAGGTGGTCATCATGTTAAGAGAATAGTGGTATGGGATTTCTTCACTATCATCTCCCTTTCTCCCATTCCAATTAGTATAGGTCCACTTTTCATTCATTATGGATTGAGTCCTATACATATATGGATCTTTCTATCAGTAAATTCATTATGAAATTGATTACTGATGTTCCCAACGCCATTTGTCCTTCTCCAAGGTGAATGGAGGATCCATGTCAACAATGCCTCAAACTGAGTATGAAATACTTTCAATTTCCACTAGTTATAGTATAATAGTTCCAAAATATTCCCACTATCTATTTGGTAAGGGTTTGGTACTAGATATTTAGATCCAATAATGCTCAAATTTGATAGTTCCAAACATTACTGATCCTCTCATTGTTTAAGGAGAATAATTTCATGTCAGTTTAACCATTTTTTCTGATGATTTTCTCCTTGAGGCACACACATCATGCTATTTATTTCCCCATATTACCACTTTACAAAGGTAGTTAGCCACCATTACCAGGTTTGGTTACATTAGCTTCTTAATCAAAATAGGATAATGGTTTTCCAATTCCTCCTTCCATGGATTCCTCCTTATATCTCATTGCCTATTCTAGGTCTCCCTCATATATTTGAGTCATGTTCATGAAACTCATTCCCAGCACTATCTTGAGGTGGACACCAGTTAATTATACTTCTTTTGTATTAATAGGGTAGAAACATACAATTAGAGTAGATAGTAACATTGGGGATGTCTAATCATTTATGGACATTAAGCACATTGTGAACCTATAAAGTCTTTCACTTTTGAGGTTGGAGGCATATCTCATATTAGGAATCTTAGTCTTGGGGCCTAAGGAATCATGTATCAGTCATGGGGTAGTTGATGTCATGGGTGTAAGTCTTTCGAAGGTTTTTACCTAGGACATCCCATTTTTATTATATGGGGTGTATATTTCATGTGATTCACTAGTTTTATGTATTTTGGGTAAAATTGGGTGATTAAGTGTGTCCTCGGGAGGGAAATGATCACACTTGGTGGTTTTTTCAAGTGTATCCCCATGGGGAAAGATGATCATACTTGAGGGTTGTTATCTCCCATAGGGAAGACATACAAATTTGGTAGTGTTGGGGTATTGGGATTGAACCTCAGGGAGGTATACCATGATTTTTGAGATGTCAGTATTGAACCTAGTTGAGGTTTCCTACATATATTATTAGGATATAGGGATCAAAACCCATGTTTTCTAATTCCACAGTTTAAGGTCATGTGACATGACTGGTCCATGCAATTTAATTTCATGCGGTAAGGTAGATCATATCGCGGAAGGATCGTCGATGAGGGATGGTGTGTGCCTTATACATATAGGATTCCTAAAGAGGAGGACCATCCCATAGTGGGGAAGGATGGTGTTGGTCCTTACATGTGTTAGCTTACCATAGGAGAAGAATCATCCCATGGTAGGGAAATAGGTTTCATACCATGATGATCATATATGGGGAATCCTATGTTTATCACCCAAGGTAATACTACAATTTAACATCCTGTTCTAAGGATGTTTTCATATATTTTAGAATCATGTGACTATGACATTGGTATTTGTTTTTTTACATCATATAGATTGGATGTTGTGGGGCCTATACCTAGGGATACCACTACTAGGTGGGAGAGAAAGATTCGGCATAAGACCTCCCTACTAGAAAATGTGGGCAGTTTCCCTTGATAATGACATATTTAGGGATTATGTTTCTACTACTCATGTACCTATGGGTAGGGTATGGTGTAAACACTATCATGGAGGAGTGAAAATCAGGGATCCTAGAATTAGGGTGTCTATTCTTAGGAGAAAGATGCATTAGGGTTTATATGATTAGGATCAAGAGGTGATAAAACCATTCAGGTCATGAAAAGAGGCCGAACATAAAGGTTGATAATACTGGTCTCATAGGAGATTGAGGTGCTGGTAGGCCTAGTTAGAGTGGGTGTAGGAAACATGAGCACTCAACTTTCATGAAACTATGTTTGGAAAAATGAGGCATTAGGTTAGGGACCTGAATGTTATTGTGTGAAACTCTATAGTTGTGTGTGCAAGTAGGGTTTCACGAAACATGGGTTATAACACAAGTACATGCTATGGATGCATGAGGAATAGGTACGCACAAATACTAGACTCACACGAAGCCTGGGGTTGTGAAATATAAGTCATCATGCATGCACTCATTTATCCTTTTAAGGGAAGTTTTTTAAGTATGTCTCAAACACAATCCAAAATAAGTTGGGGGTCTATGTGAGGTTATTCATGCAAGTTACCTACCTTTGGGGTTCCATGATGTTTGTATTTTCATGATATCATAAAAGTATGGTTTTCATGAGTGATAAATGCTACTTTAACTTCTAGAGATTCATCCTCAAATGGGGTGGTGATTCTATATTTATAGCCTAAATGGGAGGAATTTGGTGTGTAACTCTACTTGTGTTGCGCAAAGAATTTGCATGATGTTCATGCCTTTACTATCATGAGAGCATAATGAAAGGATTTTGTTCATTATTCCTTTTCACATAAATGGTTTTTGTGATGGTCAAGTTTCTATAAAATGGTTCAATATTGCACAACACAACATTTAATGAATCTTGGGACCTATATGGTGACTGATAAACTTGGTCTCTTCAATGGTACCTTTGGAACACAAGTTCATTATGTGATGAAACTTAAATTTGTTTGTAATTATAGTAAGTTGTGTTCCTTTTCTAATTGGCTCAAAAATAGTTCCTTGGGTTAGGGTGCATCCTTTTTTCAAATAAAAACTCTCCTTATAGGGTTGATAAATTTTTTGGTGCCAAAAAATATCAATTGTTAATGTAGTCTCAATTTTAGTTGTAATGAGAGAACTCTCATCCCCCATTGTAGTGCGACCACCCTCCATGACAACCATGTCCTCAGTATAGTGGGAAAAACTCTTATGTGAGGTGGGTCACCATAATAATACTCATGGCCTACCTCAAAAATGTCTAGTAGGTTAGTAATTTCCTATGTTTTTTTTTACAAATTATTATGTGTATAGAATAATATTAGATGCAGTGAATCATATATAAGTATGGTCAAATAAAGAAAATAAACTCACATCCTTTCAGTCCCTTCTTAGATATTATGGGCTCATCCAAGGAGATAGGGGCATCCATGTTTGTAAAACTAACATATATCATCACCCCAGCCTCAAAAAACATAATGTTACCTATTTAAAAAATGATGAGAGGGGAGTTAGTAGTTATTTCATGATATAACAGTTATATTTTTCATTTATACTTGCACATTTTCCTCCTCCTCTGTTGATAGAAGCAACCAAGGTAACCACTATCAGTATTTCCCCCATAATAGATGCAGTCTTAGTGTAAGAGCTCTAAGATTCACTAGAGACACCCATTTTAGTGTCCTTGAGACTTTACTTAGGTACTTTGAGGAAAGATAGAGAGGTCGATTATATAGCGAATAAACCTATGGTTTCATAATTCATATATACACATGTATGTTCCAAGTAAATTAAGGAATAGTTTGAAAACAAACTATGGAAGAAAACATGTTTGTATAGTGACTTTTCCATCCACCGACATTTTAATTTAGATGATGGTAGGCTAGTTAGTGTATCCACAAACACTAGTATTGGAGAGTGAAATTGAAAAAGGTCTCCCTACATTTTATCTTACATGAGTTATTATCCCAAGGATAATTCCCCTACCTCTAGAGGAGATAGTATCTCTGTGTGGATGGGACTTCCAGTCACAGTTTACCATGGATACTTCATCAATTATGACTCTATATCCACCCTTTTAAATTCAAGATGAAAAAATTTTCAAAGATAGTTCTCATTAAGAAGAGTTATTTAGTTATGAGACATAAATCATTCATATTGATATATTCTTCCCACGAATCAATGGATTGATTGTGTTTTCATGACATGTCAAATTTATTATGTTTTAAAGTGTATTTATATTCTAGGTAAGACCCCAGGTCATCTATCAAGGAGCATTATAGTTTTATAGTGTGTATTTTTAATAAAAAAATAATAAAAGAGGGAGGTGGTTTTGAAAATAGTTTTAAAAATAAAATTAATTAATTAAAGAGTTTATATTTGATAAATAAATGTGGTGATTTTTTATAATTTTGAGAGAAGGATGTCATTTCAAGTTCACTTCATGTATTTTTTAGTTCATCGTTCTAAAAGACACATTTTTTAATGGAATCCTTTGGTTGAGGGTTGTCAATATATTGATTCTCCTATTACCTCTTAAACTGATTCATAAAAAACCACCCCTTGACACAGCAACCATTTTTTCAAGTTTTGGACCTTAATAATAGAGTGAGGTATTCCAAATCATATTGATATCTCATGTATGTGTGAGAGAAAGTGGATTCTTGTCTTGTCTAATCGGAACAACCCAAGATTCCCACTTAAACTCAATATAATCGGTATTGAAATGAAAAGTGTTACACATAAGTGTACCAAATAAATGAATTAAAAGGAGAATAAAGTTAAGATACCACTTAAACTAAATGTTTCACATAAAAATTACACCAAACCATTAGAAGAATAGGTGTTAGAACACCCTTAAAAAGATGTGTAGCTCCCTTGAAATGAGCATCCACTGTTTAGTTCGCCAATGAAAGGATGAGGCTCGGATGAAACTTCACCTTCATCCTTGATCCTCCTATGAGGATAGGGGAATCTAGAACTTATAGGATGAGGAGAGGACTCCTTTGGGTATTCAAAATGGTAGAGGTTTTCTACCTGTCGAGCTTTCAAATGGGGTTCCCAATGTTCCAATTTAATGGAAAAGTGGAAGGTGGTTTTCGACACCCAGACTTCATAAAACCACTTGGCCCATTATTTTAGACATCCATACAGTATTATCTCACTTTTAAAAAACTAAAAACTTGTTTAACCACCTCTTTAATATCTCCATCTAAACATTATAATCATTTGTAGTCCCACATCTCTAGATATAGATAAAATACATAACACCACTTTTGAATTTGAGAAGATTCCTTTTATTGGAAAGATCAGTTCAGATGGACCCCTTAATAGAATAATTGGGATTGGGTGTCTTCAAAAGATTTGTATCCCACTAAATTTTGGACCAGTAAACAAAATTTTATCCCAATTGGATGCATTTATTAGTTTTAGTGTGCATTTGAGTTCACATGGGTTCTTGGGATCCTACGCATTCTGGGCCTCTTTACTTGAACATCATTTTGGATCCTCCAAATCACATCCACCTATAATAAAATCATCAAAAAAAGTGAAATTACACTTTTTAATAGTGATAAAGACAAAATAATTGAATAAAAAATTAAGTTCAATTTTTTATAATAATTGGAATTTACAGTACAAAATCAGCTTAACACAGTGATGTAAGGGTGAAATAAAATAGTGAATCACGGTGCAATCAAACCCCCAAACCTAAAAATTTTCACTCCTGGGAAAAGTCACATTTCCAAAAATTATGCATGGAGATATTACCAACTTCATTAATATTTAACATTGATTATCTAATTCCTTATAGCAATGTGATCAAAGTAAAAAACCACACCAAGGAGTTATTCTTAGGGATCATAGAAAAATATGTCTCATAAATTGTATCATAGAAAAATTAAAGAAGATGAATGAAACAAATTTGAGAAAATAATTCAAAAGTAAATAATTTCACTAAATATACACATGTGTGTGTGAAAACCATTTCATGCTATTCTTTCTAATTTCTATCCAATAAATATATTTCATTTTTAAAATTTTCGGTTAAATGATTCTTTCCACCAAACCTACCCAACATCCTTTGCAATAAAATTTAAATACCCACTCACTTAAGCATTCCAGAAAGTCAAACATTAATCTCTTAACCTAGATATCCTCATATATTGTACATTTCATCACTCCCCCCATTAAATATTATTTTTGTTTTTTTTTTCAAAAGTTGAACTTGGAGAAAATCTCACACTCATCACTAAAACCTTGTTTGATTTCCTCATAACACTAATTGTAATGGTTATAACAAGATCAAAGATCAAGAGTGGTTTTTGACCCACACAAGACAGAACCCATATTTTTTCTATTTCTTTTGTTTTTTTATTTTTATATTTTTTGATTAAAATATTTATTATTATTATTATTTTAGGGAATACAAAAGTCAGATAACAGGTACACACACATAGGTCAATCTGATATGGTAATGAAAAATATCGGATAAGGAACAAATGTATGGAAAATTCATTTTGGAAAGTTGAAAAATATTAAACTAACTTATATTTACCTTATATTGTGTAATAAAAAAATAACACTTTATAGTTGAGTACAAAGACGTGTGGAGATATTAAGTGACCCAATTTTCCCATAAACTACTCACACAAAGGGTAATATTCTTCTAAAAGGTTTCAAAATGATATAACCATTTATATTATTAACAAAAAAACCAATTAACAAGAAAAATGAATATTCTGGCACAAAAGTGAGGGGAAACAAGGGGGAAAATTAACGATACAGTTCAATAAAAAAAGAGAAAAATAAGAAATATGGTGAAAATTCCTAACTAACCTAGGAATATAACCTTCCCACCACACCTAGAGTATGAAGTTTCCACACTGTAATAAAAGAGAATGTGAGAAGGAAGGATAAAACCTGGAGGGTGTCATTAGTAAGATGCTTTTTAAGCTTGGAGTTCCTACATCGGGGAATCTTAAATGTCTTTGTGAAAGTACTTCAAATACTTCCCATTAATAGTGAAAATTTGTTTTGTTTATTTATTTTGAACATGAACAACACCAAATATATAAACATTAGTAATAGTGTATGGGCCAAAATAGCAGAAATAGAGCTTACGTGGATGAAACTTTAACCTTTCATTGAAAAGGAGGACCTTCTTCCCAATGTGGAATTAATGATAAAGGTTGAGACGGTCATGGTAAGACTTGGTTTTCTCCTTATAGATCTAGGAGTTATCATAAGAATCTCAATGCATTTCCTCCAACTTCTGAATGTAAAGACCCCAACCCCATTTGCCCAGAGTTAGTGCCTTATATTAATACATTGGTATTTTTACAAGGATTTCACATTCTGAAGGACTAAATAGTTTAGTATTTTTAGAAAACCAAATAAAAATATAATAATTACATTATAACTTCAAAGAAAAATCAACATTGAAACTCCATTAGAAACACCCATAAACTCTTATATTATTACTCCAAGTCATTCATAATAATAATCATCTTTTCATCCTAGGGAAAAATAAAAAATAAGAAAAGGGTGAGCTCATATGCTCAGTAAGGTTAAGTAATACAGTAGAAGTTATCATAAACATAAACATTAGGCATGGTAAATAATTAAAAACACATGCCTTTAAAAATAAACTTGAGCATAATATGGCAGGAATGAAAGCTGAGAAAATAAAGTCATGTAACTGATCATAAGAAAATTAACCTTAATCATGGATATAATACTAGTCAAATATCACATGTTTTATCAATTTATAATTTCATACTGAGGGAATTCATAATGTTGTACATCTGAAACATATCATTAAGGTCTCGGCCAAGATTTCTAAAAATACTAGGGTAAAGCCTCAGCCAAAACCCAATTCTGTTTTATCTCATGAGACATACCAATGCATCGAGGGGATATATCAGGCCCTGACCATCAATTTATAAGTCCAATGAATTCCTAATATTAAGGGGGATAAATATAAACTATATTAATATATGATATGTAAATAACTTTCTTCAATCTGTAAACATAGTCACTAACCAATCTGAGTAGCATGGTGAATGGTATCAAAATAGCACATCCATAGTCAAACCAGTCATAAACCATATAATAACATATTCTGGATGAAAATAATAATATATCAGTCTCAATATATCATAAAATTAAATAGAGTTTTTGAAATAGATGAAAATACTCTAATAAAATCATCGAGTAATTCTTGAGAGAAATACCCCTTTTAGTTTGCAAAGGAGAGTTCTTTTGGAAAGAATAATTTTTATTTGTCATAATTTTTTATATAAAACCAGTAATGAAAAAAATATAGTTTTTCATGAAAAAATTAGTGATTTTAGAAAAATAATGGTGTATTAAAATAGATTATGGATGGTACTTGAAAATGGGTAAGATATCGCGATGTTCCCTTTAATCGGGCTTGTGTATCGAGAAGAATTGAAAAGGGAACCTTGAAAAAACATGTATTTCTTATAAATGAAAAATGAAATAATCTGGAAACATGATTTTGGAGTTTATACGTAGAATTTAGAATAATTATATAAAATTAATGAAAAATAATGTTTGTTTATAGAGAGAGAAATCATAACCCGAATGAAAATGGAGGTCCGGGAAGAAAACTCTTACCTTATGTCTGAATGTGTTCTATACTTGACCTTAACATCCACGATGATAAAATTAAATACATTAATTAATTAATTAATTAATTACCTTCTCTAAATTTATTTTATTTATTATAATTTTATTAAATTCATTTATGGCCTTTTTGATGAGTTATAAGATACAATTTTATTACTCAGGAGCGTTTGTTTCCTTGGTTTTCACGATCGGTATATTTGTATATGAGTATGAAAGTTCATACGGAATGGGTATAATTCTCCAAAATTGAATTTATATGATATTAATAAACATATATAAGTTTAAATGGTTGTATATATCATTTTTTTACATTTTATAAGTATGAATCAATAGATAATACATTTAGTGATAATCGTTTACGTTATTACGGTGATTATTGATCATAATGAACTCATTTTATTTTATGGTTTAGTATTATGTAAATATGTTACTTATATAACATAAGAAAAGTTTTAATACATATATTATAGTCTTTTTTAACCATAAAAATGGTTTCATTACCAACCATGAAGGAGAAATTGAAGAACGAAAATTCATCATCCACAAAGGTTGTAAATCAGCCCTTCACAGATGGTAATTTCATTTTTAAAATAAAAGTGAGAGAGAGAAAGGATTTTTATTAAGTATATTCTATTAAAATAATATAATTATTTTATATATATTATACTATAGTTATCATTATCATTTGGAAAGAGGGGGTGAGGAGATACTAATAAAATAAATTAAATTAAAAAGAAATTAAAAAGAAAAGGAAGAGGATTTTACCTCTTGAATACTCCTCCTTGAGAACCTCCTTATGGGGATTGGTTTTGGTCTTTTGATGAGACCAAAAGATTTTTGATGTTTGGGAGAGGCTTTTGAAGAATATTGGGTAGAAATTTGACAAGTTTCAAAGTCTTAGAGGTGTGAAGAGAAGAGGTGGTGAGGGGTTGTATTTATAGTGCAGGAGAGGGGTAATTTTTGAATATTTAATTCATTTGTTTATTATTTTGGCTCAAGAATATAAATAGTTTGAGAATTATCATCAAATATATTAAAATAATAAAGTTAAGTTTGATATTATGGTTCTTACATCATTGATTACTAAAGTAATATTGTATTTAAATTATAATGTATTTATACCGTAAATTACCGTATTTTACTATTCACCAAAAATTCAAGTATTTTAGAAAAATCCCAAAAAATCGCCCTAACCATTTTTCAATGTGTAGAATTAAAAATGAGCTCAATTTTATGAAAATAATTTTTTAAATATGAGAATTTTAATTTTTAATTAAAACCATCATTCACTTGAAAAATACAGATTTTAAATTTATAATTGATTTTATAACACTTTCACAATTTTACTAAGGTCTCATAAAATTATCATAAAATCACAAGACAACAAAATATTGATTTATGAATACATTTTATGAAAATAATTTTTCTTTTAAATCATTTTATTAATTATAAAATTGTAATTAAATATTTATGACTTATAAAAATACCAACACTTAATTAATAGTTTTTAAAATATTAATTTTCTTATAATATGATATAATTATATGATACTTTCATTTATAAGGTGTATAAATTTTATTTATACTTTCATTGATGTGGTTACTATTCATTAGGTTGATTTACTATTCATAAGGGTCATATTACTATTCCTAAGGTCAAGTTACTATTTCATCAGTATGGGTTCTTTAACTTCTAGAAATACCTTTTATTTAATTAATTATTAATTTATAAATTTTGTATTCTGTTTTATATGTGATATATACTATTTGAAACAAACATAGGAAGCGGAATCTCATTGATAGAATTTTTGTTTGTTACATTCTCCCCTCCAATAAAAATTTTTTCCTTGAAATTTCCAAATTGTCACCCAATAAAAAGATTTAGGTAGTTCTCCATCATATGCTCCTCAGGCTCTCGTGTCACCTCTTCAATTTTATGATTTTTCCAAAATTCCTTTACCAGCCAAGTTGTCCGATTTCTCAATACTCATTCTTTAGTTTTCAAAATTCTGATAGGCTCTTCACAGTAAGATAATTTAGGTTCTAATTATATTTCTTCATAAGTGAGAACATGCATTGGTTATAGCATGTAATTTCTTAACAAAGATATGTGGAACAAATTGTGCACCATGGAAAGGATAGGCAGCATTTCCAAATGATAAGGCACAACTCTGATTCTATCGATTATTTCAAAAGGACCAATGTACATGGGGCTCAGTTTCCCTTTCTTCCCAAATCTTATAACACCCCTCCATTGAGATACTTTCAATAAAACATGATCTCCCACTTGAAATTATGAATCCTTCCTTTGATTATCGGCATATCTCTTTTACCAGCTTTGAGCTACTTTGATACGGGTTTCAATAGTCTTTACCTTCACTGTTGTTTCCTCTGTAATCTCTAGGCCTACAAGCTTCCTTTCACCAACTTCATACCAACATGTTGGTGTACAACATCTCTTTCCATACAATGTTTCATATGGTTCCATTTGAATACTTGAATGGGAACTATTATTGTAGGATAACTCTAAAAAATAAAAATAATGATCTCATATACCTTGAAAGTTGAGGGAGCATGATCTCAACATGTCTTCTAATGTTTGAAGGGTCCTTTTAGACTTCCCATTAGTTTGAGGGTGATAATAAGTACTCAAAGTAAGATCGATATCCCAATATTTCTAAAGACTTTTCCAAAATTTCGATGTGAATCATGGATCCCGATTAAACATGATAGAAAGATGTTCTCCATGAAGACTTACAAATTCATTAATATAGAGACTTACAAGGCTCTCTAGTGTAAAATCCTCCCTTTTAGCGAGGAAATGTGTAGATTTGGTAAGTCGATCAACAATCACCCATATCACATCATTATTTCTTGGATTTTTTGGTAATCCAGTGAAAATATTCATAGTGATGTCATCCCATTTCCATGTAGGAATAGGTAGAGGTTGCATGAAATCTCTAGGATGCTTTCTTTCAGCCTTCACCTATTTAAAGACTAATCATCTTTATATATAATCAGAAATTTCCCACTTCATATTATCCCACTAGAAATGTTCCTTCAGATCTCATTAAATCTTAGTGATACCAGGGTGTATAGAGAAATTCGAGCTATGGGCATCATCCAATAACTCCCTTTTTATCTCGGGTATAGGGGGAACACATAGACTCCTCCCAAATTTTATAATTTCATCCTCACGCACAAAGTCTAAAAACTTCCCATCATTCATGGTTTTAATTTTATTTTTAATATTATCATCATCACACTTAAAAAAATTAATTCTTTTTAATAAAGATGGTTGGGAAACTAGTTGAAAAAATAATTATGTTTCTCCTTCCTTGATAATTCCTATATCCATCTTTTCTAGATCCATGTACCTAGGGTCCTTGTCAATCCTTGTTTTTTTTAGAACTCCATGATCCTTCCTAATAAATGCATCTTATAACTTATTCTCCTTCCCTGGGTGGTAGTGTATTAAAAAATCATAATCCTTGAGTATCTCAAGCCACCGCCTTTGCCTCATGTTGAGTTCTTTTTGTGAGAAGATATTTTTTAAACTATTTTGATCTGTATACATCTCACATATTTCACTATAGATATAGTGTCTCCATATTTTTCAGAGTAAAGATTATAGCCACTAACTCAAGATCATGAATTATATACTTTTTTTCATTAATTTTTAACTTCCTTGACGCATAAGAAATAACTCTATCATTCTATATAAGGACACACCTGAGTCCTTTATTTGATGAATCACTATAAATAACAAATCCACTATTTACTGATGATAGAGTCCAGATTAGAGCATTCACTAATCTCCTATTAAATTCTTTAAAACATTATTCACATTATTTTTTCCATATTAACTTAACTCATTTACAAGTAATATTGGTTAATAGGTTTCCTAATCGGGAAAAGTTTTAAATGAAACAACAATAATAACCTACTAAACCAATAAAACTACATACCTCGGTTATGTTCATTGGTATAGGTCATTCATGAACCACCTTTTTCTTGGAAGGATCAACTGAGATTCCATCCTTTGAGATAGTATGGCCATGAAAGGAAACTAATTGAAGCCAAAATTCACACTTTATAAAATTCCTATATAATTCATTTCTTATAAGAGTCTTCATAACAATCCCCAAATTATTCTCATGATCTCCATATCTTTTGGAGTATACCAATATGTCATCAATAAATACCACAAAAAATTCATCAAGATATTACTTGAAAACTCTATTCATTAGATCAATGAAAATATAGGGTGCAGTAGTCAGTCCAAAATGCATTACTATAAACTCATAATGCCCATACCTGGTTCTAAATGTTTTCCTTGGAATATCTTCTTTCTTCACATGCAATTTTTGATATCCAGATCGAAGATCAATATTTGAAAAATATTAAGCTCCATGAAGTTGATTGAATAAATCATCAATACGAGGTAGGGGATAATTGTTCTTTATTGTAATAGCATTGATTTCACTGTAGTCAATGCACAACCTCATGGATCCATATTTCTTCTTGAAAAATAGAATAGGGACTCTCCATGGAGAAACAATAGGGCAGATAAATACTTTATCACTCAATTCTTATAGTTGTTTCTTTAATTATATTGATTCCACTATGTCCATTCTATTGGGAGTCTTTGATATGGGTCTTGAACCAGGAATTAAATTAATAAAGAACTCAACTTTCCTCTCAGGAGGATGTCCAGGTAAATCCTCTATAAATACATCAATGTATTATTGTACAATAGAAACATCCTCAATTTTAAGATTTATTTCCTTATCCATCTATGATGTTTTCTCTTCCTCCCAAATAATTTCAATTAGTAGATCTACTGGGGTGGATCTAGATGATAATCAGATGGTGGTGTTTCTTCTCTAAAGATAATGGATTCTACACCTACCTCACAAATCATAATTTCCTTCTTCTTTCAACATATTTTTGCATCATATTTTGAAATCCAGTCCATGCCAAGGATTTTTTTCAATGTTTAACATAGTTATGATGATAAAATCAGTAGATAAATCATGTTTATATTCTATAATGGGAACTTCCTAACACATCTTTGTTACAATGAGACTTCCCTTAAGGGTTTTGACTGACAACTCCCTTATTATAGAGAATTGTAAATATCTAGTTTTTAAAGATAATTAAGAAGATATAAAGGAATGAGATGATCCAAAATAAAATAAATCATTCTCCAAGTTTGAGTAAATGATTAAAGTACCTACTACCTCGTCATTAATAACTTCAACCTCCGCAGTTGTGATCACATAAGCTTGGCCTTTCTCCCTTGGCCTTTTCTGAGTAAAGTTTCTTTGATTCATAGGAAAATCATTTTCACAATGTCACATATCTTTAAAATTATAGCATTAAATATTGGTAGCTTCTTTCTTTCCCTTATAATCATGGTCTTGGTGGTCTTTTTCTCCACACTTGTAATATACTCCTTTTCCTTTTAAGTAGGTTATGGGGTGTTTCCTTCCATAAGTTTCACATGTTGTAAAACACCCTTTTTTATTTTTCCCTTTATCTATTCTTTCCTATCACACCCTCTTATTCTCTTACTTTCCCTTAAATTCATAAGATTTATAGAATTATTTATTTGTATTTACATCACATGATATTATATCTTTGTATGATGAGAAAGTTTGGGAAACCAGTGCCCTTAGGAGGAATGATTTTAAACCATCAAAGAATCGATCAATCTTGCTCATTAGATTATATATATAGTACGAGGCATGCCTTTGTATCATTATAAAGTTTTATTCATACTTAGAAACAATATCATCATCCTTTTTCCTTATATTCAAGAATTTCCTTTCCATATCCACTCGTTGTTCATGAGGAAAATATTTTTCTAGGAAAATTTCCTTAAAGTATCTCTATTATATATTTTTAATTTCTTCCTCCTCCTTTTTGTTTTGTATTAGTGACCACCATTGATTTTCATCTCCTGATAGATGATAAACTACCATGATAAAATTCTTCCTTTCATTACTTCCCAAAGTGAGAAATATCTTCTCTAAGGAACTTATCCACTAATCAACTAAAAATGGGTTTGTAGTCCC
This sequence comes from Viscum album, assembly GCA_963277665.1. Classification (NCBI taxonomy): domain Eukaryota; kingdom Viridiplantae; phylum Streptophyta; class Magnoliopsida; order Santalales; family Viscaceae; genus Viscum; species Viscum album. Next base: position 859,904,539 of record OY728145.1, read on the forward strand.
ATTGAATGATGGAGGTTGTTTCCATATAAATCATTCTGACATTGCTCCTCCATGTTGTGGATTAAGATGCTTCATATGGGTGAGGTTATTGTTCATAACCTAAGTTAGTTTTCCTAATATAGTTATAAGTTTCTCAACACCAGTTTCAACTCTAATACTAACATCATTATCTTACATAGAAGGGAAATCCCTACAAGGGATACATATGTTGATACGGTTTCTATTCCTTCCACAAGGCTCCATTTATAAATATTTTCATACACTAGATTAAGTTATGAATCATAATAGATAATATCAAACTAGAAAAACACTTATTATAAATTGAAATTTTATGCATATATAATCTCATAATCATAAACATAGTTTCTTTGGGAACAAATTTACTTTTAAATCCTTCATAGTGGTTTGTAAAAAAATTGAATTATCTTAAGAATATCCCCTAGGAGTGTCAAACCAAGTATGTAGTAAGGCCCGTTGTTGTGTACCAGGTTACCCCGAGTCAAGTTTAGGACTCCTTGTCAAATTTTTTACTCTTAGGTACATTTTTGTCAGAACCATGTCCACTTGTAGTATCCATACAGGGATGTATTTCTAGGAAGATCCACATAATCACTACCTTAAAAAAATTCTAAGATATTTCTTTTATGATTATCCTCAAAGTCTATCTTAGGGATATGTTCCCTAATATATGTTTTCTAAATCTAGAAGGACTGAATAGATTACCAGAGTCTCTATCTTATATTAATACATTATTATGTTTACAAGGACATCACATCCTAAAGGACTGAATAGTTTTGTATTTTTAGAAAACTATATACAAACATAATATATACATTACAACTTGAAAGCAAAAAACAACATTGAAACTCCATTGGAAACACCCATAAACTCTTAGATTATTCCTGCAAGTCATTCTTAATAATATTCATCTTCAAATCCTGAGGAAAAATAAAATATAAGAAAGGGGTGAGATCAGAATATAGGTAAAGTTAAGTAATAAATCATAAGTTATCAAAAAAATAAAAATTAGGCATGGTAAATAACTAAAAAAAAATTCCCTTAAAAATAAACTTGAGCATAATATGGAAAGAATGAAAGCTGAGAAAATAAAGTCATATAACTAATCATAAGAGAATGAACCTTAATCATGGATATAATACTAGTCAAATATCACATGGTTTATCAATTAATAATTTTATAATGAGTTAATTCATAATTCTGGATATCAAAAACATATCATCAGGGCCACGTCTAAGACGTCTGAAAATACTAGGTTAAGGCCTCAACCAAAACCCAATTCTGTTTTGTTTCATGAGAACTACTGATGCATTGAGGGGATATAGTGGGCCCCAACCATCACTTTATAATTAAAATTCATTCCTAATATGAATAGGTATAAACATAAACAACATGAACATATGATATGTAAATAATTTTCCCCAATATGTAAATATAATCACTAACCAATCTGAGTAGTATGGTGAATGGTATCAAGATAGCACATCCACAGTCAAACTAGTCATAAATAATTTAATAACATATGGTAGATGAAAATAATAATATATCAATCTCAATAAATAATAAAATTCAATATATGTGTTGAAATAGATGAAAATACTCTAATAAAATCATTGAGGAATTCTTGAGAGAAATACCCCTTTTACTTTGCAAAGAAGAGTTCTTTTGGAAAAATTGTTTTTATTTTTCATAATTGTTTGTATAAAACCAGTAATGAACAAATTTAGTTTTTAATGATAAAATTAGTGATTTTATAAAAATAATGGTGTCTTAAAATATATTATGGATGGTACCTGAAAATGGGTAAGATATCGGGACGTTCCCTTTAATTAGGCTTGCGTATCGGGAAGATTTTGAAAGGAAACCTTGAAAAAGCATGTATTTATTATAAAAGAAAAATGAAATGACATGGAAAAATGATTTAGGAATGTATACACATATTTAAATAATTATATAAAATTAATGAAGAATTATTTTAGTGTATAGAGGGAGAAATCATAACCAGAATGAAAATGGAGGTATGGGAAGAAAACCCTTACCTTATGTCTGAAAGTGTTCTGCACTTGACCTTAAAATCATAGATAATAAAATTAAATCCATTAATTAATTAATTAATAGCCTTATATACATGTATTTTATTTATTATCATTTTATTAAGTTCATTTATGGCATTTTTTATGAGTTATAAGATACAATTTTATTGCTCGGGGGCGTTCGTTTCCTTGGTTTTCACAATCGGTATACATGTATATGAGTATGGAAGTCCATGCAGAATGGGTATAATTATATATAATTTAATTTATATGATATTAATAAACATATATAATTTTAAATGTTTATATATATCATTTTTTTATATGGTATGGGGATGAATCATTATATAAGACATTTAGTGATAATCGTTTACATTATTACAGTGGTTATTGATCATAACGTACTCATTTTATTTTATCATTTAGTATTATGTAAATATGTTAATTATAGAACATAATAAAGGTTTTAATAAATATATTATAGTCTTTTTTAACCATAAAAATGGTTTCATTGCCATCCTATGAGGAGAAATTGAACAACAAAAATTTGTTGTCCATGAAGGTTGTAAATCATCCCCTCACGGATTATGATTTTGTTTTTAAAATAAAAGAGAGAGAGAGAGAGAGTATTTTGATGAAGGATGTTCCATTAAAATGATATAATTATATTATATATATAATACAGTAGTTATCATTCTCATTTAGATAGAGGAGGTGAGGAGAGAATAATTAAAAAGAACTTGAAAATAAATTAAAAGGAATAGGATTTTACCTCTTGAATACTCCTCCTTGACAACCTCCTTATGGGGATTGGTTTTGGTATTTTATGAGACAAAAAGATCCTTTAAGTTGGTTAGAGGCTTGGGGAGAATATTGGGTATAAATTTTACAAGTATCAAAGGCTTATAGGTGTGAGGATAAGAGGTGGTGAGGAGTGGTATTTATAGTGGAGGAGAGGGGTGATTTTTTAATATTTAATTCATTTGTTTATTATTTTGGCTCAAGACTATGAATAGTTTGAGAATTATCATAAAATATATTAAAATAATGAGGGAATTTATAGATTATGATGCTTACATTAGTTATGAATCAAGTAATAGTGTATTTAACTTATAATGTATTTATACCGTAAATTACCATATTTTACTATTCACTAAAAATTCAAGTATTTTAGAAAAATCCCAAAAAATAACCCTAATAAATTTTCAATTTGAAGATTTAAAAAATGAATTCCATTTCATGAAAATAATTTTATAAATATGTGAATTCTAATTTTTAATTAAAACTATCATTTACTTGAAAATATAGATTTTATATTTATAAATGATTTTATAACACATTCAAAAATTTACTAAGGTCTTATAAAATTATACTAAAATAATAAGACATGAAAATGTTGATTTATGAATAAAAATTGTGAAAATTATTTTTCTTTTAAATCATTTTATTAGTTAAAAAATTGTAATTAAATATTTTTGACTTATAAAAATATCAACACTTAATTAATAATTTTTAAAATATTCATTTACTCATACTATGATATAATTATATGATACTTTCATTTATAAGGTTCATAAATTTTATTTATACTTTCATGGATGATGTTACTATTCATTAGTTTTATTTACTATTCATAAGGGTCACATTATTATTCCTAAGTTCAAGTTACTATTTCATCAGTATGGGTTCCTTAACTACTAGAAATGCATATTATTTAATCCATTCTTAATTTATAAAGTTTTATTGTCTTTTATATGTGATATATACTATATGAAATAAACATAGGAAGGGGAATATCATTGATATAATTTTGGGTCATTACACTGAATCAATAAATTCCTTTGAGAACCTTCACTAAAAAGATTAGAATTTAATTGTTTAATGGACTAGTAGGCCTGGTGCTCTATCTCAATAGGAAGGTAAAAAATCTTTCCAAAAACAAGATTATAGGGTTAAATTCCAATGGTAGTTTTGAAAGTAGTATGGTAATCCCATAATGAATCATTTATTCTAAGACTCCAATCTTTTCTATTTGGTTGGACCATTTTTTCAGAATTTGGTTTACCTCTCTATTCGAAACCTCAGCTTGAGCATTAGTTTGTGGGTGATATAAAGTAAACACCCAATGCCCGACCCCATACCTATGAAAAATTGATTTCATTGTTTAGTTCTAGAAATTAGAACCCTAGTCATTGATTATGAACATAGGTAATTCAAACCTTTAGAAAATTTGGGTTCTCAAAAAATCCAAAACTTTCTTGGAATCATCTGTCCTTATGGCTCATAGATCTACCCATTTTGACATATAATCAACTTCTATAAGAATTTACAAGTTTCTAAAGGAATTAAGAAATGTATCCATAAATTCAATGCCCAAAACATAAAAAAATTCATGGAATACCAAGGGTTGTTGTGGAATTTTATTTCCTTTAGAGACACTCCTCATTCTTTGATAGTGAGGACAAGATTTACAGAATTCATGGTCATACCAAAATAATGTTGTCCAAAAGATAAAAGAATTGAGGACCTTATGAGCAGTCCATTGGGGACCAAAGTGTCCCCAACAAGAAAGAGTGTGGCTAAACCTAAGGACAGAATGAAACTCACTACCGGGAATACAACGCCTAAGTAATTGATCACTGCATGTGTACCAAAGGAATGGATTGTCCCAAATGTACCAATGGGACTCATGTTTTAGATGGTCAGCTTGGTTTTTGTTGAAATAGTCAGGAATGCAAGATTCCTCCAAATAATTTACAATTTCATCGTACCATGGAATAACATATTGAACTCAATAAAATTTCTCATCATGAAACATATCATTTATGGGAATATAATGGGATGAGTCAATATCTGATGATGGGAGGATTCTACTAATATGATCATCCACCACCTTCTCTGCTCCTTTGTTATCTCTAATTTTTAGATTATATTTCTGAAGTAGGAGCATCTAGAGAATGAGATTTCGGTTGGATTTCGTTTTCTTAAGAAGATACTGGAGGGCTGCATGGTCTGAGAACACAATGAATTTGGACCCTAAGAGGTATGACCTGAATTTATCCAAGTAAAACACAATGTCTAGAAATTCTTTTTTTTGTGGTGTAATTTTCTTGGTCAAGGAATAGTTTTCATGAGGACTAGTCTATAACATGTGGAGATCAATTGACCCATTATGATAATACTTCCCCAACTTCATAGTTATAGGTGTCACACATGAGTTCAAATGGTAAATCCCAATGAGGTGGCTGGATTACCGAGGGTGATGTGAGACTCCATTTTGATTTGTTAAAATCTTACTCACATTATTTATCAAAAACAAATTCCTTTCATTTTTGGAGTAAACAGGAGAGTGGGAGTGAAATCATACAACTAATGAAACAATGATAAAATCTAACATGACCTAAGAAATAAATCACATCCCATAAATTTTTGGGGAAATTTAGGGAATAAATGACATCCACTATTGATTTATCTACTTAGATATTATCCCCAAAAATGACATGCCCAAGTACTATACCTTATCTCACTATGAAATGTAATTTCTCATAATTTAATATGATATTCTTTTCAATACAATGATGTAGGATAGAACCAAGATTACACAAACATTCATCAAAAGAATATCCATAAATAGTAAAATCATTCATGAATACTTCCATGTAATAATCTTGGTAATCAGAAAAAATACTAGGATACATCGCTAGAAAGTACCTAGAGTATTACACAAACCAAATGGAATCCTCCTATATTAAAATGTGTCAAATGGGTAAGTAAAGGTTTTCTTTTCCTAATTCTTAGGGGAAATATTGATCTAAAAGTATCCAGAATACCCATCAAGGAAACAGTAATGGTAATTCCTCACTAGCCTCTCTAGAATCGTGTCAATAAATGAAAATGGTAAATTGTCCTTCCTAGAATTTTAGTTTAGTCAGTGATAGTATATACAGACATGACAACTATTTTACACACGGGTTAGAACTAATTCATTTTTTTCATTTTTTTATTGTTTTTAGACCATTTTTTTAGGAACTTACTACATTGGACTAACTCATTGGATATCAGAGATAGGGTAAATGATTCTAACAACCAATAATTTTATTAACTCCTTTTTAATAACATCTAGCAGGTTTGAGTTCAGTCGACATTGTGCCTTCCTTACTGGTTTAACCTCATAATTTAACAATATATGATGCATTCAAATTGATGTACTAATACCAGTAATGTTAGAAAGTTTCCATCCCAATTCTTTTTTATACTCCCTCAAAAGTTCAATCAGTCTCAATTCATGCTCTAGAGGGAGTGAACTAGCAATGATGATAGGTGGCTTGTTTACATTATTAAGATATGAATATTTCAAATTCTGAGGCAGTGGTTTAATTTTCAATTCATGGGAATTTTAGATTTATGGGAGTGAATGTGGATTTGGTAGGTCACTGATATTATCTAAATTCTCAATGTTAAGATCCTCAGATATGTAATAATCTTTTACAAGCTTATCAGTATCATTTATGGTCATGGGATCCTTAGTGATCAAGAAATCATTAATTAACAAACATGCTTGATATTTTTCTAAATCATTGCAAAATTCAATGAATGATTCATTACCAAGCATATTTATCAATGATAACAACTCATAAAGGTGATCAAGGGTAAATAATTGAAGTTTTTATAGGGGAAGGGAGTACATCAATCGAAGTAACTGAATGTGAGGAATGTTCTTCTTAGGGGTGATTCATGGAATCAAGGATGTTGAAGTCATAAATGTCACCATCAAACTCCATATATAATGTACCATTATGGACATTAATTGTGGTTTTGTCTATTTTTAAGAAAGGCCTTCCCAATATAATTGGGGCATGTCCATTCATCCAATCATCTTCTATTTTAAGCACATAAAAATCAGTAGGGAAAAATTAAAATTTTGACCCTCATAAGAACATCCTCTAACACACCAGTGAGGTGTGTGGTACTCTGATTTTCTAGTTAAACAAAAATTCATATGGTCTTCAATTCCCCGACCTGAAATAAAGACAAATGGAGTGAGGTATCACATTTATAGAAGCACCCAAATGAATCATAAATTTGGAAAATAAATACTACCCTATGGTTTATAGAATTGAGAATATTGTAGGATCGTTTCATTTTGTGTAAAGTGATGGATATGTCAATTTTGAGACGTTCCTCCCCAATATCACTTTTTATTCACCTAGAAGTTACCTTCAGTGTTTACACATCACCTTGAGAAACTTTTCGTATCATGTAATTTACTTCATGACATCGATCAAGGGGATATTAACCTGCACTTTTTTTAAAGTTTCCAAGATTTTTTTATCAAGTTCAGTTGATTTTTATTTCCTTGGTTGGGTGTCTATTTGGGGAAATGGAAGAGTAATGTTTGGGATATGTGTCTCATAAAAAGTTACACTCTTTCCTTTGGTGGGATTTTTTTCAAGATAAGGATTTTTCTTATTTAAATCATTTGATATGGTTGAAATGGATGTTTTCTCAAGAGGGGGAGACTATAATGGAGATGTAATTTGGATTTTAAGTTTTTTTCCACTCTGAAGGGTGATTTCACAAACATTTACCTTATCTCTAGGGTTGACTAGTGGTTGAGAAGGTATTTTATCTAACCCATTACTTTGTATTTCACCAACCGAGTTGGCGAGTTGGACTGCTTGCTTTTTTAGGTCTTTTATGGATGCTTGGTTGGTTTATTGGAATTATAGATTTGTTTTATCAATTTTTTTCATCGTTTATTATATTATAGGATTGGTTTTTTTAGGGGGTTGTTGGAAAGGACTTTTTAGAAATTGGGGATTTATAGGTGGTGGTGGTGGATGACTACTTTGGCCTGGTTGGTTCCATGATTTTTTAGGTTGGTTTTAATACCCCCTTACCTATAGGATTGGTCATATTTCCACCTAGTATTATATTGATAGTATGGTTCTTTACTAATGGTTTGGTTATAGGGGATGCCTGGAAAGATTTCCTCACTACTCTAAGAAGTTTCTCTTAGTTGAGGGCATTGGTTAGAATAATAGGTGTCAGTAGAATAGATACCACAATGGATTGGAGGAGGAGATTGAGATTTCCCTTGGTAAAGAGAAATTTTTCAAATAAGGGTACTTACCTCTTCAAACTTCATTTCCACCTTCTTCTCAAACTCAAAACTTTGCACCACATGGACACCTCTAATGGATACACTGGACCTTAAACCGAATTATTGAGTGTGTTATGACATGTTCTCAATCAGGGTCCTTACAGAAATTGGGGTTTTATCAACTAGTACACCACCTTCAATAGCATCAATCATGTTTTGATCAATAGTAATTAAACCTTTATAAAAATATTGTATTAAAATTTGATCACTTTTTTGTGGTGTGTTAAACTTGAGCAAATCCTTTTAAACCTTTCCCAGTATTCATGAAGTGTTTCCCCTTATTATTGTATTATCCCACAAATTTATTTTCTTATAGTTTCATCTCGAGAGGTTGGGAATTATTTTTCAAGAAAAATGAGTTCCATGTCCACCCATCCACTAATTGGGAAATTAACATAATATAACCAATCATCTACAGTGTCTTCTAAAGAGAATGGTAATTACCTAATATTATCTTATTCTTAACACATTAGTACGTTTTAATGTTGAATATACAATATGAAGTTATTTTAAATGATTATGTGAGTATTCTCTCGTGAGTCCATGGAATATTGGTAATAAGTGAATTAAACCATATTTAAGTTCAAAATTTAGTGCCTCTCCTTGTATCTGAATGTATGTGGGATGAATCTATACATAAGTTGAGGTTATTTATATTAATGTTCAGTTATTTTTATCTATATTATGCATATTTATTTTAGTTTTAATTTTTTTCAGAAGAAGAGGGGTTTAGAAAACTCTCAAGGTGTGGTGCGTCCTCCTTCAAAGGATTCTCCTGTGTGTCTCGGTGTCACTGATGTAGGATCCTCTCCGGTACAGGTTCTAAAGGAAGTAAATTTCCTAGATTAGAGTGAATCTTTCACAAAACCTACACAAGAAATAAATTAGAACAAAAAAATATATGTAAAGGTAGATGATAAAACAAATAATTATTCAAAAAAATTACAAAAATATTATCAAAAACACACACTAAAAACCAAAGCGCTCCCTGGAAACGGCACCAAAATTTGACCACGCTTTAATGAAACGTCAAATTGATTATGTTTTTAAAGTGGATATATAGTCTAGGTAAGACCCTAGGTCATATATTAAGGAGAATTGGAGGTTTATAGTCAGTATTTTTAATAAATATTACAAAAAGAGGGGGTGGTTTTGAAAATAGTTTTAAAAATAAAATGACTTAATTAAATAGTTTAATAGTTGATAAATAAATGTGGTGTTTTTTAGAATTATGAGAGAATTATGTCATTTTAAGTTAACTACACGTATTTTTTAGTTCATCATTTTGAAAAAAAACACATGATTTAATGGAATCCTTTGGTTGAGGGTTTTCAAGATCTTGATTCCCTTCTTACCTCTTAAACTGATGCATAAAGAACCACCCCTTGACACAAAAATCATGTTTTAAAGTTTTGGACCTCAATTATAGTGTGAGGGATACCAAATAATAGTGATATATCATGTGTGTGTGAGAGAAATAGTATTCTTATTTTTTCCAATCAGAACAACCCAAGATTCCCACTTAAATCTCAATCCAATCTGTATTGAAATGAAAAGTGTTACACATAAGTGTACCAAATAAATGGATTAAAATGAGAATAAAGTTAAGATAAAACATAAATTAAATATTTTAAACACAAATTAAATCAAAAAATTATAATACAAAGTGACATAACTCCCTAAAAAATATGTGTATCTCCCTTGAAATGAGCATCCACCATTTAGCTTTCCATCGAGAGGAGGAGGAGGTTCGGGTGGAACTTCACAATCATCCTTGATCCCCCTATGAGAATAGGGGACTCCAAAACTTATAGGATTAAAAGAGGACTCATTAGGGTCTCCAAAATTGCAGAATTTTTCTCCCTGGTCAAGCTTGAAAATGGGGTGCCCAAGGTGCCAATTTGTAGGAAAAGTGGAAGGTGGTTTTGGGCACCCATATTTCATAAAACTAATTGGACCATGGTTTTATACATACATAAAATATTATATTGATTTTCACAAAACTAAAAACTTTTTTATCCTCCTATTTACTATATCCACCAAAATATTAGTGTATTTTTGAGTCCCTCATCTCTAGATATATCCAAAATAAAGAAAACAACTTTTAACTTTGAGCAGATTCCTTTCCTTTGACATATTGGTTCGAATGGTCCCATTAATGGACTAATTGGGATTTGGTATCTTAATAATAGTTCTATCCTATTATAATTTGGATCATTACATAAAATTTCACCCCAATTTAATTCATGTATTAGTTTTAGTATGTGTTTTAGTCCACATGGGTTCTTGGGATCCTACGCAGTTTGGGCCGCTTTGATTGAACTTCATTTTGGATCCTCCAAACCACCTCCACCTATAATGAAATCATAAAAAAAAAGTGAAATTTAAATTTTTAACAGTGATAGACACAAAATAATTTAATCAATAATGAATTAAAATTTGTTATAATAATTTCAATTTACAATATAAAATCAGTTTAACACAGTGATGTAAGGGTGAAATAAAATAGTGAATCGCGGTGCGATCATGCATCATCAGACCACTCCTTTAATTATTCCTTATTCCATAATTTCATTAAGCTATCTTAGGGTGGGGATATATCTTTTAATAGAATAAAAAAGAATATCTAGATCCTGAATAAACTTCCACACCTCTATAGGGTCAGTTTCATAGTTGAGATCTTAAGGATCCTTTATATCTTCAAGTTGAGAAATATGGACACAAACATAAAGGATCACCCATAAGTTTATAATATCACTAGATGGGATCTCGTTATATAATAATTAAAAAACCTCAAAACATATATATTCCTAGTAATCATTGTTTTATCAATAGGAAGACATGGGATCCTTTGATTTGAGATGTTTTTTGGGCCTCTCCCTCTCAGTTAAAGTCTGGGTAGCTGGAGAATGGGTCTCTTCCTAAAATCAATGGTTAGACCATCTCATCCCAACCTCAAGTATCATTAACTCATATACTCTAGTTAATTTTATATCTCATGGTTTGGGATGACTCGGTGACTATGGGTTTTTATCATTTTCATTCTCTAGGTGATCTCTATTGGTAGTCCACCTTCATCAACCCAAAGTCACAACAACAAAAGCTCGAGTAATGCTACCCACTAGAATTCCCTGAGGATGTGAAAAGATCCAAGAATTATAATACCCATAAATCAACTCAATAGATGAATTCAAGGAAGGAAATTTGATCATAGCCTGGGTGTATTATTGGTCCATCATCACCCATAATTTCCATGCCACCATTAGATGTTTCTCTGGATGAACATTTGTTGGAGAATACATTGTCAGTTTTTATAGGAACCTAAAATGTCATAAAACCCTATAAGATGCATAAGCCTCACATATCATTTCTCTATATACCCATGTCACCACGACACAGTCTATTAGATCCATTATATATGACCAAGATATATACTCTCCATAATCATTTTCAATAATTATCCTAATGGGGGGATTGTTGTAGATGAAGAAGTTGAATACGGAAGATAAACTTAAAACATTTGAATTTTCTCCATACTTTAGGGGTAAATAATTGATTCCATAGACATCTTGGATAAATGGGTAGATTCATCACTTAGGGATTTTTACTACACTATAGAGTGCATGTGCATTAAAAAACACTACTACCCATCCCCGCAACACCCGAATGGACTAGAAATGAAAAAAAAGGAATTTCATGCATAAATGTGGAGAAATAATTGATAGATATTTTCCAACATGGGTACCAAAAATCCCACAGGATCTCCTTATACTAATCTAGAATCCATAATTAATGAATTTGGACTAACATTATTATGGGATTCATTAATTGAAAGCAGATATTTATTTTACCACATTTCTAAAAATCCTACCATTCAGGTCCAAATAGGGATGTCAAGATTAACATTGTAACCCCACTCTTTATAGTGATCATGTTCTAATATAGTCCAATACTTACCTAGTATCTCCCACTTTTCCATTGAAGAAAATATCATTCGATTCTTACAGCTTGATCCTTTACCATGGGGTTTCAATAAGTTCTTCATCCATAATTCAAAGATGATGTCAGCTCATTGGAGGAGTCCTTCTCTGTGATCTCTGAAGCCAAATTCAACAATTATTGGGGGAATAAATTCCTTATACTTATCCCCAAGGGTGGGATCCCCTAATACTTAGTAGATATCTCAAAAAGTGATTCCTAATTCTCCATACATAACATGGAAGGTATTGGTTTCTAGGATCCTTCATCTTAATAACTCTATGACTAAATTAGAGTTCTTGTACATATATGTCTAAGAAGTATCGACAAATTCATAAATAGAAACTACATCAAGATCATCCTTGAATTTGTAACAAGTCTTACGAATTCATTATATCCACATCCATTCAAACCTAACATGAACTATGGAACATATATCTCATTACTCATTCCATCCCTTAAATTGATCAGTAGTTGATTAATGAAAAATTGATGTGTGGAAATGCATCTTGGGCTCAGATATTTAAGGCAATGTGCCCAGGTATTCTACGGTTTAATGCATCATGCTTACTAGTATTCATCCCCCCTAATTGATATAAATACCCTTGGTATAAATATTATATCTAGTCACATTTATGTACTTCAAAAACTAAGAGTGAAACATGTAGTTTCTTGGTCTTTGGATGAGTACACATGTCAAAAGATCATGCCCATATAGTGGAAGGATCTCATATATGTGGTACTCTTGATGATGTTTCTTTAGGATCTTTGAAATATGTGGTAAGGAAGGATCACATTCATGATAATAACCTTTCCCAATGATCTCAATCATCTCTTTGATGTGAGCAATAGACTCGTTATCTAAATTAGTGATGGTGGTTGAAGCCATTGTTTTTATGCAATAAATAAAAAATGATTTATTAGAAATGTACTAAGAATACAATTGAAAGGCACTAAGGCAAAGGAAATAAATGAGTTGAACCACTAGGAAAATATTTGACTTAGTACAAATATATTCACCCAGGTCCTTTTCCCAAGTCTTTCTCCTGTGTTATTCATGTAATCCCCTCACCTAGCCTCATTGCCTATATGTATTAGTGCATAGAATTTCCCATATCCTTTACCCAAGTGAAAGGGATCAGTAATGCATACGCGCCTAGAACTGATTCACTAAGGGAAGGTTAAATCCAATGGATGTGCACATACCTTATCAAAGTATGAACTAATTGGGTGCACATATGTCATATACTATTCACTCATGTTAAGGATAAGGTGAAAACAAAGGGGGAGGGGGCCACCCACTATTCATAGGCATCACGTGATGGGATATCACGAATAGATAGGTAACGACACCATCATGCATAGGTAGTGTATGACATTATCACACACTAGTCCATCCTTAGGCACCAAATTTTCCCCTTTCCAATAAAAAAATCATTCCAATATCATGTTTACCTCAGGATTAAATCCTCCTTGTTCCAATCAGATTTAATTCTAATGGGGGTATCTGTTGGTACTCTTCTTTTTGAGAAGGATGGATACTTTGAAGAAAGGTTACTACTTTGAAAATATGAAGTTAAAATTATAGGAAAAGGCATAATAATTTTCCCCAAAACCATCAGATTTTTTCCACCATGTGCACCCAAGTGGACTTGGGCCCACAATTTACATGCCCAGAATGCACATGAAAGTCATGCCTATGCATAAAATTTTCATGCTAAACAAACATCACCAAAGGTACCATATTTTATAATAAATAATACCCTTTGGATCCTCATTTTAAACATATTATAATAAGAATATATGGCCCAAATCACTGGTCTCCCTTATTTTTCATGAAAGTCTTAAAATCCCTTCAGGTGGCTTATTTAAGCCTAAAACCAGAGAAATTAACCAAAATAAAGGGTTATTGGGTTACACGTATTTTAATATGTAAAAAAACTTTGTGAGAAACCACTTCCTCCTCGGTTATTCAAAACTAGATAGAAGGACCCTTACCAAGTGAAATTATCAAGCTTCGTTCATCTAAAAGCATCTATGGAGCCCCCTATCACTAGGGTGAATCTGCACCCACGTTCCATTGCCCTGAGCATTGTTTTCTCCTAATATCACTAGGATTCAACTTCACCCAATTATCACTAGGTAAAATCAACTTTATCACCCTCACTAGGGTGAATCACCTAGCTCTCCCTCCCTTGGGTGAGCCACCTTATTTTCCCTTACTAGGGAAAACCACCTTGCTCGTCCTCCCAAGGGTAAACTACCTTTATTTACCTCATTAGGGTAAACCACCTTTATCAACCTCACAAAATTGAATCCCCTTTATCTCCATCACTAGGTATAACTACCTTGATCTCCCTCACTAAGTAGAATACTCTTTGATCTCCCTAGCTATGGTGAAGCTTCCCTCTATCTGTCGCTAGGGAAAAGTATATTTAGTGATCCATAACTAGGTTTAATCCATATTTAATCACCCTACTAGGGATAACCATCCTATTTTGTTACCATTATAGTGTACCATAAACATCTTGGCCTTAATGGTAGAGAATTCCTTTTCTCAAGTCTCCTATTCAGGCATCTAATTAGCAAGGCTTCATCCAAATCCACCTAATAAACATGATTTGGTAATTCACACCCACATGAACCCATTTGATCATGTATTACCTTGATAAAAGTTATATATTGGGTATTACACTTATACATTTATGTTGTAGAGAAACTAGTGGATATTTTTTACTCTCATGTGAAAATATTATGTGGGAATGTGATTCTGTTGGTCAGAGTATTATGGCGACACGAATCAGATTCTCATATAACTTGGGAGTATGAGTCGTCAATGAGGGATCAATGGACTCACCTATCTTCAAACACTATTCCTCCACATGACTTCTCAAGGATGTAAAGTCTTATATTGGGTAGTTTTTAATATCTAATTACCTTCTTTTAGGTATTTCTCATCTATTTTTTTGTTTCCCTCTTTGTTTGGATACATTTTCCAATGGAAGAGAGGATTTTATGGGGGAAATTACCTAAAGTGTAGGGATGTATGTTTATTGTAATTAATGTAATATGGGTATAAATGTGAAAAATGATTAAGAGGATGTCCTTTGGGGTCTAGGTTAGCTTGGATTCTTTTTCAAAGTGGTTTTACAAAATTTGTTTGCAGGACACTTCCACATCATGAAGTGGTTACATGAATTGAATCTTTTATCAGTCTCATGTCATGAATTGGTTCAGAGCATGAAAAGTTTTCATGCCATGAAATAGGTTTAAATTATGTGAAATTTGATCAGAGATATTTTTAATCTGACATGATGTGTTTTTCGGTGTATCTTAAAAATTATTAAATTCACATCATGAAAGGGTTTCACATCATGAATGTTTTAGGTCCAGTGGTTTAAAACACGCATCACATCTGATTTCCTTTTCATTTGATGCTCATGATTCTTTCTGGATACTTAAGTGATCTCCCATGCGATTTTGGGGATCTCTTATCCTTCTAGATTGTTTCATTCAATTATATATCTTCATTTTGGTTACACTATGTCTCTCTAGGTAAGTGACCTTTCTAGTTATTTATTTTCATTGGTAATAGCAGTGTATTTGCACCATGTTTTTAGATACATTGGTCTTGTGGTGATAATTCTTCTTGAACCTTTCTAGATCCATTATGTGATCTTACTTTGAAGGATGACCTTTATTTTGGTTGCATTGAAGCATGAAAGTTTCCTAAGTTATGTGTTTTTTTATCTTCTCCACTGACCATTTTGATTTTTGAATTGATTCTAATATGTAAGGATTGATTCTAGGGTCTTCATTTTTTTCTTTTCATTCTTTCATGTTGGTGGATTCCATTGTGTGCATGTGCAACCCAAGTTTGAGGTAGTTGGTTCTGTCTCTAGCCTATATTGGATGAAATTCATTTCTCTAGTTTTATAAATTGTTTTATAATCAAATTGGCATGATTTAATTATGTGTGTGGAAATAGATTTTTGAGAAAAGGTGGTTTTCCCCTTATTTTGGTAAAAGAAAAGGTATTATCAAAGCATTATGAAATTTATTTATGAAATGGTTCTCAAAGTATGGTTTTGATGAATTGGTTTTTAAAATGTATCTCAGGGTAAGCCTTGAGTAATTAGGTGGAAGGTGTGGTAATAGGCCTCATCTGTTGATATTGTCAGAAGTCTCACTCATGAGATGTTTCTCTACTCCCTAGGACCATTTTTTGTGGGACTTGTTATAAATTTTGGGAGGTTCACTTGATAAGGTATTCCTATGATATATAGATTTGATGCATATATCTAGAGACTGATGCACATGATTTTATAAGTCTAAGTATGAGTGTTCTAGATAAACTAACATATAGTGTTCATTGGTGTGATTTACCTATGATTTGGTTTTAACTACTTTGGATTTTATATGATATGTGATACATGATTTGGTTTGACTAATTTTATATATTTGATATGCTTTAAAACATTTTTACCAGGATTATTTGAAACTATGGAAAAAGGGAAATTTTTTACCATGATTTTGATATAAAAAACTATTTAGCTAATTATCATTTCTTGTTTTCTTTAAAGTTTAGCGTGTTCAGATTTTTATACAAATACTTGATATGGAACACCTGGGTGGGATCCTACTGAGCCTATTTAGCTCACACCCAGTGCACCCCTTTGGCGATGTGTAGACCTTGTTATGTATTTCGATGTAGGGAAGGGAAAGGTGCCACAGTGAGTGGGAGAGGTTTTTCTTAACTGTGTATGGGTAGCTGGTGGTGATATGGTCATATTTTTCCCATGCTATCACATGGAGTTGTTGTTTTCAGTTTTAGTTATCCTTTGTTGTTGGACTTGTACCTTAGAGATTGTTTATCTACTTTTGATTGTATTACTTCTATTGTTTCCTTTTTTCTATGACATATATTCTTTGTTTTACTCTTATGTTGTTTCATCCTATCATGTATATATATATATATATTTCCTGTTTTCTGCTTCAGTTTTGGTGAAATAATTCCCTCTTGTTATTTTTTATTCCTGAGTGCTAGTTTCCCACCTGTGGGGGTCGAGAACTCCCTTTAAGTATGTGAAATTTTGGGTTGGGTACCAAATTTTGAGGGTATCCAAGTTGTATCCATCATAATTTGGTACCAAAGGGGTTTGTACTTAGTTTTGGGAAGTTAGTATACTAGATATAGGATTTTAGAGACTTGAGGTGTTGGTTGCAGTGAGTTCTTGGCCAGCTCTTTCCATGAAGAGACTCAAGTTTCCATGGGATGTTGGGATGTGTGTCTCATGTTTTTTGTTCTTGATCTTGATCTCAATTTTTTCTTATGGTTTTTTGGTTTGAACTGAGATTATTCTATTGTATGATCATTTCTTATGTTTTGGTTTTTAATGGTATGCCTATGAAGCATCTTCCATAGGTTCCATAGGAGGGTGCAGTAGATTCTCATCAAGGGAATATACCTTTGGATCAGAATCTTATAAAGACTCGTGTGAGAATTTTACACCATAGACCAAAATATACCAAAATTCCATAACATAGTTGTTGAGGTGCAACTAGGAGATGTAGGAGAAAAGGATCGATCATTGGATTTATTATTTGAGAAGACATTATCCTTCAGAGGTATGAATGAACCTCAAGAGGTTGAGGGATGGCTGGAAAATATCAATCAGATCTTCAAATTCTTTAATACACCTAACAATGTCAAGGTGAAGTGAAGCGTGTTCAGACTCAAGGGTCCCAGCAAGAGAAAGTGGGATTCCATGGTACATACAGATAGACATTTGGGATTGGATTGGAAGGGTTTCAAGACCCACTTATTTTTTCATTTTTGTCTAGAGTCTCTAATGATGGGAAATATATGAAATTCTTATCCTTGTAGTAAGGAGAGCGTTTGGTATTAGTGTAAACTAATCAATTCATGGATCTGGTTATTTTTTTCTTTGGAGGTAGTAAATAATGTTTAGTTGAAGGCTCAAAATTACTTGTAGGGTTTACGACCAAATATCAAATCATAGGTATTTATACTAAATATTTATACCTATATAGAGATAGTAGAAAGGGAAATGATGGTGGAGATGGATATGGCAGGAAAGTTTGGTTATTCTTATCCTTATCTTCCACTCATTGGTAGCTTCAGTGGATCATGGGGGAGGAATAGGAAGTTTCGTGGTCATCATAGGAGTGGTGGGGGTGGTTTTCAGCAGTGTGTATCCTCTACACCTTCAGTTACATCTAGTAGCATGCCCCTAACTTTCTATCAATTTGGAAAGGTTAGGAACACCCGAAATTCTTACTCCACACCATTAAAGATTTGTAACAGTTGTGGGTGTTATGGTCGTCTATATAAATTATTTTAGGACATTCTTATTCCTTGTTATGGTCAAGGGTCGTTGCCTCTAAAGGCTACTATGGTACAATAAAATGCTTCAAAGTCTACAGGGATCCAACCATAGGCCTCAAGAGTAAAGAACTATCATGTAGTGGGTGAGTTTATGGCATAGTTAAATATGGTTTTAGTAGTAGTGATAGGCACCATATTTATTATATCTTCAGTAGTGATTGATTTGTTTTATATAGGTTCCTCCTAGTCATTTATTTCTGCCTTTTTTTATATTCTTAAAATTCCATTGTAGCTTGTGTCCTTTGTTATAGAGTTAGTGACACCTAATGGAATGAGGAAAGAGCAGGGGTTTTGATTTCCTTCTTGTTTTCTATTGATAGTTGATGTGGATTTAGTTTAGTATTTCCTAATTCTCAGTCTAGATCTATTCAACATCATCATCGGGATGGATTGGATTATTTCTCAACATGGTGAGATTGATTTTTATCATCAATATGTTTTATTATTTAATATTGATGGGATCTCTTGGGTGTTTCAAGGAGAGTGGGATGTGAGGTTCAGTCATGTAGGACCTATCCACTCAGAGCTTGGGAGTTTATTATTTTCGATTGTAGTTGATCTCAATGATGTTTATTATATGGGTAATCTTCCTACTATTGTTAAATAATTTCCTAAATTTTTCAAAATGACTTCTCTATTCTTCCTTCAGAGAGGGAGGTAGAGTTTATAATTTATTTGTTTCTAGATACGCAACCAATATTGATACCCACTTACTGAATTGAACCAGTAGAGCTGAAAGAGATCAAGATTCAGTTGGATGATATGATGGTGAAAGGTTTAATTTAACCTAGTATTCACCTTGGATATCCCCTATGCTCTTTTCCAAGAATGTATATAGTTCACTCCAATTGTGTGTGGACAATCAAAAGTTGAATCGGATAATGGTAAAGAATAAGTATCATTTTCCCCATGTGGGTGATTTATTTAACCAATTAAATTGGTAAAAGTGGTTTTTCAAAGATTTATCTTCGGTTGGGTTATCATCATCTCATATTTCGTGAGTCTGATATATTAAAGACGAAATTCAAGAGTAGGTATGGAAATTATGAATATCTTGTGGTGCCATTTTTCTTGGTTAACACTCCTATAGTTTTTATGGATTTTATAAATCGGATATTCCATTAATACCTAAAAAAATTGTAGTGTTCATTCATGATATTTTGGTTTATTCAAGATCCAAGAATGAGCATGATCACCATCTGAGTTTGGTTCTAGAAATATTGAGGATTCACTATTCGTATGGAAATATTTTGAAATGAAATTTCTAGATCCAAGAAGTAAAGTTATTGGGCCACGTGATTTCTAATCATAGCTTATAGTTTATCCTAATAAGGTGAAGGTTTTAGTTTCATGAGAGGAGTCACAGATCATATTTGAAATTCAAAGTTTCCTTGGTTTTTTTGGGTACTACCGATGGTTCATCAAGGATTTCTTGAATTTGGCGTCACCTTTGACTTCTCTTACTAGAAAAGAGGTGAAATTTTTATGGGATGAAAAGTGTCGGTCTTCTTTCGATGAACTGAAAAGACTTCTGACATCATATCATGTTTTGATCTTTCCTAATCCTAGTAAGCGGTATGTGCTTTTTTGTGATACTTCTAGTGATTTTATGGATTTTTTTATTATTTAGGTTGATCATGATGTGTCTTATATCCCTTTTCAGATTATTCTTCATGAAAGTAATTACCCCTACTCACAATTTAGAGATTTTCATGGTCATGCATGCGCTTAAATGTTGGTGGAACTATATTTTTAGGGAGAGGTTCACAATATTTTCTAAACATAAGAGTTTGAGATATATATTTTCTTAGAAATACTTAAAAATCAGATAGATATGGTTGGTGGAATACCTTCAGATATTTGAATTTGATGTCACCTACACCCTGGGGAAGGGGAATGATGTTACAGAATCTCTTAGTAGAAAATTACCATCATAGGCTATTCTATAATCAAATGAGGAGTGGAACTTTATGGGGAACTTCACTTAGTTTCACCTAGATGATCTGAAGATGTTTCATGTGTGGTTCTAACCATTGTTCAGTTATCATTATCTCTCCTTGAGTCTATTCTGTAGGATCGGTAGTATGATGATGTTTTCAAGGGAATTCAAGAAATCTTATATGGTGGTTAGACTATTTCTGGTTGGTCTCTCCCTTTATATGGTATTATCCATTTTGGGGATTATTTTTTCATCCCTACATATATGATGAGCTAAGTTTTTTTTTATTGTCATAGTTTTTTCTAGTTTTTTCATCTAGGCACTATGAAGATGTATTATGACATGAGAGAGCGAATCAGGTGGCTGGGTATGAAGCATGAAATTTCATTCTATGTGTCCCATTATTACACCTACAAATAGGTAAAGGCAAAGAATCTAAAACCTTCTAAGTTGGCTCCATCCTCTTCTAGTTCTGTTTTTGGAAATGGGACGAGGTGTCCATGGATATATTTTTTGGATTACCATAGACTCCTTAAGGTAGGAATTCTGTCTAGGTGATGATTTATTGGTTGAAAAAATTGACACACTTAATTATGATCAGGGACACGGCTAAAGTTGAATTCCTAGGAAAGTTGTATATACAAGAAGTTGTGAGGTTATATGAGGTTCCCTCAGTCACTATTTTCGATAGGTATCCTAGCTTTACCTCATGGTTCTATAAGAGTCTCCAGAAGGATATAGGGAATCGGGTTTGGTTGAGTATAGCTTACTATCCATAGACAGATAGCTATATAGAGCATGTTGTTTAGATCTTAGAGGATATGATCTATTCCTGTGTCTTGGATTTTGGTGGAACATGGGATAGCCATCTTGGACTGTTTGAGTTTTCTTATAACAATAGTTACAAGTCTTCAATTATAATGGTTCCCTTTTATGCTTTGTATGGTTTCCCGTGCAGGTCACCACTTTGTTGGGAAGATGTGGGAGAGGCCTCTCTTGAAGTATTGAGTCTATTTTATGAGATTCCAATAAGGATTCAATATATATATCGATGTTTGGTTATATCTTAGAGTCGGAAGAAATCGTATACAGATCATCGACGTCATCCTTTGTATTTTTCTATTGGTGATTGGGTTTTCTTGAAAGTTTATCCTCAGTTAGGTCATTGTTAGCTTAAAAAATAGTATAAGTTGTCATAGAGATATCTTGTACCATTTTAGGTAACTGATTGGTTTTGGAAGGTTTCTTATTTGGTGGAATTTCCAGTATAGTTAACGGTTATTCATGATGTTTTCCACATATCTCATCTTAGGAAGTACCATCATGATCCATCTCACATTCTGAGATGGGAAGAAATAAAATTGGAGCCAGATATTTATATTGTAGAGAAATCAGTGGAGATCATTGAATCATAAGTAAAATTATTTCATGGGAATTTTATTTCATTGGTTAGATTATTATGGAGACACAGATTATATTCTCATGATACTTGGGATTGTGAGCCATCGATGAGGGAGCAGTGGCCTAACCTCTTTCCAGAAACCATTCTTTCACATGAATTCCCAAGGATATAAATTCTTATGGTAGGGAGTTTGTAACATCTCATTACCTTATTTTAGGTATTTCTCATCTCTCTTTTCATTTCTATATTTTTTTGGGTGAATTTTTCAAGGATAGAGAGTGTTTTTTGGGGGGAAATACCTAAAGTTCAAGGATGTATATTTGTTATAATTAATACAGTCTATGTATAAATGTGAAAAGGGATTAAAATGATTTCCTTTGGGGTATGGATTAGCCTGAATTATTTTTCAAACTGGTTCTGTAGAATCTATCTGTGGGAGACTTTCACATCATGAAGTGGTTTCATGACATGAATCTTTTGCTGAGCTCATGCCATGAACTGGTTTAGAGTGTGAAAATTTTATATTCCCTGAAACTAGTTCACATCGTGTAAAAGTTGATCATAGTTATTTTTAATATGAGGCGGTATGTTTTTTGGATAATATTAAAAATCATTAAATTGATTTCATGAAAGGGTTTCACATCATGAACATTTTTGGGCTAGTAGTTTAAACCATGCATCACAACTGATTTTCTTTTCATTATACGTGTGTTCTTATTTCTAGAAACCTAGGATATCTCCTAGGAGTTTTTGCGCATCTCCACTCCGTTTGGATCATTTATTTTAATGATTTATCTTCATTTTGGTTGTGTTGTGTCTCTCTAGGTAAGTTTTCTTTCTACTTCTTCATTGTTATTGGTCACAGCAGCACTACTATGCCATGTTTTTAGATTCATTGGTCTTGTGGTGCTGATTCTTCTTGAACATTTTTATATTTACTGTGAAATATTCCATTGGAGGATGAAATTTGTGTTGTTTGTGGTGAGGCATGCGTGTTTATTGAGGTATATGTTTTTTTATCTTCTTTATCAATCATTTTTCTGGTTGAATTTATTTTTAGATGTAGGGATTTTTTTCTAGGGAATTTGTTGTTGTCTTTGAATTCTTTTGTATTTGTGGATTCCATTTCGGGTGTGTGTGACCTGAGTTTGAGGTAGGTAGTTCCATATTTAGCCTATGTTGGATGAACTATATTACTCTGATTTTATCAAAAAAATAAAGAATTTGTGTGATTTAATTGTGTATGTAGAAATGGGTTTTTGAGAAAAAGTGGTTTCCCTTTATTTTGGTAAAAGAAAATGAATTTTAAAAACATTGTGGAATGGATTTATGAAATGGTTTTCAAGTCATGGTTTTAATGAATTGGTTTAGAAAAATATGGAACATTGTAATCCTTGGATACTTAAGTGGAAGGTGTGGTAATAGGCCTTGTCTGTTGATTCTTTCAAGGGGATCACTCATGGGGTGTTCCTCTACTCCCTAGGCCCATTATTCTAGGGACTTTTTAGACTTATTGGGAGGTTCACTAGCTAAGATATTCCTCTAATCTATAGATTCGATACATATATCTAGAGACTTGTTGTGAATGATTTTCAATGTCTAGGTATGAGTCTCCAAGCTAACATGACCTATAGTGATCCTTGGTGTGATTTACATGTACTTTGGTTTGTACTAATTTGAATTTTATATGATATGTGAACCATGATTTGGTTTGAATAATTTGATATATATGATATCACTACTGAAAAAGGAACCTATACCCATGGTTTTGAACTATGGGTATAGCCCCCAAAACCATGGGTAGAGACTATACCCACAGTTTTGGGAACCGTGGCCAATTAAGGCATTGGTAGAGACCTATACCCATAGTTCCTATAAAAACTGTGGGTATAGGTCACGTGGATTTTTCCATACCCACAGTTTTAATAAAACCATGGGTATATATCTATACCCATGGTTTAAAAACTCGTGGGTATATTTATTCACATAAGACAACCTATTCCCATGGTTTATATAACTGTGGGTATAGGTAACTGCCTGGATTTGGCAGTAGCACCACTATGAATTTTTCTGCCAGCTCCTTAACCTAAAAATCAGATAAAACAAACAATATAAATTCCTTGCAGTACAAATTTTCTACATTTATCATCCAACCAATAACTTTTAATAGTTTTCAAATCATATAAAATACTAAAACATATATATATATTCATAAAACAAATCAATTTAAGTCATTATAGAACTGCACAAGTCTTCTTCCCTCTAATTAAAAAATGGAGAGGATTAATATCCTCCGCCTCTTCAAAATCTGCATCCTCAATATCATCATCATCAGCAGCATCATCAACAACATCCTCACCAAAATTATTATCTGGAGCAACAACATTATCAACAGCATCATCGCCACCACCTTTATCTTAATCACCACTAGGAAACTCATTGGAATCATTCAAGGCATCATTTAAAAAATGTATTGATTCCATATATGAATCAATAGTAGCAATAGTATCTGATGGAAGTGATTGACTTATAACTGATATAGATTTCAGGAATTGTTTGGTGATTATCTTATTTATTTCATGCACCTATTTACTTCTTCCGTGCTCCTATAAATCTATTTTTTTACTTCAGCTGCTTCTCCATGATAGATTTTCAACTCAGGGGTCTAAGAGCCTTGAGAGGATCCTGATGAGGACCAATACCTAGAAGGTATTATGTTTTTCCTTGTTCGACATCAGACTCTACCCTGGTACTCATCACTTAATACCTGACTCAAATGATCATTCAGCCTGAATTTTTCAACTTCTTTATCATTAAGGGCCTCCAAGGAATTATATTGAAAATATAAAGAAGATATTTAATTAGGAATTTTTTTAAAATATTTTAAATACAAATAAAAAAACTTACAATCTTTTCTTGTGTTTGTGAATTTACTATACTTCCATATTTTTTCTTCCTACTTGACCAAAATAATTTAGCTCAAGGTAGACAACCTTCGATGCCCAATATTTCTTGCTGCAAATGAAATTGATTAGTATAAACATATTAACAATGTAAAAATTTTATAATCTTGAATAATAATGAAATGTAATAACTTTTAAATAAATTAAAAAATCATAATTAATGCGATAAAGATTCATGAAAAATTCATATATAAAATATAATCATAAAAACTTTATAATTTTAGGTACTCATTATGAACATTAAATAATCTTGAATATGAATGCATTATATTCATTTCATAATATGAACTCCATATTATTCATTATATGGACAATTGGTTATTTGGACTATAGGAAAATTATCCATTAGGCATAATGTCCAATTGTCCTATAGTCCTAATGGAATAATGTCCAATTGAATTATAGGCCTAATGTCCAGTTTTCCTATAATCCTAATGGTCAATTGGACTATATTCCTAATGGCCAATTGGCTTAATAGGCCTATAGGAAAATTGTACATTAGGCCTAATGGCATAATATTCAATTGGACTATTGGCCTATGGGCCTAATGGCCCATTGGCCTATCAGTCATTAGACATATAGGCCAATTGTCCATTAGTCCTATAGGCCTAATGGCCAGTTGGACTATAGGCCAATTGGACATTAGGCTTATAGGTCAATTAGTCATTAGGCCTATAGTAGAATTAGCCATTAGGCCTATAGGTAAATTGGACATTAGGCTTATAGTTCAATTTCCCATTAGGCCTATAGGCCAATTTTTCATTAGGCCTAATGGAATAATTTCCAGTTGGTCTATAAGACTATAGGAAAATTGTCCATTGGGCCTAATTTCATAATTTCCAATTTTCCTATAGTCCTAATGGCCAATTGGACTATAGTCTTAATGTCCAATTGGCATATAGGCCTAATAGACAATTGGCCTATAGACCTAATTGGCTAATTGGCCTATAGGCCTAATGTTCAATTAGCCTATAGGCTTGATGTCCAATTGACCTATTAAGACTATAGGCCAATTGGCCTATTGGGACTATAGGCCAATTTTCCATTAGGATTATAGGCCAATTATCCATTAGTCCTATAGGTCAAATGGACAATTGGCCAATTGGCCAATTATCCCTAATGGCCAATTTTCCTATAGGACTAATGGCATAATGGCCATTTAAAAGGTGTATTTTCATCCTTTAATTAAAGTGGTTAATGATAATAAAACTTAAAATTCAACAAGAAAATATAACTATGTAACAATATAAATAAGAACATTATTTAAATTTAGATTAAAGTATCGGGTGCTTCTCATGCTTGGGCATTGTAGTGCTTCCCAATGTGTGTACATAATTCATTGAATCTTTGTTCTTTGTGTTTTTTCTCAACACTTACTAAAAAAATTCAAATACAAGTAATAAAAAGTAATTTTTATATGAAAACCATTAAAGATTGGGAATACCTTAAACTCATCAGTCTTCAAATGTGAAATAATTTTTTGATATTGATTTTTTGGATAGTCATGGAATATGGGTACACCCTCTAAATCAGAATCAACTCTACTCTTCCAACCAACATACAACTAATGCTTGTGTGATCACCAGGATCCATCAACCATGTATTCTTAGTAGCTTCTCCATCGAGAAAGTTAAACCAACTTTTCAATGAACATGTTATTTCATATAAATACAAAAATAATATAGATATAAATTTATAAAATTTTCTTACCCATATCTGCTCTTATGATTTGTCCTTGATGTATTTACTGAGATTCCTTCATGAGATCAGTTCCATCAGAATGATATCATGGTACTTGGATAAAGTGGCCATGAAACTTCTACATTACCTTGCATTTTTACCTACCATCTGATTTTATGCATTTTAATCCACCATTATCTGTGTCTGGTGATTCCAAGATTCCTGTATATGAGTGTTCCCACATTACCTAGTAGAATATCGTACTGAATAAGAAAAGAGGGGGTAAAGAAGAAGAATTAAGTCACGGTACAGAAGGAAAAAATGAAGTGATATAATTTGATATAGTTATAATAATAAAAACTCACTGCAAACTGCTTAATAGACTATGATAGATCTATGGGTTTTCCTGGATCAGCAGCCTCTAAAGGAATTGTCTATTACAATGCATGCTTAGGGTGGAATTCATGTACCAGAGTGGAAGCTGAAGGAACAGACTCATTATATGTTGTATGGATGGTAGGAATTTGTGGTGGTGTAGACATGGTATAATATGGGTAGTAGGCCGGAGGATACATCATTGGATATGGATATGGTTAATGTGGTAACATTCGTGGAGGTGGTGTAGACATGGTATGGGAAGAATAGGCTAAATGAGATGATGGAGGCATCAATGGGATCATCCCTAGAGGTGGCATTGAAATGGTATGTGAATAAGAGGGTAGTTGATATGATAATGGAGGAATGGATAAGAACATCCCTAGAGTCTCAAGTGGAGGATAGAAAGGTGTGATAGATGGGGTGTCCACAGGTGGGTCGGTGTGAGAATGGGTATGACGGTTGCTCTATCTAGGTCTAGGATCATCCTCAATCAGACCCATGCTAGTAGGATGAGGATTCGAATCTGGTGGAATTGAATGTCCCTAAAAAAATTGATAAAGAATATTAACATGAAATAATATGTAAAATAGAAGAAAAACATTAAAATTATTATACTCACTAAGGAAAGTGAAGAAGGCAATGCACACTCGTGCACCTGTCGATAGGGATCAAATAGTCACTTCCTTTGAAGTTATAAAGTATTTAGCATAATCTGCATGATAATTAAATATACATTTTTTAGAAATAGTTTTTATAAATCATGCATAAAACTTAGAAGTCAAAGAATTCATAAGAAATGTCATAACATATTTTAGTAAAAATAATTTAAAACCAAGTTATACATTTTTAAAAACTCATTTTAAACCCAGTTTTATAAATTGAAATAAATCTAATTAAATGAAATGACACCATACAATACTAAAACAAATATATCATTCCAAATTGAAACTAAATTAAAATAATTATAGTAATACTAACCTGAGAAACTCATGTCAAGTTAAACTAAATGAACAGTGAACATATATGGTTGCTTCTATATATTACCCACCACTACTTTAGGTTCAACATCAACTCTCACAATGGGAAAATTTGATTCATCAAATTCAATATTTTGTTCAACACCAATGGGGGTTTAAATGGTGGAAATTTCATCACCAGTTTCATGAAAAATATGTCTTGGGATTACATCATTAATGACACCATAATCAGGTATCAGATGATCTTTCACATAAAACACTTGTGTATCCATTGATTTCAAAATGTATGGTTCATCAGTATGTAGGAATCTACTCGTGTCAATAACTCTGAATCCACAGTCATCAATAAATTTACCATGTCACCGCATTGAATCAAACCATTTTCATTTCATCATAGTGACTCGACCTTGAGAGTAGTAATCCAATAATAATATTTTCTCAACACGTCCATAATAATACACATCTTCATATCAAGTATGAAAATATAATACACTGGCATAACAATATATTTTAGTGGTTAACATAACACCATTATGTTTTATTATAATTTTCACCACTCGATCAGTTGTAACAAATTTATACACATTTATTATTAAAGATTTACATTCACAAACCAAAGAATTGGGACCAAAATCCAATGCTATTAATTCTTGAGAAATGGATTCAATAGGTAAACTCAATAACTAAAATATATAAAAATAATATAGTTAAATGGATATCTATATTTTAAGGTAATTAAAGTAATGTTCATACCTTTGATTTCAACCAAGCAGAAAACTCTAGGCTATGCAAATCATCTCTCCTTATCAAAGGAAAAGATCGATGAAATCAAATTATAATTTGTTTATGTTCCCTATATAAAATCATAATAAAAGTTTAAGGTATATGTGAAATTCCATAATATGATATAACATATAAATATCCAAATTACATACTTGATATAGTCATCTAACAAACCAAAGTTAAACAAGACTTTGTGATGTGCCATATCCTGCTCTTCAAGGCTCAATGTAGCCAATCTATAAGACCCAACAATTCCTCCTGTTTAGGAAAGTGATTGAAATAATGGCTCAATTTTCCGATATTGTTTATCTTCATTTCTCATTGGTCGGTTATGACTTGTGCTCACATTATACAAATACAATGAACAAAAATTCATACATTCTTGATCCAAATAACCTCTCACAATCAAACCTTTGGGATGATTATTATTTAAGACATAGTATTTCATTGTGAACATATTTATTTCAATAGGATACATCCACTAAAAAGAAACTAGTCCCACAAGAAGTGTTTCATGTGTAATATGGACTATTAAATATAGCATGAAGATAAAAAAATGATGGAGGAAATTTTGTTTTCATCTCACACAAAATTAATGGCGCCTCCTGCTTCATTTTTATCAAGAATGACTTGGATAACCTTTTAGCATGAAGGTATCTAAAAAATGGAACAAGTGAATCACTTTCTTCCTTAAACTATTGGATAGAAAATTCCAAATTTCTATTGGATTCAATTCATGAATAAGAATTTGATAATTATGAGTTTTTAGGGATTTTAGTTTCAAATCCATTCTGTTGAATCATTTAGATATGTTACTAGAATAGCTATCAAGAACCATGATATTCTCCAATAATTTCAAAAATTGATCTTTCTCTAATGGTTTCATCACATAATAAGCATAAGGAAATTTCCATTTATTTTCAATGATATACATAGGATAAAGTTCTGGTAGAATATCCCAATACAACAAGTCCCGACAAGATCGAAAGTCGTTTTTTTCTTCCCCTTGATATTTAGAATAATTCCAAGAAAATTTTCACATATATCTTTCTCAATGTGAATTACATCTAAACAATGATGTAAAAAATTGGTAGACCAATATGGAAACTCAAAAAAGATACTTCAATTTTTCCAATTGTAAGTGGCTTCAGTGTCAACATTCTTCCTCTTTTTAGATTTCATATGACCTTTCCCTAATGAAAAGGTGAAATATTTCAATTCATTAAGCACATTACTACCTGACATACTTTTAGGTGGTTATTTGGTGTCAATAGTATTATCAAACCTCTGATTACTCTTCCTGTATTGATGATCCATGGGAAAGAATCATTGATGCCCCATGAAACTGAAACTACGATGATATTTAAGTCTTCTTGATCGTGTATTATTCATACATATTGGACATGATATTTTTCCCTTTATGGTCCAACTAGATATCATTTCATAATCAAGGAAATCATTTATAGTCCATATAAGGATATCACATGTCTGAAATATATTTTTGGAAGAAGCATCGAATGTCCACACACCCATATCCCAAAGCTACTTCAACTCTATTATTAAAGGTTGAAAATAGATTTCTATATTATTTCCTGGATCAGAAGGTCTAGATATCAGTATACTCAATAAATTGAATGGTTTTTTCATACCCATCCACGAAGGAATATTATAAACATGAATAAAAACTGGTCACGTGTTGTGAGAAGTAATCAACTGACCAAACAGATTAAAACCATCACAGGATAAACCAAACCTGATATTAAGCACCTCAGCTACAAAATCAGGGTTTTGTGCATTAAATTATCACCATGATAATCCATCTATAAGATGAACCAACTCGTCATTACCTTTAATTCTCTTATCAATATGCGATGACAAATTGGATAATATTTCTACATACATGAATAGATTTTGAAGTTTGGGAATAAATTTAAATTTACACATGACTTTATATGGCATGCGAGATGGTATTCTATATTCATTTTCCTTCTATCAATATGTACCACATTCTTTACAGTCATTACGGTCAATTGTTTACTTCCAAAATAAACTACAATCATTCAGACAAGCACAAACTTTATTAGTAGAAAATACAAGCTGCTTAATTAACTTTACTTGTAAATAAGTAATGGATTGCAGAGTGGAGCTCGAAGCCTCAGCAGTGGCGATGACCTAGCAGGGATGCCAGTGGATCTTGCTCCCTCCTCCACACCAGGGGAGGGGGGTTGCTTCCTCTCTGATGACTAGGCCTTTCACCCCCTTCACTAACCCGATTTTCCTTCCTCCTTTCCCGTCAGTCCCCCTTAGCCCTAAGGTCCCAGACTTGCATAACAGCTCACCTCAACTCGAGCTTTCTACAAAAGAGTTTAACACAGCTTCGGACCTCCATAGTTCAACTCTAGTTGCTTGATTCAGGTGTATTTGACCATCGTTGGATGCTTTTGATAGATTTTTTTTTGATTCATGGGTGCTTCAAGATCATGTGGTGGTGGGTCTGCTTGATCGGCGCCATTTGATGATCCGTTTCACCTTAGAGGATGACTTGATTGTCACCTGGTCCAGTGCCCCTCGCATTTTCAATGGCTGTGGTTTTCACCTCCTTCGATGGTCCTTTGAGTTTAGCATGAATCGGGATGCGGCCTCGACAGCGGTTTGGGTAAGTTTCCCTGATTTGCCTCTCTCTTTTCAGAACCCATCGATTATCGGTATGCTAGGTAATCTGGTCGAAAGGTATTTGTGTTCTGATATCCTCACCTCTGAATTTTGTCATCCAATTTCCCCTCGTGTGTGTGTTGAGGTGGACATCTCAAAGGCCCCAACGTAATGGCTATGGATCTCAGTTGGTGAAGAGTTCAGATGGAAGCAAAGAGTGTTCTTTGAGTCGTGGCCTACGTTCTGCCTAGGGTTCCACCGATTGGGCCATTTGGTCTCTAGTTGTTGATGTGGTCTCATAGGTAGAAATATCACAACTCTAGTGGTAAGTCCAGATGAGGGGAATGAAGAGCAGGTGGAACCCGTAGTCCAACAGGACCGGGATAATACTGGCAAGGGCGAGTGTAAGGAGGTGAGTGGGGCTGTTTCAAAGGCAGTGGAATCAGTCATGCAACAGGACTGTACAGGAGTGGAGCCTAGCTCCTGGGAGGATCAGCTAACATTGGTTCCCTCGTAGGCAGATAAGTGTGTGAAGTTTAAGATGTCATAACCATAGGTAGCAGATTTTTTTCCCACCTCAAAGAGGATTTGAGAATTACTCTAGTACCGGAGGGCGGAAAGGGTGTTGTGAAGGGAGGTGGAACACATGCGAAGGAAGTGGATACATTGGTTTCAAATGGTGTGGGGGAATGGAATATAGGATATTCTCAGGCCGGTGGCACCCTTGGTCAAAGATGGGAAGACACCAACAAGCATCTACAGTTTATGGGATGAGGATATGAACTGAACACTGGTTCAGACATGGTGCAGGAGACCGCCTTGCTGGTTGAATCAGGGACTCAAAGTGGAAAAAATAGGCCTAATGGAGTGATTGTATTGGGTACCTTATACCCTAACACACTCAGTGATAATCTGGAACCTCAGTTAAAGGCTGGGAATGGGGGAAAGCAGAATGTATGGGAGAACAAAGTAGGAAAGGGGGAGTCTCCGGGCAAGCAGAGGGGAATCAAAGCAGGGTCGGGGATTAATATAGGGAACCTATTTGAGGGCTTGGAGGTTCAAGAACCCCCATTGAATCAAGAGGAAGTATCTTTAGGATAATATAACTACAGTCAACTCTCGGTGGACAGTATGGAATGCATTCAAGGGAAAGGGCCTCATAGCCCTCGAAGGAAGAAGGGAAAAAAGGAGTTCGAGATTCTGGGAAATGTATAGTGGTCCAAGGGAAAAACCAAAGGGACAAAAGGATTACTCCCATTTTCCAAATCTGATGGAGACAAGGTCAACCAAGGACAATAAAAATGGAAGCAAATCACTAATGAAAGGGGAAAGTGAAGAGCCTATGGTGTGTTTGAATTTGATTCTGCACTCCAAGGAAGAAATGTTAGACAAATTTGTTCGTCCCAATGTCTCAGAATATGAGATCAAAATAATTTATGAAAGAAGGTTGCAAGTTGATGCCAATGAGGAGAAAGAGCTTTGGATAGACAAACAAGACCGAATTTTGGCCCGGGGCTTCAATCAGGGAGCAATCAACTCAGAGGAATTCATCCAGACAATGGAGAGGATGCTTACCCACCTTGAAGAGCTTATTAGAGATGACCCAGAAACACAGGTTAGTCCACTGAAATGGGAGCTTTACAGGGTAGCTAACTTGGGTAATCTAAGTCTCATGTTTAATAATTTTTTGAGCTCTTTTATCACGTAGTGGTCTTGTATGTGAATTTGGTTTCCCATTTTTCCTCAAAATGGCTTAATAAAAATTTAAATTTGGATGGCTTAATTAACTTTCATGCTTTATAATGATTTGAGGGAATATATACACCATCATGAATCAATTCCTTAAAAAATGTAAGAATATAATCAATGGAAGTATTATAAATTCCATACATGGTTTTTCCATGATATAACCACATTAAAAATTACAACTTGTTAATTTTAGTACATTCCTGATATACTAGAGTTATGGAATCATCCATTAAATTTTTCACTCCCTCAATATTTTACTCATGTGTATTAAAATCATTATCTTCTTTCACTATCATACTATCTCTCTCATGATGATTCACAAATGGAAACTGATCAAATATCATATTCTCCATACCACTTCTTTTGTTTTCATGCATTAACAGTAGAAGATTGTCCCGTCTCTCCATGGTGATACCAAACATAATAGTTTTCTTGAAATCCATATTTTTTTATATGGTATATAACTTATTCCTAGATTAACCATGGTATTTAAACATAATTATAGCATGTAAACTATATAAAACCTCCATCTGAAGTATTATTAAATGAAAAATCTAAAAAAATTCCAAATTCTTTTGAAACTCAGTTGAAATTTGATCAGTATGATACATTCAGCTTGTATCCACTCTATTACAAGGAAAAAATAATATTCCAATTAAAATTTTAAATCATAATTAAAAAATTTATTACAACCAATTTTAATATGAAAGTCATCAAAGCATACTAGTATCCAGAAAAACAAAGAATAAGAGAAATAAAATATGTTATAAGTGATGACTACAAATAACGAAACAAGGCGGGTATTTATGTGCGATAATGATTATAATGTCTATACCATATCAGATAAACACTATCAACAATACTCAATAATCTAACATGTTGGTAAGAAATGTGTTTTAGATTAATAACATATACACATTGAAAATTATATATTGAAAATTAATTTTTACCATTGGAATCGATGAAATTTATTATTTCATTCTAAAAGGAAACTCTATAACCAAAATATCATAATTGACTAGTAGTTTAAAAATTATACTTAGGTAAAACACTATATAAAATATATTTAATAATAATATAATTTATAAATCTACTGGTGTATACATTAATAATTATTATCATTGCATTATTACAAATGTGGAATGTCCGCCTTCAAGATTTTATAGTTGGTTGAAATTCTAAAAGTCACCAAGCTATGCTTTATACATATGATGTTCATATAATAAGTAAAATAATGGGATTATATCTTAGGGTATCATTAATATAATATAATTTTTAGTCTAAATATATTGTTACACAAATGATTTTAAGTACATTAATGTTAGCTAAAATAGATTTTGGAACCCATATTATCCTTTTTTATGGTATTTTTTAGATAATATAGAAGAGAAGAAAACTATTTTAGGTAGACTATAAAAAGTATTTATTGAATTTAATTTATAAAAAATATTACAAATTTTATGAAAATAATTAAAGATTCTATATTGAGATGATCCCCTTTTTTAGGAACATATTGGATAATTTTAAGTAATTCCAAATCTGTTTTTCTTATAAAATTTCAAACCAAAAAAAATTATCATAATTTAATAATGATGGACTTATTTAATAGCTTCTATCTAAGCAATTTCATTTTGGAATCTAAGTTTTCAATATTTTGTTGAAAGTAATGGTCGTCCCTTCTATGATGGCATTAGCTTCATTTATATTTTTTTAATTTTTTTATAATTTCATTGGTCACTAAAACCCCAATGTGTTACTCCATAAGTTTTTTACTGATATCCATTACATCTTGAATTATTTTTTCCTTTTGTAAAAAAGTGCATGGAAATGGTCGATGGATTATCATCAATATAATTTTTAATTAAATAAAATCATCAAGAAATTATATTCTATTTATAATTTTATTATAAACATGTAATTATTTTATTCTTTCATTATATGAGTATAACTTTGGCCAATATATCCTTCCCATTCTTCTTCATTTACATCAAATAAATTCTTGGTTGAGTTATGATATAACTATTTTTTTCATCATTATTTTCATCATGGAAAGTAAAGTGATCCTCCTCCTATTCAAGTTTAAAGAATTTATTTACCAGTGGGATAGCACTCATTACTTTCCTTAATATTCTAATTGAGACTCCAATCGATTTATTTTCTAATATCATTTTCCTAATATCATAACCTAGCTCTAATAGAACTCATTATAAGTCAATAGTGAATTCGATTATTCCCCCTAAACCTTACCTATAATTGGTTATAGGTTGGAGACTGACAATGAGGTTATAAAAAATGTAATATTAGAGACAATAACCTCTTTAATCACTAGAATGTAAGAAAATAAACCAATCAACACAAAACAACATGGAATAAATTAACCCAATATCTTAATCAAAATATAAATATCCACATAATATCATACAGACTAAAACATCAATGAGGACAATAATAGATTCAAACTACTCCTAAGGAACAATAAATCCTCCAATTTCCACTAATCTCCTATATTAAGCATGTGTATAGTTATCCCAATCTCAAACACCATTTTAAAAATTATATAAATAATATATAGAAGTAAGGGTGATCATGAAAGTATAATCAATAGGTTCCTCTAAATAATCTATGTTCCAAAATGAGAAAATTCAATATCACATATATCAAAATATATTTAATCCTTTCCAATGATTTTATATATTTTATATTTTTAGTATAATCTCTTATAATTCCTCAAGGAATATGAATCATGATAATCCCACACTAATTATAATAATTAAAAATGTTAAATCACCTACATAAAATTTTAGATTAATTCATTTCATCACAAAATAATGAATTTAAATGCTTAAACTCCCACATTCTCAACATGGTTTTCTCATGAACTATAACTCACTGACATAAAAAAATATTATTAACTATCAAAAACTCAACCACTATATATAGATTCCCAAGATGAAATAATAGTATAAAGGAGGGTAGGGAATAAAATCTTACCTCACAAAGATCCCAAAAAAACAATTGTCAAAAAAAGTAATAGCACAGTCATATGGGTGCAATGTCATTTGGGGGATGCCAAATTCACCAGAGGAGGGTAAGGGGAGGCTGAAATTGACTGAGGAGAGGATGGTGGATTCCAAATCTGGTTAAGATAGGGAGGTAGGATTCCTAAATTAACCAAGGGTAGGGGGAATCATGGACACACAGAGGAGGCTTAGGGTTCGAATGAGGAGTATGGGAGGAGGATCCTGAGCGGCCTGGACATATCGAGACCCTTATACCAAAGGTTTGTAAAACAAATTTGTATAGGAAACCATATACCAATGGTTTTTTAAAAACCATTGGTATATCCTTGAATAGAAATCCTATACCCACATTTTTTCTGAACTATGGGTATAGCTCCATTGGGATAGATGGATTTTCTAATTGTGTATTCTTTAAAACTATTTTATCCGAATTATTTGGAACTATGGAAAAAAGGGAAATTTTTTACCATGATTTTGATATAAAAATTGTTTGACTAATTATCATTCATTTTTTTATTTAAATTTGAGAATATACTGATTTTTGTACAGATACTTGATATGGAATACTTGGGTGGGATCCTACTGATCCTGTTTAGCTCACACCCAACGCACCCCTTTGGTAGTGTGTAAACTTTGTTATATATTTCTATGTAGGGAAAGGAAAGGCATCAAAATTAGTTGGTGAGGTTTATTTTAGCTGTATATGGGTACTGTTGGTGAGATGGGGGGATTTTTTCCATGCTATCACATGGATTAGATGTTTTGGATTTAGTTGTCCTTTTTTGGAATTGTCCCGTAGAGATTGTTTAGATCCTTTTTAGTTGTATCGCTTCTACTGTTTCATATTTTTTATGAAATATATTATTTGTTTTATTATTCTATTGTTTCTTCTTTTCATGTATATATATATATGTGTGTGTTTTTATGTCATGTTTTCTACTTCAGTTTG
The DNA here is from genome assembly GCA_963277665.1 of Viscum album. Lineage (NCBI taxonomy): Eukaryota > Viridiplantae > Streptophyta > Magnoliopsida > Santalales > Viscaceae > Viscum > Viscum album. The sequence goes on from OY728145.1 coordinate 859,941,632, forward strand.
GGTTAAATAATTCCCTATAGTTTTTGATGATGCTTGGGTTCTAGTCATCATCCCGTGGGGATCAGGAACACCCTTTAGACATGTGACAGTCTAGGTTAGGTATTAGGTTTTGAGGGTATATGGGTTAGTTTTGTCACATATTCGCTTATGGGTGAGGTAGTACCTAAGGATGATTTTTTTTCAGGGAGGTCGTCTAAGGTTTTCTTGAAATGATATTTACCCTAAGGTTTTTCTTATATTGAGGATACCTTGCAAGGTTTCCTTCATTTAAGGTGGTTACAAGGACCATTGAGAATGACCATGTAAACTTTCTATTGCCTTTGGGTGATATTTTGGTCATTTTTTGATTGAGGATTAGTTTGAGGTCATTGAGGGACACATGAGGATGTTTCCACACTAGGCTTGTCCCATGATTTGGATGATATAGAGGAACCCCATGTAGTATTTACTTCTCTTGTTGTGCCATTTTCTCCATTTGATAATCTTTTGATGAGCATAGACCAAGATATTTGGTTCAAAAGGGGAGTCCCTTTTAGGTATTATCTTTATACTATAACCCTGAGGGCCATGGGAGCCCTGAGTTTTGTGATCTAAGAGAAGATTGGTGCTAGTAGTTCAACCTTTTAGAGGTTGAGTTCAAGAGTTGGATTGACCCATATTTCATCAACCATTATCTGATATGAGATTTACACTACAAGTTCATCATGTTGGATGTTGGGTTTGAGGATTGTATTATCCCACATTCTGGTGGCCTTTGGATGAGATGTTTGAGGTGGTTTTTTCTTAGCACTTTGTTTTTGAGAGGAGAATTTTGGGATATCATGGGACTTGGAATTGGCCCTGATCTTGATTAGGTTTTCTCCTTTTTTTTAGTTGATTATTATTAGACGGACTTAGGGAGCTAATGGGTGTTATGGGTGAGTGAAACCCTCTAGTTGAGAGTTATACCCTGACAAGAAGTTATCTTTTGTGGATATTGAGAACTCCTAGTGCCATGGATACTGAGTGCTCCTGGTTACTATTATGCAACCAATGGGACGGTGTATCTATCATTCCTATGGAAAAGCAGGGCCACTAGTATGGTGTATCTTTTGGGCCCATACATGGAAGGACCCATGGGGTGTACACTATCAGTTATTTAATTAGATCCCAATTTTTTTATACAGGTATTTTAGGACATGAAAGTTTCTCTAGAGTATGGCTTAAAGAAATGTCACCAGTTCAAATTGTGTTATTAGAGTCCTAGATCTCGGTAGTTGTGTGTTGTCATGTGGATGACTATGGTTATACCCTATGGTCCAGCATTTTTACTTTTGTGTTTGGATGTTTTGGAGCTCCAATGTAGATCTAGAAGACACACCTGATGTCATTCATATGGGTGAGCCACGTGCTATAATTCCTTTAGTGTGGGCTAGAGTAAGTGTATATTTACCTATGGTATTTCAAATAGAACCCTCAATTGGAAATTATAATTGTTTTTATTTATCCCCCTTTACTATTATATATTTTTTTACTTTTATGCCAACTCTTACTAGTTTTAAATTAGACTAGGAATATCATGTGTGCACGAACTTATTTAGAAAGTAGATTATAGGTCCACCATTGGGGGTGGCCTACTAAGATTTATTTTTGACCCCTTATACGTGTCCCTCGGTATGAATGTAGACTATATTTTTGCTTTTAGGTTGGATCACTGGTTGCGTAGTGTATGGGGTCGAGGCCCAATGTTTCTTGATTGAGCGGAGCCACTCGTGTGGTGTCTCAGGATCGGGTTGGTGCAACTCAAGAGTCGTGGACACCAAGTATGTGGTACATCTTGGAGTTGTTAGTAGTGTATAATGTATTTATTTTCAGTTTTTTTATTTTGTATTTGTGGTTATCCCATTGGGTGACCAGTTGTTGTTTGTTTTGCATGCTTGAAATCATGTATGACTATATGCCACATTTAATTATTATAGCATGTTTATATTTTTTATTTATTTGTGCATACTCTGATGTTTACCCTTGTGGATGTTTTGGTTATCTATGCTTTTATTTTACTCTGAATAGAGGATATAATCTCCCCATTGTATCTGTTAGACCCTCACCAGTAGTTGGAAGCCTCTGGTATATGGGGAGGTGTGATTGAGGCCTTATGGTAGACCAGATCAGGTGACGTGTTTGATCAACCTGGGCCGATTGTTTGGTCAACCCAGGTTGGTTCGCTACAATGCATGAGATGAATTGTAATATTTTATTCCCTCCTGATCCGTTAATTTTCTAGTTTTGGTCATTGGAGTTGTTCATAGGAGGCTTTGAGAAGTTTGGTTGCAAAAATATATAAGAAGGGGGATTACACGTCATGTAACTAAATTGCATGACATGAATTCTGGTTTCATGGATTTTCATGGGTGGTTCATGTTGTGAAATGTTTCAGGGTCTGAAAAATAAAATAAATCCAAAGGCGGTGGTTTTTTTTTGGAAGTCAATCACAGGGAATTACATGGCGTGAAAGGGTATTATACGTCATGTAATATCCCACTTCTATAACTTTTAAGTGTTTTTTCAACTACTTGGGTTGTCAAAACCTATGGCTATACTGACCCTTCCTCAACTCTAAGCTACCCGGTGACCCCTCTTCATCATTTTTAGGATTCCTTCATCAAGGATTTATTCCTATCTTACCTCCTTAGATCTATAGTGATCCATCTTCTATATAAGGTGTGTTCTTCCTCCGTTCTTGCAGTTTCTTCTGGTTTGGTCTCTTTCCCCTCCCTTTCCTTCTTTCTATGTGATGGTGGATGAATTACCATGGTTCTAAATGGGATTTTATTCAGTTTTTATTGGTGTGGTGGTGTAGAAATATCCTCGTATGGATAAATATATTGTGGGAGAGGTGATCGTAGATCCGTTGCATGGATCATTATTGTGTGAGGATCATTGAAACCCTTTTGAGGTAGGATTTTCTTTGTTTCTATTCATTTGTGAATCATGTGGGAGGGATCTACTTTTGTTAACCTATAGATCATGGTGGTTCCAGGCTAATCAAATATAAGAATCAATTAAATGAAATTGAAAGGGGTGGAGGATTCAATTTGCATGCCTTTGCAGTTTTGATGTTATGATTGTGATATTGTGAATTATACGGCTTTGATGCCCCACTAAAAATCATGTATGTTGGGGTACCTTGTTTGCGTACTAAATGGGTTTCATGTTGTTTGGTTCCTATTGAATGCTTACATATGGAAATTAGTTAATCACATGTATTCAACTAATGAATGGATTCCCTAGGATCATACAGTTCTGTGATAACCCATGAATTGAAAAAGTGGAATTGGATAAGTGTCCTCTTTGATAAATTTGAAAATGTGAATTGGCTAGGTTTTGGTGTGTTGGTCTTCTCTAGTTTGTGTTGTAGTTTGGTTGTGAGATCGGTTGTGTGTTGTGTGATAGCTTGGCTCATGTAATGGAATCTCAGGTTGTGAGATTGATTTATTATGGAATGGATGAGAAGTGTTATGCATCAGGGATATGAAACTAGTTGTGTGGTAACGTGTTATCAGTTAGGGTTGTGGGTTGGGGGTTGGTTACATTGGTATGTGACCTGAGTGGGATGAGTTTGAAGGAGGAAACCATTGATTCGTATAGGTAATTCACCCATAATTTCTCCATGAGTAACATATAGAAAGCTTTACCTCATATATATATATTGATATATGTTATACCATGAATGGGTGTTAAACGTGGAGAATGTGTAACGATGTGCCTTTAATGTGGAGATGCCTTAATTTATTAGGCTCTTCACCTTATGAATGACTAGTTTTGTGTTACCTATGATGTGTTGTGATTGGTGGTTTCCCATGTAGTGATGGAATAAATAAATTATTGATTTATAGAGCTTGAAATGGATTTGGTTGGTTTAGATAATAGGATGGAAATGGTTAACTAAATTGGTTGGGAATGTGAATGGGTTTTGTGGCATCTTGTGTAGTGTTTTTAATTTAGAGGTAGTGGTGAAGTTGGTAGTGTTGTGATTTGGTTATCTGTTTGAGAACCCATAGGTTGGGCATGAGTGTATGGTATCATATATGTATATAATTGTATTTTCATTGAGATTTCTATATGAACCTCACCCTAGTTGATCACTATGTTCCAAACACCCCCATCGTCATGGGGGAGGGTGTATTTCCCAAGCATTCTAGTGGGAAGATGGATGGATGGCCACTTTCTCTTCAATACTCCCTCTTACAGGCGGTGATAGCCCAATATTATTCAGGTAGGTTGTGGTTTGTGGCCCAGGTGTCAGTGGGTGGGATGTGATGTGGTTTGTGGCCCAGGTTTCTACGGTCGGGATGTGATGTGGTTTGTGGCCCAAGTGTCTACGGGCGATATGGGATGTGGTTTGTGTCCCAAGTGTCTATGGGTGGGATGTGATGTGGTTTGTGGTCCAGGTTTCTATGGGTGGGATATGATGTGGTTGTGGCCCATGTGTGTGCAAGCGGATTGTGATGTGGTACTTTCAGAAGAGGTGGGAGCACAAGGACATTTTCCAATAGGAATGAGAGACTAATGAGTGGAAAGTGGTGTGGAGTAACATATCGTCGATTTTCATTATATTACATTACTTGACTTTAGTTATTTTGTGAGCATTCCTTGGTGAGGTTAGGATGGTTAGTATACCTATTAGGTGTTATTTGGTTTTGTTGTTTTCTCATAGGGGAATTAGTATGCTTATTTGACATGTGCACAAGAGACTTTGGTTTTCCTAATGAGTATACTTGTATGCTCACCCTACGTATATAAAAATATTTTCAGATTTCTAGGAAGATTTCACGGACCATAATGGACCCTACTAGCTCGGATCTTGACATTTTTTGTGTCACAACTTAGCTATTTTTGGTATTTACTTTGGAGACTTTTGTACTTGTAATAGTTCTATTTTAAAACATGCATGTGGGATGGTTTTTTTGGATTTATTTTATATATTTCTTGGAGTTTTTTTGGATGATACATCATATTTACTTATCTTTTTTCCAATAAAGGATAATGAATCCCATTTTTTGAGATTTGTATACCCTTAGTGCTAGTCACCAACCCAGGACCTACTGGAGGTGGGACTCGGGGGTCATTATCTCCTTTTTGTTCATTACCAGCCTAGGAGGGGCATATTTGGAGGGAGGGGTTGTGAAAAAAATGGTATCATAGGTGATAATTAAGAGGTTGGATAGATTTTGGAGTTAGGCGCAGTGAGGATTTCATGGGTTGGTAGGGAAATATTTTCATGTGATCTTGGGGTATGACATAGGCCAAGGAAGGCTATCTAGGACATAGAATTTTAGGGTCCCCCATGATCCAATGCAAGGACTCTGAGCCTACCGAACAACTAATTGAGGTTGCACCATTTGTAGGGTAGAGACCCTAGGAAAGGTACATGCATTATAATGACTTGTTTTCTCATTTGAATTGGGTAGTTTTGATAAAGTTGAAAAGAATAAAAATGAGTTAAATGAGTTAAAATGAATCTTAAGTAAAAATTATATACTATTGAGGCTTAGGAACACTTTGTTTACTTTTTTGATATAGCTCCTAGTCATCATCTATGTGTGGCTTTGGAATTTGATGCTCGGAAGGTTGATCCAGTTGATCGATGGAGGGTTGATCTAGTTAAGGAGGATGACCAGTGGTAGAGGATGTTGTGTTCTTTCTAGCGGCAGGATTTGGGGAAGTACGAGGGTAGTGTTTCGAACATGGAAATAGAAATATGGCTTGAGGAACTTGAGATCACCTTTGGTCTGATTTGGGCCCCGACGGAGCACCGGGTTCCTTTGGTAGTCATTCAGATGTGAGGAGCTATGCGCCAATGGTGGGCTTTTTATTTGGGGTAGAGGGAGGAAGAAGATTTTTTGTGGGTTGATTTTGAGAAGGAATTGTGAGAAGAGTTCCTTTTATCGACCATGAAGGATGAGAAGAGGTATGAGATACTCTCCCTTGATTAGTGGAGTATGTCAATGTGGAATATTGGGATCAAGTTCAAGGACCTCCTTTGTTTTTTCTCATATATCTTTCTAGATGAGGAGTCTCACGTGATATTCATTGAGTAAGTGCTATGTACTTCAATCCAGTATGTGGTTACTCCTTTTACGTTTCCAACATACTTAGAGGTTTAGAATAAGGAATAGTTGATTCAGAAGATACACTCACATGGAGGACTATCATGAGAGGGTATCCAGTAGATTTATTCTAGAGGCAAGGTTACTAGGGGCAGGTCTTAGGAGCCAAGAACTTCGAGGTTTTGACTGGTATGGATTCGACCTCAACATTTACCTTTTCAACCTTCCGATCCTCATTCCCTTGCTATGGGATTGGAGTCGAGGTGTTTCTTTTGTGGAGTTCATGGTCATCTTCTGAACCAGTTTCCAGAATTTGTTTAAGCTCAGTTTGGTGGAGGTGGATAGGCTCAGCGTCAAGCTCAGCAGTAGTTCCTAGTGAGATAGTTTCAGAAACAGGGATAGTATGATTTTAATCCACTGAGGGGAGATGATGAAGGTAGAGGCTGATCTCAGGATGTTCCTCATGTTTAGGGGGCTCATCTCAGGTGTGTTCGTGGAGTTAGTCATCAGCAGAGAGGCATAGAAGTTAGGCGTGGTCAGTTACACGCAGTAGAGGTAGTAGTTCTAGTAGGTCCAGAGGTTGTCAGATGTATGATCAGTTTGTTTAGTACCCTTTTTTATGCTTTGTATGATTCAGGATCTTTGCACTCCATTTTTTCACCCACTCTATCCCATTCTCTAGGACTATATGTAGAGAGGCTTCTCATTCCCTTGTTGTTGAGTATGCCAATTGGAGGCTAGAATAGCTTGTTTGATATGTTTTGGGGATGTAGACTAATGATGGGACTGTATTAGTCCCTTGTAAATATTTACTTTCTATAGATTCAACCATATGATGTCATTCTCATCATCGACTATTTATATTTCATGCATGATTTTATCGACTGTTTCTGGAGGAGAGTCATGTTTTCAGACGTCGATGGCTAGCATGTGGCTTTCATTGGAGAGCAAAGTTGTCAGATGGATATTCAGTGTATGGAACCCCTTCTCTCCTTATTAGCTAATATGTTAGTGGAATCAGTGGATACTAAAAAGTTATAGGTTATGAGGGTCATTGGGGAGTTCCTGGATGTTTTCCCTAAGGAGGTTGTGAAGCTACCCCCTCAATGTGATGTTGAGTTCAAGATAGATTTAAAGCCAGGTGATTCTCCAATTTTGATGGATCCTTATCAAATGAGATATTCTAAGCTACAGAATCTAAGGATTAAGATAGATGGTCTGATGTAGAAGGATTTTATCCAACCCAGTGTGTCATCGTGGGCTGATCTAGTGTTGTTCGCAAATAATTCATACATTGGTTTGAGATTGTTCATAGACTGCCAGAGGTTAAATCAAGTTTCTTTCAAGAAATATTACCCTATTCTAAGGATAGACAGTATTTTCAACCATCATAGAGGGGAAAGTTGGTTTTATAAGTTCGATCTATAGTCTAGATATCACCAGTTGAGGGTGAAGGAGAGTGATATCCTGAAGACTGCCTTCAGGTGCAGGTATGGTCACTTCGAGTTTGTAGTCATGTCGTTTGGTGTTACGAACACACCAGTTGTGTTCATGGGGATTATGAAATCTATGTTCTATTCATTCTTGGATTGTTTTATCATCATGTTCATCAATGATATCTTAATCTACCCAAAGTTAGAGGAGGAGCACGCTGAGCATCCCGGAACTGTCTTGTAGATTCTTCGACACCACCAGCTCTATGAAAAGTTGTCCAAGTGTAAGTTTTGGACATGATATGTGGATTTACTTGGGAATGTGGTGTCTCATTAGGGTTTAACAGTAAACCCATAGAAGTTTTAAGTAGTTGTTTCTTGAGTAGCACCCAAGAACATGGTATAGGTTCGTAGTTTCCTTGGTCTCGCATGATATTATAGGAGGTTTGTAACCGATTTCTCTTGAGTTTCAGTCCCATTGACATATTTAACCCTAAAGGACCAATATTTTGTGTGGAGTGATCAGTGTCAGAAATAATTCAGCTACTTGAAGGGGAAGTTGTTTGGTGAACCAGTTTCTTGAAGAAAGGGTGATGTTTGAGGTGTTATGTGATGCTTCTCATCTAGTCTTGGGATGCGTATTGATACAGTAAAGAACAGTGATCTCTTATGGGTCTAGGAAGTTATGTTGTCATAAGAATAACTATGTCACCCACAATCTATAGCTAGCATCATTTTTGTTTGTGATGAAGTTGTGGTGACATTACCTCATTTGAGAGCACTTTGTGGTCTTTACGAATAATAAGAGTTTGAGGTACATCTTTTCTCAACGAGATCTAAACTTGTGATAGTAGAGGTGGATGGAGTTTCTTAAGGACTATGATTTTGATATCTCCTACACTTTAGGAAAGGGTAATTTTGTGGTTGATGCTTTAATAAGTAAATCATAGGAAGAGGTTATTCAGGAATCTATGGATGCTTGGAGAGCGATAGAGGAGTTAGAAGCTTTGCACTTGGATGCAAGAGTGGATGGTGGTAGAGGCAGTTTGTTTCAGATGATAGTTCAGTCCTCTTCGATGCAGTAGGTAGAAGAGTCTCAGTGGGGGGATCAGAGGTAGAGGTGTTTCATGGTCATGTTATCCATGGTGATTCTCCATAGGGATGTTCGGAGGATGGTCATAATGGAATTTTGTATCGTGGGAAGTTGTTTCTTTCGGTGATGATGTGTGAAGGATTCCTTTGTGAGTTTCATATATCACCTTTAATAGTACACTCGAGAGTTTCTAATATGTACCATGTTTTGAGGATGCATTTTTGGTGGCCCGAGATGAAGTGGGTGGTAGTGGAGTTTGTGGTAAGATGCTTAGTCTGCCAATAGGTAAAGGTCGAGCATTATGTTCCTAGTGATTTGTTACATCCCTTGGATGTTCCCAAGTGGAAGTGGGATGATATCTCGATGGATTTCATCATAGGGTTACCTAGAGCTCAGGGAGGCTATGATGTTATCTGGGTAGTAGTGGATCAGTTGACGAAATTATCTCACTTCTTAGTGACCAAGGATTTGGGAGTAGTGGATGCCTTGGAAAGGTATGTGGATGAGGTGGTGTGGCTACATGGAGATATGAGATCCATTGTCTTGGATTGGGATGAACATTTTACCTCATGAGTTTGGAAGGGATTACATCATTCTTTTGGCACCCAGTTACGCCTCAGCACTGTTTTCCACCCTCAGATAGATAGGAAAACAGAGTGGACTATCCAGACATTGGAGGATATGTTGCAAGCATACGTCTTGGAATTTGGAGTATCTTGGGTACGACACGTTCCCTTGGTAGAGTTTACTTATAATAATAGCTATCACTATTCCATTGGCATGTGTAGAGACCCAGTTTTTTATTTTTAATACTTTGGAATATTTTTACATATATTTCCAAAGCTAGGTGCTGAGACCACATGAAATTCTAAGGATCGTTGTTCCCGGAATAAATTATACAAAAATATTAAGTATATTTTATACTATGCACTCAATAGAAATGAGATATCTATAAAAAGCTAACTTGAATTATAAATCTGAGGCTACGGTTGAGTCCAGAGCATGGTGTTTACCCTAGGCAAGACATAATTTTGGTCAGTGTGGGTCTCCTATAGAAAAAGCCACAAAGGGTGAAAGCGTAAATAAAATAATTAAATATAATTATTTTATCTCATATGTTAATTCAAATAACTTCTGAATCGGGACTCGGATTGTAAATCTGATACCACCATTGAGCTTTTAGTGTGTTGTTTTGCCTAAGGGTGACATAAAATGAGAGGGTGTGGGAGATTTAGATTTCGTGTTGGGTGGGACTCCTATAAATAGAGACTTAAGGATTCGGGATTAGGGTTAGCCCCTAATCCTCTCTACATTTCTCTCTCTAACCCAACCAAGATTCTATCCATTTTTATTCATAATATCAAGAAAGAAACTTCATCAAAACCTCATTGGATTAAAGTAGGAGTGCAAAGGACGCGTCGTCAATGACGAACAATTGATTCGAGGTAGGATTTCTTCTACTTTTGAGTTTTGATTCAATTTTTAAATTAAATATCTGTTTGTTGCCTTCTACTTTGTCTTTTAAACAACAAATCATTGATGAACTCATGAACGCATACATCGATATATATTTAAAACTCCATTCTTCATCTGTTATTCATGGATATTCGTCACCCACTTTTGGGTGCATCAAACCACCAACAGATCGATGAGTGGAGGCTGGTGCTGGGAAGCTCTTGTCGTGAGGATCACAGATTTGTTCATGGATCTAAAATTAGATGAGTGGAGGAAGCCTGGTGGTCCACAGAATGGACCATCAGAGCACCATCAGCGCAGTGGCCAACGGCGATGCACAGTGGCAGGCTGCTCAATGGTAGACCACGGATCGGCGGTAGTTCCGCAACATGGCGGGCCACGTGGCCTGGCCAGTCGGTTGTGTTGATGTGGGATGGCAACCCGGCCATAGATCAGGCCATTTTTGGTAACGATTCATTCCGTGCAGCTGGGCCATGAGTCGGTGAAGAAGACCAAGCCGTCCAGAGCTGGCCAGCTCAGGCAGAGTGATCCGGGCAAAATGGGTCGGACCAGTTTGGATTAGGCCATACGGTTTCAAATGGTTGTATCTTCTAATCCAGGTATCTGATTGATACGCCATCTACAGAAAGTGTTCCTATCATCGAGATGGATCTTTTTAGACCAGTTCATGAATTTTAAGAGTTGGTTTTGTGGCTCAGTTTCATGAAACGTCTAAGTAATAATAATAATAATTTAATATTATTATTTTGGTTTCTTGTATCGGATGTGGCATCTTCATGCGATGTCTGATTAATGTTCCATCAAATGTGGAACTAACTTGGAACTTGGGTGGAATTTTCAAGACTAATTTTGGTTTTTTAAACCAAAATCAAGGTGTGATCCCCAAAAGGCCTGTTTCACACGCATTGCGGTGAAATGCGGATTTTTCACTAGGTATCCATTTTGAACAAATGAATAGTTTATCTAGTGTGTTTTTTCATGAGGATTGTAATGGTTTTATCCTTATAATTTATTTCAAGATTGATATGTGGTCCCTGTGAGATGCTTTTCGATCATAATGCGGCGTTTTATGCCATTTTCATCGGGTGTTCATTTGAGGCAAGTGAATAGCCTATCATGTGTGTTTTTTGACATAGAACGCGATAATGGCCTCATTTTTAGCATATGTATTCTGATTCAAGGTTTTCCAAGTATGAATGTTATTTAGGGTTGTTCGAAGATAGCAGTGGGAAAGCTATGATTTTAGTGACTTCCAAGTGGAACCCTCTAGTCGGGCTGGGTATGGGTCCTCGATGACATTAGAGTGGAACCCTCCAGCTGGGCTGGGCATGGGTCCTCATCATTTTCAGAGTAGAGCCCTCTAGTCAGGCTGGCTATGGTTCCTTATCCTTTTCAGAGTGGAACCCTCTAACCAGGCTAATCATGGTTCCTCATCCTTTTCCGAGTGGAACCCTCCAGCCAAGCTGGGTATGGGTCCTCGATGACACTAGAATGGAACCCTCTTATTGGGTTTGGTATGGGTCCTTAACCTTGAGGTATGACCTCTTGACTACAATTTAGTGACAAAACATGTTTTAATGTAACCTTGGACTCATAAGTAAAAGGGGTGATTTCCCCACTGAGTGGTGTCCTTGTTATGTGACCTAAAACCGTGTAGGCGAGACAGAGTAACCCAAAGAGGATAGTATCATGGTGTGGTGATTGAGTCCCTTTGACTTTCATGTTCAGGGAAGATGTGAGGGATGTTGGGAATCATTGTTAATTACTTCTAGAACTGTTGGTGACTCTTTTCCTGGGTTGATCTGTGAGATGGAGATCCCCTTAATCTCTTGTTTGGGCTTCTTTGACTGAGTGTATATATATATATATATATATATATATATATATATATCATGTTCCAGTACCCACTCCTTGGGTTTTGGTTACTCTCCTTCCAAGAGAGGCGAAGATGTGTGGAGTATGCCATGTGATTTCTGTGTCTATCTTATCATGGTTGAATGAGTCTACTCTTTACTATAGGTATAAAAGACTCGATGAGAAGTTCATCTTCTCACTATTTTCATCTCCTTATGTTTGGATGAGCTTACTTAACTCTCTTGTTGGGTTGAGTTGTACTATTTTTTCTGTACCTTTTCCTATCTACTGCTTTCTTATTCAGTGTATCTCTTACTGCTCCCCCTTCACCTTTTTGGGGAATCCTGCTGAGTATTTTTATACTCACCCCCACATTGTATTTTCCCGCATGTGTCGTACCATATGTAGACAACGAACAGGTTGATCATGACTTCAGAGGATATTAGGGATATGGGTGCTTGGTTCATGTATGGTGGTCATATCTTGGGATCCAGGAGTAGGGCTCTCTTAGCTGTTTTACTTTTCAGTCACTACTAGGTTGTGGCACTTTTCTTTTTGGACATGTATTTTTCCCCTTTCCCTTTCAGTTTACTTTTTTGTACTTGTACTGATTAGATATTGAAGCATGTTTCGGTTTTCTTTTTATAGTAGTGTTGTATCTTTTATTCCTTTTCCTCTACACTTTTGCATTGAGTTGGATGTGTGTGTGTGTGTCTAGGTTCTTAGAAAAATTCATCCCCTAGTTGTTGTTCCTTTGACACTAGTCACCACCCCCTGTCCTATAGAGGCGGGCTTGGGGTAGTTGCGACTCGAGCCCCGACAGGGGCCGGGCCATGAAAAAGTGGTATCAAAGGGAGGTTCAACCCTTGGGATGTTGTTCGGATGTTTCCCTAAAAAGGTCTTGGTTGGGTTTAGGAAAATAGTTTCAACGTTTCTTGAGTGAATCTCTCAAGCTAGGGAGTCCATTGATGGTGCAGCAGCCGACATAGCCATTCACCAGGACCCTGATTACCCGCTTTTCAACTCGGCATGCTGAGACATTTGTTGCAAGGAAATTTGGTACATACATCATATAGGATTTAATCTTTTACTATACTTATTAAGTCATCTCCCCATTTTTGTTGATATATATATATATATATATATATATATATATATTCATCTGACCATGGTACTCCTTGATGGATTTAGGATGCCTCCATGACGATATCCAGTCAAGATACTAGCTCTGGTTCATGATGACGACCCTGTGAGTGATGAGGCCTCAGTTCAGGTTTCATCATGTGATCCCTTTCCTCCAGGTGGGTAGGTATCAGCACCTCCACCTATTGATAAATAGTTAGTCTTAGAAGAGTGGGTTGAGGATGTGTATAGGCTGAGCGCACTCTGTGAGTTCCAACGTCAGAGATCATTGAGGTTTCACGGTGATCAAGATCCTCAAGAAGCATAGGTTTGGCTGGAGTTAGTGGTCTACCTTTTCAGTATTGTTTAGACACTGATGGATCAGATGGTGTCTTTGACAACCAATATTTTCCATAGAGTAGTTGGGTGTTAGTAGAGCCTGGTTACTCAGATGCACGATGAGTCGGAACTCTCATAGGATGACTTCCAGCAGCTATTCTGTGAGGAGTACTACCCCCTGCTTACGCTCCATCCAGATTCAGGAGCATTTGGAGCTTTAGTGGGGAGGGATGATGATGGATGAGTATGTGACTAGGTTCTCAAACCTAACTTGGTACTCTTTGGATGTTGTCCATGATGGTAACTTCTGAGAATAGAATTTTGAGTAGGGTCTCCATAGGGAGATTTGTTCCAGCGTATCACCCTTGTGTATCCCCACCTATGTCTAGGTTCTAGAGTGAGAACTGATGACAAAGAAATTTTTATCATTGGAATGCTAGTTAGCTAGTTTTGGTGGTGGGAACAACAGAGCTAAGACGTCTATTGTATCTAGAAAACGTCAGTCAACAGGGCCTCGACACATGATGCCTTCCCATGATCAGACTCAGGCACATGGTCAGGGATAGCACAGGGCACCGGGATATCCCAAGGAGGGTCATTTCTATGCTTTTGATAGGATAGGTCATATGGCACGAGACTACCTGACCAGACATGCTGAGATTTCCAGTTAGATGTTAGATGGACCGCCACAGTAGAGACAACCCCGTGATCAGATATCTCCTAGGTGAGAACAGGGTGGTCCCTGAGGAGGTGATGTTTTCAAAGGAGAGGGAAGAACTATGGTTAGTGGATGATGCTACAAGGTCATTTAACTGCCACTAGGTATCCCACATCAGGCTTAGGGAGCTGGCAGCTGGGGTCACAGGCAGTTGCATGCTATGGATGTCTATAATCCTACAGTGCGCAAGATGATAAGAGGTATGCTCTGTGTCTCTTCTACGTTTTTCGGTAGAACTTTTTGGACATTGTATGATGTACTCTTTCCTCTCTTCTTCTTTCTTGAGGTTTTACCAGGGTGACATAGGGCATTAGTGCAACTCTATGTTGGTGTTGTTCAATGTATATTTGAATGCATGAGGAAGAGGGGTCCTTCCCCCACCAAGATGCATTTTTGTGATGCAAGAAAAACTGTGAGGGTGAGTCAATGTCGCTCAAAGTGTATAGTATCAACGTGTGTTGTATGAGTCCCTATGACTTGTGATTTCATGGTCGGGGTTGTGCATTGGAGTGTCAGATCAGGTCCTGGATTTTCTAGTGAAGTTTTTCGGCTTGAACTTCTTTTTCTTGGAATTCCACTAGTGGATATGGTGGAGTGTTTGGTTTGGGGATTACTCTCCTTCCAAGGGAAGTGAAGACATGTGGGGTATTCCACATGATTTTTGTGTCTATATTCTTGATATTGGATGAGTTTACTCACCTTCCCTGTTCATTAGTACCTTTTTTTGCTCAACATAAATCTTAATACATTAGTTATCAAGTACAGGTTGAGGTGATGGAGACTCCATGAATAGGGATATGTGACTCAGTACCTAGTTTTGGAAGTGGTAGTATTATCTTTGAGGATGTGGAGACACTACCTTCTGGGAGATCACTTTGTGGTTTTCACAAACCACTAGAGTCTCAGGTATGTCTTCACTTAGAGAGACCTGGACCTGAGGGGAAATGCTGGTTGAACTACTTACAGGATTATGACTTTGAGATAGTTTATACTCCAATAAAGGGAAACATTTTAGAGAGTTCCCTTAGCAGGAATTCCCAGGTTTTCCTAATATGGGAAGTTTCGGAGTAGTTAGTTTCCCTGTAGTTGACCCTAGTGGAGTAGGAGAGTACAATTTTTCTTCATTCAACGGTGTTGACTCCTTTTCTTTCGATCATGTGAGAGAGTCCCAGCTATGATACATCAACTGATAGATCTTGTGTGACTCATATATCTATAGGTGACGTACCATATAAATATTCTAAAGGAGGAAATCATGAGACCTTGTCCCAAGTACAAATAGTGGTTTTGGTTGTGATACGGGTGAAGGATGAGCACCAAGTTCCGGTAGGTTATTGCAAACACTTGAAATCCCAAAGTGGAGATGGGATGGCATATCCATGAATTTCATCATAGGGATTCCATGCATAGAGAAGGGCCATGAAGCCATCTGGGTGATGGTAGATCGACTCACAAAGTCGATGCACTTCCTTACTATCATGGAGCAAAGATAGGTGGAGTGTTTGGGGCAGTTGTACATGTAAGAGATCGCCTACCTTCATGGGGTACCCTCACTGATTGTCTCTGATCTTAATGTTTTGTTTATGTCACAATTGTGGTGAGGCTTGTAGAAGGTATTCTGGACCCAACTACGAATGAGTATAGCCTTTCTCCCCAGACGGATGGGCATACCGAGCGCACTATCTAGGTATTGGAGGATACGCTGAGGACTTGCGTGTTGGTTTTCGGCTAGAGAGGTAAGCTATCCCCAAGATTCATCAGGCTATTTGAGATCATGCTGAGGGTTGGCGAGGTTACCTACTACCTTTCCCTATCCCCGCAGCTAGAGCGGGTGCATGAATTTTTTCACATTTCATAGATGAAAAGATATGTGCATGACCCTATGCACATCATCGACAGGAGCAGACCTTACAAGGATGGACAATCCCCTTGGTTCGCATATTGTGGCAGCATGAAAATGTTAAAGAGAGTTATTGGGAGTGGGAGAGCCAAGTGTGAGCTCAGTATTCTGAGTAGTTTCCCTAGTTTTGATTTTTAGGGATGAAAATATTGAAGGATGGAATGATGTAGAGACCCAGTTTTTCCCTTGTAAGACTTTGGAATATTTCTACATAAATTTCTAGAGTTAGGTGCTAAGACTACATGCGATTTCAAGGCCCAGTGTGCCCAGAATAAATTATACAAAAATATTAATTATATTTTATACTATTTACACAGTGGAAATTATATATCTCTCAAATAGTAGCTCATATTAGAAATATGATGCCACGGTTGAGTCAAAATCATGGCGTTTACCCTAAGAGGGACATAAGTTTTTTCATCACGGATCTCCTGTAGAAAAATCCACCAAGGGAAAATCTATAAATAAAATAATTAAATATAATTATTTTATCTCTGACGTTAATTCGAATAACTTATGAATGGAAAATCAAATTGGAAATATGAGACCGCCATTGAGATCGTAGCACAGTGTTTTACCTAAGTGTGACATAAAATGAGAGGGTGTGTGAGATTTAGATTTTTCATCGGGCGGGACTCCTATAAATAGAGACTTAAGGCTTCGGGATTAGGGTTAGACCCTAATCCTCTCTCTCTTTCTATCTATAACCCCACCAAGCCTTATCTCTCTCGTTCTTCATTGGAACAATGAGGAACCTCCATTGAAACATCAGTAGATTAAAGTGGGAATGCAACAGACATGTTGTAAACGACGAATGATTGATTCAAGGTAGGATTTATTCTACTTTTGAGTTCCAATTCAACTTTTAAATTGAATATCTATTCATTGCCTTTTAGTTTGTCTTTTAAAACATAAAAAATCGATGGCCGCATGAACACGGCTATCAATATGTGTTTAAAAATACATTCTTCATCCATTCTTTACAGATATTCGTCACCCACTTTTGAGTGCATCAAACCATAAATAGATCGACTAGTGGAGGCTGGTGCTGGGAAGATCTCATTGTAAGGATCATAGATCCATTCACGGATCTTAAATCATACGAGTGGAGGAAGCCTGGTGGTATATGTAATGGAGCACTGGAGCACCACCGGCACGGCGGTGCATGGTGGCAGGATGCTCCACAACGGACTGTGGAGCAGCGGCGCCACTGCGGCTTGGCAGTTCCGTAACATGGCGGGCCACATGGCCCGGACAGTCAGGCAGGCGGGGTCGCATGGTGTGACCCAGGTGGTTGATCGGCCGCATTAATGTGGGATGGCTACCCAACCATGGGCCAGGACATGGGCCAACCGGAGCATATCGGGCCGGCCATAGCCAACCGGGCCAGCCAGAGCGGTCCGACCAGAACAGGCCGGACCAGTTTGGGTCAGGCTATACGGCTTCAATGGTCGTATCTTCTAATTCGGGAATCTGATTGATGCACCATCTATAGAAACTCATTTCTCTCATTAAGATGGATCTTTTTAGATTGGTTTAGGAATTTTAGGGCATGGTTGTGTGGCTCGGTTGCATGAAATGCCTAAGTAATAATAATAATAATTTAATTATTATTATTTGGGGTTTCTTGTATTGGATGTGACTTCTGCATGGGATTTCCAATTAATGCTCCATCAGTGGCAGTGTAACCGTGGACCTTGGGTAGGACTACTTTCGGGTGTTTAAACCAAATTCAAGGTGTGGACCCCATGAATCTTTTTTCATGCACATTGCGGTGAAATGAACCTTCTTCACCGAGTATTCATTTTGAACGAATGAATAGTCAAACTTTTTTATTTTTTCATGAGGATTTAAATGGTGTGATTTGCATAATTTATTTCGTTATTTATGTGTGCACCTCACAAGATTCGTTTTGGGAATAATGCGGCATTTTACACCTTTTTTATCGGGTGTCCGTTTGAGTCAAGTGAATAGTCTATCTTGAATTTTTTTCAATGTAGAACATGATGGTGACCTCAGTTTAGGAATTCATATTACAATGTGAGGAATTCCGAGTAGGATGATTATTTAGGGGTTTTCAAAGACAATAGCAGGCAGGCTATGATTTCAGTGACTTTCGAGTGGAACCCTCTAGTCAGGCAGGGTATGGGTCCTCAATGACATTAGAGTGGAACCCTCAAATTGGGATGGGAATGGGTCCTCATCCTTTTTATAGTGGAACCCTCTAGTCAGGCTAGGCATGGGTCCTTATCCTTTTTAGAGTGGAACCCTCCAGCTGGGTTGAGCATGGGTCCTCATCCTTTTTTGAGTGGAACCCTCTAGCCATTTTGGGTATGGGTCCTCTATGACACTAAAGTGGAACCCTCTAGCTATTCTAGGAATGGGTCCTTAACCTTAATTCATGACCTCTTGACTATGGATTGGTGATGACACATGTTTTGACGTAACCTTGGACTCATAAGTAAAAGGGGGCTTTCCCCATTGAGACGTGTCCTTGTGACATGACCTAAAATCGTGCAATCAAGACAGAGTCACCCAAAGCGGATAATATCAAGGTGCGGTGATTTAGTCTATTTGAATTTCATTTTCAAAGAAAACATGAGGTATTTCAGGCATCGTTGGTAGTTTTTTCTAGAACTGTTGGTGACTCTTTTCCTTGGATGAGATGTGATATGAAAATCCCCTTACTCTCTCATTTGGGATTATTTGATTGAGTATATATAAGTATATATATATATAATGTTTCAGTACTCACTCCTTGGGTTTTGGTTACTCTTCTTCCAGGAGAGGCGAAGATGTGCAGGGTATATCAAGTGATTATTGTGTCTAGATTCTCATGGTTGGACAAATCTACTCTCCTTCTATAGTTAGTGAATACTTGATGAGAAGTTAATATTTTCACCATTTCCATATCCTTGTGTTTGTATGAGATTACTTCACTCTCTTGTTGGGTTGAGTTGTAATCTCTTTTTCTATACTTGTCATATCTACTGCTTTCCTCTTCATTTTATCTCTTACTTATCCCACCTTTTCCTTTTTGGGGCATCCTACTAAGTATTTTTATACTCACCTATGCATGGGATTTGTATGCATATGTCGTTCAATATGCAGACGATGGATAGGTTGATTGTGAATTTAGAGGATCTTAGGGATATGGGTTCTTGGACCGTGTATGGTGGTTGTATCCTGGGATCCAAGAGTGGGGCTCTCACAACTGTTTTACTTTTCAGTCACTGCTAGGTTATGGTACTTTTGGATTGGTCATGTATTTTTCCCCTTTCCCTTTCAGTTTACTTTTCTATACTTTTATTGATTAGAGGTTGATGCATGTATGGGTTTCCTTTTTATAGAATTGTTGTGTCTTTTGTTCCTTTTCATCAGCACTTTTGCACTAAGTTGGTTGGGTGTGTTTGTAAAGGTTGTCAGGAAAAGGCCTCCCCAAGTTGTTGTGCCTTCGGCACTAGTCGCCACCCCCTGGTCTATGGAAGTGGGCTTGGGGTAATTACGTCTTGAGCCCCAGCATGGGTCGGGTCATGACAGCATGGTTTCATTTGAATCTTTGTATGAAAGGTCGTGTCATTCACCATTATGCCGGATGGAGGTTGGGGAGATAGTTGTTCTCGGTTCTGAGGTAGTGTGGAGCATGATAGAGAAGGTTCAACTTGTTCATGAGAAGATGAAAGAAGCGCAGGACCAGAAGAAATCTTAGGTCGATCGTAGGAGGAGTCCCTTGAAGTTTGAGGTTAGGGACCACATGTTCTTGAAGGTTTCCCCTTGACATGGGCAGTGGAGTTTTGGCAGAGGGTGTAAGCATTCTCCTAGATTTATTGGACCCTTTGAAGTGTTGGGGTGAGTTGGTGAGGTGGAATACCAGTTGGTGTTGCTACCACAATTGGATATAATCCTTGACTTCTTCCACATCTCTCAGCTTCATCGATATCTACATGATTACTCTCATGTTATTGACTAAGGAGAGTTAGATATCAAGGACAACGCGACATTCATAGAGTAGCCAGTAGAGATCCAGGGTCATCAAGAGAAGGTGATGGATGGATGGATCATTCCCTTGGTTCATGTGTTGTGGAGGCATGTTGGCGATGTTATTAATATTTTCATAACTTATTATATACTCCCTTTACTGATTTTATATGAAATGTGCATAATTTGTGTGAAATATTAATATTTAAATATTAAATATAATTTTAGAGCACTCTTTGAATTCATCCAGATTCAAATCTGTTTAATGTTTTAATAATAAATCTCATCCTACTTATCCAAATTTCATTATTATTGTTTTTTAGGGTTCCTTGTTAAAATTACAACATTCCATTATAAGGTAACTTTGGACAAATCATCCATTTGTAGGGTCATATGATCCACACAAGAAGGCCCAAAGAATCTGTGAAGAAACTAGACCATCCATGATGATTGAGTTACTAGGCTAAATCTCGAGTCCCAAATTTTATGAAACTACACCACATATTCTTTATTATAAAAATTAATAATGGATAAAAATTTGAAGGTCCAAATACAACAATAATGGGACCAACTAATGCTTTGAAGTCCATCCCACCTTTCTGGCTGGGAATTAAAACTTGGACACTATTCATGACATTGATCATGATATACTCATAAAATAAAGCTGGGATTTTTCATTGTTAAATATAATATATTTTCATCCAACTTGTTAGAAGAAATAATTTTTATTTGAGGGAATATTCCTATTCATAAACCCATTCACATTTCGGCCTTCTAAAAAGTCTGAATTGAAATGGAAATATTAAAATTGTATACACAAACCACCATAACTTTGGTTCAATAAGTCCAAATTCTTCTAAATTTTTAGAGTAGTCAGAAAACATTATTATCTACAACTTTTAATAAGATAATATCTCTATATTCATCTGTTTGGATGGAAAAATTGGTGATGTAATTGGAGGTGTAGATTAGTAATGCAAACAGTCCACCTCCTTGGGCTATAAATATAACCCCCTCTTCTACTTGCATGTGGTTGAAATTTCAGAGAAAAGGAGGATAGTTTGTAATGACCAATAATCTTCCAAAATCTTGATAGGGTCTTCTATACTAAAGTTTTTACTTGAGAAACCATTCCTCCTTGCTTCCTTTCATTTACGTTTGTGTTGTTATTCATTTATAATCGTGTAAGTGTTTGTTTTTGTAATTCTATTTTAATACAAGTTTCTTCTTCTTCATATATTATTCTCATAAAAATTCTGTTAAATAATATTAATGGACTTAAAATACCATTGAATCCCTTTCCCTTATTTTTCTTTCTAATTCAATCTAATGTCATTATTTAATTCCCTTCACTGTTTGTGTGTGTGTGTTTGATGCTCAACTCTTTTCTTATCTCTTTATTTTTCATCACTTATTAATTCATCATCATAAAATTATAACCAGATTATTAAAAACCCAAATGAATGATTAAATCATTCATTTGGATGATTCATAATTTAGGGGTATTAATTGATTGAGGGCCTTCACTAAATGAATATTCTTTAAATTAATATTGTGTATGGTGAACTTGATATGTCATGGATTAATGACATGTTTTGTTTAGAATGTAGATTACATGGATTATTTGAACCAAAAATACACTACCATAAACAATTAATGGTAATTATTAGAACCATAAGTTAAGTTACGGCTTGGATTAAAGCTTTAACACTTGGGAATTCCGATCAAAGTCATATTGTGAAGTGGGTATTAATTTAATGAAATATAAAGCAAAGTTAAAGGATATCATAAGATTAAATCCCCGATAATGAACTCACCCCAATATTTATAAATTTTTTAAATCAAACATCATCTATAAATTATTTCATAATCTCTGCAAACAAACCCCTCAATCAAAATACAATCAACTAAAAAAATCGACTATTAAAAAGTATCATCGTTGAGGATTCGACCCAAGTGTCGGTATACACATTAGCAGAGCACCAAAACCTTGAATGGTTGATAGGAAACAATCTTACGTGCTTTAAAATTATGTTGTTTCTAGGGATGGTGCAATTAATTAGTCATTGGTTTCTGGTTATTGTAAAAAAACAAAAAAAAAATTGAATTTTTCTAAAAAAATTGAAAAAAAAACACAAAGAAAAACCTACCTTCTAATAAAAATCATAAATGAAAAAAAAAACCCCATATTTCTCTTTCTTAAAAAATCTATCTAAATGCCTCGTATCCTCCCAAAGAATCCCTTGTATTTTTTTGACCCTGAAATTGAGCGAACACTTCGCTAACTTAAGAGGAACATTAGGGATAATCAAATAATTCAAGAACCAGTCCTCGTCCAACCAGTTGAATTAGAAATGGCCAATCCTAGGGAACAAAGACTTAAAGAACTTATTGCCCCTGATATGAATTACCAACCCCTAGGTATTCAATATCCAAACATAGATGCTGACTTTAAACTCAAATCATGTTTTATTCATCTTTTCCCTCATTTCCACGGGATAGCCGGTGAGCATCCACATATTCATCTTAAAGAGTTCCAAGTGGTGTGCTCTACCAGGAAACCTCAAGGGGTTTCTGAGGAACAAATAAAACTTCAAGAATTTCCTTTTTCCTTAGCTGACTCTGCCAATTCATGGCTCTACTACCTTCTTCCTGGTTCCATAAACTCATGGATTGACATGAAGCAACTTTTCTTAGAGAAATTCTTTCCTACTTCTTGTACTGCTTCTATCCAAAAGGAAATTAGTGGTATCCGTAAATTCCCCAATGAATCACTCCATGAGTACTGAGAGAGATTTGAAAAGCTTATGGAAACCTTTCCACATCACCAAATACCTGACAAACTCTTGATTCAATACTTCTATGAGGTGTTATTGGCTATAGAGAGAACCCTCATTGATGTCATAAGTGGCGATGATCTTGTTGATAAAACTCTTATAGCTGTAAGAGATCTCATAAGTAACATGGATGAAAACACACAATAATTCCATACTTGAGAACATACTCAAGTCAAACAATCTCAAGATAGTCAGTCGATAGAGCCGAACAAGATGATAGAGTGGATGAGTGAACTTACAGGTCTTGTGCGACAACTAGATGTGGCTGCCAAATCCCTAATCTCATCTTCTCCACAATCTTTTTTCCCTGGACCTACCAAGAACTATGGAATCAGTAGCTCCCCATATCATCCAACTAACACATGTCCACTACTTCAAGAGGATTCATCTGATTCATCTAGACCAATGGAGCTCAACGCAGTATATACTCAGAAAAACACCAACCCTCAACAATCAGGTCAACTCATTAGAAACTTCAACCAACACCACTCTGAGCCATACTCTTCTACCTTCAACTAAGGATTGAGGTATTTTAATCCCATTTCTCATCCCCCTTAATTCCTTCCTCAAAACCCAAACCAATTATAATATGGTCAAAGTGTTGGTAACCTCCAACAACCTTAACCTTTTGTTCCTCAACCTCAAAGGATCAATCCTTCTCTTTCTCCTCCTGGATTCCACTATCCTAGTGATCCTTCCTAGTTCCCAAACCAATAAAATCACTTTCCCAAGAACCAAAATCAATGTAATCCCAATCTGGTACAGGCCTCTTCTTCTAAGCAACCATGGGAAAGTGTAGTGGGTGATCTTGCCTCCTTCACCTGTTCCAGCCTCAAAAATATTGAAACCCAAATTGGTCAACTTACATCCCACCTGAGCCAGTAACAATAATAAAATTCTTACCAACTCTTAGTTCAACAATTACTCAACCCCAAGGGTAATGTAAGTGAAATTTCACTTAGATCGGGAAAACAAATTTTTATGCCTCATGATGAGTCCCCAAACTCCCCTTTAAATGTTGACCTAGAAAATGAAAATAGAAAGAAACTTGAAAAGGAATACGAATCCAATCCCTCACCTCTTTCCATTCCACTTAGGAATCCAATTCATTTTCCTTAAGCTGTTTCTAAACCAAGGAAGTCCTTTGAACCCGATCGTAAAATTCTTGACATGTTTAGACGTGTTGAAGTCAACATACCCCTCTTAGATTCCATAAAAAAAATCCCTAAGTATTCCAAGTTTCTTAAGGAATTTTGTACCCATAAGAGGCAGCTTAGGTCCTTCAAAAATGTTTCCACCCAACAGTCTATTCCAATAAAGTGAAAAGATCTAGGGACCTTTACAGTTTCATGCCAAATTGGAAGTTACAACTTCGATGATGCACTCATAGACCTAGGATCCTCAATTAATGTCATTCCCATATCCATCTTCTCAAACCTTGGTCCTGGTCCCTTACATCCAACGGGTGTTGTCATTCAATTGGATAATTGAAGCACTACCAGTCTTGAGGGTATAATCGAGGATGTCCTTGTTCGTGTGAATGATATTATCTTCCCTACTGATTTCTATGTCCTTGACATGGATGGTGATATGAACTCTTCTAGATCGCCCCTAATTCTAGAAAGACCATTCCCAATGACAGCGAGAACCAAGATTGATTTCCATTTAGGCATCTTATCCATGGAAGTTGGTGACCAACTGGTCATGTTCAACATTTTCCAAGTCATGCGATACCCATCTGAGGATCACTGTGAATTCTCAATCCATGCTTCTGAGGACACTTTTGAGAGTCAATTAAACCCCAATACATCATGTTCTTCATGTTTTAATGACAAAGGATATTGTGAAATATAAACCATGATTAAAAAAGTCATAAATGGTGAAGTTGATGTAGACCTCTCATTCATAGACTCCATCAATCTAGAGGAACTTGAAAACTCTCTTGAATCCCACATCAACTCTGATTTCTGCTCCACCTCGGAAAGTATTGAGGAAAATGAATCTGAAGCAACTTAAAGCCCTTCCTCTATTCTTATGTTGTCTAACCCAAAAATTAGGGATGATACTGATCTAAAACCTATTCCTGAACACTTGAAATATGCATTCCTTTTCCATGATCACTCTTATCTTGTCATTATCTCTACTTCACTTAATGAAACTGAGGAGTCCAAACTTGTTCATGTGTTAGAGGAAAACAAAAAAAGCCTTAGGTTGGAATCTAGATGACATAGCAGTAATCAACCCTACCCTTTTCATGAATCACATCCATATTGAGGAATCATCCAAACCAATTAGACAACTACAAAGAAGACTCAATCCACTCATACTTGAGGTAGTTAAGGAAGATATCACCAAGCTTCTTCAAGATGGTATTATCTACTCAATTTATGATAGTGAATGGGTTAGTCCAATTCAAGTTGTACCTAAGAAGGTTGGGATAACTGTTTTCAAAAATGAACATGGGGATGTAGTCACAACTCGAGTAAATAACAAATGGAATGTGTGCATAGAATATAAGAAATTTAATGTTGAAACAAGAAAATATCACTACCCTCTTTCATTCCTTGATCAAATGCTAGAACGATTAGCCATAAAGTCACACTATTGCTTTCTTGATGGATACACTGGCTAATTACAAATCCCAATAGCACCTCAAGACCAAGAAAATACTACTTTCACATGCCCCTTTGGAATATATGCATATAGTAGAATGCCTTTTGTCCTTTGCAATGCTCCTGCAACATTACAGATGTGTCTGATGGGTATCTTTTCTGAATTCATTGAACACTGCATGGAAGTCTTCATGGATGATTTTACCATTTATGGTGATTCATTTGAATCATTATTTGATTCACTCTCTCTAATCCTTCAAAAGTGTGTTAAGTGTAAACATTTTTGTTCAATTTTGAAAAAGCTAACTTCATGGTTACTAATTGTATTGTTCTAGGGCACATAGTTTAAAAAGAGGGTATTGAAGTTGATCCTGTCAAAATTGAAGTGATCCAATCACTTACTGAACCCATCTCTATTTGATACATCCGTTCATTCCTCAATAATGTTGGTTTATATCGGCAATTCATCCATAACTTCAGTAGGATTTCACTCCCACTCACTTGGTTGCTCCAAAATTATTTCACTTTACATTTAGATGAGGTTTGCAAGAGATCCTTTGTTGAACTCAAAATTTCTCTTACATCTTCCCCGATAATCCAACCCCCAAATTGGTCCTTACCCTTTGAGTTGATGTGTGATTCTTCTGATAGAGTCGTTGGGGCTGTTCTTGGTCAAATAAGAGAAAAGAATCATCATGTCATCTATTATGCCTCAAAAACATTGGATAAAATTCAATCTCACTACACTGTCACTGAAAAGAAACTTTTAGAAATAGTTTTCGCCTTAGATAAATGCTAGCCCTATCTCTTAGGTGCCAAAATCATCATCTTCATAGACCATTCTGCTATAAAGTTCTTACTCAAGAATAGTTATTCCAAACTAAGGCTAATAATATGGATCCTAATGCTCCAATAGTTTGACCTTGAAATCAAATATAGACCAGGAAATGAATCCCCAGTGGCAGGTCACTTGAGTGGAATTTATAATTATTCTCATTCATAAATCATTGATCCTGAATTCCCCAGTGAGCACCTTTCATCTCTCACTCCAAAAATACCATGGTATACCCCAATTGTAAATTACTTGGTTTCTGGTGTTTTTCCTGAAAATTTTTCAAAAAAAAAATGAAGTTGAAAAGTGATTCAAAATACTATTTTTGGGAAGAAAATAAAGTTTGGAAAACTGGGGTAGACATGGTAATTAGGAGATGTGTTGATGAAAATGAACATTCTTCCATCTTGGAATTTCATCACTCAATGCCTGGTGGTGTCCACTTTGGACCACAAAGGACCTCCCAAAATTTCCTAGACTCTGAATTCTTTTGACCTTCACTCTTCAAGGACTCACATGAGTTCTTTCAATCATGTCCCACTTGCCAAAAGTTTGGCACAATTTCAAATAGAAATGAAATTCCCTAAAATCCTTTAATATTCTGTGAGATCTTCAATGTTTGGGGCATCAATTTCATGGGACCATTCCCCCCTTCCAATGGATTCCCATACATTATTCTTGTAGTTGATTATGTTTCTAGGTGGGTCGAGGCCAAACCCACTAGAAAGGATGATTCACATACTGTTAGTGAGTTCCTAAAGACACACATCTTCCACCGATTTGGCACACCACATGCCTTGATAAGTGACTTAGGAACCCATTTTGTAATAGAAACATGGAATCTATTTTGAAAAAGAACGGGGTTGTACATAAAACTTAAACTACATATCATCCCCCAAAAAATGGCATGTCTGAACATTCTAATAGAGAAGTCAAAAGAGTGCTTGAGAGAATTTTTAAGCCCATCAGAAAAGATTGGCCTAAAAGACTTGGTGAAACACTTTGGGCTTATCAAACTGCCTATAAAACACCCATTGAGATGTCTCCTTTTAGGCTAGTTTTTAGTAAAGTGTGTCACTTACTAGTTGAAATCCAACATAAGTCATTTTGGGCTGTGAAAACTTGTAATTTTGATTGTGAAAAATCAGGTGAAGAAATATTGTTTTAGTTGACTGAATTAGAGGAGCTTCGACTTGATTCATATGAGAATTCCAATATGTACAAAGAAAAGGCTAAGGTACTCCATGAAAAACACATCCTGAGAAAGGTATTCCATAAAGGTAAAAATGTATTTCTCTTCAACTCTTGATTTTAACTTCACTCAGGTGAGATTAATTCTCATTGGTAGGGTCCTTCTATTTTTTTCTCATGTTTACCCATTTGGTGAAGTGCAAGTCCAAGACCCCTCTTCCAAAAGGATATTAATGGTTAATGGAAATTGTTTAAAGCATCACCATGAGAGGACATGCATCCTGAGAACCACCTCCACTTCCATCATATCCACAACTTCCACCGACCCACCACCGGATGGGGATGAAGACCCACCAAATCCAAACCAGGGGGCACCTATTTCCCTTTAACTATCTCTCTATCTCTTCCTATCTCTCTCCCTATTTCTTCTTCTCCCACTCTCTTTCATTTTTTTACCACTTTCCTCATCGTAGTTTTTATTTACTCTTTTGTGTGGGTGTTTATTTATAAAAAAACTAAAAAAACCTAAAAAACTAAAAAGCGAGAATAAAAATCACTTAAAAAATATGGAAAACCAAGAGTCATGATTACTCCCCTTCAACTTTTGAAATTTTGTTTAACCATTTTGGGGAGTCAAAATACATGGTTTCATCTCAAAAATCTTGTGTTTTTATCATATATTTGGATAAATAATATTGTGTCAAAACCAACAAATTTTGAATGCTCAATTTTTTATTTGGAAAATAATTTTCCCCAACCATGAGGAACAACATTATCTTTCATGACAAGTCCACCTATGGACATCTTTTCAAAATATGTGTTTTTTTACCCCCATTTTGGAGTCTTGAGTTTTTGTACATTCAAGTTGAATTTTCTACTTTGGTGTGCATTAAAATGATAGAGGCATTTTCTGAACCTCGTGATAATCACAATAGCCAAATAACCTCCCATTACCCTTACATTAACCTTACTTTTGAAAACCCCTATGAACCTATGAAAACATTTTCTTTGATATCCACATTACAATCCCAATACCTTATCCCACCTAATATCTACATGGATTTTCAGTGCATTCTTTATTGAAATTTAAGTGTGGTGGGAATGGATTTCATTTTGGGTTTCCTTTTATTAATTTTCAACATGATATCATATGCTTGAGGGAAAGAATCCATTTTAGTGTGGGTTATAGGTTATAATTCAGTGATTTTTGGGAATTTATATATGCTTATGACATATTTTTAAAATTTTATTGAAAATTGTTCAAAAAAATCAAAAAAATCAAAAATAAATAAATAAATAACACAAAAAAGAATGGGTAGTGTCTTGGGTGGGTCAAAAATCACTCTTCCTCAACCTTTTATCTTGTTATAACTATTACAATTAGTGTCGTGAGGAGATCAATCTTGGGTTGGGATATGAGTGTGAGATCTTTTTCAAGTTCAACTTTCAAAAAACTAAAAAAATGAAAAGAAAAAAAATAACACTTGCATTATATATTCATATGTCATTGGGAGAAGTTTTGTGTTTTTTAAATATTCCATATTCTCATTCCCTTAAAATTTTCTTCCACTTTTTTTTATTGATTCACACAATTGTTCCCTTTTAAATATGTGTTTCCATTTATTTCCATGTTTTATTTCAAAAATATTGTACATTTCTTTTTCCATGTTGGTGTTTTACTTCTCTTTCTACTCTTTTAAATACTGAATTTCTACCCTCCCATAGCCACAAAAAACCCCTTAAAAAGACGTCTTGATTCTTGTGCACTTTTGGATAGGGAATGGAAGCTGATATCTCTTTCAAACTCTAAGATTTTCACTTTTTGTTGGTGAAAGAGTGAACCTCCATTAATGAATTTTATCATCTTGAGAGGTGTGAGTTTTGAGTGTCCACATTTTCCATTTCTAAATTTTAGCATGAAAAATGAATTTTTTTTTTGAAACATTTTTTTTGTAACAGTTTGTGGTGGAAGAGTGAAATGATCTAAACCTCCCGTGATTGGGTAAAACAAAATTTTAATATTTGTTGGCGAGTGAGAATGATTTTGTAATGTTTTTTATATTTGTTGCACATGAGTACATGAACAAACCTAAGTGTGGGGGAGTTGATGTTATTAATATTTTCATAAATTATTATATACTCTATTTACTGATTTTATATGAAATGTGTATAATTTGTGTGAAATATTAATGTTTAAATATTAAATATAATTTTAGAGCACTATTTAAATTCATCCAGATTCAAGTCTGTTTAATGTTCTAATAATAACTCTCATCATACTTATCCAAATTGCATGATTATTTTTTTTAGTGTTCCTTATTCAAATTAAAACATTCCATTATAAGGGAACATTGGCCAAATCGTCCATTTGAAGGGTCATGTGATCCACACAAGAAGTCCCAAAGAATCTATGAGGAAACTGCACCAGCCATGAAGATTGAGTTACTCGGCTAAATCTTGAATCCTAAAATTTATTAAACTCCACCATATGTTCTTGATTATCCAAAGGAATCCTGGATAAAAATTTTAAGTTCAAAATAAAAAAAAGGGGGCCCAACTGATGCTTTGAAGTCCAGTCCACCATTATGGACAGGAATTAAAATCCGGACACTATTTATGACAATGATCGTGATATAGTAATCAAATAAAGATGGGATTTTGTAGTGTAAAATATAAGATATGTGCAGAAAAAGTTTTAGAAGAAATGATTTATATTTGACGGAATATTCCTATTCATAAACCCATTCATATTTTGGCCTTCTAAAAAGTATGGATTGAAATGGATAGATTGAAATTGTTTACACAAACCACCATAAATTTGGCTTCATAAGTCCAAATGCCTCCAAATGTTTAGATCACTCATACAACAATATTATATAAAACTTTTAAGAAGAGGATATCTTTATATTCAGCTGTCTGAATGTCCAAATTGGAGATGCAAGTGGAGGTGTAAATTAGTAATGCAAACAGTCCACCTCCTTAGGCTATAAATACAACCCCATCTTATCCTTGCATGTGGTTGGAATTTCAGAGAAAATGGGGATAGGTTGGCATGACCAAGGTTCTTCCAAAGGCTTGGGATGATCTTCCATACTCAAGTTTTTACTTGAGAAACAATTACTCCTTGCTTCCTTTCATTTATTTTTGTGTTGTTCTTCATTTATAATCATGTAAGTGTTTGTTTGTGTAATTCTATTTTAATAAAAGTTTCTTCTTATTCATATATTATTCTCATCCACCTTATGTTAAATAATATTAATGGTCTTAAAATAGTTTAAATACATTTGAATCCCCTTCCATTTTTTTCTTTCTCATTCAATCTAAAGTTAGTATTTAATTCCCTTCATTGTTTGTGTGTGTGTGTTCAGCGCTCAACTCTTTTCTTATCCCATTATTTTTCTTCACTTATTAATTCATCATCATAAAATTATAAAGAGATAATTAACCACCCAAATGGATGATTAAATCTTTCATTGGGTTGATTCATAATTTTGGGATATTAAGTGATTGAGGGCCTTCGCTAAATAAATATTCTTTAAATTAATATTGTGTATGGTGAACTTAATATGTCATGGATTAATGACATGTTTTTTTAGCATATGGATTCCATGGATTATTGGAACCATGAAGACACTACCATAAACAAGTAATGGTAATGATTAAAACCATAAGTTAAGTTATGGCTTGGATTAAAGCTTTTAACACTTGGGAATTTCAATCAAAGCCATCTTGTAAAGTGGGTATTAATTTAATGAAATATAAATCAAAGCTCAAGGATATCATAAGCTTAAATCTCCAATAATGAACTCACCCCAATATTTATAAATTTTTTAAATCAAACATCATCCATAAATTATTTCATAAGCTCTGCAAAAAAACCCCAATCAAAATACAATCAACTAAAAAAAATTGACTATTAAAAAGTATCATTGTCGAGGATTCGACCCGAGTATTGGTATACACATTAGTAGAGAACTGAAACCTTGAATGATCAATAGGTGATAATCCTCCGTGATTTAAAATGGCATCATTTTTGGGGATGGTGTAATTAATTAGTCATTAGTTTCTTGTTATTGTAAAAAAAGAAAAAAACAGAATTTTAAAAACAAATGAAAAAAAAAACACAAAGAAAAACACATCTTACTCTTTATTCAAAAATATCTCTAAATTCCTCGTAGCCTCCCAAACAATACCTTAGATTTTTTTTGACCCTTAAATTGAGTGAACACTTCACCAACTTAGAAGGAACATTAGGTATAATCAAATAATTCAAGAACCAGTCCTCGTCCATCCAGTTGAATTAGAAATGGCCAATCCTAGGGAACAAACATTTAAAGAAATCGCTTCCCCTGATATGAATTACCAACCCCTTGGTATTCAATATTCAAACATAGAGGATTACTTCGAACTCAAATCAGTTTTGATTCTTCTTCTCCTTAATTTCCACGGGATATCCGGTGAGGATCAACATCTTCATCTTAAAGAGTTCCAAGTGGTGTGCTCTACCATGAAGCCTCAAGGGGTTTATGAGGAACAAATGAAATTTCAAGAATTACCTTTTTCATTGTCTGACTCCTCTAAGTTATGGATATACTACCTTCCTCCTAGTTCCATAAACTCATGGATTGACATGAAGTGAATTTTCTTAGAGAAATTAGTTCCTGCTTCTCATACTGCTTCCATCCAAAAGGAAATTAATGGTATCTGTCAATTCCCCAATGAATCACTCCATGAGTATTGGGAGATTTTCAAAAAGCTTAGGGAAACCTATCCACATCACCAAATACCTAACCAACTCTTGATCAAATACTTCTATGAGGGTTTATTGGCTATGGAGAGAACTATCATCGATTTCGTAAGTGGTGGTGCTCTTGTTGATAAAACTTCTACAGCTGCAAGAGATCTCATAAGTAAAACTACTAGAGAAATAGGTTTTGAAGCCCCCTGACATGGGAGACCACCTTTGGAGGTCGCTATTGGTGGCCTATAGCGACTGCCAAAGGAGGTCGCTGGGCTTTGCAAAAAAACCCTTCAATGCCCCCCCCCCCCTCACCCTGCGATTCCCCCCCCCCCCCGTGATTCCCCCCTGTCCCCTCACCATCGCCCATCCCCCATCCCTTCTCCACCCTCTAGCCTCCGATCTGGCTCCCCGCATCCCTTGTCCCCTCGCCACCCTCCACCCTCCACTCTGGCTCCCTGCATCCCCCGTCCCCTCACCGCCCTCCACTCCGGCTCCCTACGTCCCCCATCCCCTCACCGCCCTCCGCTCCGGCTCCCCCGTCCCCTCACCACCCGCCCTCTACTCCACTCCGGCTCCCCGCATCCCACGTCCCATTGCCGACCTCCACTCCAGCTCCCCCGTCCCCTCGCTTCCCACCCTCCGCTCCGCTCCGTCTCCCCACGTCCCCCATCCCCCATCCCCTCTCCGCCCTCCGCTCTGCTCCACCCATCCCACATCCCCCGTCTCCTCACCACCCGTCCCCCGTCCCCTCATCGCCCTCCACTCCAGCTCCCTGCCATCCCCCATCCCCTCCCTCTTCATCCCCTCCCTCACCACACTGCCGCCACTCGTCCCCTCCCTTGCCGCACTGTTGCCGCCTAGTCCCCTCCCTCCTCGTATGGAAGCTGCCCGTCCCCTCACCATTGTCACCCATCTACTCCGGCTTCCCGCTTTCCTTCATTCCCTCCCTCATTGTCCCACCCTTGTTGCACCATCGCCACCTCGCCGCCTCCTCCTCCGACTCACCGCCGCCACCGCCGCTCGTCCCCTCCCTCGCCACACCTCCCCTCTGCTGCCTCTCCTCTCCCTCGCAGCACAGCCTTTGGCTCCCCTCCCTTCAATATTTATAGCGCAATCAGGTATGCCCTAATTTCCATTTAAGATTTTTGATTTTGGTCAATTTACAACACAAATTTGGCATGCATGAAGATTATATGAATATTTTTCTGTGAATAAAAAGTGTGGAAATGGAAGTTCGTGTGTATACGGGCTTCTGTGCATATGAAACAATGTGTCTTGATAGTGTGTGTATGAGAGACTTCACACTTTACTTGAGGTTTGAGAATACTGTACATATTCTTGCGTGAAGTATTCACTATTTTATCAAAATATGATTAGGGACTCTTGAATATAGAATCATCATTAGATTTACCATACCAAATGATGACGATGACATGGGTTTTCACTTACATTCCATTATCTATTCTCTTGTTTATTATTCATAGATATAATTTGATTATTTTATCAATGGTGCACAAGAAATTGGTTAGTATTTATTTTAAATATATTTGATATGAAAAATGCATGTAATAAGTCTTGTGTAAATGTTTGTTATACATATATTATTATGGATAAGAGTTGAATTGATCTTACAAATTGAATGTCTAGAGAATATTTCAATGGAATTATGTAGTTTATTGAGTTCACTGGAGGATTTGAAAGTGACTATATTAGTTTTCCATCTAGAAAATGTGCTAACAGATATCAACTCACACGAGATACTATAAGGGAGAACCTATTATTTAATGGATTTCTAAAAAATTATAAGAGTTGGACTCTTCATGGAGAATAATATGTTCATTGTCAAAATATGGATGCAGTTCAGATGGATGTTGATGCAAGGATGAATAATCCAATGCATGAAATGCTTACTGAAATGGTACGTGGGTTGGATCCTGAAAGCATTGACATCCAGAATCTTGAGACTGGTGAGATAAATCTTCGCTCTGGTGCAGATCGTGATTCGAGGAGGTTTTATGAAGCACTTGATGATGCAAGAATAGAATTATATCCTGGATGTACTTCTTATAATAATTTTTCATTTATTGTGGAGTTGTTTCATTTTAAGACTTTGAATCAGTGGTCAGGCACATCATTCGACATGCTATTGGTGTTATTGAAAAAGGTTCTTCCTGTTGATGCTAAGATTCCCGAGTCATATTACCATGCTCGTAAGTTGACAAAGAACTTAGGTTGTACATATGAGGCCATAGATTCATGTGCAAACAATTGTATCTTTTTTAGAAAGGAAACTGTCCATTTGGATATTTGTATGGTTTGTGGCGCTTCCAAGTGGAAAGAGAATAGGGGAAATCAGACTCATCAAAGTCATATTGCGATATAGGGGAAACTAATTTCCATAAAGAAAATGCGTTACTTTCCCCTTAAACTGAGGTTGAAAAGATTTTTTATGTCATCTAAAGTTTCTAATTTAATGATATTGCATGTAGAAAGAATTCATGAAAGTGATATGTTAACCCACCTGGTAGACTCTCATGCATGGAAGGATTTTGATAAGAGACATCCCGACTTTGCTAAAGATGTTCGTAATGTTCTATTAGGGTTGGTAGCAGATGGTTTCAATCCATTCAAGTCTATGGTTGGTGCAACTCATAGCACATGGCCCGTGGTGTTGGTTCTGTATAATCTTCCTCCATGGATTTGTCTGAAGCAACAATTTATATTAATTTCCACTCTTATTGATGGACCTAGAAGTACGGGAGATAAGGTTGATGTCTACCTTCAGCCATTTATTGATGAGTTGAATGATTTTGGGGTGATGGTGTGATGAATTATGAATGTGAAATGAATGAAATGTTCAAACTGCAAGCTGCTTTACTGTGGAAAATCAATGGCTTCTCGGCTTATGCAAATTTATCAGGCTAGAGTACGAAAGGGGAATTTTCTTTCCCTTGTTGCAATAAAAGTAAAAAATATATATGGCTTAAACATTCCAAAAAATGGGCATACGTGGGTTACATATGTTTTCTCCCCCCTCATCACAGGTTCAGAAAGGACATAGTGGAATTTTATTGTTCTAGAGAGTTCATCCCAACACCAAAGATCATGATAGGAGTCGAAATTTTATCGCAGATTGAGGAAGAAAACATCCGCACGGTATATGAAATTTAGGATTTGGTGGCTCATCCATTACGTAATATTCGTGTTGTGGGTAGGCAGTGCAGTCACAATTGGAAAAAGAAAAGTATTTTTTATAGTCTTCCGTATTGGAAAACTAACATGCTAAGGCATAATTTGGATGGCATGCACATTGAAAAAAATGTTTGTGATAATATATTGTGGACGATTTTAGGTTTCAATGGAAAATCAAAGGACCATGTTAATGCACATTGTGATTTGGCAGAAATGGGTTTAAGGAAACAGTTGCATTTACAGTTATCTGAGGGAAACAAGGCATATATGCCTGCTGCACAGTATACGATGACTACAAAGTAGAAAGAGACATTTCTTTCAATTTTGAAGATGCTCAAGGTGCCTGATGGTTACTCTTCTAATATTTCAAAGTGTGTGAATCTGAGGAGCAGGACATTGCAAGGGTTGAAAAGTCATGACAATCAGCAGTTGATTCCAATCACAATTTGTGATTGTTTATCCCCCAATGTTGTCCAGTCGTTGATTGAGATGAGTAATTATTTGGACAACTTTGTTTAATAAATCAACGAAGGAGTGATTTAAAAAGTTTGCAGGACCGAATTGTACTTACGCTCTGCCACTTTGAGAAACTATTTCCCCCCTCATTTTTCGATGTTATGGTTCACTTGACAGTGCACCTAGCTGATGAAGTAATGGCTGTTGGTCTAGTGCAATTCAGGTGGATGTATCCTATTAAGCGGTATTTGAGTACATTGAAATAATTTGTACGCAATAGAGCTCATATGGAGCATCAATATCCAATAGTTATTTGATGGATGAGTGTACTACTTTTTGTTCATAATATCTTATATATTTTGAAACAAAATTAGATAAGCCCTCTTGGATTCATGATGGTCCAGTTGGGGAAGGAACCATATTTGATATGGACAACATTGAGTGGATACAATCACATCGATATATCTTGTTCAATACTCCATTAGTTGCACCATAAATGCAGTAAGTGTCTTAACACTTTTATTGTTTAACTTTTACATGTTTTGTTTGCATAAGTTGATCATTTAAACATGGCGTTATCATTTTTAGGAAACATATTTATGAGATAAAAGAAGAGATGTATCGTGCGACTGGGTATCAAATTCAACAATATCATTATACGTCATTTCATGATTGGTTCAAGGATTTTGTATGTATAAATTGATTTTCATTATGAGTGAAGTATTATACTAATTTATTTTTGCATAAATCATTATTTAATTCTATGAATTATGTAGGTTCATAAGCTGAGGGAGTTAGGGGACCCCACGCTAACTGAAGAATTTATCCAACTAGCTGAGGGTCTATCTATAACGGCTCATCGTTATAAAGCTATAGATGCTACTGGTTTTCAATTTCACATTAAAGATATTGACAAAAAATGAGCAACACAAAACAGTGGAATCGGTTGTCCATTTGTTGATTCTGGTTATTACTATGGTCAATTGATAGAAATCATTGAATTTGTATATGCACACGGGTTAAAGTACATATTGTTAAAGTGTAATTGGGTTGATCTAGTGCGTGGATGTAAAGTCGATCAATATCAGTTTCCATTGGTGAATTTTAACTATATGTTATACAGAAATGAACGAGTTAATAATGAACCTTTCATTTTGACATCACAAGCGGAACAAGTATTCTTCGTTACTTTGCCTTCTAATCCAAGTTGGCAAGTTGTTGTGAAAATGTCCCGGTGAGGAGTGTTTTTATTTGAACAAGATGAACCTGAGATTGTTCCCTTTGTTTCCCAACAGCTTGATCAACATATTTTAGTTCAACGTGAAGAAGATATTTATTGGGTCAGAGCGGTCGTTGAAGGAGAAACGGTTGATTTTCATGTTTAATGAAAGGTATAATTATTTTCCCGCTATTCAGTATTGAATGTACTAGGATATCATAAATTATCTAACCATTTTATAAATCCATGTAAGTTTTAATCCTCACTTTTGGAAGTTTATTAATTTATAAATATTTAGGGTGATTTATCTTTTGGTATCTTCATTTTATTGTCAACATATCTTCCCATTGAGGTATTCTTCATTTGGTTCATGTGCTGCTTGAATTTTTATTAATTCAATCTGAAATTTGGCTATGCATTGATTTGTTTTGTACATAATTTTATATCTATTTTGTTAACTTTCTAATTTTTTAAAATCCATTTACAAATAATTATTCAATACCTTTTTTTTATTAACAACTATAAAAGTTTTATTTTCTTAAAAACAATCCAATTTATCTTTTGGACACTTTGGATAGTTCCCTTACTAATGTTTTCTATAACTGCAGGCATGTCAGGGGAAGAGGCGGTAGATCCACATCATCCATCTAATTCATCTACGTCTCAAGGTCGAGGTATGTTTGAATGTAATTGTGTTTATTTTTTTATTTAATTGATAAACATATATATATATATATATAACATCTTTCAAATTATATATAAAAATTTTTTCAATAGGATCAAACTCGACCGCTTCTTCCTCTCGTAAGAGAGGCCCTGGTCGTAGCATTTTATCATAGAATTTCGACACAACATTTGATGTTTCCTTTAATGAGATATTCATCCTGTGGGACTAAATTCCCCTGAATTTATTCATCAGTTAGGTCATATCATATGTGACCCACATCGATTTCCATTGACCACACGTGACTGGGCTTCTATCCCTCAGGACACATTAGATCGTCTTTGGAGGGAGGTTCAGGTAAGAAGACCATTTTAATTTCTTCCCTATGTATAAAAAATACTAACATATGTGATTTTTTTTCTTAAATAGAATAATTTGAAATTATTCCCTGATGATTTTTAGCCCATGTGTATGAGAAAATGTCGTAAGATGTAGAAAGATTATAAAGGTAAAGTCAAGAGGGACCACTAGGTACCAAATGTGGGTGCCCCAGACATTCTGGAAAAAGTCTCGAGAGGTGTTCTCCCAGCTCAGTGGTGTGACTTAGTTGTATATTAGTCTACTGAGGGTGTTGCAGTTTGTATATTTATTTTGGTATATATATTTTCAATAATGTGTGATTTGTTTGAAATTTGAATTAATTGAATGTAGGAGGTGTCAGCACGCCATTCTGAGAATTGAGCATTGCAGGAACCACCTCATAGGCTCGAGACTCATCACGTGTCTCAGATCTGACATGAGGTATTTATTATTAATTTTTTAATTTATTAATTAATATGGTTTTTTGTTTATATTCTATTCATATACAGTTATGGGAGCAAGGTGCACCGACTGATAAAATGTCGGTGTGGATGAGAACTCGTGATCGAAATGATCCAAAGGCTGCAGCATTGATAGTAAGTGATTGTACTCATTAATAATACTTACATAAATCTGTATATTAACATATATATGTATATATATTTAAATATTTCACAGGCTCAATTTGAAGATAAGTTAGAACAGATGCCAGAGGACCAGCGACAGCTTCCCATGCGAAGGGATGAGATATTCCATCACATTATTGGTCAGGACGGGCATGGATATAGTTTTACCTATGGAACAGGGATTCCTTGTTCTGTAGTATCATGAGATTTGGTTGTCGGTCCTTCTGTTGCTCAGATGACATAGCAGTTGTCAGATTTCGAGGCATGGTTGCACGCTTCCGAGGAGGTAAATGCACAATTGATCGTTGAGGTTCAAACACTACAGGAATATGTGCATCCGGGTGATGGTGTAGGGGATCATACTATGTAGGTTTATACTGAATTTATTTATTTACTTTCTATTATTTTTGTTATGAAAACCTTCATAATTTTTATTTGTTGTAGGCCCCTAGCCCACAGGATGGAGGTAGCAGTCATGACCACGCATGACGCATCATATTCACAAGGTGTGTTTCTTTTTTTTATTGGTGGGGTTGTTATTGATGTTTCAAAAGGTAAATTTATTTTTCTTGGTGATGATCAAGAATAATTTAATGTTTTTAGGAATTCCACACTTTTGGTGAGTTTCAAGTTAATTGATGAGGTTGAATATGTCTTTAGAGCTGGGATAAGAAAGTATACTCATGGACATTCTGTCTGGGGGTGTTGGGAGCTGTCCAGGGGGGTATGGAGTGGGCTGTTTCGGTGGGTGGGGGGATGGGATAAGAAAGGATACTCATTAGGTAAATTTTTCATTAGGTTGTTAGGCCATTAGGGAAATTGGCCAGTTGGCCAATTGTCCAATTAGATGTTAGGCCAAATGGCCATTAGGCCAATATTCCATTATTCCAATTGTACAAATAGACAATAGGCCATAATTCCAATTGTTTGTTAGGCCCTAAGTCATTACGCTAATTGTCCATTAGTATTAGTATGTTCAGAAAATTGACCATTATGACATTAGGACAATTGGTCTTTAGACCAATTGGACATTTGTCCAATTGAACAATTGGCTGTTAGGCCATTATGCCATTAAGGAATTAGTTGAATTGGTAAATAGGACAATTTTACATTGGTTCATTAGGAAAATTGGCCTTTAGGCCATTAGGATGATTGATAGTTATGTCGTTAGGCCAATTTTCCAATTGGATGTTATTCCAAATGGCCATTAGGCCATTATGCCATTATTCCAATTGTACAACTAGACAATAGTCCATTATTCTAATTGTTTGTTAGGACACTAATTCATTGAGCTAATTGTCCATTAGTATTATTATGTTACGAAAATTGGCCACTAGTCCATTGGGACAATTGGTCTTTAGACCAATTGGACATTTGGCCAATTGAACAATTGGTTGTTAGTCCATTATGCCATTAGGTAATTAGGCAAATTGGTAAATGGGACAATTTTACATTGGGTCATTAGGAAAATTTACCTTTAGGTCATTAGGATAATTGATCGTTATGTCGTTAGGCCAATTGTCTAATTGGATGTTAGGCCAAATGGCCATTTGGCCATTATGCCATTATTCCAATTGTACAACTAGACAATAGGCCATTATTCCAATTGTTTGTTAGGCCACTAAGTCATTAATCTAATTGGGAATTAGTATTATTATGTTTGGAAAATTGGTCATTAGGCCATTAGGACAATTGGTATTTAGACCAATTGAATATTTGGCCAATTGAACAATTGGTTGTTAGGCCATTATGCCATTAGGGTATTATTTGAATTGGTAAATGGGACAATTTGACATTGGGTTATTAGGAAAATTGACCACTAGGCCATTAGGATAATTGATCGTTACATCGTTAGGCCAATTTTTCAATTGGATGTTAGACCAAATGGCCATTAGGCCATTATACCATTATTCCAATTGTACAACTAGACAATAGGCCATTTTTTCAATTGTTTGTTAGAACACTAAGTCATTAAGCTAATTGGTCATTAGTATTAGTATGTTCAGAAAATTGGTCATTAGGCCATTAGGACAATTGGTCTTTAGACCAATTGGACATTTGGCCAATTGAACGATTGGCTGTTAGGCCATTATGCCATTAGGCATTAGGTGAATTGGTAAATAGGACAATTTGACATTAGGTCATTAGGAAAATTTACCTTTAGGCCATTAGGATAATTGATCGTTACGCCGTTAGGCCAATTGTCCAATTGGATGTTAGGCTAAATGGCCATTAGGACATTATGCCATTATTCCAATTGTACAACTAGACAATAGGCCATTATTCCAATGGTTTTTTTAGGCCACTAAGTCATTAATCTAATTGGTCATTAGTATTGGTATGTTCGGAAAATTGTCCATTAGGCCATTAGGACAATTGGTATTTTGACCAATTGGACATTTGGCCAATTGAAAAATTGGTCATTAGACCATTATGCCATTAGGGAATTAGGTGAATTGGTAAATTGGACAATTTAACATTGGGTCATTAGGAAAATTGACCTTTAGGCCATTAGGATAATTGATCGTTATGCTGTTAGGCCAATTGTCCAATTGAATGTTAGGCCAAATGGCCATTAGGCCATTCTTCCATTATTCTAATTGTACAAATACACAATAGGACATTATTCCAATTGTTTTTTAGGACACTAATTCATTAATCGAATTGGCCATTAGTATTAGTATGTTCTGAAAATTGGCCATTAGGTCATTAGGACAATTGTTCTTTAGACCAATTGGACATTTGGCCAATTGAAAAATTTCCTATTAGGACATTGTGCCATTAGGTCATTAGGTGAATTGGTAAATGGGACAATTTGACATTAGGTCATTAGGAAAATTGACCTTTAGGTCATTAGGATAATTGATTGTTACGTTGTTAGGCCAATTGTCCAATTGGATGTTAGGCCAAACAGCCATTAGGCCGTTATGCTATTATTCCAATTGTACAACGAGACAATACTCCACTATTCCAATTGTTTTTAGGCCACTAAGTCATTAAGCTAATTGGACATTAGTATTAGTATGTTTGAAAAATTTTCCATTAGGCCATTAGGACAATTGGTCTTTAGACCAATTGGACATTTGGCCAATTGAATAATTGGTTGTTAGACCATTATGCCATTAGGGAATTAGGTGAATTGGTAAATGGGACAATTTTACATTGGGTCATTAGAAAAATTGACCTTTAGGCCATTAAGATAATTGATCATTACATCGTTAGTCCAATTGTCCAATTAGATGTTAGGCCAAATGGCCATTAGGCCATTATTCCATTATTCCAATTGTACAACTAGACAATAGGCCATTATTTTAATTTTTTGTTAGGCCACTAAGTCATTAAGCTAATTGGCCATTAGTATTAGTATGTTCCGAAAATTGTCCATTAGGCCATTAGGACAATTGGTCTTTACACCAATTGGACATTTGGCCAATTGAACAATTGTTTGTTATTCCATTATGCCATTAGGGCGTTAGGTGAATTGGTAAATGGGACAATTTGACATTGGTTCATTAGGAAAATTGACCTTTATTCCATTGGGATAATTGATCGTTACACCGTTAGGCCAATTGTCCAATTGGATGTTAGGCCAAATGGCCATTAGGCCATTATGCCATTATTCCAATTGTACAACTAAACAATATGCCATTATTCCAATCGTTTGTTAGGACACTAAGTCATTAATCTAATTGGCCATTAGTATTAGTATGTTCGGAAAATTGGCCATTAGGCCATTAGGACAATTGGTCTTTAGACCAATTGGACATTTGTCCAATTTAACAATTGGTTGTTAGGACATTATGCCATTAGGGCATTAGTTTAATTGGTAAATGGGACAATTTTACATTGGTTCATTAGAAAAATTGACCTTTAGGCCATTAGGATAATTGATCGTTATGCCGTTAGTCCAATTGTTCAGTTGGATGTTATGCCAAATGGCCATTAGGCCATTATGCCATTATTCCAATTATGCAACTAGACAACATGCCATTATTAAAATTGTTTTTAGGAAACTAATTCATTACACTAATTGGCCATTAGTATTAATATGTTCGGAAAATTGTCCATTAGGCCATTAGGACAATTGGTCTTTAGACCAATTGGACATTTGGCCAATCGAACAATTGGTTGTTAGGCCATTATACCATTAGGGAATTATGTGAATTGGTAAATGGGACAATTTGACATTGGGTCATTAGGAAAATTGACCTTTAGTCCATTAGGATAATTCATCGTTACGCCCTTAGGCCACTTGGCCAATTGGATGTTAGGCCAAATGGCCATTAGGCCATTATGCCATTATTCCAATTGTACAACTAGACAATAGGCCATTATTCCAATTGTTTATTAGGACACTAAGTCATTAATATAATTGTCCATTAGTATTAGTATGTTCGGAAAATTTTCCATTAGGTCATTAGGACAATTGGACATTTGGCCAATTGAACAATTGGTTGTTAGGCCATTATGCAATTAGGGCATTAGGTGAATTGGTAAATGGGACAATTTGACATTGGGTCATTAGGAAAATTGACCTTTAGGCAATTAGGATAATTGATCGTTATGTCATTAGGCCACTTGGCCAATTGGATGTTAGGAAAAATGGCCATTAGGCCATTATTCCATTATTCCAATTGTACAACTAGACAATAGGAGGTGTCGTTTGACCGCAGTGACCGGAAACGCATTTCCGAAGTCATAAAACACCAAAACGACATGTAACGATGAAATTTAGAGCAAACATCCTCAGAATAACTTCAAATCGCACAAAAAAATAGAAATATTATTCATGACATGTAGTAGGAGATGGCACGCCAATCAGACGTACGGTGTGCGCGGTACAACCGAATATGTTGTTTTTAACAGCTTGTTACGCTCTAAAAGGGTGTATTGGGTGGTCAAAACCAGCCTAACGATCTCAAAATGTCATGAAATCATATGACAACAACTTTGGTGTGAATTTTAAAATGGTCGGGCAGACGGTACGTCAATCGGAGGTGTCGTTTGATCGCGGTGACCGGAAACGCATTTACAGAGTCATAAAACACCAAAATGACCTATAATGGTCACATTCAGAGAAAAAATCCTAAGAATGATTTGAAAACACACTAACACAATATAAATATTATTCGAGACATGTAGGAGGAGACAGCACGTCAATCAGATGTGCGGTGTGCGCGGTACGACCGAATATGTTGTTTTTAACAGTTTGGCGTGCTCTAAAAGGGTGTGTTGGGTGGTCAAAACCATCCAAACGACCTCATAATGTCATGAAATCATACGAAAACAACCATGGTGTGAATTTTGAAATGTTCGGGTAGACGGTACGTCATTCGGAGGTGTTGTTTGACTACGGTGATCGGAAACGCATTTTCAGAGTCATAAAACACCTAAATGACATGTAACGGTCAAATTCAGAGAAAACGTCCTCAAAATGACTTGAAATCACACAAAAATAATAAAAATATTATTCGTGACATGTAGGAGGAGACGGTACGTCAATCAGACATGCGGTGTGCGCGGTACGACCGAATATGTTATTTTTAAGAGTTTGGTGCGCTTTAAAAGGGTGTGTTGGCTAGTCAAAACTCGCCGAACGACCTCAGAATGTCATGAAATCATACGAAAAAAACCATGCTATGAATTTTTAAATGATCAGGTAGATGGTACATCAATCGAAGGTGTCGTTTGACCACAGTGACCAGAAACGCATTTCCGGAGTCATAAAACACCAAAACGACGTGTAACGGTCAAATTCAGAGCAAACGTCCTCATAGTGACTTGAAATCACACAAAAACAATAGAAATATTATTCATGAAATGTAGGAGGAGATGAAATGTCAATCGGACGTGCGGTGTGCGTGGTACAACCGAATA
The DNA here is from genome assembly GCA_963277665.1 of Viscum album. Lineage (NCBI taxonomy): Eukaryota > Viridiplantae > Streptophyta > Magnoliopsida > Santalales > Viscaceae > Viscum > Viscum album. Next base: position 859,986,241 of record OY728145.1, read on the forward strand.
TGTTGTTTTTAATAGTTTGGTGCGCTCTAAAAGGGTGCGTTGGGTGGTCAAAACTAGTCGAACGACCTTGGAATGTCATGAAATCATATGAAAAAAACCATGGTGTGAATTGTGAAATGGTCGGGTAGACGGTACGTCAATCGGAGGTTTCCTTTGACCGCGGTGACTGGAAATGCATTTCTGGAGTCATAAAACACCAAACCAACGTGTAATAGTCAAATTCAGAGGAAACGTCCTTAGAATGACTTTAAATTACACAAAAACAATAGAAATATTATTCATGATATGTAGGAGGAGATTACACATCAATGGAACGTGCGGTGTGTGTGGTACGACCAAATATGTTGTTTTTAAAATTTTGGCGCACTCTAAAAGGGTTGGTTGGGTGGTCAAAACCATCCGAATGACCTCAAAATGTCATGAAAATCATACGACAACAACTATGGTGTGAATTGTGAAATGGTCGGGTAGACGGTACGTTAATTGGAGGTGTAGTTTGACTACGGTGACTGGAAACGTATTTTCGGAGTCATAAAACACCAAAACGACGTGTAACGGTCAAATTCAGAGCAAATGTCCTTAGAATGACTTGAAATCACACAAAAAAAATAGAAATATTATTCGTGACATGTAGGAGGAGACAGAACGTCAACCGGACGTGCGGTGTGCGCGGTACGACCGAATATGTTGTTTTTAACAGTTTGGTGCGCTCTAAAAGGGTGTGTTGGGTGGTCAAAACCATCTGAACGACCTTGGAATGTCATGAAATCATACGACAACAACTGTGGTGTGAATTTTAAAATGTTCGGGTAGACGGTACGTCAATCAGAGGTGTTGTTTGATCGCGGTGACCGGAAACGCATTTCCAGAGTCATAAAACACCAAAACGACCTGTAACGGTCACATTCAGAGAAAACATCTTCAGAATGATTTGAAAACACACTAACATAATATAAATATTATTCGAGACATGTAGGAGGAGACAGCACGTCAATCGGATGTGCGGTGTGCACGGTACGACCGAATATGTTGTTTTTAACAGTTTGGCGTGCTCTAAAAGGGTGTGTTGGGTGGTCAAAACCATCCAAACGACCTCATAATGTCATGAAATCATACGAAAACAACCATGGTGTGAATTTTGAAATGTTCGGGCAGACGGTACGTCATTCGGAGGTGTCGTTTGACCGCGGTGACCGGAATCGCATTTTCAGAGTCATAAAACACCAAAATGACATGTAACGGTCAAATTCAGAGAAAACGTCCTCAAAATGACTTGAAATCACAAAAAAAATAATACAAATATTATTCGTGACATGTAGGAGGAGACGGTACGTCAATCGGACGTGCGGTGTGCGCAGTACGACCGAATATGTTGTTTTTAAGAGTTTGGTGCGCTCTAAAAGTGTGTGTTGGATAGTCAAAACCCGCCGAACGACCTCAGAATGTCATGAAATCATACGAAAAAAACCATGATATGAATTTTGAAATGATCAGGTAGATGGTACATCAATCGAAGGTGTCGTTTGACCGCAGTGATCAGAAACGCATTTCCGGAGTCATAAAACACCAAAATGACGTGTAACAGTCAAATTCAGAGCAAACGTCCTCAAAATGACTTGAAATCACACAAAAACAATAGAAATATTATTCATGAAATGTAGGAGGAGATGAAATGTCAATTGGACGTGCGGTGTGCGCGGTACAACCGAATATGTTGTTTTTAACAGTTTGGTGCGCTCTAAAAGGGTGCATTGGGTGGTCAAAACTAGTCGAACGACCTCGGAATGTCATGAAATCATATGAAAAAAACCATGGTGTGAATTGTGAAATGGTCGGGTAGACGGTACGTCAATCGGAGGTGTCCTTTGACCGCGGTGACCAGAAATGCATTTCTGGAGTCATAAAACACCAAAACAATGTGTAACGGTCAAATTCAGAGGAAATGTCCTCAGAATGACTTGAAATTACACAAAAACAATATAAATATTATTCATGATATGTAGGAGGAGATTACACATCAATCGAACGTGCGGTGTGTGTGGTACGACCGAATATGTTGTTTTTAAAATTTTGGCGCGCTCTAAAAGGGTTTGTTGGGTGGTCAACACCAGACGAACGACCTCAGAATGTCATGAAAATCATACGACAACAACTGTGGTGTGAATTGTGAAATGGTCGGGTAGACGGTACATCAATTGGAGGTGTAGTTTGACTACGGTGACTGGAAACGTATTTTCGGAGTCATAAAACACCAAAATGACGTGTAACGGTCAAATTCAGAGAAAATGTCCTTAGAATGACTTGAAATCACACGAAAAAAATAGAAATATTATTCGTGACATGTAGGAGGAGACAGAACGTCAACTGGACTCGCGGTGTGCGTGGTACGACCGAATATGTTGTTTTTAACAGTTTGGTGCGCTCTAAAAGGGTGCGTTGGGTGGTCAAAACCATCCGAACGACCTTGGAATGTCATGAAATCATACGACAACAACCGTGGTGTGAATTGTGAAATGGTCGGGTAGACAGTACATCAATCGGAGGTGTTGTTTGACCGCGCTGACCAGAAACGCATTTCCGGAGTCCTAAAACACCAAAATGACATGTAATAGTCAAATTCAGAGAAAACGCCCTCAGAATGAGTTGAAATCACACGAAAACAATAAAAATATTATTTTTGACATGTAGGGGGAGATGGCACATCAATCGGACGTGCGGTGTGCGCGGTACGATCGAATATGTTGTTTTTAACAGTTTGGCACGCTCTAAAAAGGTGCGTTGGGTGGTCAAAACTAGCCGAATGACCTTGGAATGTCATGAAATCATACGACAACAACCGTGGTGTGAATTGTGAAATGTTCAGGCAGAAGGTATATCAATCGGAGGTTTTGTTTGACTGCGGTGACCAGAAATGCATTTCCGGAGTCATAAAACACCAAAACGACGTGTAACGGTCAAATTCAAATAAAACGTCCTTAGAATGACTTGAAATCACATGAAAATAATAGAAATATTATTTTTGACATATAGAAGGAGATGAAACGTCAATCAGACGTGCGGTGTGCGCGGTACGACCGAATATATTGTTTTTAACAGTTTGGTGCGCTCTAAAAGGGAGCATTGGGTAGTCAAAACCAGCAGAACGACCTCAGAATATCATGAAATTATACGAAAACAATCGTGGTTTGATTTGTGAAATGGTCGGGTAGACGGTATGTCAATTAGAGGTGTCGTTTGACTATAGTGACTGGAAACGCATTTCTGGAGTCATAAAACACTAAAACGACGTGTAATGGTCAAATTCATAGAAAACGTCATCAGAATGACTTGAAATCACATTAAAACAATATAAATATTATTCGTGACATGTAAGAGGATACGGCATGTCAATCGGAGGTGCGGTGTGCGCGATACGACTGAATTTGTTGTTTTTAACAGTTTGGCGCGCTCTAAAAGGGTGCGTTGGGTGGTTAAAACCAGCCAAACGACCTCAGAATGTCATGAAATCATAAGAAAAAAACCATGGTGTGAATTTTGAAATGGATAGGTAGATGGTACATCAATCGAAGGTGTCGTTTGACCGTGGTGACTGGAAACGCATTTTCGGAGTCATAAAACACCAAAACGACGTGTAACGGTCAAATTCAGAGCAAACATCCTCACAATGACTTGAAATCACATGAAAAAATAGAAATATTATTCTTGAAATTTAATAGGAGAGAGGTCACGTCAATCAGACGTGCGGTGTGTGCAGTACGACCTAATATGTTGTTTTTAACAGTTTGGCACGCTCTAAAAGGGTGTGTTGGGTGGTCAAAACCAGCCGAACGACCTAGAAATGTTATGAAATCATACGAAAACAACCATGGTGTGAATTTTGAAATGGTCGGGCAGATGGTACGTCAATCAGAGGTGTCGTTTGACCGCGGTGACTGGAAACGCATTTCCGGAGTCATAAAATGCCAAAACGACGTGTAACGGTCAAATTTAGAGAAAACTTCCTCAGAATGACTTTAAATCACACAAAAACAATATAAATATTATTCGTGACATGTAGAAGGAGACGGAACATCAATCGGATGTGCGGTGTGCATGGTACGACTGAATATGTTGTTTTTAATAGTTTGGTGTGCTCTAAAAGGGTGCGTTGGGTGGTCAAAACCAATCGAACTACCTCGGAATGTCATGAAATCATACGAAAACAACCGTGGTGTGAATTTTGAAATGCTTGGCCTGAAGGTATATCAATCAGCGGTGTCGTTTGACCGCGGTGATTGGAAATGCATTTCCGGAGTCATAAAACACTAAAACGACATGTAACGGTCAAATTCAGAGCAAACATCCTTATAATAACTTAAAATCACACGAAAAAATAGAAATGTTATTCGTGACATGTAGGAGGTTACATCACGTTAATCGGACATGCGGTGTGCGCGGTACGACTGAATATGTTGTTTTTAACAGTTTGGCGCGCTCTAAAAGGGTGTGTTGGGTGGCCAAAACCAGCCGAAAGACCTCAGTTTGTCATGAAATCATACGAAAACAATTGTGGAGTGAATTTTGAAATGGTTGGGTAGACGGTATGTCAATCGGAGGTTTTGTTTGACCGCGGTGACCGAAAACGCATTTTCGGAGTCCTAAAACACCAAAATGACGTGTAACGGTCAAATTTAGAGAAAACATTCTCAGAATGACTTGAAATCACACTAAAACAATAGAAATATTATTCTTGACATGTAAGAGGAGACAGCATGTCAATCGGACGTGCGGTGTGTGAGGTACGACTGAATATGTTGTTTTTAACAGTTTGGAACGCTCTAAATGGGCGCGTCGGGTGGTCAAAACCATCCGAACGACCTCAGAATATCATTAAATAATATGACAACAAACGTGGTGTGAATTTTGAAATGGTCGGGCAGACAGTATGTCAATCGGAGGTGTCTTTTGACCGCGGTGACTGGAAATGCATTTTCGGAGTCATAAAACACCAAAACGATGTGTAACGGTCAAATTCAAAGAAAACGTCCTCATAATGACTTGAAATCACACTAAAACAATAGAAATATTATTCGTGACATGTAGGAGGAGACAACACATCAATCGGGCATGCGGTGTGCACGGTACGACCGAATATGTTGTTTTTAACAGTTTAGCGCGCTCTAAAAGGGTGCGTTGGGTGGTCAAAACCAGTCGAACGACCTCTGAATGTCATGAAATCATATGACAACAACCGTGATATAAATTTTAAAATGGTTGGGTAGACGGTACATCAATCGGAGGTGTCTTTTGACCGCGGTGACTGGAAACGCATTTCTAGAGTTATAAAACACCAAAACGACGTGTAATGGTCAAATTTAGAGCAAATGTCCTCATAATTACTTGAAATCACCCGAAAAAAATATAATTATTATTCGTGACATGTAGGAGGAGACGGAATGTCAATCGGACATGCGGTGTACGTGTTACGACTGAATATGTTGTTTTTAACAGTTTGGCGCACTCTAAAAGGGTTTGTTGGGTGGTCAAAACTAGGCGAACGAACTCAGAATGTCATGAAATCATACTCCAACAATCTTGGTGTAAATTTTGAAATGGTCGGGCAGACGGTACATCAATCGGAGGTGTCCTTTGACCGCGGTGACCAGAAACGCATTTTCGGGGTCATAAAACACCAAAACGATGTGTAACGGTCAAATTTAGAGAAAACGTTCTCATAATGACTTGAAATCACATGAAAATAATATAAATATTATTGGTGACATGTAGGAGGAGACGTCACATCAATCGGACGTGCGGTGTGCGCGGTACGACCGAATATGTTGTTTTTAACAGTTTGGTGCGCTCTAAAAGGGTGCGTTGGGTGGTCAAAACCAGCCGAACGACCTCAGAATATCATGAAATCATACAACAACAACCATGGTGTGAATTTTGAAATTTTCAGGTAGAAATTACATCAATCGGAGGTGTCGTTTGACCGTGGTGACCGGAAACGCATTTTCAGAGTCATAAAACACCAAAATGACGTGTAATGGTCAAATTCAGAGCAAACGTCCTCAGGATGACTTGAAATCACAAGAAAACAATAGAAATATTATTCGTGACATGTAATAGGAGACAGAACATCAATTGGACGTGCGGTGTGTGCAGTACGACCGAATATGTTGTTTTTAATAGTTTGGCGCGTCTAAAAGGGTGTGTTGGGTGGTCAAAACCATCCGAACGACCTCATAATGTCATGAAATCATACGAAAACAACCTTCGTGTGAATTGTGAAATGTTCGGGTAGACGGTACGTCAGTCGGAGGTGTCGTTTGACCGTGGTGACCGGAAACGCATTTTTGGAGTCATAAAACACCAAAATGACGTGTAACGGTCAAATTTGGAGAAAACGTCCTCAGAATGAATTGAAATCACACGAAAACAATAGAAATATTATTCTTGACATGTATGAGGAGACAGTACATCAATCGGACGTGCGGTGTGTGCGGTACGACCGAATATGTTTTTTTTAACAGTTTGGTGCGCTCTAAAAGGGTGTGTTGTGTGGTCAAAACCAGTCGAACGACCTCAGAATGTCATGAAATCATACGACAACAACTTTAGTGTGAATTTTGAAATGTTTGGGCAGACGGTATGTCAATCAGAGGTGTCGTTTGACCACGGTGACTGGAAACGCATTTCTAGGGTCATAAAACATAAAAACGACGTGTAACGGTTAAATTTAGAGAAAACATCCTCAGAATAACTTGAAATCACACAAAAACAATAGAAATATTGTTCGTGATATGTAGGAGGAGACAGAACATCAATCGGACGTGCAGTGTGCATGGTACGACTGAATATGTTGTTTTTAACAGTTCCACGCGGTGTGCGTCGAGATCATTCCTTTTTAGACCACAAAACACTTCCACAAGCTAAACCAAAGACTCCAAAACAAGAAAAAAAAATCCTAAAATGATAAAATTTCTTAAATTGGGGGTTTAAAATTATTATGGCACCCATTATTTGATGTCAGACTTAATTTTATTATATATATAAACTAACTGAATAAATATGTCTAATTTACGTTTGTTTTTTTAGTTGTTTTTTTGTATCTTATTGTAGGTTTATTGAAGCAGAATATTGAAATTGATTGGACCTATTTGGATCATTGAATATGAATCACTTCTTTCATTTATTGTTTATGAGGATCCTGATGTTTATTCTGTTTGGAATTGTTTTCTTTTTTTTTATGATTTTTACCCTGTTTCTGTTGTTTGGGAACCATCAGTGAAATTTTAAAAAAAAATATCCAGGATAGCGACTGCCATTTGCGGCGCTATAGGTCGGTTGGGCAGTAGTTCAGTGACCGCCAATGGTGGTTTCTATTTCTCGGCCGAGCAGCAGGTCAGCGACTGCCTAGCGGTCACTATAGTCCAAATTTTCGGCCCCCTTTAGTGTAACGACCCAAAGTTTTTCAATAGAAAATTCCCTTCTTATATCTATGTCATAAAAACACAAAATAATGAACTACTAAGTGATAAGTGACCTTTAAACATAATTTTGTCACCCCTATGTTTGGAATTTTAAAAATCTGACATACACAATTGTGTTCAAGACAGTTTTTGGAGTCTAATGAAACAAAAATAATTTTTGCTGAATAGTAACCTAACCATATGAATAGTAACCTACCTTTATGAATAGTAATATGACCCTTATGAATAGTAAATTAGAGTAACATTACCTATGAATAATAAAATTTAGACATCATAGAAAGTGATAATTTGACCTTAGTAAACGTTTTTGGTATTTTATAAGTCATAAATAATTAATTATAATTAATTAATTAATTTAAAAGAATATTTATTTTCCTTAAATATATTCATAAATTATTGAATCAATGTCTAATAGTTTTTAGATAATTTTATAAGACCCTAAGTAATTTTTGAAAGAATTGCAAAATCAGTTTTAATTTTAAAAACTGTTTTTTTAAGTAAATTATGATTTTAATTAAATATTAAATTGATAATATTTAGAAAATTATTTTTGAAAAATGGACTTCATTTTTTGATTCTACACGTCGAAAAATGGTTGGGGTAAAATTTTGGGATTTTTCTAAGATACTTGAATTTTTTATGAATAGTAGAATACATTAATTTATCATATAAATACATTTTAATTAAAACCCACTATTCCTGACATCACAAGCGATGTAAGCACCCAAATCCCGAATTCACAAGTCAAATTTACTATTCTTAGTCATCCAAGACTCACTATTCCTTGTCTTGGGTGAAATTAATAAACTAATCAATTTTATATTAAGGAAACCCCTCTCCCCTCCACTATAAAAGCCACCCTTCACTCCCTCTTTTCCTCACACCTCTCAAGCTCCAAGCCTTCTCTAAATTCTGACCAAACACCTTCCCTAGCTCATCCCCCACGTCCAAAAGCTTCTGGTCTCATCAAAAGACCAATCCTAGCTTCCTTAAATAGAATCTCAAGAGGAGGATTCTAAAGGTAATTTCTCTCTCTCTTCTCCTTTAATTTCCTTTCAAGTTCAAGTTCCTTTCTTGATCTCTCTCTATATATCTTCATCCAAATTGTTATGTAAATCCAGTATTATATGTATACTGTAATATTATGATTCTAATGTTATATTATATCACCCCACACCCTTTCCCCCTTCCTTTTATTTTACTAAAGAGAACGTTGTTCATGTGGTGATAATTTATCACCTTCAAAAACAACATGCTCTCTTCTTCCATTTATACCTTCAATCTGGTCATGAAACCATTTTTATGGTTGAACCAGAATGTTTTATATGTATTATGTTCTATTTTAAGTTCTGGAAATAACCTATGGCCATAAAACTAAGTGAAAAGTTAAAATGAGTTGGTTGTGATCCAAAAACCGCTCAAATTAGCCCAAATAATCTTCATTTAATCTAATGATTCGGCCACATGGATCTAATATAACTCGTTATAAAATCATTAAAGCTTATGTAATATCATTAATTACATGTAATATCAGTTCTGGATGTTTACCCATGATCTACCCAAACATCAAATTAAGAATACAAGTGGACCGCTCAAGAAAACCATGAAAAAGAACATCCCCGAACAATGTTTTTAAACTCTATAAGTCATCCAAAGGAACATAATATGAAATAATGAAACCATAATGAACCCTATTAATGTATAAAAGGTTCTGGAATTTCTAATTAATGAATATAATGTCATTATACAGGACATTAAAGAGAAGGAAGCATTCGAGTACAAGGTAAGGGGAAATCTCGAACCCAATTTTCTTCCTTCGGGTTCTCCCTCTTTCACTCCATTTTTGATATGGTTACTCCTCAAAGGTCTTTTGTTCATCTTTTCCTTTAATTTTCTGGGATATACATGTTTGTCACTGGTTTTTATGTCCATCAAAATGTTTTCCAAAAGAACTCTTCTTTCAAGATCTCACCTTTTACCTCTCATTCAAGGTTGATGGTTCTTATATCAAGTATGTTGTTCCCTCTTTCTTTTGGGAACCCAAAGCTTATGAATGTGTTATTATGAGATGAAACCCATTCCTTTCCATGGGTTATTTATGTACATGTTTGATATGTGTTCTTTGTGGCAAGCATGATAATGATAATGTTATGATGTGACGGGTGCGCCCGGAATTATATAGCGCTCCAATGCATTGGGTAAAGTGATGAATCTCATGAGTAAATGTGAAATGATTCATGAACATGATGCTATCTTTGTTCACAAATATGTGTGGTAGTTAACCACTAAGACATGATGTTTCATTTTTATGCTTTGCCACATTTCAAGTTTATTGTTTATGCTCCTCTCATGTTCAAGATCTTTTTCCTATGTCATGATTATGCTCACCCCATGCTATATTGTTCTTATCTATCCTCTTACTGGGCATTTAGATCACCCCTTTTTATGTATATCCTCAGGTGGCTACATGTACTAAGGAGAGGACAAGTGCTACTAAGAAGCTATAGAAGAAGAGATTAAATGAATTTTTATGCTTGATGTTGTACTTGTTATGTGTAGTCCTAGTTTGCCCAAGACACTAAACCTCTGGATCCTCCATGTGTAATACTATTATGTTTTTTATCTTTGAAATAATGTAATAGTAATGTAAGAAAAGGTCGGGTCGCTATAGTTGGTATCAAAGGAAAGGTTTAGTTAATTTGGGAATTAGGATTAGTAAACCCTAAAGAAAACCTCTAGCATGAGACTAAGTACAAATATGCACACAAGGATATTTACCTAGGGATCCCATATGTTATGTTTTTGGTATATTTGTTTAAAAGGATAAGTTATTCATGACTTGTTTACTTATGTTTTGTTCTAACCTTTTCTATTTTAGAAAATGGTGGGAACCAGGAGAAATCAGGCCAACAACTCTTGCGAAGGCCAATGCAACGATTGCCCGAACGACATCCCCAATGATTTTGGAGGTGGAGTTCAAAACTTCATGGCGATGCTTACCCAATTATCTCGGGTTATGAATAATAACCATAATAATGGGGAACGTCCTCCTTCACCAAAGAGGGAGCAGCTAGCTATCGAATGTTTTATGCGGCAACGACCACCGACGTTTTGTGGATCTTCTGATCCACTAGTTGCGGAACAGTGGGTCAACTCCATGGAGAAGATCTTTTCTGTTCTTCACTGTTCCGAGACGGAGAAGGTGACTCTATCTGTTTATCGTCTAGATGGAGAAGCTGATCAATGGTGGGATTTGATTAAAAACACCAAGCCAAGGGAGGAAATTGAAGAGATGGAATGGGAAGACTTTAAGATAATGTTTCTTAATAAGTAATTCCCAAGAACTCTTCGCACGAAGATGGAGAGAGAATTCATAGAGCTCAAGCAAAAAGAAGGAGAATATGTCACAACCTATGAAGAAAATTTCACAAGGCTCGCAAGGTATGCTTCAGGTTTTGTTATCAACAATGATAGAAAAATTGATAGATTCTTTAGTGGATTAAAACCACATCTTCGAAAAGCTCTTTCAATTCGAGACTTTTGGAGTTATGAAGAAGTTGTTCGGTGTGCTCTCAAAGTGGATATGGAGTTTGGAGAATGGTCCCATGGCTATGGTGATAAGAAAAGAAAGATGGAATTTCAAGCTGGTGGATCTAGTGATAAAGATGGGAAGAAAACACAACAACCCACTTGCCAAAAATGTGGAAAGTTGCACAATGGGAACTGCCTCAAAGGGACAGGTAAATGCTTCAAGTGTGGGAAAGAAGGACACCTAGCTCACGAGTGTCGAAGAGACATGAAAAGGAAGGATAATGTAGCCGATGAAAGGAGAGAACCACTCGTGGTTCAATGCTACAACTGTAAGGAGCTAGGGCACTATTCAAACCAGTGCACTAAACCTCGAGCTCTCGAGGGTAATCAGCGCCAACAACCACCAAAACCAAAAGAACAAGGGAAGGCTTATGCCATCACTACTGTGGAGGTGGAACATTATAATGAAGTCATACAAGGTACACTTCCTATTCACTCAAGAATGGCAAAAGTCTTATTTGATTCTGGTTCTACGCATTCCTTTATATCTTGCAAGTTTTCTAGAACTATAGAATCGAAGCCCCGAAACCTTGAAGTAGAGATATCTGTAAAAACACCAAGTGGTGCAATCATTGCAACCCAAGTGTTTGATTCTTCTCTTGTTGACGTATGTGGGAAGATTCTTCCGGAAAATCTCGTAATACTTCCCTTGGTGGAATTCGATGCTATAATGGGAATGGATTGGCTCTCGTTATATAGAGAACATATCAACTGTCGGGAAAAGGAAATATATTTTCATATTCCAAACCATCCCATGCTCCTCTACAAATGCAAGGAAGATCATGAATCTCCTTTGAGAAATCCTTCAATGGTGTGGGTGATGATTCCCTATGAAGAAGCATACCTCGCCCAAATGTTTGAGTCAAGGGAAAGTTCCAACCTTGAGGAAATGCCCATCGTAAGGGAATACGGCGATGTATTTCCCGAAGAGTTACTCGGAATTCCCCCGGATCGTGAGGTAGAGTTCTCAATTGAACTCATACCCAGAGCTACTCCTATCTCAAAGTGCCCCTATAGGATGGCTCCTATCGAACTGGAAGAGTTAAAGAAGCAGCTGCAAGAGCATCTGGACAAAGGGTTCATATGCCCTAGTGCATCACCTTGGGGTGCGCCAGTGCTCTTTGTGAAGAAGAAGGATGGTACCATGCGGCTGTGTATCGATTATCGGGAACTCAACAAGATCACCATAAATAACAAGTATCCTCTCCCAAGGATTGATGACTTGTTCGACCAGTTAAGAGGAGCTCAATACTTCTCAAAGGTGGATCTTCGTTCTGGATATCATCAAGTAAAGGTGAAGAAGGAAGATATTCAGAAGACTTCCTTCCGTACAAGGTATGGGCACTATGAGTTTTTGGTGATGCCCTTCGGACTTACTAATTCCCCTACAATCTTCATGGATTTGATGAATAGAGTCTTTAGACATTACCTCGACAAATTTGTGGTAGTGTTTATCGATGATATTCTCATCTACTCCAAGAGCAAGGAGGAACATGAAGAACATCTAATACTTGTGTTGGCGACATTGAGAAAGGATAAGTTGTACGCCAAGTTCAGCAAGTGTGACTTTTGGATGAATCAAGTCATGTTCTTGTGACATGTGATCACAAGCGAGGGAATTTCTGTGGACCCTTCAAAGACAAAGGTGATTGAGGAATGGACCAGGCCCTCTAGTGTCATAGAAATCCGTATTTTTCTTGGATTAGCTGGGTACTATCGACGTTTTGTGAGAAACTTCTCACGATTGTCATGCCCGCTAACTAAGTTAACAAGGAAAGGGGTAAAGTATGTCTGGACGGATGAATGTGAGGGAAGCTTCAAGGAGCTAAAGAGAAGGCTAATCACTGCACCTGTACTCACACTACCGAAAAGTGGATAAAGTTTTGTGATATACAGTGATGCTTCAAAGAAAGGCTTGGGTTGTGTACTCATGCAAAATGATAATGTGATAGCCTACGTCTCACGACAGTTGAAGATCCATGAGCAGAACTACCCGACGCATGATCTAGAGCTGGCAGCCGTGATTTTTGCCTTGAAAATCTGGCGACACTACCTTTATGGTGAGAAGTGTGACATATACACCGACCACAAGAGCCTAAAGTATATATTCACACAAAAGAAGCTCAACATGCGTCAAAGGAGATGGTTAGAGCTAATCAAGGATTACGATTGCTCTATTCACTATCATCCTGGAAAGGCGAACAAGGTAGTTGATGCTCTAAGCAGGAAAGAACCTGCTACTCTATCCATGTTGAGGATTGAGAAAGACCCTATCTTCTTGGATATGCAAAGGATGGATTTGGGAATCGTAAGGGCAGGGGATACATCCTACCTTGCCCAAATGATTGTGCAACCATCCATCCAAAAGAAGATTAAGGAAGCACAAAGGGATGACGTGGAGATACAAAAGAGGGTGAATGCAGTAAAGGAAGGGAAGCTGCAAGAGTTCCATATCGACGATGATGGTGCGATTCGGTTTGGAATTCGGCTTTGTGTGCCTTCATCACCCAGAATAAAGAAGGATCTATTGGATAATGCACATAGCTCAACTTTCTCTATTCATCCTGGAAGTACCAAGATGTATCGTGATCTCCGAGAACACTTCTGGTGGGATAACATGAAGAAGGAGATTGCGGAATATATATCAAGGTGCTTGGTATGTCAGCAAGTTAAAGTTGAGCGGAAAAAGTCCAAAGGTATGATGCAGCCATTACCTATACCCATGTGGAAATGGGAAAATGTTACTATGGACTTTGTCATGGGTCTTCCGAAAATGTCAAGAGGAAATAATGTGATATGGGTTGTGGTTGACCGACTCACCAAGACTGCCCATTTTATCGCTATTCGGGAAGACCTCTCACTTGAACAACTTGCAAGGATATATGTGAAGGAAGTAGTGATATTGCACGGTGTTCCGCTCTCGATTGTCTCTGACCATGATCCAAGGTTCACTTCTAAATTCTGGAGGAGCCTTCAACATGCTTTGAGTACTGAATTAAATTTCAGCACGGCCTATCACCCCCAAACTGATGGCCAGTCTGAAAGGACTATTCAGACACTTAAAGATATGCTAAGATCCTGCTCTCTTGAATTCAAAGGTGGATGGGATCAGCACCTTCCATTGGTTGAGTTCTCATACAACAATAGCTTCCACTGAAGTATTCAGATGGCTCCGTATGAAGCTCTTTATGGGAAGCGATGTAGAACTCCAACCTGTTGGGATGAAGTTGGAGAACGAAAACTACTTGGTCCCGATCTTGTTCAAGAGATGACAGAGAAGGTTCAAGTCATCCAGAAACACATCAGAGCTGCTCAAAGTCAGAAAAAGAGCTATGCTGACAATCATCGAAGGGAATTAGAGTTCGACGTTGGAGATAAAGTCTTCCTTCGAATATCTCCATGGAAGAGAGTCATGTGATTTGGGAAGAAAGGGAAGCTAATCCCAAGGTACATTGGCCCCTTTGAGATCCTTGATCGTATAGGAGCCGTGGCCTATCGTCTGGCCCTTCCACCGAATATGGCTCAAGTTCATGATGTGTTTCACGTATCACTACTGAGGAAGTACATTCCAGACCCCTCACATGTACTAAACTCAGAGGTGGTACAGTTGGAAGATGATCTCTCATACGAGGAGCAGCCGGTAAAAATTCTGGACCGAATTGATAAGGTTCTACGCAACAAGACAACCCGCCTTGTCAAAGTGTTGTGGAGGAACCAAAAGTTTGAGGAAGCAACTTGGGAACCGGAAGAGGCAATGAAGGAGAAGTACCCTCACCTGTTTGTGTAAAGTGAAATTTCGGGGGTGAAATTTCTTAAGGGGGGAAGAATGTAACGACCCAAAGTTTTTCAATAGAAAATTCCCTTCTTATATCTATGTCATAAAAACACAAAATAATGAACTACTAAGTGATAAGTGACCTTTAAACATAATTTTGTCACCCCTATGTTTGGAATTTTAAAAATCTGACATACACAATTGTGTTCAAGACAGTTTTTGGAGTCTAATGAAACAAAAATAATTTTTGGTGAATAGTAACCTAACTTTATGAATAGTAACCTACCCTTATGAATAGTAATATGACCCTTATGAATAGTAAATTAGAGTAACATTACCTATGAATAATAAAATTTAGACATCATAGAAAGTGATAATTTGACCTTAGTAAACGTTTTTGGTATTTTATAAGTCATAAATAATTAATTATAATTAATTAATTAATTTAAAAGAATATTTATTTTCCTGAAATATATTCATAAATTATTGAATCAATTTCTAATAGTTTTTAGATAATTTTATAAGACCCTAAGTAATTTTTCAAAGAATTGCAAAATCAGTTTTAATTTTAAAAACTGTTTTTTTAAATAAATTATGATTTTAATTAAATATTAAATTGATAATATTTAGAAAATTATTTTTGAAAAATGGACTTCATTTTTTGATTCTACACGTCGAAAAATGGTTGGGGTAAAATTTTGGGATTTTTCTAAGATACTTGAATTTTTTATGAAAAGTAGAATACATTAATTTATCATATAAATACATTTTAATTAAAACCCACTATTCCTGACATCACAAGTGATGTAAGCACCCAAATCCCGAATTCACAAGTCAAATTTACTATTATTAGTCATCCAAGACTCACTATTCCTTGTATTGGGTGAAATTAATAAACTAATCAATTTTATATTAAGGAAACCCCTCTCCCCTCCACTATAAAAGCCACCCTTCACTCCCTCTTTTCCTCACACCTCTCAAGCTCCAAGCCTTCTCTAAATTCTGCCCAAACACCTTCCCTAGCTCATCCCCCATGTCCAAAAGCTTCTGGTCTCATCAAAAGACCAAGCCTAGCTTCCTTAAATAGGATCTCAAGAGGAGGATTCTAAAGGTAATTTCTCTCTCTCTTCTCCTTTAATTTCCTTTCAAGTTCAAGTTCCTTTCTTGATCTCTCTCTATCTATCTTCATCCAAATTGTTATGTAAATCCAGTATTATATGTATAATGTAATATTATGATTCTAATTTCATATTATATCACCCCACACCCTTTCCCCCTTCCTTTTATTTTACTAAAGAGAACGTTGTTCATGTGGTGATAATTTATCACCTTCAAAAACAACATGCTCTCTTCTTCCATTTATACCTTCAATCTGGTCATGAAACCATTTTTATGGTTGAACCAGAATGTTTTATATGTATTATTTTCTATTTTAAGTTCTGGAAATAACCTATTTCCATACAACTAAGTGAAAAGTTAAAATGAGTTGGTTGTGATCCAAAAACCGCTCAAATTAGCCCAAATAATCTTCATTTAATCTAATGATTCGGCCACATGGATCTAATATAACTCATTATAAAATCATTAAAGCTTCTTTAATATCATTAATTACATTTAATATCAGTTCTAGATGTTTACCCATGATCTACCCAAACATCAAATTAAGAATACAAGTGGACCGCTCAAGAAAACCATGAAAAAGAACATCCTCGAACAATGTTTTTAAACTCTATAAGTCATCCAAAGGAACATAATATGAAATAATGAAACCAGAATGAACCCTATTAATGTATAAAAGGTTATGTAATTTCTAATTAATTAATATAATGTCATTATACAGGACATTAAAGAGAAGGAGGCATTCGAGTACAAGGTAAGGGGAAATCTCGAACCCAATTTTCTTCCTTCGGGTTCTCCCTCTTTCACTCCATTTTTGATATGGTTACTCCTCAAAGGTATTTTGTTCATATTTTCCTTTACTTTTCTGGGATATACATGTTTGTCACTGGTTTTTATGTCCATCAAAATTTTTTCCAAAAGAACTCTTCTTTCAAGATCTCACCTTTTACCTCTCATTCAAGGTTGATGGTTCTTATATCAAGTATGTTGTTCCCTCTTTCTTTTGGGAACCCAAAGCTTATGAATGTGTTATTATGAGATGAAACCCATTCCTTTCCATGGGTTATTTATGTACATGTTTGATATGTGTTCTTTGTGGCAAGCACGATAATGATAATGTTATGATGTGACGGGTGCGCCCGGAATTATATAGCGCAATATGAATGTTTAAATGTGACGGGTCTGCCCGGAATTATATAGCGCTCCAATGCATTGGGTAAAGTGATGAATCTCATGAGTAAATTTGAAATGATGCATGAACATGATGCTATATTTGTTCACAAATATGTGTGGTAGTTAACCACTAATACATGATGTTTCATTTTTATGCTTTGCCACATTTCAAGTTTATTGTTTATGCTCCTCTCATGTTCAAGATCTTTTTCCTATGTCATGATTATGCTCACCCCATGCTATATTGTTCTTATCTATCCTATTACTGGGCATTTATCTCACCCATTTTTATGTATATCTTCAGGTGGCTACATTTACTAAGGAGAGGACAAGTGCTACTAAGAAGCTATAGAAGAAGAGATTAAATGAATTTTTATGCTTGATGTTGTACTTGTTATGTGTAGTCCTAGTTTTCCCAAGACACTAAACCTCTGGATCCTCCATGTGTAATACTATTATGTTGTTTATCTTTGAAATAATGTAATAGTAATGTAAGAAAAGGTCGGGTCGCTATATTTAGCGACTGCCATTGGTGGTTGTTGTAGGCCTATAGTGTCGGGCCTAAAGCGACCACCATTGGCGGTCTCTGAGTGGTCTCTAAAGACCATTAGCGACCACCAATGGCGGTCACTAATTCCCAAATTTTTAGTAGTGTAACATGGCTACAAACACACAAAACTTCCATACTCAAGCACATTCTCAAGTAAAACAAGCCCAAGATATTCAGTCAATAGAGCCGAACAAGATGACAGAGTGGATGAGTGAACTTACAGGTCTTGTGTGACAACTAGCTATGGATGCCAAAGCCCCAACCTCATATTCTCCACAATCTTTGTTACCTGAACCTATCAAGAACTGTGGAATTTATAGCTCTCCATCTCATCCAACTGACACATGTCCACAACTTCAAGATGATTCATCTGATTCATCTGGACCAATGGAGCTCAATGCAGCATATGCTCAGAGGAACACCAACCCTCAATAATCAGGTCATCTCATTAGAAACTTCAACCAACCCCACTCTGAGCCCTTCTCTTCTACCTTTAACTAAGGCTTGAGGTATGGTAATCCCATTTCCCATCCCCCTCAATTCCCTCCTCAAAACCTAAACCAATTACAATATGGTCAAAGTGTTGGTAACTTCCAACAAGCTTACCCTTTTGTTCCTCAACCTCAAAGGATCAATCCTCCTCTTCCTCCTCCTAGATTCCATTATCCTAGTGAGCCTTCCCAATTCCCAAACCAATACAATTTCTTTCCCAAGAACCAAAATCAAGGTAATCCCAATTCGGGACGAGCCTCTTCTTCCAAGAAACCATGGGAAAGTGCAGTGAAAGATCTTGCCTCCTTCACCCATTCCAGTCTCAAAAACATTGAAACCCAAATTGGTCAACATTCATACCACCTGAGCCAGCAACAACAATCAAATTCTTCCCAACTCCCAACTCAACCATTACCCAACCCCAAGAGTAAGGTAAGTGCAATTTCACATAGATCAGGAAATCAAATCACTATGCCTCATGATGAGTCCTCCAACTCCCCTTTAAATTTTGACCTAGAAAATGAAAAGAAAAAGAAACTTGAAAAGTAATCTGAATCCATTCCCTCACCTACTTCCATTCCAGTTAGGAATCTAATTCCTTTTCCTCAATCTATTTTTAAACCAAGGAAGTCCTTTGAACTTGATCCTGAAATTCTTGACATGTTTAGACATGTTGAAGTCAACATACCCCTCTTAGATTCCATAAAACAAGTCCCTAAGTATGCCAAGTTTCTTAAGTAATTGTGCACCCATAACAGGCAGCTTAGGTCCTTCGAAAATGTTTCCACCCAGTATTCTATTCTAATAAACTGTAAATATCTAGGGATCTTTATGGTTCCATGCCAAATTGGAAGTTCCAACTTCGATGATGCACTCATAGACCTAGGATCCTAAATTAATGTCATGCCCAAATCTATATTCTCCAACTTTGGTCTTGGTCCCTTACATCCAACGGGTGTTGTCATTCAATTGGACAATCGAAGCACTACTAGTCCTGAGGGTATAATCGAGGATGTCCTTGTTCATGTGAATGATCTTATCTTCCCTATTGATTTCTATATCCTTGACATGGAAGGTGAGATGAACTCTTCTCGGTCTCCCCTAATTCTAGGAAGACCATTCCTAATGATAGTGAGAACCAAGATTAATGTCCATTTAGGCATATTATCCATGGAATTTGGTGACCAACTAGTCAAGTTCAACATTTTCCAAGCCATGTGATACACATTTGAGGATCACTCTGCATTCTAAATACATGCTTCTGAGGACATTTATGAGAGTCAATTGAACCCCAATCCATCATGTTCTTCATGTTATAATGACAAAGGATCTTGTGAAATATGCACCATGATTAACAAAGACATAGATGGTGAAGTTGATGTAGACCTATCATTCAT
This sequence comes from Viscum album, assembly GCA_963277665.1. NCBI lineage: Eukaryota > Viridiplantae > Streptophyta > Magnoliopsida > Santalales > Viscaceae > Viscum > Viscum album. Next base: position 860,005,813 of record OY728145.1, read on the forward strand.
AAACTCCATCAATCTAGAGGAAATTAAAAACTCTCTTGAATCCCACATCAACTCTGATTTCTACTGCTCCACCTTGGACAGTATTAAGGAAAATGAATATAAAGAAACCAAAAGCCCTTCCTCCATTACTGAGTTGTCTAACCCACAAATGAGAGATGATACTAATCGAAAACCTCTTCCTAAACACCTGAAATATGCATTCCTTTTCCATGATCACTCTTATCCTGTCATTATCTCTGCTTCACTTACTGAAACTGAGGAGTCCAAACTTGTTCAGGTGTTAGAGGAAAATAAAAAGGCCTTAGTTTGGACCCTAGATGAAATACTAAGAATCAATCATGCCCTTTTCATGCATCACATCCATCTCAAAGAATCATCCAAACCAATTAGACAACCTCAAAGAAGACTCAATCCACTCATACTTGAGGTTGTTAGGGAAGAGATCACCAAGCTTCTTCAAGCTGGTATTATCTACCCAATTTTTGATAGTGAATGGGTTAGTCCAATTCAAGTTGTACCTAAGAAGTGTGGGATAAATTTTGTCACAAATGAACAAGGGGAGGTAGTCACAACTTGAGTGAAGAAAAAATGGCATGTGTGCATCAACTATAGAAAATTGTATGTTGAAACAAGAAAAGATCACTATCACATTCCATTCCTTGATCAAATGATAGAACAATTAGCCAGAAATTCACACTATTTATTTCTTGATGGATACATCAGCTACTTAAAATCCCAATCATACCTCAGGAATAATAAAATGACTACTTTCACATGCCCCTTTAGAACATATGCATATAGGAGAATGCCTTTTGGCCCTTGCAATGCTTCTGCAACATTCTAGAGGTGTATGATGAGTATCTTTTCTGAATTCATTAAACACTGCATGGAAGTCTTCATGGATTATTTTACCATTTATGGTGAGTCATTTGAATCATGCTTGCATTCACTCTCTATAGTCCTTCAAAATTGTGTCAAGTGTAATCTTGTGTTAAATTTTTAAAAATTTCACTTCATGGTTAAAAATGGGATTGTTCTAGGGAACATAGTTTCAAAAGAGGGTATTGAAGTTGATCTTTCCAAAATTGAAGGGATCCAATCACTTCTTGAACCCACCTATGTTCGATACATCCATTCATTCCTCGGTTATGATGGTTTCTATCGGTGATTCATCCATAACTTTAGTAGGATTTCCCTCCCACTCACTCGGTTGCTCCAAAATGATGTCTCTTTTTATTTCGATAAGGTTTGAAAGAGAGCCTTCATTGAACTCAAAAATGATCTTACATCTGCCCTAATAATCCAACCCCCATATTGGTCCTTACCCTTTGAGTTGATGTGTGATGCTTCTGATAGAGCCGTTGGGGCTGTTCTTGGTCAAAGAAGATAAAATATTCCTCATGTCATATATTTTGTCTCAAAAACATTGGATGAAACTCAATCTCACTACACTGTCACTAAAAAGAAACTTTTAGGATTGGTTTTTTCCTTAGATAAATTTTGGCCATATCTCTTAGGTTCCAAAATCATCATCTTCGCAGACCATTCTACTATAAAGTTCTTACTCAAGAAAAGTGATTCAAAACTGAGGCTAATAATATGGATCCTAATGCTCCAAGAGTTTGACCTTGAAATCAAATATAGGTCAGGAAAAGAAAACCTTGTGGCTAATCACTTGAGTAGGATTTATAATTCTTCTCATTCAGAAATCATTGATCCTGAATTCCCCACTGAGCACCTTTCATCTCTCACTCCAAAAATACCATGGTATTCCCCAATTGTAAATTACTTGGTTTCGGTTGTTTTTCCTGAAAAATTTTCAAAAGAACAAAAAATGAAGTTGAAAAGTGATTCAAAATACTATTTTTGGGAAGAAAATAAACTTTGGTAAACCGGGGAAAACATGGTAATTTGGAGATGTGTTGATGAAAATGAACATTCTTCCATCTTGGAATCTTGTCACTCAATGCCTGGTCATGGCCACTTTGGACCACAAAGGACCTCCCAAATGGTCCTAGACTCTGGATTCCTCTAGCCTTCACTCTTCAAGGACTCACATGAGTTCTTTCAATCATGTCCCACTTGCCAAAATTTTGGCACAATTTCAAATAGAAATGAAATGACCCAAAATCCTTTAATATTCTATAAGATCTTTGATGTTTGGGGAATCGATTTCATGGGACCATTACCCCCTTCCAATGGATTCTCATACATTCTTCTTATAGTTGATTATGTTTCTAGGTGGGTCAAGGACAAACCCACTATAAAGGATGATTCACATATTGTTAGTGAGCTCCTAAAGACACACATATTCCACTGATTTGGCACACCACGTGCCTTGATAAGCAACTTAGGAACCCATTTTTGTAATAGAACCATAGAATATCTTTTGAAAAAGAATGGGGTTGTACATAAAACTTCAACTACATATCACCCCCAAAAAATGGCATGGTTGAACTTTCTAATAGATAATTCAAAAGAGTTCTTGAGAGATTGTTAATTCCACCAGAAAATATTGGCCCAAAAGACTTGGTGAAGCACTTTGGGCTTATCGAACTGCCTATAAAACACCCATTGGGATGTCTCCTTTTAGGCTAATTTTTTGTAAAGCATGTCACTTACCAGTTGAAATCCAACATAAGTCATTTTGGGTTGTGAAAACTTGTAATTTTGATTGTAAAAAATCGGGTAAAGAAATGTTGTTGCAGTTGACAGAATTGGAGGAGATTCGACTTAATTCCTATGAGAATTCCAATCTGTGCAAAGAAAAGGCTAAGGTACTCCATGACAAACACATCATGAGAAAGGTATTCCATAAAGGTGAAAAGTTATTTCTCTTCAACTCTTTATTTTAGCTTCACCTAGGTAAGATTAATTCTCATTGGGAAGGTCATTTTATTGTTTGTCATGTTTACCCATTTGGTGTAGTGCAAGTCTAAGACCCCTATTCCAAAAGGACATTCACGGTTAATGGAAATAGGTTAAAGAATCACTATGAGAGGACACACATCCCAAGAACCACCTCCACTTCTATCAGATCCACAATGTCCACCGACCCACCACCGGATGGGGATGATGACCCACCAAATCCAAACCACGTGGCACCTCTTTCCCTTTAACTCTCTCTCTATCTCTTCCTCTCTCTCACTCTTTCTTCCTATTCCCATATCTTTCATTTTTTTTACCACTTTTCTCATCATAGTTTTTATTTACTCTTTTGTGTGGGTGTGTCTTTATAAAAAAAACTAAAAAAAACCTAAAAAACTGAAAAATAGTAATAAAAATCACTTAAAAATATGGAAAAGCAAGAGTCATGATTACTCCCCTTAAAATTTTGAAATTTTGTCTAACCGTTTTGGGGAAACAAAATACATGGTTTCATCTCAAAAATCTTGTGTTTTCATCATATATTTGGATAAAGAATATTGTGTCAAAACCAACAAATTTTGAATGCTCAATTTTTTATTTGGAAAATGATTTTTCCCAACCGTGAGGAACAACATTAGCTTTCATGACAAGGCCACCTATGGCCATATTTTCCAAATATGTGTTTTTTTACCCCTATTTGTGAGTCTTGAGTTTTTGGACCTTCAAGCTGAATTTCCTACTTTGGTGTGCATTAAAATGATAGAGGAATTTTTTGAACCTCATGAGAATCCTCCAACGGCCCGAAGGCCTTCAATTTTTTTATTAAAAGCAAGAACCCCCTTTTAAGGTATGAAGGGGGAAACCCAAACAGACTTCAAGACTTAAGACATTTCACGACCAAAGGTCAAGAGAGAGAAAACAGACTGACAACACAGAGCGCTCCTCCCTAGCATGTGAGCATGAGAAAGCTATCCACCAATGCAAGGCTGAATGGCAAACAAGTGTCATGTGTCAATCACAGGCCTGATCTGATGGCAAACGCCATACCCTCTCAACATCCAAATCCATACTACTCTGCAAAGGAAGACTGCTAGCCCTGAAACCTCCATGGAGTTTCATGTGGTCGAGTTCAAAAGTACCTCCATTCCAACAGCCCACACCTCAACCGTATCACCAAACCACTGAAATACCAAATCCACAACTCAGTCATCAACACAAAACCTTCACAGCAAACCTTCAAAAGCTTCAAAGCATCTTGATCCTCTCCATCCCCACCACAGGACCCGACACCGCCCTCGAACTCGCACGCAGAGAAAACTGCAAACCCACCAAGGAACCCCTGCCGGAACACAATGCAGCGGACGTAACAAACCCCTTCACCGCAAAGTAGGAACACGCCTTGGCGTTAAAGAAGACCGGATCCAACTCCTCGTCGCAGAAGAAGAGGAGAAAGCCGGTCTCAACCCCACTTCGCGGAAGGAGAGAACTCAACCCACGCCGCAGAAAGAGAGCAGGTCGCCGCCCCGACATCGCACATCAACCCCACGCTACCCGGATCGCAACCCTAGAGCCACACTAGAGCACGTCCCCTGCACCGCGGAAACCAGATCTTGCCCCAGTGTGCCGAATCGAAACCCCTTCGCCGCCAGACCTCGACGCCACACCAGATCTCAACCCAGATGCACCAGAACCAGAGACCTTGCTGCATAGAAGGACCGCCACCCTGAAGTCGCACCATATCTTGTCATTGTACCGTGGAAGAACAAAAAATGACCCCGAGTCCACCGGAGACCAAACCACCCTCACTACAGAAGAATGAACCCCCAACCAGAGAGGCCGCCCTCCGCGTGAAAGAAGTCGTTGTACCACGAGATGCCGGGGAGACTGAGGGAGAGCCACCATCCCAATGAGGCAAAGAAGAAGACGGTGTCGGGGAGAAAACCTAAATGCTATGCCCCTTACGGGCGCATTCGACCCCTGATAATTATCCTCATGAGAATCACAATATCCAAATAGCCTCCTATTACCCTTACATTAATCTTACTTTTGAAAGCCCCTCTGAGCCTATGAAAACCTTTTATTTGATAGGCACGTTACAAGCCCAATATCCTATCCCACCCAATATCTGCATGGATTTTCAGTGCATTATTTATTGAAATTTAAGTGTGGTGGGAATGGATTTCATTTTGGGTGCCCTTTTATTGATTTTCAACATGTTATCATATTCTTGAGGGAAATCATCCATTTTAGTGTGGGGGAGAGTTTTTCATTCAGTGAGTTTTGGGAAGGTATATATGCTTATGACATATTTTTTAAATTTTATTGACAAGTGTTCAAAAAATCAAAAAAAAATAAAAAAAATAAAAAATAAGAACAAAAAAGAATGGGTTGTCTTGGGTGGGTCAAAAATCACTCTTCCTCAACCTTTTATATTGTTATAACTATTACAATTAGTGTCGTGAGGAGACCAAACATGGGTTGGAATATGAGTGTGATATCTTTTTCAAGTTCAACTTTCGAAAAATAAAAATAAAAAAAATAAAAAAGAACACTTGCATTATATATTCTTATATCATTGGGAGAAGTTTTTTGTCTTGTAAATATTCCATCTTATAATTCCCTTCAAATTTTCTTCCACTTTTGTGTCTTAATTCACACAATTTTTCCCTTTTAAATATGTGTTTCCATTTCTTTCCATTTTTTATTTCAAAAATATTGTACATTGGTTTTTTTATGTTGGTGTTTTTCCCCTCTTTCTAATCTTTTAAATATTGAATTCCTACCATCCCATAGCCACAAAAAAACCCTTCAAAAGACCTCTTGATTCTTGTGCACTTTAGGATGGGGAATAGAAGCTGATAGCTCTTTCAAACTCTAAGATTCTCACTTTCGGTTGGTGAAATAGTGAACCTCCATTAATGAATTTTATCATCTTGAGAGGTGTGAGTTTTGAGTGTCCACATTTTCCATTTCTAAATTTGAGCATGAAAAATGAATTGTTTTTGGAACAATTTTTCTGTAACAGTTTGTGGTGGAATTCAATATGAAAGAGTGAAATGATCTAAACCTCCCCTGATTGGGGAAAACAAAATTTTAATATTTGTTGGCGAGTGAGAATGATTTTTCAATGTTTTTTATATTTGTTTCACATGAGGACATGCACAAACCTAAGTGTGGGGGAGTTGATGTTATTAATATTTTCATAACTTATTATATACTCCCTTTACTGATTTTATATGAAATGTGCATAATTTGTGTGAAATATTAATGTTTAAATATTAAATATAATTTTAGAGCACTATTTGAATTCATCCAGATTCAAGTCTGTTTAACATTTTAATAATAACTCTCATCCTGCTAATCAAAATTGCATAATTATTATTTTTTAGGATTCCATATTTAAATTAAAACATTCCATTATAAGGGACCTTTGGCCAAATCGTCCATTTGGAGGGTCATATGATCCACACAAGAAGACCCAAAGAATCTGTGAAAAAACTGGACCAGCCATGATGATTGAGTTACTGGGCTAAATCCCAAAGCCCAAATTTTATGAAACTCCACCATATGTTCTTGATTATCTAAATTAATCATCTATAAAAAAATTATGGTCCAACTATAACAACAAGGGGCCCAACTGTTGCTTTGAAGTCCAGTCTACCATTCTGATCAGGAATTAAAATCCGGATACTATTCATGACATTGCTCATGATCTAGTCATAAAATAACGCTGGGATTTTGTAGTGTGAGATATAAGATATTTTCTGCCAAATTTTTAGAATAAATTATTTTTATTTGAGGGTATCTTCCTATTCATAAACCCATTCATATTTCGGCCTTCTAAAAAGTCTGGATTGAAATGGGCATATTAAAATTGTTTACAAAAACCGCCATAACTCTGGATCCATAAATACAAATGCCTCAAAAAAATTAGAGTAGTCATAAAACATTATTATATACAACTTTTAAGAATATTATATCTCAATATTCATCTATCTGGATGGCCAAATTGGTGATTCAAATGGAGGTGCAGATTAGTAATGCAAACAGTCCACCTCCTTGAGCTATAAATACAACCCCCTCTTCTCCTTGCATGTGGTTGGAATTTCAGAGAAAAATAGGATAGGTTGGCACAACCAAGGCTCTTCCAAAGGCTTGGGAGGATCTTACATACACAAGTTTTTACTTGAGAAACAATTCCTCCTTACTTCCTTTCATTTACTTTTGTGTTGTTCTTCGTTTATAATCGTGTAAGTGTTTGTTTTTGTAATTCTATTTTAATACAAGTTTCTTCTTCTTCATATATTATTCTCATCCACCTTATATTAAATAATATTAATGGTCTTAAAATAATTTAAATACATTTGAATTCCCTCCCCTTCTTTTTCTTTTTCATTCAATCTAAAGTTAGCATTTAATTCCCTTTACTGTTTGTGTGTGTGTGTTCGGCGTTCAACTCTTTTCTTATCCCTTTACTTTTCTTCAATTATTAATTCATCATCATAAAATTATAACCATATTATTAACCACCCAAATGGATGATTAAATCTTTCATTGGGGTGATTCGTAATTTGGGGATATTAAGTGATTGATGGCCTTCGCTAAATGAATATTCTTTAAATTAATATTGTGTATGGTGAACTTAATATGTCATGGATTAATGAAATGTTTTGTTTAGCATGTGGATTATATGGATTATTGGAACCACAAATATACTACCATAAACAAGTAATGGTAATTATTAGAGCCATAAGTTAAGTTACGGCTTGGATTAAAGATTTAACACTTGGGAATTCCGATCAAAGTCGTCTTGTGAAGTGGGTATTAATTTAATGTAATATAAAGCAAAGCTCAAGGATATCATAAGCTTAAATCCCCAATAATGAACTCACCAAAATCTTTATCAATTTTTTAAATCAAACATCATCCATAAATTATTTCATAAGCTCTGTAAAAAAAACCCAATCAAAATACAATCAACTAAAAACAATCGACTATTAAAAAGTATCATTGCCAAGGATTTGACCTGAGTGCTGCTATACACATTAGTAGAGAATCGGAACCTTGAACGGTTGATATGCAACAATCGACCGTGCTTTCAGGTGGTCATGATGAGAGTACTTGGGAGCAAGAAACGCAAATGCGTGCCCAATACCCAAAGTTTTTTTGAGTTTTTCCTAGCTCTGTTTTGTTTGAAATGTAATGTTTGAACCTTGTTTTATAAGATAAGATATTTTTCCTTAGTTTGAGATGTGTGTGGTATGGTATGTGATAAATTCCCGACATAAAAATATGGGAGGACCAAATTATTAATCGAGACACATTAACTGTGATGTGATTGAACCTGTGTGTGAGAGTCAATGCCACCCAGAGCAGATAGTATCTTGACATGGAGGACAGAATTTCCTGATTCGTTTTTTTAGGATAGTGTGGTTCATTGGTTATAGTGGTTGTTGGTTGGGCTTCATAGAGGTTGAGATGGTTTTGTAGTGTGTGTTTAGTTGTTTGGTGTGGCATGTTTGGATCATAGTAACGCTTGAGGTAAGAAAAGATCCTTGAGAGGTATCTCGCAGGGTGGTTGTTCAACCCCTTTTTTCTTCTGGGTTTGGTTTTGGATTCTCAAAGGAAAGAATCATTTGAGAGGTATTTGATGTAACGGTATGTGCCCTCTCGGTTCGTTACTTTGCTAGTTTTGGTTGTTGGAGGTTTTCAAAGGAGGCTTGGAGGAGTTTGGAGAAGTTCAGTTGCAAAAAGCTAGAAGAAGGGAAATTACACATCGTATAAATGAATTACACAGCATGAAGTTTGGTTTCATGCCTTGTCCTGGTTGGTTCACAGCGTGAAATGTTTTGGGGTCTAAAAAATAAAATAAATCAAAAGGCGATGGGTTTTTCAATGAAAGTCGATCGTTTTGCATTACACAGTGTGAAAGGGTATTACACGTCGTGTAATACCCCGCTGCTATAACTTTTAAGTGTTTTTTCAGCTGCTTGAGTTATCAAACCCTATGGCTACAACGACCCTTCCTCGACCCCAGGTGAACCCTCTTCAGTGTTTTGAGGATTCCTTCATCAAGGATTTATTCCTAGATTCCCTCCTTCGATCTGTAGTGATCCATCTTCGATCTAAGGTGCGTTCCTCCTTCATTCTTGTAGTTTCTTCCAGTTTGGTCTCTTTCCCCTCTCGTTCCTTCTTGCCATATGATGGAGGATGATCTCCCATGGTTCTAAATGGGATTCTCTTCAATTATTGTTGGTACGGTGGTGCCGCAGCATCCTTATATGGATGCAGATCTTGTGGGAGAGGTGATCAAATATCCGTTGTGTGGCCCGTTCTTGTGCGAGGATCATTGACACCCTTTTGAGGTAGGATTTCTTTGTTTCTATTCATTTGTGCATCATGTGGGAGGTATCTACTTTTTTTTAACTATAGATCATGGTGGTGTCTGGATAATCAAATATAATAATCGTTTAAATGAAATTGAAAGGGTTAGGGGGATTTGATTTTCATGCCTTTGCAGTTTTGATGTTATGATTGTAATATTTTGAATTATACGGGTTTGATACCCCGTTGAAAATTGTGGTCGTTGGGGTCCTTGCTTGCGCACTAAATGGGTTGCATGTTGTTTGGTTCCTATTGAATACTTACATATGGAAATTGGTTAATCACATATATTCAGCTAATGAATGGATTCCCCAGGATCATATAGTTTTGTGATAACCCCTAAATTAAACAAGTGAAATTGGATAAGTGTCCCCTTTTATAAATCTGAAAATATGAAGTGGCTAGGTTTTGGTGTGTGGGTTTTCTATGGTTTGTGATGTAGTTTGGTTGTGAGATCGGTTGTGTGTTATGGGGTGGCTTGGGTGGTGTAATGGAATCTCGAGTTGAGAGATTGATTTATTGTGGAATGTATGAGAAGTGTTATACAGCGGGGCTACGAAACTAGTTTTGCGGTAACATGTTATCATTTGGGGTTGTGAGTTGGGGGTTGGTTATGTTGGTATGTGACCTGAGTGGGATGAGTTTGAAGGAGGACAGTGGTGATTGATATGGGTAATTCTCCTAGAGTTTCTCCATGAGTAACATGCAGAAAGCTTCACCCCGTATCTATAGATAGATATATGTTATACCATGAATGGGTGTTAAACATAGAGAATGGGGAATGATGTGTCTTTAATGTGGAGTCGTCTTAATTTATCAGGCTCTTTGCCTTCTGAATGATTGTTTCTGTGTTTCCTGTGGTGTGTTGTGCTTAGTGGTTTCCTGTGTAGTGATAGACTAAATAAATGATTGATTAATAGAGCCTAGAATGGATTGGGTTGGTTTGGCTAATAAGATGGAAATGGTTAACTAAATTGTTTGGGGATGTGAATGGGTTTTGTGGCATGTTGTGTGGTGTTGTGCATTTAGATGTAGCAGCGAAGTTGGCAGTGTTGTGAGTTGGTTGTCTGTTTGAGAACCCAAAGGTTGGGCATGAGTGTTTGGTATCATATATGTATATACTTGTATTTTTAATTGTGATTTCTATACGCACCCCACCCTAGTTGAGAACTATGTACCAAACACCCCCATCATCACGGGGGAGGGTGACTTTCCCAAACATCCTTGTGGGAGGAAGGATGGTTGGTCACCCGCTCTTACTTGCTCCCTCCTCCAAGCGGTGATAGCCCAAGATTCTTTGGGCAGGTTGTGGTTTGTGGCCCAGGTGTCTACGGGCGGGATGTGATGTAGTTTGTGGCTCAAGTGTCTGCGGGCGGGATGTGATGTGGTTTGTGGGTCAGGTGTCTGTGAGTGGGATGTGATGTCGTTTGTGGCTCAGAAGTCTGCGGGTGGGATGAGATGTGGTTTGCGGCCCAGGTGTCTGCGGGCGAGATGTGATGTGGTTTGTGGCCTAGGTGTCTGTGGGCGGGATGTGATGTGGTTTGTGGCTAGGTGTCGGCGGGCGGATTGTGACGTGGTACTTTCGGAAGAGGTGGGAGTGTGAGGACGTTTTTCGTTAGGCAAGATCGGTTAATCAGTGGGAAGTGGTGTGGGGTACCCTATCATTGATGTGCATTATATTACATTATTTGGTGAGTGTGCCTTGGTGAGGTTGTGATGGTTAGTATACTTGTTAGGTGTCGTTTGGTTTTGTTGTTTTCTCGCAGGGGCATTAGTATGCTTCTTTCACATGTGCACGAGAGACTTTGGTTTTCCTACTAAGTATACCTGTATGTTCACCCTACGTATATAAAACTATTTTCAGGTTTCGAGGAGGATTTTGCGGACCGTACTAGACCCTACTAGCTTGGATCTTGACAGTTGTTGTGTCATTGCTTAGCTTTACTCTTGGTATTTATTTTGGAGACTTTTGTACTTGTAACAGTTCTATTTTGAAACATGCATGTGGGATGGTTTTTTTGGCTTTCTTTTATATATTTCTTAGAGTTGTTTTGTGGATGATCCAGCATATCTCCCGATCTTGTTTCCTATAAAGGGTAATGCCTCCCATTTTGTGAGATTTGTATACCCTTGGTGCTAGTCGCCAACCCGAGGCCTACTGAAGATGGGACTCAAGGATCATTATCTCCCTTTTCTTTATTGTCAGCCCAGGAGGGGCATCTTTAGAGGGAGGGGGTCGTGACATGCATGAAGAGGCTAATGCATTTACTCATGTGTTGTGATATATGAGTAAATGCATGATCTACTGAGGAGTGCCCTTAGGGCTATGTAAAGCTCACTACCATATGATGGCAGTGGATGTGCTTGATCGATACACAACCCAGACTCTCAATCTTGAAGCTCTCTCCATCCTACACCTTTTTCCCAAAGAGGTACTAGCATCCCGTATGTGAATGGTGATCCCACTCGTATGAAAATTGATTCTTTCAATCTGTGGATACCTCCGAAGGTGGGACATCCTTCGGTTGTTGCTTTTATAGTCATCATCAAACATGTTCAAAGGTGTTCATTGGTATATGAAGGTGATGTAGTGGCTCTTTGATGTAAGGTACGCACGGTTTACAGGAGTTCTTCATTTCTAGTTTATGCGGATTCCAATTTCTATGCATGGAGATCTTGGGTATGGGATTTTGATTGCTCGTGTTGTTTTTATTAAGTGTTAATAGACTCCCTTAAGTGGGACCTTGGTGGTGACAGCTAGTCAACCTGGGGAAATAGGAATTAATGAGTTGGCATGTATAGTATTAACATGTTCAATGTCTCATAGCCAAATTCGAAGGAAGATATTGTATGAGTACACATGTGATTGATGAAGATCATACCAAATCCTATGTAGCGTGAGTAGCATTGATGTGTTGTTAAATATTACTCCTTGCTTGAGATTATGAATTGGGAATTCATCAACATTGTCAACTCTGGAAAGGCCCTCATGTCACACTTATGACTATATAAAGGACTAAAATAAAATGCGCGTGTAAAATTTGATAGATCTTACATGGTGATTTTATGCATGATAGAATCTAAAGTGACTTTGGGTTTTGTTTTCACTTTTAGCACGAGATGTGTCATTATGTATTATTTGAATATATTGAATATATTTAAATGATTACATGATATTTGAAATCATGCACACATTCGTGGGTTTTGGTATTCATTTTGGCTTGTGTGATTCATCGTGAATATTATTTAGTTTTTTTATTAAAATAAATTATTTTTAGATAATATGTCTAAATAATATACTAAAATGAAAAAATTGTGCCCATGCATTGATCAACCTAATTTTTTTTGGATTAGCGATCATGTAATAAGATTGCATAGGATTTATGAACTACTCATGCATAATGTGAACTTAATAGAAGAGGGGATGTGGGGAGGGTTGCATTGTAGAACAATGTAGGGAAAGTAATGCATGGTGTAGAGTATTTCCTTCATGGAGTAACAATTACTCGTATAATCTATTGTATACATTGACAATGTCTACCCTATCATTTGCACCAAAATTTCTTGCAACTCTCTACAACTTTGTTCACTTCTCCACTTCTTTGATCATGAAGACACAGTTAACACCGCTTAGAAATTCAAAGGTTAGGTTGTCAATTTATCATAAACCATTGGTCATTTATTTTGTCAATGGATATCATAGGAGGCTATGTTGGAAATTTTGGTTGGAGTTTACGGTCAATAATAAGAGGATAAAATTTGTTGAAGAAACTCATAATCTAAGGGTTTATAAATTTTTAATATTTGCATCTACATAAGTCAAAGTCCACAAAAAAACTCATGTACTCTATCTATACTAAATGTAATTTCAAACATGACATATTTAAACAAGTCATAATCCGTATTGATTTTTGGTAGACAAATTATATGTTCAAAAATATATTATATTTTTTCTAGTTTATGACCTGTCTTGTCAGTCTTCTGTGAAATCTTACCAATCCATGCATGCGAGGCATGCATGTGTTTGAATGTAATCGTCCCCTAAACACTAATGAAAACAAATTATATATATGGATTTGAAACAATGCAAATGAGAGAATATGGTTTCTTTGCATGGATTTTTTGAACTTCCTACACAGGGAGGGATAATGTGATAATTGATTTGACTTTCATACTAGCATTCTTCCCACACTAAAATTAGTCATCCCTCCATGATCAACATAAAAGGAATGGGCATTCATATCTAAGTTAAACTACGCTGAATAACAAGTTTAAACAACTCTTGCCCAAACACTCCAACAAAGAATCACATATACGGCAACGGCTGCTGTGAGGAGGGCTGCATGCCGCTGCTCCCATAGCCACCATAGCCAAGAGCGGCCGCACTGTACGGAGAAGGGTCCGATGCAACCCTTGCCTCCTGAGAATAGTAACTCACTTTGGGCTCATTAGCTTTCTGAACATAAGCCAGTGGGTAACTGTAGGCACCGCGAGGGCCAGCCGGAGGGTACCGCCCCAGGCCCGCCATTCCCATGTAAGGCACTGTAGCTCTGTTGCTGCCCAGGCCAGAGGCTGCTTGCCTGCCACCCACACTGGCAGGAGTGGCATGGAATCCATAGAACCCAGCTCCACTGACTCGTGCCTTCTTCCTCGCATTATTCTTATTAGGGTTCCCAGCCCTCTTCTTGTCAGCCTTCATCTTCTCCAGCTGAGCAATCCTTCTCTTGAGTGGGTCCGGCGGGTACTCCATTTCCAGCTTGCATTCCCCAATGCGCCTAATTACCTCCCGGAGTGCTGCGATTTCTGACATGTTTGCCTGATTCTGCAGTGACACGGGTTTCATGAGAAGCGTGTTCATTCCATAAAAAAAGGGGAGTAGGTGACCCCTACTAAGGCTCCATTTGGCAACACTTGGAAACTAGTTATCACACTCATCACGAGTTTAAAAAAACAAGTAGTATTTGCTATGCTTTTGAAAAAACGCTTACACTTGAATTCCAGAAGAAACTAGTTAAAAATTGGCATACAAAACACTTCGACCTGTTTTGGCAACACTTGCAGCACTCAACACTTGCGGAAAGAAGATTGAAAAGGAAAAAACAACTGCACCTAATTTCCAGAAAAAAACCACTAAAATAAGTGCCTGTTTGACAAAACTGCTCATGGCTCTCATTATGATTATCTACAAGTGTTTTCAGATAGCTTATTGAAGAAGTGTTTTTTTGTGCTCTTTTCTGGAATCTATGTTTTTAAGTGTTTTTTCCAATAACAGAACAAACACCACTCATGTATTAATAACTGATTATCATAAGTAGGGATTGACAACAGACACCTGCTAACCAAGAACCCGACCCTATTAAATCAGGTTCGAGTACCTCCGAAACATGTTTGGGTATTACATGCAATACCTGATAATATTCAGGTCCGGGTTTGGGTTCAGGCACTGCTTGTTGGGTACCCCCAAAACCCAAATATACTTATATAAATTATTGTTATTAATTTTTTATAATATTATAAAAAAAACATTATATTCGAGTTCGGGTTTCAAACTGGATTCATCCTAAAACATTATAAAAATTAAACTAAAAAAAAAAACGGGTTCAGGTTTCAAACAGCATTAAATTTGTTATTCAGGTTCAGGTTTGGGTATTGATTTTCAACAACAAACGGGTTCATGTTTGGGTTTGGGTACCAATTCATAAACGGTTCGGGTTTAGGTGACTCCATTTTCACATGTACCCAACACATTGTCATCCCTAATCATTAGTGATAAGAGCTATAAATAGTTTTCCATAAGTAGTGTCAAATACGCTGAGCAATCTGAAAGCACTTAAAAATTCTAATCATAAGTGATAAATGTTGTAAACAGTTTTCAATAAAGGTTGTCAAAAAGACTCAACAGAAACACTTATCATGAGTGACGTTTTGTAAGCTGTTTTCAGCAAGCAATATCAAACAGAAAAAAAAATCTAGAAACGCTTAAACAAAAGTTCTGTCTGACAACACTTCGAAATAATAAGTAATGTTTCTTTAATTTTTCAAAAAACACTTGCATGTAAATTTGAAAAGAAAATCACTAGAATAAGTAGGAAAACACTTCAATAAGTGACCCAGAAACAATTACATAGAAGTGATATGAACAATTTTCAAGGTACTGTCAAACTGATCCAAAGTTCTAAACTCCGATGCACCAATATGGCAGCTCCGGAGCATTTTGGTGACCATTTTAGAAAATTCAACAGAGTTTCTGGCATGTTTGAAGTATATTTTGTATTAATTAAAATTGTGAAATTTCTAATTATGGTGTTTTTTTATAAAGCATTCATGTTGATTGAATCACTGAAATTTTATATAAGATTACCAGTATATTATTAAATTTATGTATTTACAAAAAAATCCCAAATCTTTTTCTATTTATAAAAGTACCTCAAAATTTTTAATCTTTATATGTCTTGCCCGTGCTACCTAGGTTCTAACCCGGACCTGCAATGAGGTTACCTGTGCACCGCCAGCATTTCCAGAGCTCCTATCCTTCCCTTGTTGCAAGTTATTCCTGGTATCCTGCAAGTACTTCTCCAAAAGAGGCACCAGGGGGAAGCTTTCTTCAAGCCCGAACACGTGAACAAAATGAACCGCATCGATACGACTACCACGATTAATTAAATCTTGAGTAATTTCTGCAAAGAAAAACAAGTTTCAGCAAAACCCATGTTGTGAAAGGGGAGTTAACATATTACACTGCACATCCAGCAGGCAAATGAACTGGTTGGTCTAAGGAACAACCCCTGTATTGTGCAAAAGTGAGAGGACCGAACAATTAGGGCATCCCAGGCCCGGCCCTTGCTAATTAAAAGAACACCAACCTGGCACCTTGCGGGCTAGCCCAAGAGAACGGCAGAGCTCAGGTGCGTGCCTGCGGTGAGCTACCGCAAGAACAAGCTTGCAGAGCTCGTCTTCATCAAACTCTGAGGCAATACTAAAAGTCGCAAGGAGCTGCAGAAATGCCTCTGCTTCCAATGAATTTCCATTGGCAGCACCAGCCAACCTAGGCTTCCACTCCAAGGCAATTGCTTTAGCTTGCTGCTTGGTCTCGGGGTTCAAAAGGTGGTCACTACCAGCCCTTGCCAGCAAGGCAGACATGGCCTCCAAACATGTGACGCAGGATCGGCGCAAGCCCTGAAGGGCTGGATCCTTCTTGTTGTCCCCTTGTTGGACGGTCTCATCAGGAGGGTAGAACCCTTCCAATGAATCCAGCACCAAATGGGCTGGTTCAGTCAAACTTTCTAGCGCAATGGAAAGTTCATCGCGAAACACAGCTAGTTTTTTTCTATTCTCCAAGGCAAAATTCACAAGCTCTTTAGCATTCATTTGCTGGCAAATTCGCATGAGCTCTGGGCGAGGTTTAACCTCATTGGACAACCCTTCAACACCATGAGGAGATATCTCCTTGGAGGCAGTGAGTGAATTAGATTCACCAAGAGAGGTGCTTACCTCACTGTCTTTGTGGCCCACACCATCAACAGGCTCCGATTGCTCTGACCTGTGCTTTTCACGTGCTTCTGCAATGGCAGTGACGGCAGCTTCTTTTAACTCCTGGAGCCTATCTATGAAACTCTGCTCCTTTGCGACTACTGCTGCTTCTCTCTCTGCAAGCAAAGAGGAAGCTTCGGATTTTTTCTGCACGAACTCCTTCTCCCTGGCATCCAGTTCCTCGGATTTCTCCTTTAATGTGGTTCGCAGTTTTTGAAAATGTTGTTCTATGTCCACCCAGGGGACATTGTCTTCAGAACCACTAGTATGGCTTTCCAGTTCAAGAAAGGCCTTACCAAGTTCTTCTATTAGAGAGGATGCATCAGTTCCCATGACTGTCTCTTCATTGGTCATGGCTTGTAAAATACTGCACAATAGTGAAACTTCTGTGGCATGAACTTATATTCCAGTGTACAAATATCATTAGAAAAGAAATAAAAGAAAAAATGAATTGAAACAAGATGAAAACTTAGCTGAGAAGTAGAAGAGTACTAACTGCTTTTTGAATTAGCAACAACAAAAATAAAAATGGAATTCAAATGCTTGCTTTAAGATTTTTTGTGATTGCAAAGATAAACAAAACTTGTACAAGATTCAAATATTCTTCTTGGTGTTGTTCATTTCATTATAAATTATTACACTAGCCACTTACCAGTTATTCTGCATCGCAATTCCCTAAGCATTTCCCTCAAGGAAAATGTGTCGCAGTGGTTACCTTTCTTTATCAAAGAGAATAAAAACATAATTTTTTTATCAACATGCTGGTAAAACCTACTGCATCTGGATTAAACCAACAGCAGGGAAGAGCAACAAAAGAAATTGAATGCAAATGCTTTCAATTTTAAAAAAGATATTAAATAACTGACTGATTAAATAAATGGCTGAGTGGATCCAATATCGCATCTTTATTATTCCAAACAATATACTTAAATGAAGAGACTGTTTGCTAGCTATTAACCAAAAACCATGAAGAAGAACTTCACAATTGTTAAAGACGGGATTTCAAGTTCAAGAATTTCAATTGCATAAATTGCATCACACACAAACAACAATTTCAGAATGTCAATATAAAATCATAATTCAATAAATTGTAATATGTCTTGAATGGAGATTGATATATTGCATACATTCTGTACGCAAATCATAAGATTTTCGGTCATAATATTTCTCTATATTTGAAAACTACTGAAATGGGTTAAATAAGAATCAGTAATATGAGAATAACATCAGATTGAGATCCCAAAAGCAATTAACATTCACACAAAATGTTATACAAACATATATAGCTAAAAGATCGACTTCATTAAACAATACCAGATATAACACCTAGATGAATTTAGATAAACAAACAAAAAGGGGGATGGTCCTGAAAATGCTTCTTGATCAAACAACAAAGACAACATCCAGAGGTATAAAACCGCAACCAGAGGAACAGATCTATTGGCAATATCAAAATTCAAAAAAGGGGGGCAATCTAGGTCGTGAATATGCGGCATGTGATAAAAAAAAGTGAGCACTCCCAACGTTTATTTGTTTTTTGGATAAAAAAAGTAACCATCATCGTTTATCGGAGAAATAAACCAATCGCATCCCATTTAACCTCGTTCGTACCATCCCTTCCAGTTTTTTAAGGTGAAATCAATCAAACACGAAAAATAGGAACAAAACAAAGGAACTCTTAAAATGAAGACGGGAAAAGGGGGTGTGTTTGTGAAGGGAAGCAGCGTGATAAAATAAAGAAATAGAAGGAAATAACAGACCTGGATGAGTTCCGGAACCCTTTAGAAGATAAGATGACTACAGAGAGAGAAGCGAGGGAGAATCAAAGCCCTACTTTTGCAGACCAATCTGGGTTCGCGAAAGACAGTTGGCGTTGAGTTAGCCTTCACTCAACCCGTGCGTATGGAACAAGAACGATCATGATAACCCTAATGTTAGCGGACAAAGCCTTTTGCATGTTTTTGTTTCTGTTTTTTTGAATGACAAAAAATTAACCAATCGGGATATACGATGTATAAATAAAAAAACATCAATAAATAAAATATTAATAAAGATACAGATTTTTGACCTGTGAATAATCAATTTAACTATGGTTTAATAAACATCAATAATACATGTTTTGCAACTTGCAACTTGAATCCTTTGTTAATGGAGTAATCGTAAAATCCTGAGCAATTCGATGTGAATCCAACAAGTCCAGACACTATTTTTTTTAACTAGTCGGGCCACCCATGGAGAGCTTTGTACCTACTACAAGTCAGACAACTCCCAACACACGAACAAAAAATGTTCTTCCATATACAGAGTCGCTCCATCGCTTCTCAAACCACCATCATTATAAAAAAAACAACCTCATAATAAAAATGAATAACAAAATGGGAACCCTCCTTTGATCGAACAATGCGAGGTTATATCAAGAGCTGCCCTCATTAGGAACCCCTTCTAGACCTACAGTGAAAATGAGGGTGACCCCTAATGTAACGGTTTGGACTTTTAGACCAATTACATTGTGAGATTTTAGGTGTCGGAGGTGTTGGGAGAAGGCTCGGAGGAGGAAGGGAGGGAGTTGAGTGGAAATTTCAGCTCCAAAGGGGTGATTGCGGCATGAAGGGTTACTTTGCGTCGTGGAGGGTAGCTTTGCAGCATGGAGATATCGGTTTGTGGTGTAGAGCCTTGGGTAGCAAAGTTTTGGTGGTTTTGTCTGATCTAGTATCATTGTGGTGTGGGGTTAAGTCGCGGCGTACAGTCTTAGAAAGACGAGTTTTGGTGATTTTGTCGATTTCGGGGTCGTTGTGCCATGCAGATGGGTTGCGACATGGTCTTTGTCTTTAGCTTTGGAATTTTGCGGTGTGGTGGTTCCCTTGCAATGTGGTCTCTTGACCGCGCTGTCGTGACGTGTCAAATTGATTATGATTTTAAGGTTGATTTGTAGTCTAGGACAGACCTTAGGTCGTCTCTCAAGGAGCGTTCGTGGGTTTAGAGAGTGTTTTTAATAAGAAGTAGTAAAAGAGGAGTGGTTTTTAAACAGTTTAAAGAAAATGACTAGATTTAAAGAGTTTAATAGTTGATAAACAGAAGTGGTGTTTTAGAGTTATGATATAAAGAGGTCATTTCAAGTTCACTGCACATCTTGGTGAGTTCATCATTCTAAAAAATACACATGGTTTAATGGAATCCTTTGGCTGAGAGTTGTCAAGATCTCAACTTCCCTCTTGGCTCTTAAACGATGCTAAAAGAACCACCCCTTAACACAACAATCGTGTTGTCAAGGTTTGGGTGTCAAACATAGAGAAGAAAGGCTACCAAAGCATACTGAAATCTTATGTATGTGTGAGATAATTAGGACTCTTGTCTTGTCCAATCGGAACAACCCAAGATTCCCACTTGAAGTCTCAACCCAATCGGTGTTGAAATAAAAAGTGTTTCACTTAATTTTAACAATAGAAATGCAATTAGAGGAGAATCATGTCAAGATAAGAAATAAGTGAAATATTTAGCACACAAATTACACAAAACCAGTAGAAGAACAAGTGCTGGAACTCCCTCCCAAGTGTGTGTAGCTCCCTCGAAATGACTGTCCATCGTTTAGCTCGACATCGGGAGGAGGAGGAAGCTCAGGTGGAACTTCGCCTTCATCCTTGACCCTCTATGAGGATAGGGGCCTCCAGAACTCCTTGGATGATGAGAGGACTCCTTTGGGTCTCCAAAATACCAGATCTTTTCCTCCTGGCCTAACTTCCAAATGGGGAGCCCAATGTGCCATTTTATAAGGAAATGAGAAGGTGGTTTTGAGCACACAGATTTCTTAAAACCACTAGTCACATGGGTTTCAACCTCCATAAAACATTATCTCGCTTTGGAGAAAATAAAAAAGTTGTAGCCCCACCTCTTTTCCATCTCCATCGAAAGTTTGGCACAATTTGGACAACTAGAGCCCGAGATATGGACAGATCACAGGACACCACTTTTGACTTCGTGCATATTCGGTGTGCTAGACAGATCAGGTTGGTTGGGCATCTTAGAGTCAGAATGAGGCTTTGGTTCCTTCATATGAAATGTATCCCATTAAATTTTATACCATCTCACAAAATTTCAACCCATTTGGATGCACAGTTTAGTTTCAATATGCGGTTGAGTTCACTAGTGTGCATGGATCCTGTGCAGTTTGACCCATTTTTCTTGGACATCATCATGGGCCCTCCAAATCACCTCCTCTTGTAATGGAATCATCAAAACAAGTAACATTACCCCTTTTAACAGTGATAAACACAAAATAAATGATTCAAACATGGAATGAAATTTGTTATTATTTTTATAATTTTCAATATAAAACGAGTTTAGCACAATGGTGTAAGGGTGAAAATGAAATAGTGAATCGCGGTGTGATCACACCCCCACACCTAAACACTTGAACTCTTGGGCAAAGTTACATTTTCATAAATTATTCATGTAGATATTTCCAACTTCATAAAGATTTAACATTCAATTAAAATTTAATTTCTGATAGAAATGTGATCAAAGAAAAAAAACACCGAGGAGTTACTCTCAATGATCATTGAAAAAGACATCTCAAAAATTGTATCCAAATGAAATTCCAAGAGATGCATGATACAAATCAAAGAACATAATTTAAAAGTTAATCATATCACTAATTCTCCACGTGTGTGTGTGAAAACCATTTCGTTCTATTCTTTCCACTTTCTATCAAGTAAATATAAGTTATTTTAATAATTGTCAACTTACAAGATCCTTTCCACCAAACTTGCCCCACATCCTTTGCAATCAGATTTCAAGACCCACTCACTTAAGCATTCTCAGAATTCAAACCATAAGCTCCCGACCTAGATATCCCCATATGTTGTAAATTTCATCACTCCCCTCATTTATTTTTTTTTTCAAAAGTTGCACTTGAAACAAATCTCACACTCTTCTCCCAACCCTTGTTTGATCTCCTCATGACACTAATTGTAATAGTTATAACAAGATCAAAAGTCAAGGAAGGGTGGTTTTTGACTTGCCCAATATATAACCCTTTTTTTGTTTTTTTAGGGCGTACAACATTCGGATAACAGGTACACATGCATAGGTCAATCTGGTACAATAATGAAATAGATCAGATAAAGAATGAACGAATGGAAAAATGATTTTGGAAAGTATAGAGAAAATTAATCTAACTTATATTTACCTTCCATTAAGTAATAAATTTTCATATTTCATGGTTGGGTGCAAAAATTTGTGGAGATATTAAGTGACACAATTTTCCCTTAAACTATTCACAAAAAGGGAACTATTCATCTCAAATGTTTCAAAACGATACAACCATTTATATCATCGACAAAGAACTAAATTTCAAAATAAAATCACACCGCAATATCGAATTCTTGCTGAAATGCACATTTCATCAGAATTTTTTTGAATGTTAAAACAACATGAAATACGGACATTCCACATGCATTTTCAATAACTTCTATGATTAAACGGGCATCATTTTCCATGATAAAGTGGACATAAAAAAAAGTAATATTCTGGCACAAAAGTGAGTGGGAGAGAAATAGGGGAAAGTAATAATACTATTCAGAAAGCTAAAAAGAGAAAAAGAAAAAAGATGATGAAAATTCCTAACTAACCCAGGAATATACCCGTCCCCCCACACCTAAAGTGTGCAGTGTCCTCACTGTTAGAAAAAGAGAATGTGGGAAGGAAAGATAAAACCTAGTGAGTGTCATTCATAGATTACTTCTTGAACATAGAGTTCATCCATTGGGAACTCCGGAAGGACTTCATGGAAGTGCTTCAGTCGCTGCCCATTCACAGTGAAGGTTTTCTTGGTTTCTTCATTTTGAACCTGGACAACACCAAATGGAGAGACGTTAGTAACAGTGTATGGTCCAGAATAGTGGTAACGAAGCTTACCTGGATGCAAATTCAGCCTTGCATTAGAGAGGAGAACCATCTGCCCAATGCGAAACTGACAATGAAGGATGAGACGATCGTGGGAAGCCTTGGTTCTATCCTTATAAATCATAGAGTTCTCATATGAATCTCTTCTCATTTCCTCTAGCTCTTGAATATGCAACTTCCTTTGAGAACCTGCACAGGAAAAGATTATAATTGCATTATTTGATGGCCTAGTAGGCCTGATGCTCAATCTCAACAGGGAGGTGATAACTCTTTCCAAACACAAGCCGATAGGGTGACATTCCAATGGGAGTTTTGAAAGTAGTATGGTAGGCCCATAAGGAATCATCAAGTTGAAGACTCCAATCTTTTCTATTAGGTTGAACCATTTTTCTAGAATTTGTTTTACTTCTCTATTTGACACCTTAGCTTGACCATTGGTTTGTGGGTGATATGCAGTAGACACTCGACGCCCGACCCCATACCGATGCAAAAGTGATTTCATTGTTCAGTTGCAGAAATGAGAACCCTGGTCACTAATGATGAACTTAGGTAATCCAAACCTACAAAAGATCTGAGTTCTCAAAAATTCCACAACCGTTTTGGAATCATCTATCTTTGTGGCTCGGGCCTCTAACTATTTTGACACATAATCGACCACTAGAATAATGTACAAGTTGCCAAAGGAATTGGGAAATGGACCCATAAAGTCAATGCCCCAAACATCAAAAATGTCATGAAAGAGTAATGATCGTTGTGGCATTTCATTTCTTTTAGATACATTCCCCATTCTTTGACAATGAAGACAAGATTTGCAAAAATCATGGGCATCTCGAAAAAGTGTTGGACAAAACAGACCAGAATCAAGGACCTTGAGAGTAGTCCATTGGGGAATAAAGTGGCCTCCAAAAGCAAGAGTGTGGCAGAATCTAAGGACAGACTGAAACTCACTATCGGGAACACAACACCTAAGGACTTGATCACTATCGGTGCACCAAAGGTAGAGGTCATCCCAAATGTACCAACGTGACTCATGTTTTATACGGTCAACCTGGTTTTTGTTGAAATCAGTAGGAATGCAAGATGCTACCAAATAATTTACAATTTCAGCATACCAAGGGATAACATTTTGCACTCAGTACAATTGCTCATTGGGAAACATATCATTAATAGGAATACAGGGGGATGAGTCAATGTCTGAGTATAGGGGAATCCTACTAATATGGTCGACCACCACATTCTATGCTCCTTTTTTATCTCTAATTTCTAGATTGAATTTTTGAAGGAGGAGCATCCAATGAATGAGATGTGGTTTGACTTCTGGTTTCTTAAGGAGATACCAGAGGGCTGCATTGTCTGAGAACATAATGACTTTAGACCCTAAAATATATGACCTAAATTTATCCAAGGAAAACACAATGGCAAGAAATTATTTTTTAGTTGTGGTGTAGTTTTCTTGGACAGGGTCTAATGTACGTGAGGCATAGACAATGACATGTGGAGCTCGATCGAACCTTTGTAATAAGACTGCCCCAACTGCATAGTTAGCGGCGTCACACATGAGCTCAAATGATAAATCCCACCGAGGTGGTTGGATTACTAAGGGTGATGTGAGGCTCCATTTTAAATTATTAAAATCTTCCTCACATTCTTTATTAAAAACAAATTTTTTTCTTTTTGGAGTAACAAGGAGAGTGGGAGTGTAATCTTACTAAAGTCACGAATGAAACAATGGTAAAATCCAGCATGACCTAGGAAATACCGCACATCTTATACATTTGTGGGGAATGGTTGGGAAGAAATGACGTCCACTTTTGATTTATCTACTTGGATACCATCCCTAGAAATGACATTCCCCAAAACTATACCTTGTTGCACCATGAAATGACATTTCTTATAATTTAATAAAAGATTATTTTCAATATAGAAACGTAGGACTAGACCAAAACTACTTAAACATTCATCAAAATATGAGACATAAATAGTGAAATCATCCATGAATACTTCCATCCAATTATCCAGGTAATCTGAAAAAATACTAACCATGCATCGTTGGAAAGTGCCCAGAGCATTGCACAGACCGAATGACATCATCCTATATGAAAATGTGCCAAAGGGAAAAGTGAAGGTAGTCTTTTCCTGGTCCTCGGGGGCAATATGTATCTAAAATTATCTAGAATACCCATCAAGGAAATAGTAGTGAGACTTACCCGCTAGCCTCTCTAGCATTTGGTTAATGAATGACAAAGGGAAATGGTCCTTCCTAGTGTGTTGGTTTAGTTAGCGATAGTCTATGCAGACATGCCAACTATTCTGCACACGAGTTTAACCAATTCATTATTTTAATTTTTAATTACTATAAGGCTAGTTTTTTTAGGAAGTACTTGAACGGGACTGACCCATTGGCTGTTATAGATGGGGTAAATGATTCCAGCATCCAATAATTTTGTTACCTCCTTTTCCACAACTTCTAGGAGGTTTGGGTTTAGTCGACGTTGTACCTGCCTCATAGGTTTAGCCTAATCATTTAATAAAATATGATGTGTGAAAATTGATGGGATAATACCATAAATGTCAGCAAGTTTCCATCCCAAAGCTTTTTTATACTCCCTCAAAAGTTCAAGTAGTCACAATTCATGCTAAGGAGGGAGTGAACTAGCAATGATGATAGAAAACTTATTTCCATTCTCAAGATATGGATATTTTAAATCTTGAGGCAGTTGTTTTAGTTCCCATTCAGGTGGATTTTTGATTGATGGAAGTGTGTGTGAAAGTGAGAGGTCACTGATCTCATCTAACTGCTCAATGGTATCATCCTCATATGAGGAATGAGCTTTTACAAGCTTAGCAGTATCATTGATGATCATTGGATCCTTAGTGTTCAAGAAATTATCAATTAATAAACACGCATGACACTTTTTTGGACCACTACAACAATAAATGCATGATTAATTACCTAGAATTTCAATCAATGAAGAAAACTCAGAAAGGGGATCGGGGGAAAGAACTGTTGTTTGTTCAGGGGAAGGTAATACATCAATTGAATTAACAGAGAGAGATGAATGTTCTTCTAAGGAGTGCTTCATGGCATCAAGGATGTTGAAGTGGACAATGTCACCACCAAAATCCATATATAATGTACCATTATGGACATTAATTATGGTTTTAGTGGTTTTCAATAAGGGAATCCCCAATATAATCGGGGCATGTTCATTCATCCTATCATCTTCCATTTTAAGCACATAAAAATCAGTAGGAAAAATTAAATTTTGCACCCTCACAAGAACATCCTCTAACACACCAGAGGGGTGTGCGATACTCTGGTTGTCCAGTTGAACAAAAATCCTAGTTGGCTTCAATTCTCCAACCTGCAATGAAGAGTAAATAGAGTGAGGCATCACATTTATAGAAGCACTTAAATCAAGCATAACATTGGAAAATGAATACTCCCCTATAGTGCATGGAATCGAGAAGGTTTCAGGATTATTGCATTTGGTAGGCAGTGATGATTCTATCAATATTGAGACATTCCACCCCAAGATTACCTTCTCATCACCTCAAAGTCTCCTTCGGTGTGTACACATCTCCTTTAGAAACTTGGCATATCTTGGAATTTTCTTCACGACATCAATCAAAGGAATGTTAACCTACACTTTTTTGAAAGTTTCCAATATTTCCTTATCAAGTTTAGTTTCCTTTTGTTTTATAGGTTGGGTGTCCCATTGTGGAGATATAAGAGGGATTGTTGGTCTAGGTGACTCATCAATAGACACACTCTTTCCTTTAGAGGGGATTTTCTCAAGACATGGTTTTTTCAACATTTAGAACATTTTCAATGGTTGGGATGGAGGTTTACTCAGGAGGGGATGACTCTAATGGAGGATTCATTTGGTTTTTAAGTTTTGTTCCACTCCTAAGGGTGATGACACTAAGATTTGCCTTATCCCTCAGGTTAAATATTGGTTGAGAAGGTATTTTACCCGACCCATGACTTTGAATTTCCCCCACCGAGTTAGTTAATTGACCTAATTGGGTTTTGAGGTCTTGTATGGCTTCTTGGGTGGTTTTATGTAATTGGAGATTTTTGGAAGCCATTTTCTTCATCATATCTTCTAGGCTAGGCTCAGGTTTTGGAGGGGGTTGTTGGAAAGGCCTTTGGGCAGTTGAGGATTTCTGGGTGGTGGTGGTGGATGACTACTCCAACCTTATTGGTTCCATAGTGATGAGGTTGGTTTGAATACCCCCTTTTCTGTAAGCTTGGTTTTCTTTCCACCCAGAGTTGGATGGATAGTATGGTTCTTGCCTAAAGGGTTCGTTATAGGGGCATCCTGGGAAGATTTCCTCACAACTCTCAAAATTTTCTCTCAATTGGGGGCATTGATCAGAATAATGGGTGTCAGAAGAGAATATTCCACAATGGATAGGAGGAGGAGATTGAGATTTCCCTTGGGAGAGAGAAAGTTTTCATAGAAGGGTACTTACCTCCTCAAACTTCGTGTCCACCTTCTTCTCGAATTCAGTACTTTGCACCTTATGGACACCTTGAATGGGTAGGCTAGACCTTGTACCGAATTGTTGAGTGTTTTTACCATGTTCTCAATTAGGTTTCTTACAGCAATTGGGGTTTTATCTACTAGTGCACCACCTGCAACAACATCAATCATGTTATGGTCAATTGGAATTAAACCTTCATAAAAATATTGAATTAAAAGTTGATCACTTATTTGGTGGTGTGGACAACTTGAACATAATCTTTTAAATCTTTCCCAATATTCATGAAGTGTTTCCCCTTGAGATTGTCTTATCCCACAAATTTATTTCCTTATTGTTGCAGTTCAAGAGGCTGGGAAATATTTTTCAAGGAAAAGGAATTTCATGTCTGCCCAACCTCTTATTGGTGAATTAACATAGTGCAACCAATCTTTCGCAGTGTCTTCTAAAGAAAATGGAAATTCTATAAGCTTTACTTGTTCCTCATCCACATTAGCAGGTTTTAATGTTGAACAAACAGTATGATATTCTTTTAAGTGCTTGTGTGGATCCTCTCTAGGAAGTCCATGGAATCTTGTTAATAGATAAATTAAACCAGATTTTAGTTCAAAATTGGGTGTCTCGCCTTGTAATTGAATATATGTGGGCTGGATATCAACATTAGGTGAGGTTAGTTCTTTTAGTGTTTTATTGTTTTCATCCATGTTATTCACATTAATTTCAGTTTTAATGTGGGTTCCCGAAGAAGAAGAAGAAGGATCAAGATAAGTGTTGATGTTTTGTGCGTCCTCCTTTAAAGTTTCCTCTTGTGTATCTCAGGGTTGTTGATGTAGGATCCTCTCCGGTTCGGGTTTGAAAGGTTGTAAGTCTCCCGGATTAGAACACATCATACACAAAACCTACATAATAAATAAATTAGAACACTAAAAAAATTTAAAGGTAGAAGATAAAACAAACAAACATTCAAAAAATTTACAAAAAAATTTATCAAAAACACGCACTAAAACCAAAGCGCTCCCCGACAACAGTACCAAAATTTGACCGCACTGTCATGAAACATCAAATTGATTATGATTTTAAGGTTTATTTTTAGTCTAGAGAAGACCCTATGTAATCTCTCAAGGATCATTCGTGGGTTTAGAGTGTGCATTTTTAATAATAAATACTAAAAGAGTGGTGGTTTTTAAACAGTTTAAAGAAAATGACTAGATTTAAAGAGTTCAATAGTTGATAAAAAAAAGTGGTGTTTTAAAATTATGATATAAGGATATCATTTCAAGTTCACTACACATCTTTTTGAGTTCATCATTCTGAAAAATACACATGGTTTAATGGAATCCTTTGGTTGAGGGTTGTTAAGATCTCAACTTCTCTCTTGCCACTTAAACGATGCTCAAAGAACCACCCATTGACACAACAATCATGTTTTCAAGGTTTGGGTGTCAAGTATAGAGAAGGATACCAAATCATAGTGAAATCTTATTTATGTGTGAGATAAATAGTAATCTTGTCTTGTCCAATCGGAACAACCCAAGATTCCCACTTGAAATCTCAACCCAATCGATGTTGAAATAAAAAGTGTTTCATTTAATTTTAACAATAGAAATGCAATCAGAGGAGAATCATGTCAAGATAAGAAATAAGTGAAATATTTAGCACACAAATTACACAAAACCAGTAGAAGAAAAAGTGCTGGAACTCCCTCCCAAGTGTGTGTAGCTCCCTCGAAATGACCGTCCACCGTTTAGCTCAACATCGGGAGGAGGAGGAAGCTTGGGTGGAACTTCGACTTCATCCTTGACCCCCCTATGAGGATAGGGTCCTTCAGAACTCCTTGGATGATGATAGGACTCTTTTGGGTCTCTAAAATACCAGAGATTTGCTTCCTATCTGAACTTCCAAATGGGGATCCCAAGGTTCCATTTTATAAGAAAATGGGAAGGTGGTTTTGAGCACACATATTTCTTAAAACCACTAGTTACATGGGTTTCGACCTCCAGAAAACCTTATCTCACTTTGGAAAAAATAAAAAAGTTATAGAAACACCTATTTTTTGTCTCCACTGAAATTTTGTCACAATTTGGACAACTAGATCCCGAGATATGGACAGATCACAACACACCACTTTTGACTTCGTGTAGATTCGGTGTGCTGGACAGATCAGGTTGGTTGGGCATCATATAAGAAGAATGAGGCTTCAGTTCCTTATTATGAAATGTATACCATTAAATTTTAGATTATCCCACAAAATTTGAGCCCATTTGGATGCACTTTTTAGTTTCAATATGCGGTTGAGTCCACTGGTGTGCATGGATCCTACGCAGTTTGACCCATTTTTCTTGGACATCATCATGGAACCTCCAAATCACCTCCTCC
Organism: Viscum album; assembly: GCA_963277665.1. NCBI lineage: Eukaryota > Viridiplantae > Streptophyta > Magnoliopsida > Santalales > Viscaceae > Viscum > Viscum album. Next base: position 860,035,360 of record OY728145.1, read on the forward strand.
TGAAATGGAATCATCAAAAAGTAACATTTAAATTTTTAACAGTGAAAAAAACAAAATAAATTATTCAAATATGGAATGAAATTTGTTATTATTTTTATAATTTTCAATATAAAATGAGTTTAGCACAATGGTGTAAGGGTGAAAATGAAACAGTGAATCGCGGTGTGACCATCTCTTTTCCAGGTTTATAGGATATTGTCATGGACCATGTCACGTTTCTAAAACATGGTTTTTATTGGCCTTATTGTGGTGTTGTCCCTTCCCTTGCATTGTAGCGTAGTCCCGCACCATCCCCTTTGTGTCATGGTTTGGGGCTTTGTGTTGTGACGTTGTGTTTTCCAGTTTGCCTATAAATTATCGAGCCCCCTCAAACCCAATAATTCCTCTACTCTTTCTCTTAGTTATTGGGAAATCCAGATGCTTCCTTAGGAGGTATTTCAACCCCCTTTCATCAGTTTTCATCCCTGGTCTTGGGAGACCGATCCTTAGTGATTCTAGGTGAGTTCCTTTCTATTGTCTCCTTTGTTTTCTTCCCATTCTTCATCAGTAGGGGGTTGTTATCAAGGGAGAGACTGATTTTAGTGATTATTTGGTTGGATAATGATGTGGGATGATGTTTTCTAGGTTGTTGGCCTTCCCTTAGGACAATTCTAGTTCGTGGACGTCTCTTCTTCACCTTGTCTTCACACAATGAATTGGAAAGTGACTATTGAGGCAGGGGATTCAAGTTCTCTCTTTATTTTTGTGCATATGTGATATTAACATGCTTCTGTTTCCTTATGGGTGGATATTAATAGTTTTTCTAATAAAGTCAATTAATCATACATAATGAAATTAAAGGGAAATGGGAGATATCACATGGGCTTTACTTGATTTCATGATGTTGTTTTTCCATGATTGCGTGTCAGATGTTGTTGGTTCTGAGATGTGCTTACTATTGTGAATATGTTATGTTTCTTGAATAATATTTGTGGAAATAACCTTACATGAAAATTTTAAATCCCTTACAGATGGTAATTGAACTGATTGTGTGTAAATGAGAAATTGTTGTGTTACCCCTTTGTTTGTGATGTTGATTTGATGTGATGGTTTGTGTGATGGTTAGAATTATGGGTGTGGTTTATTGTTGAGTTTTCCTTGGGGTTGTGGTGATGACGTGCAATGCAAAAAGTGTGGAGTCGATGTGTGGGTGGTTGATGCTGTCATTCTTTGGCTTGGTAGTTGCTTGGCAGTTATGGAATGCTTGAAATAGTAAATTCTGGTAAATGAATTAGCTTAGATTAAATGGTTTGGGGGAAGGAATTAAATGAACAATGGATGGTAAATAGTATAATGATGCTTGAGTTGAATGAGAATGGATGGGAATAAATGCAGGCCTTGGATAGAGAATATATTTCCATTAAATTTGGAAAGATGACAAATGAATATGTAAGTGGTTAGTAATTGATGCGGTTAAATGAGAATTACAAAATTGATGCGTGGTTGTGTGCTTAGTAAGTGGGACTAGAAGGGTGGTTAATATTATTGAAGAGATGTTGACGTGTGATAGTGATGATGCAGAGGTTTTGGTAGCTAGGTATCTTTGAATGTGTAAACCCATAGGTTGGTCTCATGTGTAACTGCTATACATTGTGTTTTCCTTGTGATTTTTATATACACCCCACCAGAGTTGTGTTTTTACACAATGCCTACAGGTTTTGGGTTCCATATATCTTCTATAAACATCTAGGTTGGTGAGGGAGGATGGTTGGCTACCCCATATTCCCCACTCTATCTTTCAAGTGAAGCTGTAACACATGGGTTGTGGTGGCTTGCAGTTATAGTGCACTACAAGTGATGATTGATGATAGGATAAGGTGGTTCATAATTGGGGTCACACATGGTTGGAGGAAGGAATGAGATTGATGTCCTTCATGTTCATGATACCTTACTATTCTTATTACATGGTATTAGTTATGGGATGATGAGGATGTAATGGTTTTGGAACTTGGTATGATGAATATGAGGTTGTGATGCAGTGATTGACATGAGTTGAGAGACAGGGCTTTCTCATTATGATGAGGCTTGTGGTGGTAGGAGGTTGATGGATACAAAAGGGATGAGAGCGCTAGGATGTACGATTTCGAGGCATGAGAGTGAAAAACCAATGGGTAAGCAGTGTGAGGTACCATTTTTCGTTATGATTAATCTTATATTATCATACTTAGATGCATTATTTGGTGAGTGAGGCTTGGTGAGGCCTAGAACTAGTTAACCTAATAAGTGTTTATTGATTTTTTTTTGTTCACTAGGTAATTAGTATTCTCTTCTCACATTTTCATGAGATTTCATGGGTACAATCCTACTAAGTATACATGTTATGCTCACCCCAATATATATATATATATATATATATATATACTATTTTTCAGGTTATCGGGAGGGAGTTGAAGGCCGAGCTGGAAATTTCTAGCTTGGAACTTGAAACTATTGATCTGTTACCTTATGATTCTATGGGTATTGTTATTTTGGAATTGTATTCGTGTGGCATTACATGTATTGCGAGATATTTTTAGGTTTTTCCTTTTTTATGTTATGGTGTTGGTTTAGTGGTTACTTTGTATGATCCTTAGTCTTATGAGGGTGATGCCTCCCATATATGTGTTTTATACCCTTGGTGATAGTCACCAACCCGAGGTCTATAAGAGGTGGGCCTCAAGGGTCACTCTTTCATTAGCTTCTGGCTCAAGAGGGGTTTCTAGTAAGAGCAGGTCATGATAGAGTGGTGTTAAAGGTGTTAGTTAAGAGATAGGATAAGGTTTGGAGTTAGACACGGTGAGGGCTGCATGGGTTTGGTAGGGAAACAATGTCATATGAACTTGGTGCATGACATAGAACATGGAGAACAACTAGGAAATGAGATTTTAGGCCCCCCCTATGATTCGATGCAAGGAATTTGGGTCTACTAAATGACCAAGTGAGGTGGTACCACTTGCAAGGTAGAGACCTAGGGGTGGTACATGCATCATGATCATTTGTGTTCATGTTTGAACGAGGTAACTTTGAGAATTAAAATAATTTAATTAAAAGAATTTGAATGAATTCCATGCTACTGTGCTTATGGATTTTTTTGTGTTAGTGACATATGTTATTAATTCAAGCATATGATGAAGAGGGACACTTCTCCCACCAAGGCGTGTTATCTTCATGACACGTTTTAAAACCATAAAAGTGATCCATGGCCACCAAAAGAGGACAAAGTCATGGCGTGGTGGTTGTGTTTCTTTGATTTGTTTATTTGTGATAGTTTTGTTTATGCTAATTTAGGTGTTTGGGTTGTTTGAGAAACATAGGTTGGTGTTGAATTTGTTCCTTACTTTTTTTGTGGGGATTGGTCTGAGTTGGAACCTACTGGTTTTGAAACTTATTTCTTGTTGCGCAGTAATATGATAAGTAATGTCTTGTGTTGTTTTCTTAAACTAATTTTTTGATTAGTTGTTTGCTGAAAATTTGTTTACTTAAATTAGTTTGGTGTTTTCTTTTGAAAAGGGGGTTGAGTTAGTTTTTAAAATATTTTTCAAAACCCTTTGTTTTCAAAAAGGTGGATTTTATAAGGTTATCTTATTTAAAAGGTTATGGTTTTTTTTCAATAAATAACTTTCATGTTTTAAAATAATTTTTTTCTCATGGAAATCTATTAAGAATGTTATGGTTTTAATGTATTCATAACTGAACTATTAGTATCTTTTTATGTATGATAAGTTTAATGGGATCCAAGGTTAAATAATGGCATCAAACTAAACTTGTAATAAAATGTTTCATGAAGATTGATTTGAAATTTGTGTGTGTTTATTTTGAGAATCTCTTCCTATTTTACTTCATGATGTTTGATGTTGTTTGGTGTTTCTTATTCTATGAGTTACCTTGCTTAATTAGTTAGAGTAATTAAGTTATTAAATTAAACAAAGTTGTAACCTACTAGTTTTTAAGGTTTATTCTTTATTGTGTAGTGGTATCTGAAGAAATATTCAATGTTGTTTTCTCAACCTTCTTTTTGGGTGACGTGTGTGTTGGGAATACATTTTCCTTAATTAAGTATCAAGTTTTCTTTTGAAAAGGGTTGAATAAAATTTCAAAATTATTTTATAAATGTTCCATGATTTTTAGAGTTATTTTTTCATTCAAATTACTTTAAATTTTTAAAATGTGTTTGGAATTGATTTAAAGGGTTTTTGTATTTAGATGATTTTTAATATATTAAATGTGTGAGTTTCATGAAGTAGTTTTCTTGAAAAATTTTGGTTGAGCATGCCGAGTGGGTAAATATTTGGAAATGAATTATTGTCCCCTTAAAATCTGTTATTATGGTATATTCTTCAACCTTAGGTATGAGGGTGAATGTGAATCATGTGGTGTATTTGAAGTTCTCCTCACTATGATTGTGTAATTTAGATTTACGGACTAACCTTGCCTATTTTTATGATTGGTTTGAAGAAATATTAATAGGACACCACCAAGATGTCATGCTCAAGAAAGAGGGGGATAAAGAGAGTCTTGGGACAGTTCCTTACTGAGATTTCAATGTTAGGGAGTGTAGAAGTTTTTTAGTGAATCCTTAAGACCTGATGAAGAGGATTGGTAGGATAAAGTAGAGGATACATTTGGGAAGGTGAGGACCCAATATCGATTTAGAATTGAGTTGGTAGTTAGATTGCTTCAGAAAACAGCCTGAAGATGGTGGGGGATGAAGCATTATGACCCAAAGGAGGTGACTTGGGAGGGGTCCATTGGGTTATTCAAGTAGAAATTCTTCCCCTATGAATTGATGTGTGACCGTATAAAGTATCTCCTAGAGATGCAACATTGGATGAGAATGTTCATGATCTTGGGTTTCACTTATACACTTTAATCTCCTAGTTTTCAAACCTCCTCATCGATTAGGATATGCGGGTGCAACACCTTGAGTCTTCCTTAAGGGTAGAGGTATGATGGAAGGTGACATGCAATTATGGTCTTGGATGGAAGTGAGGAATCATGTATAAGTGATCGAGGGGAGTCTCCTTCTAGTTTTTTTGAAGGTTGAGGATGGCACTTGAAGTAAAGGGACTTATAATGTGTATAATCATAGAGTGATCCAGTTTTCTAGGGCTAGAGCATGGCATAAATCCCTATGTATGAGAGGTTTGAGGAATCTTATGTCTAGTGGGATGATCCATTTTCATTTTAATAGTACGAGGCACCATCAATATTAGTGTCCCATATCGCATGAAGTTTCTAGGTTATGATGAAGTGTTTAGTTGGTTTGTTTGGTAGAATGGTCAACTTCCACTGATAGTCGATTAAGTTGATGGATGCATGATTTAGGGGTCTTAGGGTGAGCCTATTTTTTGTTAGAGACTATGAACTTTTCATAGTAGATTCATTCCTTTAAAGGGTCTTCATAATTTCAGTTTGAAGTGTTTTCTATGGAATCCTTTAACTCTATTTCTAATTGAAAAAAGTTTTGAAGAATTTGAATTCAATTAACTTTATGAGTGTGTTTGTTTAAAAACTGATTTTTTTCATAAAATTTATGGACGTGGAATGAATTAATTCACAAACTTGATTTAATGAGCATGTATTGGTGTTATGATAGGATAAATGGTTGGTATAAAGGTAGTAAATGTGGTATAAATCCCTCTCTTTGAGTTAGTTCTTCTTTTTGGAAGTCGGAGAGTGGTTTTCTTTAGCAGACCTAATCTAATTTTGGGGTATTTGTCTTAAAAATTATGGTTTTGGTGGTTCTTTTCTTAGGTTGGGTGATGTTGAGGAATTTGTTTATGTGTGGTTATGATTAGGAATTTTGGTTTCATGGACCATGTTTCCATTTTGGTGGTTGTTTTGTCACTGTTTGAGAGGTTTCCTTCCCAGGAATCTATTCTTAGATGTCGGTGTTGCGTGTTTTGGGTGCTTTCCCTCCTATTATAGGTGAATACCCTTATAATTTGAGGTTGAAACCATATGTTCTTAAGGGTTTCCCCTCATCGGGGGAAACATAGGTTTGGTTGGGGGAGTAAGATTTCTCCCCAGTTCATCGAGCCTTTTAAGGTGTTAGAGGGCATTAGCATGATGAATTATTGGTTTGCACTCCCACCATAGTTGGAAATGATCCACAATGTCTTCTATGTTTTCCAACTCTATCGGTATCTTCATGATGACCATGTCATTGACTGGGGAGAGTTAGAAATTAGGGATGATGTGAAATTTGTGGAGATACCATTAGAGACTCAAGATTGTTAAGAGAAGGTGTTGTATAGATGAACCATTCCCTTAGTTCGTGTGTTGTGTAGGAATAATGACCTGGAGGAGAGTACTTGGGAGCGTGAGATGCAGATTCATACCCAGTACCCCAAGCTATTTTGAATTGTTTTGAGTGTTTCTTTATTTTTTTTCTTTAATGATGTAACATTTGGAATTTTTTAGTTTATGATATGTTCTTTTCCCCTATTACTTATCTGGTGGAAGTGTTTCAATTGTAATGATATCCTTGAGAGGTATCTCGTAGGGTGGTTGTTCAAATATTTTTTTTTCCTTTTCTGGATTTGGTTTTGATTCATGAGGATGAGAATTGTTTTATAGGTATCTAATAAAGACTTTCTAACCTGTTACTTTGAGGGATTTCTGGTGTTGGAGGTGTCAGGAGAAGTCTCAGAGGATGAAGGAGTGGAGTTGGGCTAAAATTTCAGCTATTGAGAGGTGATTACGGTGTAAAGGATTACTTTATGCCATATAGGGTAGCTTTGTGGAGTGGAGATATTAGTTGTGGCATGGATCCCTAGGAAGTGTACTTTTTTTGGTTCTTTTTGATTCAGTATCGATGTAGTGTGGGGGTAAGCTATGACATGGAGTCTTAGAGAGGTGGGTTTTGGTGGTTTGGTCGATTTTGGGGTCACTGTGCTATTGAGTTAGGATGTGACATAAAATTCTTATTTAGATTTTGAATTATATAGTGTAGTGATTCCCTTATGAAATGGTGTCTTTTATAGGTTTATATGACCTTATTATGGCATGGTCCCTTCCCTTACATTGTATTTTGTTCCCACGTTAGCCCCTTTGTGATATGGTCTATGGCTTTGCGCCATGAAGTTATGTTTTCTAGTTTGCCTATAAATTATCAAGCCCCCTAAAACTTTATCATTCCTCCACATTTTCTCTCGGTTATTGGGCAATCTAGGTGCATCCCTAGTAGGTCTTTTAGCCCCATTTTACTGACTTTCAAACTCATCCTTTAGAGATATATCTTTGGTGATTCTAGGTGATTTCTCTTCTCTTTTATCCTCTGTTTTCACATCATTCTTCATCCAAATAGGTTTTCTATCAAGGTAGTGAAAAATTTTAGTGATTATTTTGTGGGATGGTGTTTTATAGGTTTTTAACCTTTCCCTGGCATAATTCTAGTTCATGGGTGTCTCCTCTTTGCACAACAAATCAGAAAGCAGTGATCAACGTAGGGGATTTGAGTTATCTCTTTATATTTGTTCATATTTGATATTATAATGATTATATTTTCTTTTGGGTGGATAGTAAGAGTTGTTTTAATGAATATAATTAATTAGGCATAATGAAGTTTAAGGGAAATGGGAGATATTTCACGTGCTTTACATGATTTCATGATGTTACTTTTCTATGATTTCATGCTAGATGTTATTGATTATGAAATGTGATTGTTCATATGAATATGTTTTGGTTTATTAAAATATATTTATTGAAATCACCTCACATGAAAATGGTAAAGACTTTAAAGATGTTAATTGGACTGGATGTGTGAAAATGAGAAATTGTTGTGTTACCTCTTTGATTATGAAATTGATTTTATGTGATGATAATAATTATGGGTGTGGTTTCTTGTTGAGTTTATCTTGGAGATATGATGATGATGTGTGTGGTGGAAAGTGTGGGGGTTTATGCATGGGTGGTTTAAAGTTTCATGATTTTTCTTATTAGTTTCCCTGTAATTATAGAATGCTTGAAATGGTAAATTTGGTAAATGAACTTGGGTTGAATTAAATGGTTTAGGGGTTGTAATTAAATGAATTATGGATGGTAAATGGGATAATGACACTTAAATTGAATGGTAATGGATAAGAATAAATTTAGGACTTGGTTATAGAATGAATTGTTATTAAATATGTAAATATGGTAAATAAATATGTAAGTGGTTAATAATTGAGGCAGTTAAATGGGAATTATAAAAATGATGTGTGGTTGTGTGCTTAGTAAGTGGGACTAGAAGAGTGGTTAGTATTATGGCAGTGATGTTGATGTGTGATAGTGTTTTTGTAGAGGTTGTAGTAGTTGGGTGGCTTTGGTTGTGTGAACCCATAGGTTGGGATTGTGTGTAACTATTATACATTGCATTTTTCTTATAATTCATATATTCACCCCACCCAATTCATATGTTTACACTAAAACCCAAAGGTTTTGGGTTTTAGGTGTCTTACCTAAATATATAAGTTAGCATGGGGTAAATGATTGGATACCCCCTCTTTCCTGATCTCTCTTACAAGAAAGGTTGTTACATATAGGCTGTGATGGCTTGCTGTTATAGTGTATTAGAGACGATGATTAGAAAGAGGATGAGGTGTTTCATAGTGAGGGTTGTGCATGGTAGGAGGAGGGCATGAGGTTGATGTCCTTCATGTTCATGATACCCTACTATTTTGGTTATATGTAAGTGGTTATGATATGATGAGAATGTGATAGCTGTGGCATATGATACGATGGCGATGAGGTCATGATGTAGTAATTGACAGAAGTTGAGATATGGGGCTTTCCTGTTATGATGAGGCTTGTGGTGGTATGAGGATGATGGAAACAGATGTGATGGGAGTGCTAGGACATATGATGTTGGGGTGTGAGAGATAAAAACCAATGGGTAAGTAGTGAGAGGTACCCTTTTTTGATATTCTTATTCTTATATTATTATACTTGGATACGTTATTTGGTTAGTGAGCCTTGGTGAGTCATGGAACTGGTTGAGTTGATAAGTGTTTGTTAATTATGCTATTTTTTCATTGGGGAATTATAATGCTCTTCTCACATTTTCATGGGAGTTATTGGGTATGATCCTATTGAGTATGCATCTTATGTTCACCATGATATATAGAAACTATTTTTCAGGTTACCAAGAGGGAGTTGGAGACCAAGATGAACATTTCTAGCTTAGAACTTAGAAATTTTAAGTTGTTGCATTAAGATACTTTGGTTATGGTTATTTTGGAATTGTATTTGTGTGAAATTACATGCATTGTGGGATATTTTTTGGTTTTCCATTTTTTATGTTATAGTGTTAGTTTGGTGGTTACTGTGTATGATCCTTGGTCTTATGAGGGTAATTCCTCCCATACTTGTGTTTTGTACCCTCGATGCTAGTTTCCAACCTGAGGCCTATTGGAGGTGGGCCTTAGGGGTCACTCTCACCTTCACTACCAAACCAGGATGGGTTTAAATTGGGGGTGAGTTATGACATCCGAAGCCTATATCCAATAGACAACAAGTTGGATACTAGTACCGAGACTATAAAACACCTAAATAGGAGACATTATCTTCATAATATTAGGAACATATAAGAAAAATCATCAATAAACTCCATAATATAAAATAAAACCAATATCTCACAATTCCTATAAAATTCATATATAAGTAATGTATCCAAAATAATATACCAAATGAAAAATCCCATGGAAACAACTCTGAAAAAAAGGCTCAAGCTAGTAATGTCCATCTTGATCACCAATTCCCTTATAGAAACCTAAAAAATAGATTTATATATAGGGGTTATTATGCATGTATACTTAGTAGGATCCTACTTAAGACCTATTATAAAAATGCGGAAGAAGCATACTAATGCCTTAGTGAACAAACAATATAACCCACATTCACCTATGTGAGGTTAACTACCACCCAACCTCACCAAGGCTCACTCACCCAATATCATTTCCAAGTATAATAACATAATATCAAAAGAATATATATATCAATAAGGTACCTTAAAACTACTTCCTCACTGTTTTTCTGTCTCACACCCCAATGAAAGATGTCTTGGTGCTCTAATACCTTCTATATAACTATATAACCACACCTCACACCACAAATATAACCACATTATCATCATCACCGTGTATTGGATACCACATCATACTACATTACACAACCACATATCACCACATCATAACCACATATCACATCCTTATCATTGTAAGGTATCATGAAAATGAAGGAGATTAAGCACATGAACTCCTATTACCATACACGACCCCCACAATGTACCACATCCTCTATCACATCATCATTACATCACATCACTTTCTCTTTAACCTATGGTCATCATAATCCATGAATCATAACATTAGGCCATCATAGACTTTCCATATCTTAAAAAGAGAGTAGGTAATAGGGAGTAGTCATCCATATGTTACCTATCCAACTTAGATGTTATGGAAAACACCCAGAACCCAAAATATTTTGGCATCAATAAGTTTATCTGACTCAAATTGGGTGTGTAAGAAATCATAAGAAAATACAACATAAATCATAGTAACACACAATCCCAAACCAATAATTCATACCAAGATGGCACTACTAGTACCCATAGTAGTCATTGGATCACTACTAGCTTTCACTAATAACTACTTCTAGTTATAGACCACAAACTAACCCCATTTATCCACATAAAATAGCTATAACAATTATTAAAATATCCTTTAATCATATCATCATTACAGTTTTCCATAATTACCATTTACTAGACCCTTTACATTTATTATGTCATTAATTTATCCATATTATAATGTAAAACCATTCATTATCCAACATCCATATTTATCCCAACCATCGACCATTCATTTAAATCATTAATAGTTCATTAATAGACTATTGTTTATTAAATTCCAACCCACCACCCATTATCATATTCATTATTACCATCGACATTTCATTTAGTCCAACCACATTCCATGCGACCAGGAAATTATAGTACAAACACACATCAACCAAGACCATCATTTCATATACCACTACACAACACATTCTAACATCCACCATCGCCACTAAAAAACCACTTCCTTTCCATATAACTATCCATACTACCACAACTAAAATCACACAACAACCCATACATCACCATTGCATAAAAACCACACATGATTCCCACAACCAACTATAAGAACTATCTATAACCCCTCTAACCACAACAAGGAATACCCAAAATAAAACACCAAATAAAAGAAACATATAAGTAATTCACTTTGATTCCCCCTTATTAATATTTTTTATTAAATCTAAATTCTATATTCAAGCACCAACACCATAAATTCCAAATTACCACACTCATTACTAAATTTAAATGATTTATCAAAATATGAGGGTGAAAATCATATCAATAATAGCATCTAAAGTCATTACAATGACACATAACAATCAATCATATTTATAGAAACATAAATAACAAACACGACAGCGAGCAACTACATACTCAACCTCAGTGGTACTCAAAGTGATAGAGGATTGTTTCTTGGAATTTAATTCCAATAATATTACACAAATTAAGAATTATCCTCTTGATTTTGACTTTATATAATCTACATGTTCATTCCAAATAACATCTATAAAGCTCGTTAATTTCATCTCACCTTTCATCTCATATAACAATTTTTAGGTTGATTTATTCTTGATATACATCATAATAATCTTGGATTACATTAAGTGTGGTTTCTTTGGATTATATTGATATATAGCACAAAGAGATAACAAAAAAATATATCTATCCTTGAGGCAGTTAAATATAATCGACTACCAATTAGTTTTTTGAATTATTTCTCATTGATAACTTCCCCTTTATCATATTTACTCAATTTTTTACCCACTTGAATTGGTGTATACACTATTTTTGATTCTTTTATGCTAACTTTTATCGATAGTTCCTTGATATAATTTTATCGAGAGATAAAAACATGATCAGTGATTTGGTTAATTTATTAACTCAAGAAAAAATTTGTCTCACCAAGTTGAGACATTTCAATTTTCTCATCATTTGTATGAAAAAATATTTACAATTTTTTTCCATCACTTGAGATGATAATATCATCAACACATATAATCAAAATGAGTGATGAAATAAAAGTATTCTTCACATACAGGTTCCTATCCATGTGTCTTCTTATAAATTTCCTGCTTCTTAATTACTCATCCAACTTGAAATAAAAAATTCTTGAGATTGTTTCAACCCATAGAGATCCTTTTTTAATTTTCATACATTGATCCCATATTCATAAAGTATAAATACCTCATATTTCTCCATATATAATTTTTTTATTCAACTCACTATTTATAAATTTAGGCTTTACATCCATTTTATAAACCTTATAGTTTCTCTATGTTATAATGAAAAGAAAGATTCTAATACACCCAAGATTTTTTTGCAAGGGAAAATGTTTTATAAAAGTTAATTCCTTCTATATGTGAATAACCTTTATAAACTAGTCTATAATTATTCATAAAAACTTCACTTTTTCATTAACATTGTTTCTGAAGTTCCATTTTGTGCTAAGGATATTATTATTTTTAAGCATGGGTACACGCTCCCATGTCTCATTATTTTCAATTTGGTTCATACATAGCTTCGGTCTATTCTCTATACTTAAAATCCTCATTAATAGTTTGGGGATAAACCTTTGAAAATTGAATAGTGTGGATAACTTTTTTAATCTTTCTTCTTGTATATAGCCCTTGATTTGAAGGAGATGTGTCCTAAAGCCTCTATGTTGTATGATACGATATGGGTGTCATAGAGTATAATGGACATGATCTAAATAGATTATTATAATCCATTGGGTATATCATTACATATGATTTAATATATTTTATGGGATTGGTTGTACATTATGTGTATGACTATGGCATATCATACTATGGTGAATCTTATAGTATGATTCACATAAACACCATACGATTAACATGGTAGTCGAGAGATAAGTGTTATCATTTAGATCCCTACCACTAATGGATATAATTATTATAAACATTTCATACGATGAAATGCATGGGAGGATTTATGAATTCATGTGATGAATATATGTATAGTTGTAGCATTAAATGATACATTATGTAATATATGAGTTAATGTAAGATTTCTCGAGAAACACCCCCGGTGTGTGTGTGTGTGTGTGTGTAGCAACCCATATTTTAATAAACTTCATTTCATGATTTATTGATTAAATATACAATTAATAAAACCCTATAAGATCATGATTTCTAGTGTATTTGGGTAATTAGATACACAAAATAACAACTTGAAATAGAGATATAATGAAATAAACTAAAACCCCATAACATGCCCTTAATTTCCTAGAGATTCTAAAAATGCACAGGATAACATGAGGATGTATATAATAAAGGGATGAGATATAAATCCTAGTAATAGAATAATAAAATCATAAAATAAGGTAACATAGTACATGTGAGTAAATAGGAATATCAAGGTAACTATAATGACCTGAAATTTTATCAATGGAATTTCCCTTCTTATAGGTATGTCATGTAGTATAATGCACATACATCATATCGAGAAACCATCAAAAAATTATTCTCATAAATTAATAGTGATAAAATAGATAGAAACTAAACTAATAATAATTCAAAATATTATAATGGGATAAAAAATAAATAATAAGATTAGCAATATATGAAAAATTGGATTTACTCAATCCACCATAATGATGACACTCACAAATAAAGATATAGAAATAAAACATAATATTAATAATACAATATTCATTTTTAATATGAAATTATATATATATAATTTAGAGAAAATATAAGTGAATGAATAAGAAATGGAAGAATATGTATTTATAGGAAGTAGGGAACCCATTTTACCATTACAAATCTGACCATTGGAATAGTAACCTGACCATTAGAATAGTAATATGTCCGTTAAGAATAGTAATATGACCATTAGAATAGTAAATTCACCTTTGGAAGTGTAAAATAACATTTAGGTATCTTATAAAATAAAAATATAATATATTTAAACCATGGTGAAAGTAAATAAATGTTTGAAAAATGATAAATTAAGTGTTTGTATTTTTATAAAATATAAATGTTTTAATCACACATTTATAATAAATATAATTATTTAAAATAAAGTTTATTTAAATAAAATGTATTTATAAATTAATATTAAGTTTTATTATAATGATAAGATAATTTTATGAGACCATAAGTAAATTTTCAAAGGGTCATAAAATCAATTATAATATTAAAATCAATATTTTTCGAATAAATGAGGATTTTATTTAAAAATTAAATTTATAATATTTAGAAAATTATTTTCATAAAATGGATTCCATTTTTTAAATTTACACATTGAAAAATAGTTAGGGTTAATTTTTTTATATTTTTCTAAAATATTTGAATTTTTGGTGAATAGTGAAATACGATAATTTATGGTAATTAACATTATAATCCAAATACATGATTTTTTGAGTCATGGATGATATAATAACCCATTATATTGAACTCACATGAACTATTTACTGTATATAGTCACAATAATCAATACTATTGATAGTTTTGAGCTAAAATAATAAACTAATTAATATAATATTTAAATCACCATCACCTCCCCTTATAAATACCACCCCTCACCACCCCTTTATCCTCACACATTCTAAGACTTGAATATTAAAAAATATCTACCAAAAACTCTCCTCCCCACTCTCCCCAAAATTCTAGTGCTATAGGTCTCACCAAAATATCAATTCCAAGTTTCTTAAGGGGTCCTTTTAGGAGGTGATATTTAAGAGGCAACATTCTCAAATAACCTATTTTAAATTCTTCTCTTCTCCTACCTTCTCCTCACCTCCCTAAAAAAATAGCATAATAACTTTATTATCATATTTATACTGAAATTTTATAGTGATAATGGAATATTTACCATCCATCCTTTTCTTTTCTCCTCACATTCAAAGAAACAAAACCATTTTCCATATTATATCGGTTCACTGCCTCCGTGGATAATGAGTTTTCATTTTCCATTACCGCCTTGAAGGTTGGTAAAAAAACTATTATTATGGTTAAATAATATTATAATAAGTATATTATAACATTTTTAATGTTTTATAATTAATATATATACATAATACTAAATAAAATGAAACTAGTTCATGATAGTCGGTAAAATTGCCTAAATGAACTAACCACATAATGCTAACATTTTTACTCAAAGAACCATAAATATTTCAACAAAATGTGGGAAT
Source organism: Viscum album (assembly GCA_963277665.1). Lineage (NCBI taxonomy): Eukaryota > Viridiplantae > Streptophyta > Magnoliopsida > Santalales > Viscaceae > Viscum > Viscum album. The sequence goes on from OY728145.1 coordinate 860,050,635, forward strand.
TTGGGACCATTTAAATTTATGTAATTTAATTAATACCATTTCATTTCACTTTTTAATTTTTTTGTCACATTTCACAAGAACATCAGTAAATAACTCCAAGTGATCCGACTTTGGAACCATGAAATGAACGCTCTCAGAACAACAAAATTGATCTTTATAACTCATCTAAATGGGCATAAATGAACTTAATAAAATTATAATAAATAATATATCTATATATATATATAATAGGTTATTAATTAATTAATTAATTAATCTAATTTTGTTATTCAGGACATTAAGGTCAAGTTCAGAACAATTCTGGAACACAAGGCAAGGGATCTTTCCGAACCTCCCTATTCCTTTGGGGTTACGATTTCTCTCTTTTACCTCAATTTTTCACTCTAATTTTCATAATAAATTATAATAAATTCTTTATATATGTTCCAAAAATATATATCTCTAGCTTAATTTATCTTTATTTTATGGGGTAATCCATGTTTTAAAAAGTTCTTTTCTCAATTCCCCTCGACAAGAAACCCGATTAAAGAGAACTTCTTTATTTCTTACAAATTTTAAAGTAACAATATTTTATAAAATCACTCATTTTATATTGAAAAACCATTTTATTTCATTTCTTGTTTTATGGAACTAATTATACATTTATCCTCTTTAATGACTCCTTATTCTTTTCCCTGAAACCGTGCTTAAGTGGCACATTTCTAAAGTTACCTTACCACTATTTTTTATGTTTTCAAATTAATTAGATATAATCCATTATGATATATGATTTTTCCCTCATGTTTTCCCAAAAATTGTTTAATCCCTTCTTTCATGGATACCATTATGATACACCCTTTGGGTTTTCCTTATGACATGATTACAAAACCATTTCTTTCCTTGGGTAACCCTTATGTTTATTCCTTATGATTTATTTATTTATGTAGAAAACATATTCATGTACATGTTATGATGGGTGTACCTATATAGTGAACCAATTTATTGGATAATGTTTTTGTCTCATGAGACGTTATTCATGAGATTAGAGAGTAAACATAATTCATTATGGGACTCTGTCCACCATGTGTTGTTGTCTTGACTGTTAGTCTTGACTCATGTTTATGTCATGTTATATATTGATACCACATTTATATGTTTCCATGATCTTATTATTACATTTTATATATGTTATGGCTCCATATTTTTATTCATGAGGTATGAATTTTATGTTATCATGTTATGATTTCCGACTCATGTGTTATGATTCATTTCCATGTTTATTCCATTACTAGGATTTCTATCTCACCTCTTTTGTCTATGTATTCCTTTGGTTATCCTATGTAGTTTTAGGAGCTCAAAGGAAGTTACAAGGTCATTATAGAGTTTAAAATAAAGAAGTTTTATTTTAGTTTCATGTTGAATATTTATGCACCCAATCTTCTAAAGACATTAGGATTTTCGATCATTGGTTTGCATTTAATGGAAATTTATGTTTAAAATCATGTAATAATATGTGCAAAATGTTGGGGTTTCTATAGTTTGTACCAGAGCACAATCTAGTTATTTTTGGGAATTAAAAATAGAAAAATTTAGTGATAACCCTAGGGATAAGTCTATGTATAGGAAAAAATTACATGGGTAACCTAGATTAAAACCTAGGGATTCATAAGTCAGGATGTAATTTTTATTTATAATTTTTTTCTTATAATTTCATAGTTTCCATTTTATATACTCATTAGCTAAGTATTCAAAATCCTAATTTTATTTTCCCTTTTTTAGTTAATGGTGAGAAATAGGAGAGCCCGTTCCAACAACCAATGTGAAAGGAAATGTGATGATTTCCCTAATGAGATGCCTAACTTTATGAGAGAGAGAGATCAGAAAAATAACTAGCTCAACTAGATCAAGTTATGAATAATAACTTAAATCACGTGGAATTACCTCTTTCTCCTAAGAAAGATCAATTTGTGGTCAAATACTTTATGTGACAAAGGCCTCCTATATTTAGCAGATCTTTTGACCCTTTCATCAAGGAATAATGGATTAACTCCATTTAAAAGATATTCTCTGTCCTCCAATGCTCAAAAGAAGAAAAATTCATGATGGTGGATTATCGTTTTGATGGGGAAGTCAGTAGTGGACACTGATCAAGAACAAAAAGTATAAAGAGGAAATTGATTCCATGGAATGAGAATGATTCAAGAAAATATTTTTTAATTAATATTTTCCTTAAACTCTCCATCTTAAAACAGAGAGGGAGTTCTTCGAACTGAAGAAAAAGTAATACGAGTCTATTAGAGAATATGAGGACAACTTTACAAGGCTTACATGATATGCGTCCGGCTATGTCATGAACACTAAAATTAAGGTGGATATATTCTTTAGTGGATTAAAGTCTAGTCTTTGAAAATCATTGGTGATTTGAGACTTTGAAAGCTATGAGGATATTTTCCATTGTGCCATTAAGGTTGAGATATAGATTGGAGACCATTAGTGGTCTCATGGTCCCATAGATAAAAAGTATAAAATGGAGTTTAATAAGGTATGATCAAAAGATAAATCCCATGGAGAAAAGAAAACCCAACATCCCATGTGTCAAAATTATGTAAAGAATCATCCCATAAACTCTCTAAAGGGAATCAATAGATGTTTCAAATGTGAAAAATATGAGAATTAGGATAATCATTACTGAAGGGATATAAAGAAGACCACTAATATGGAAGAAGAAAATAAGGTCTAAATCAACACCCAACCTATGTTATAATGTTTCAATTATAAGTAACACAAACATTATGCAGTACAATTCCCTAAGACAAGGGTTTTTAGATACATTCAATGAAAAAAAATCTAAGTCCTAGAGAGAAAGAAAGGTAATATGCTACCACTACTACTAAGGTGGGTCCATATAATTAATTTGTGATAGGTACACTAGTTATTCATTCAAGAATAAAAAACATACTATTTGATTATGGTTTTACGCATTAATTCATATATTGTAACTTTAGTAGAACTATTCAAATACCACCTCAAAATATGGAGGTTGATTTATCCATGAGAATAGAAAATAGAGAAATTATTCAATCTCAAGTATATAACTCATCCCCAGTTAATTTTTGTGGACTAAACCTTCTATCAAATATAATATCACTTCCTTTAATGGATTTTGATGCTATATTAGGCATGGATTGTCTATCCTTATAAATATAACATTAAATATCGGGAGAGGGAGATCACTCTTCACATCCCAAGTCATCCTCTAATTGCATACAAGTGTTAGGAGTAGGATGAACCTCCTTTGGAATCATCATCTCAAGTGTGGATATTATTACTTATAAGAAATAATATCTATCTAAAATGATTAATATAAAGGAGAGGATCATGCTTGGATACATACCCATTGTGAGGGACTACATTGATGTGTTCCCTTAGTAATTTCCTAGTCTTACTCCTGACCGAGAAGGTGAGTTCTCAATTGAACTTATATTTGGGTCTCTACCCATATCTAAGAATCCCTATATAATATCCACCATTGAGTTAAAAAAACTAAATAAGTAGTTACAAGAAAATCTAGATAAGGGTTTTATAAATCTGAGTGCTTCACTATGAGGTGAGATAATCCTCTTTTTCATGAAGAAGGATGGGTTAATGCACCTATGTATTGATTATCATGATCTCAAAAAAATCTTGATAAAGAACAAGTATCCCCATCCATAGATAGATGAATTGTTTGATCAACTACACATGGATCAATATTTATCTAAGGTGGACATTTGGTTGGGATATCACCAATTAAAGGTGAAGAAGAAAGATATTCTTAAAACTGCCTTTCTAACAAGGTATGTACACTATGAGTTCATAGTGATTCATTTCAGACTCACTAATGCTCCAAAAATATTTATGGACTTAATGAATAGAGTCTTTAGATATTACCTCGACAAATTTGAGGTAGTATTTATAGATGATATTCTGATATACTCCCAAATCAAGGAGGAGCACGAGGAGTATTTGAATACTATTTTAAAGACTTTGTGAAAGGAGAATATATATTCAAAGTATAGTAAATGTGAGTTCTAGATAGAGGATGTATCATTCTTAGGGAATTTTATCACCAACAAAGGGATATCTGTGGACCCTTATAAAATAAAGGTAATTGAAGAGTTTCCTAGACTAGTATATGTAATAGAGATCCATAGTTTCTTTGGACTAGATGGGTATTACTGATGATTTGTGAGAAACTTATCATGATTTTCAAACCCACTAACCAAGATTACTTGGAATAGAGTAAAGTTTTTCTAGACCAATGAATGTAAAGGGAGCTTCAATGAGTTGAAAAAAAGGCTTATCATTGCACCATTATTTACACTACCCACAAGTAGGAAACTCTTCATGGTGTAAAACGATGTTTCAAAGAAGGGATTAGGCTATGTACAGATGAAAAACGATAAAGTAATAACCTACACCTTAAGACAATTGAAAGTTCATGAGCATAATTATCCAACATATTATTTGGAGTTGACTGCAATAATCTTCACTTTGAAAATCTGAAAACATTATCTCTATAGGGAGAAGTATGAGATATATACAGATCATAAGAGCCTCAAATATATATTCACATAGAAGGAGATTAATATGTTCCAAAAAATATGGTTATATCTGATCAAATATTATGATTGTTTAATCCACTACCATCCCAAGAAAAAAAATAAAGTGGAAGATTACCTAAGTAGAAAGGATCCTATGATCTTATTAATGATGAGAATTGGGAAGGATCCAATATTCTTATACTTTAAAATTATAGACATGGGAATCATAAAGGAATGAATATATTATATTCTTTCTCAAATTATTGTTGAACTATCCCTTATGGAAATGATAATGGATTCTCAAAGAGATGATGCTAAAATTCAGAAGAAGGTAGAAGCTATCAGAAATGGGAAATCCTCAGATTTCAAAATTGGTGAGGAAGGAGTTGTAATATTTGGGTCATGATTATGTGTACCATCAAATCTTGAGACAAATAAGGATATTTTGAATGATGCACATAGCTCGAGCTTATCCATCCACCTAGGGAGAAAAAATATGTATCAAGATCTCCAAGATAACTATTGGTGAGACAATATAAAGGAGATCACATAATATACATCAAAGTTCCTGGTATGTCTAAAAGTGAAGTATAAAATGAAAAATTCTAAGGGGGTGATGCAACCATTACCCATACATAAATGAAAATGGTAAAACATCACTATAGACTTTTTCATCAGTCTTTAAAATACATCCAGAGAAAATAATTCTATATGGGTTATTGTGGATCATCTTACAACGACTTCTCACTTCATTACAATTCAAGAGTACTTCTCACTTGATAAAATTTCATGGATATAAATCATATAAGTGGTGAGTTTGTATGGAGTACCATTATCGATTGTATCTGATCAAGATCCAAGATTTAACTCCACGTTCTAGAAGAGTCTCCAACATTCTCTAAAAACTAAGTTAAAATTTAATACAACCTATCACCCCCAAAATTATGGCCAATCTAATTAGGACTATTTGTATAATGAAAAAAAGTTGAGATCATACTCTATGGACTTGAAAGGAGGATGGGACCAACATATTCCTATGGTTGAGTTCTCTTACAAAAAAAATTTCTACTCAAGTATCCAAATGGATCCATATAAATAACTTTATGGGAAAGATGAGAAACACCTATATGTCAGGATGAAGTTGGTGAAAACAAGCTAATGGGACCTTAAATGGAATAAGAAATGGTATAAAAGAACATGACCATTTTGTAGCACATCAGGGTTGCTCAGAGTCGACAAAAGAGCTATGTTATAAATCATCAACAAGAACTAGAGTTTAAGGTTGGAGATAAGTTATTCCTTCACATATCTTCATGGAAGAGAGTCTTGATATTTGGGAAGAATATAAATATAATTCCCAAGTACATTTTTCCCTTTAAGATTCTTGATCACATTGGAGATATGGCCTATCGAATAACACTTCCACTAAATATATATTAAGCACATGATGCATTCCATGTATCCCTCTTGAGGAAGTACATAACTGATCCCTCACATGTATTAAATTAAGAGGTGGTAAATCTGGAAAATGATCTCTCTTATGGGGAGAATCCGATGAAGATATTGGACTATATAGATAAAGTTCTATGTAATAAGACAACTCTTTTAGTCAAAGTAAAATGGAGAAACCATAAGTACAAGTAGAAACATGGGAATTATAGGAATCCATTAAACAAAATTACCCTCACATGATTTCAACTTAGTATGTAAAATAAAATTTCTCAGGTAAAATTTATTAAAAGGGGAAGAATGTTACAACCCAAAATTTTATCAATGAAATTTCCCTTCTTATAATTATATCATGTAATATATAGCACATAGATCACATAGAGAAACCAACAAAATATTATTCTCATAAATTAATAATGATACATTATATATCAAATAAATATATAATAATATAAAATATTATAATGGGTTATAAAATAAAAAATAATATAAGTAATATATGAAAATTTGGATATACTCGATCCACCAGAATGACCACACTCACAGACAAAGATGTAGAAATAAAACATAATGTTAATAATAAAACATTAATTTTGAACTTGAATATATATATATATATATACTTGAGATAAAATAGAATATAATGAATGTTGAAGGGAAGAATATGTATTTATAGTAAGTAGGGAACCCATTTGATCACTACAAACCTGACCGTTGGAATAGTAACATGACAATTGGAATAGTAATCTGACCATAAGGAATAGAAATATAAACATAAGAATAATAAAATCACCTATATAAGTGTGAAATAATATTTATGTATCATATAAAATGAAAATATGATATATTTAAACTATGGTACAAGTAAATAAATGTTTTAAAAATGATAAATTAAGTGTTTGTATTTTTATAAAACATAAATGTTTTAATCGCACTTTTATAATAAATATAATGATTTAAAATAAATTTTATTTACATAAAATGGATTTATAAATTAATATCAAGTTTTATTATAATAACAAGATAATTTAGCAACACCATAAGTAATTTTTCAAAGAGTTGTAAAATCGATTATAATATTAAAATCAGTATTTTTTGAATAAATGAGGATTTTATTTTAAAATTAAATTTCTCATATTTAGAAAATTATTTTTATAAAATAGGTTCCATTTTTGAAATATAAATTTTTAAAAATTGTTAGGGTTATTTTTTGGTATTTTTCTAAAATATTTGATTTTTGGTGAATAGTGAAAAACAACAATTTACAATATTTAACATCTCAAGCCAAATACATCAATTTTTGAGTCATGGATGATGTAAGTACCCATTACATTGAAATTAAATGAACCAATTACTATATATAGTCATAATAATCAATACTATTGATAGTATTGATCCATCATAATAAACCAATGAATATAATATTCAAAAGCACCCCTTCCTCCCCTTACAAATACCACCCATCACCACCCCTTATTCTCACACCTTCTAAGTATTGGAGCTTTAAAAATCTCTACCAAAATATCTAATAAAAACTCACTAAATTTATAGTGATTATAGTATAACCAAAATATGAATTCCAAGTTTCTTAAGGGGTCCTTCAAGAAGGTGATATTTATGAGGTGACATTCTCAAACAACCTCTTTTAAATTATTTTCTCCTCCTACCTTCTCCTCACCCTACTCATAAAAAATGTAATAATAACTCTAGTATTATATATATAATATAATTTTTTAGTTATAATGGAATATATACTATCCATACTTTTATTTTCTCCTCTTATTCAAAGAAACAAAACCATTTTCCATATTATGTCGGTTCACTGCCTCCGTGGATAATGAGTTTTCATTTTCCATTACCACATTCAAGGATGGTCATAAAACTATAATTATGGTTAAATAAGATTATAATAAGTATATTATAACATATCTAACATTATTTAATTAATATATATACATAATAATAAATAAAATGAAACTAGTTTGCGATGGTTGGTAAAATCGTCTAAATGAACTAACCACACAACGTTAACGTTTTTACTCAAAGAACCGTACCTATATCAGAACACATGTGGGTATTTGGGACCATTTAATTTTTTTAAGGTAATTAATATCATTTCATTTCACTTATGAATTTTTATTCCTATTTTACAAGAACATTAATAAATAAAACCAAGTGATCTGACTTTGGAACCATGAAACGAACGCTCTCGGAATAATGAAATTGAACTTTATAACTCATCGAAATGGACATAAATGAACTTAATAAAATTATAATAAATAAAATATATATGTAATAGGTTTTTAATTAAATATTTAATGTATATAATTTTTTTCTTTATGACATTAAGTTTAAGTATATAACGATTCTGGAACATAAGGTAAGGGATCTTTCTGAACCTCCCAATTCCTTTAAGGTTATGATTTCTCTCTCTTAACTCACTTTATCACTATAATTTTCTTAATAAATTATACTATATTCTATATATATGTTATATATATATATATATATATCCTAATTCATCTTTATTTTATGGGGAAATATATGTTTTAAAAGGCTCCCTTCTCAATTCCTCTTGATAAGCAAACCCGATTAAAGGGAATTTCTCTATTTATTACCCCTTTTCAATCACACTCTCCATAAAATATTTTAATACACCCATATTTTTTAAAAATAAATAATTTTATATTTAAAAACCATTTTATTTTATTTTTGGTTTTACGGAACTAATTATTTCTTTATTTACTTTAAAGACACCTTAGTCTTTTCCCTAAACCACATTTAAGTAGCACATTTCTAAAGTTACCTAACCAATATTTTTCATGTTTTCCCTTCAATTAGACATAATATATCATTATATATGATTATTTTTCCTTTATTAATGTCCAAAAATTATTTAATATCTTCTTTCATGGATACCATTATGATACACCCTTTGGGTTTCCCTTATGACATGATTATGAAAACCATTTTTTCCATGGGTAACCCTTATGTTTATTCCTTATATTTGATTTATTTATGTGGAACACATATTAATGTACATGTTATGATGGGTGTTTATAGATATTTATCCAATGCATTGGATAATGTTTTTGTCTCATGAGATGTTATGTATGGGATTAGGGAGTAAACCTAATTCATTATGGGACTCTATCCACCATGTGATATCATCTTGATAGTTAGCCTTGACTCATGCTTATATAATGTTATATATTTCTACCTCATTTCTATGTTTACATGATCTTATGATTCCATTTTTTATATATTATTCCTCTATATGTTTATTCACAATCCATGTCTTTTATGTTATCATGTCACACTTTCCGAATTATATGTTATGCTTCATTTACATGTTTATTCCCTTACTGGATTTTTTAACTCACCACATTTTTCTATGAATTCACCAAGTTATCCTATAATGTTTTAGGCACTAAAATGAAGTTAAAATATCATTATTTAGTTTAAAATAAATAAGTTTTATTTTAGTTTCATGTTTTCTATTTATGTACCCAGTCTTCCAAAGACACTAAGATTTTTAATGCTTGGTTAACATTTAATGGAAATTTATGTTTAAAATTATGTAATAATATGTTTAAAAGTTTTGGGTCACTATAGTGACATAATTGGGGTGAAAATCATGAATTTTATCATCTAATCATGATATAATTTGATAAAATAAAGGCAACACAAGAATGTGACAACAACATAAAACATGACATACGCATATGTCAAGGCTAACTGCCAAAAAAACATCACACGATGGACATAGTCCAATCATGGGTTAGGTTAAATCCATAATACCATAAATAGATTCTCATGAGACAATAAAATTACCCAATACATTGGTGCAATGTATAATTTTGGACCCACCCATCACATTCATATCATGTACATGCATAAGTATGCCACATATATCATACAACATAAGGAATTATTTCATCATTTTAAATACTACGATTAAGGAGTGTGGGTTATATGCATGGAAGTCACAAATAAATTAAGAATAGTTACATATAGGTGAATATATTTGAGTTTAAATGGATATGGTTATTCGCTAAAAAAATGTTTGGCATGAAAAATCATAGGATAATTTCGACAATATAATGGGGGTACTTAAAGATTCAAGTAAGGGTTTAATGAGAGTGAAAGGGGTATATAATAACTTATAGATTATAAGGAAAATAACATGTATGTGTAAAATCATATATTAAAATGAACAATTGGAAATTAAAAGGCATAATATAATGAAGGTTCTTGAATAAAGATGAGAAGGAGAAGATCCCTTACCTTGAGAGGGTGCTTCTTAAAGATTGGGAGGAGCTTATTAAGATATTGGGGGCACCTTGGTAGGACTATAGATAGGTAAGGGTAGAGTAAATTTGTGCTCAATGGGTTTTTATTGAATATTAATGAGAGGTTGAGTGGGGTTTTATATAAAAAGAGAGGATAATTCCTTAGTAATTTCTAAACTTAGGTTTTGAACTCTATATGATAAATTTATCCAAAATACAAACCATACCATAGTTTTTTCCCATGGTTTCTGTCAAAGTGGAGCATGTTTAATTAATTTATAAGTATAATAACCTAAATTATTAAAATAATAACCTTGGTGATATGTAAGTGAGTCATATTTATAAAATAATGATTTTAAAACCTTAACATATAATATAGGTTTTGGAGTATTTATTAAGGGTTTATAAAATTAATCAAGTAACTTAAAAAACACATTATTTTAAATGGGAAACATAATTTTGATCATTTATACTCTTTATAGTATTTATTACATCAATTTTGGGCTTTTATGATGCCATAATACATATTGCATAATTATACCATATTTTATTTTTACCCAAAAATTTGAATGTCTCAGAAAATAATGAAAAATTCAATGTTGAATAATTTAAACATGTTGATTTCAAAAATAATATTTATTTTATCTAAATATGATAATTTACACTTTTAAGTAAAAAAATCCCCATTTATTGAAATATACTTGTTTTTTGACAATAACAGTTTTTCAACCCTTGTAAAAATTACATTTGACTTCATAAAATTATATTATCATTTATATTTAATAAAATTATTTAATAATGATATTTTTATTAAAATATCATTCATTTTAAAAAATTCTTGAATTCATCAAAAAGTGTGTCTTGATTGAAACTATATATTTTCCAAAAATACCATTTGTGTTTCATCGTATCAGAATATATTTTTTATTAAACTTATTATTTAATCATTATAAAGTAATAAAAGATAAATATAATAATTATAAAAATATTCAAATTCATAATTTTAGGGTTTCGATACACAAACCTTTAATACACCATAAAATTCCCTAAGGTCAAGGTGTGTGATAATGAGATTTTCTTGGGGTGGTTTGACAAATATGGTTTGGGTCGTGATCTCAATGAGCTTGAACTTTTACTGTAAACAATTTCTATCATTCTTTAATTATTAAATCTCGACTTGGGATTTGTCAAGGGAAAATCCTAGTGATGATATCTCCCTCAGAAGATCTGATAAATGGGCTTCATAGGGTATGATCCTACTGGTCGAGGCCATCACTCCTTCCTTCTATGTCAATTAGAATTTATCATAACCCTTAATATACTAATCTTAATGGTCACTTTAAAACAACTATATTATCAAAAATTATGATTCTTAATGATCTTTTAAACCTGACAGACCATATAATGGGCCAAAATAACCAAAGCAGTGCATGATTTTTCTATAACTACATTACTTAAAAATAAATTTATCCATTCAAAAAGGGAATTTCATTTATAAAAAATCTGGTAGTTATGATATAAGGAAATAACCATTAGAGTGGGTGTGCTCGATCCTTGTACTTTCTTCCCATTGATTCTTCCTTCCTAAAGCTCTCCTCCCCCTCTTCCATTTGTTGGGATAGTTACTAGTATACCATGTGTGAAGGATAATCCCACCCATGTGATGGTTAATTATTTAAACCTATGGATACACTATAGAGGGAGGAGTTCTATGGTTGAATTTGATTTATATTACTCAAAACTATTTTTTGAAGATAACGGTACATACAATAATTGATGTAAGGTATATAGTTTATTCATTTAAGTTTATACACAATTTCAATTTCCATTCATGGTAGATTTTGGGAATGACGTTTCTATTTTTTATGCTATTTTTATTAAATTTTAATTGATCCTTAGAAACCCATTAGTGGTATCAGATCCATGCCATGATCATTGATTCATAAGATCATGTTTTCAAATGAAGAAATATTATATCATAAGTCAATCATATTATCTATCGCTAAATATAATTAAGAATTTGAACTATGATTTTTTTAAAATATATGATATCATACAAAATAATACAGGTTTTGAATCATGTCATGTTTTATGACATGTGATGTCATAATACACAATTTGATCACAACATATGATATGAGATGTAATTGCTAGTGGTATAGTGAAATCCATGCATTTTTATCATATTGTACCTATGATATGGGATATTTTATGCTGCAATGGTTATATACTATAGCGACCCAAGTCTTTGACACACATTATTACATGATTTTTAACATAAAAATCTATTAACTACATCCCAAAGACCGTGAGGCCTGGAGTATTTGGAATAATAGGTTCATAATACATCAAAGTGAGACTAGAATAAAACTTATTTATTTTATTATCCATAATGATATCCTTAATCCTTTTTAGCTCTTAAAACTGCATGGGATAACCTGGGGAATATATAGACATAATGTGTGAGCTAAAAATTTGAGTAATGGAATAAAGATGATAAGGAAGCATAACTTTTGAGTCAAAAGTATAACATGATATCATAAAAGAGAAGGATTAAGAGTAATCACATGAGAGTATAACATAAAGAACATGGTATCATAAGATCATGGTAACATATGAAATGTGGTAGAAACATATAACATGAAATAAACATGAGTAAAGGATAATTTCTTATACAATATCACATGGTAGAAAAAGTTCAACAATGGATTAGGTTTAATCCATAATCCCATACATGACGTCTCATGAGACTAATGATTTTCCCAATGAATTAGAGCACTATCTAGTTAAACCCATCATAAAATGTTCATGATTATGTGTTCCACATAATTGAAATCAATCATAAGGAATAAACATAATAACTACCCATGGAAAGAAAATAGGTTGCATAATCCTATATCATACCATAATCAAAGGGAATTTCATAATGAAGGCATTTGAGATATGAATATAAGGTATGTATTAACACATCAAAGTAAGGGATAATAAGATAGGAATATATGTTATAGACATATATAAATAATTTATAATCAATCCATAACATTAAAGGTTTTCATCATTGGTGAAAATGTCTCTAAAATATTACATGGAATATGTTTTGAGGAAAATACCATTTTCACTTTGAAATCACTTATTAAAAATATAAAAATTTACAAAATATTAGAGAAAAAATTTCTTTAAAAATAACCATGAAAAATTATAAAGTAAACTTCAAAGAATTTAGTGGTCATGATGGCGGGTAATTCTGTACACAATGTAATAATTAAAAAAACATTCCTTTCACACTGTTATAATAATTAAAAAAACATTCCTTTCACATTCCTTTCAGTGTGATGACCATGGTCAAGGGGGTCATTATTAAATAAAATAAAGGATAAATATAATGATACAATTATAAATTTTATACTTTAATTATAATTTTAAAACCAACCATGAAATATGGTTTAAGCAACCAACTATGTTACAATCATGGAGGCATTAAGTCGTACATATGCATGTGCAACATTTCTATTTTTCAATGATCATAATGGAAAGAAGTTAAGTGTTATTTTAACTTTATATAATTATAATTCTATAATAAATATAACATTATTTCTTTAAATACACTTACATATATCATCCATGTGATGTGGTAATAAAAAATGAATCACAACAATTCGTGAGGTAGTAGTCTGCCGTACACACGAACGATGTTATTATTTTTTAATAGACGGTAAGTTAAGAAGGTATATGATATATTAATTTTAAATAATTATTAATATTTAATTAATATAATATATGGAAATTAAATCCACTATCTTTAATATCTATGATATGTGATTATGGAAAACAAGTTACACCAGTTCGTGAGGTGGTATTTCACCGTACACATGAATGATTGTTTCGTTTCCCATTTGATGGAAGTAGAGATGGATTTAGAGTATGAAATTAATATAATAAAATAATATTATATGGGAGGTAATTGTGTTATTATATCATCATGGATTAATAATATTTTAATGAGGTTAAAGAATAAATAAAATAAAGATTCTCGGTTAAGAATGATACCTCTTTTTCAAACCACCACTTTAGGATTAAACCTAAAACCTCCATAGATTGGATTTTTGATAAAAACATGGCCTCTAGGATTTATGGAGGGAATTAAGGAATATATTTAGGTAGGTATTTTTTGAAACAATTGGATTTTGAAGTGTTTAAAGGATAGGATAAGAGTTTCCCTTTTATAAGTGGGAGGGAATGACATTTTTTGTAAATACCTAATACTATTCAATAACGGGAAGTCACTGTCAATAAAAGTGCCTCCAAAATTGATAAATAATGTATTTTAGGAGTTATATGGTTGATTAAAACCTCAAAAAATTTAAAGTAAACATGTTTTAAATAAGTTAATTCCTTTACCTCTTTAGTTTAACCATCAATAAAACAGTTTTAACATTAACTGTGGTAATGATTTTTTTACTATTTTTACTATTCATTATGAAAAAAATTTAAGTTGAACTTATTATATAATATTAATTATTATAATTAAAAATATTTAATACATTTTAACAAATTCAAATCATATAATTGAAAAAATATAATTTAAAATTAAACCCATAAAATGTGTCGAAATATGGTTTTTCAAGAAATGTATTTTTTTAAGCATAAGATGATCTTACATTAAATATATGAATAATAGTCATCATTATATGAATTTAAATTATTATAACTAGATATATAATTTATATATTTCATTTAAATATTTCCTTATTATGTGTTATTTTAAATAATTAAAATGGATAAACATTATGCACTTTAAAACATTTTTTTAGAAAAAATGTGTTTTTAAGCTTAAAAATAAACTTATAATAAACTTATAATAAACTATGGTATAAAGATGATTTAAATTTAATTAATTGGATGAAATATTAACTAAATAATACTTATTTTAGTTTAAAATCAAATTAAAATAATAAAGGGACTTTAAATCACTCAATTTATTAAAAAGAAATGACGATTTTACAAAAAATGTATTTTTTACTATTCACTAAAAAATCAATATTTTCCAAAAAATAAAAAAAATCACCCTAATACAATTTTTATATTATGATTTAAAAAATTATTTTAATTTTATAAAATAAAATTTTATAAGTTCAAAAAATTAATTAAAATATTTTTTCGCAAAAAGCAATAAAAAACATTTTTGAATAAAACATACTTTTGAAGCATAAAATGACTTTACTAAAATTTGAGTAATTATTATTATGAATTAGTCAATAAATTTAGATTTAATAAAACATTTAGAGATATTTTTTATAATATGGTTATTTCTATTCATACCACTAATTTTAATAGCGAGGTTACAATAGTCATGTTTAAATAATAATATTTTAATAATACATCATGGTTCGTTTAATCTCAATATTGCATGTTGTATACACCATCAAACATAATGTTCTTTTAAAATATCAAGGTTTTATATTATACCCAAATTAAATAAATTTCATCCTTGTAATTTGAACTTGTTCTTAGTTTTACATTTGAAAATTCATTCATGTAAAGCACATCATAAAAAGGGTTAATAAAACTTCCTCTTAAAAGAGGGAAAGATAAATATGAAGGTCATCTGAAACAATAATTAACAAAGTTTTCAAGTAAGAGAAAATTGGCGTGAATTGAAAATACAGACATGGAAGAAAAGTGTAAATAATTATAGAGAGTGATAGATATCATTGATCATAAGAAATTTAATGACTAATAGAAAGTTAATAACCAAAAAACAACAAATCTATGATGAGTTAAAAAAAATTTATTCATCAGATATGAAGGTAATATGATTTTTTTTGTTTTAAGATACTTTTCCTAGATTTGAGGGATTATTTTACTATTAATATAGAGAACACAAAAAAATACACTCACTTTATATCTTTTTATTTCATAAACACAATTTCATCATTTGCTTTTGCTTTAATCACTTTCCACTTCACCTCTTACTCTAAAGAACAAATATCCAATATGAATTTTTTATGATTTAATAACAAAAATTAACTTATAACAAATCATTAAATCCATAAAATAATAACAATATATTCCTTATTTCTTTATTAAAATCAAAATGGTTATAAAAAAGTAAGATAATACCTAAAATGAATATGAATACATTAATCTCCAAAATTCAATAATAAAACCAAAGTTTTAACATATATCATTCCTTAAATAAATAACTATATATCCTAAATAACCTCAATAACCTCAACATGAAATAAGGTTTTAATCTCAAAGGTTATCTCATTCCCTTCAAATTGCATTTACAAAAACATAATAGAATTCTTCCCAAATAATCCTTTACATCAAACCTTAGGGTTATATATATCTGAACCCAATAAAACATTTCTCAAATTATCATTAATAACCTCAAAACCCTAAAAATTCAAAAATAATTGATCCTATAATATGTTTCCCAAAATAAACATAATATTTATCTACCAAATAATTTAATTAAAAACAATATCATACTTACCATTACATCATGTATGCCAGTGGTAAGAGTTTTGCCCTTATCACCCTTCAATTATGGGTTCAAGCCCTATAACCTTTCCATATGTGATGGGTTATCACCTAGAATACATGTTTTCATTTTTCTAAAACCATATTTATATAATTCCTAAAACATTCCTGAAACTATGAGGAACATCCTCAAAATAATATTAATCATCAAATTAGTTTTTAACCACCAATGTCTTCTATACAACTTATTTTTCCCATAAGATCAAATAATCATTATTGACTATAATCACCTCAACATCAAGTACACATCAAAGATCATATTTTCCTCAATCATGTGTTTTTACATAAAATATCACCCATTAAATTTCATTTTTAGTTCATTAGCACCATTTAAAATATTCTTGAAAATTCTTACAGAAAAACTACTATAGAATGATCCTTAGAAGTTTCATGAATCTTCTATCTAGGATACCATTAATAAAAACACTTAAACAACATGATCATTAAACTCCAAAACCTAAAAGCTTCAACAATTCCACTTATATAACCATTATAACATATGTATTTAAGAATTAATCCTTGTATTATGACATTTATTCAGATAACGACCAAGTTCCCCACATCAATGACATTGAACAGTTAGTGTAACCTTAGGTTGAACTTTATTTACCTTTGTTTTGTTAACCAAAATTTTAATTTTTCTTCACCAATTAGCTACTTTGTGAAATTCTTTCCCACAAATAAATCATCTTTAAGTTCCTTAAGTCATTTTATATGGAGCATCTTCCCACATTTTTGACATGTAGAAAATTTAATATTCTTTTATTTATTATATTTCATACTTGAACTTCCATGAGATTCTATCCTTATATTTTTTTGATGTGTTTAGAAATTAAAATATATTCTAGTTATTAATCATAATTAAATATATATCATTTTTAATAATAAAAATATGTCTAAATACCATTCCTATTAAGTTTAGAATCTCATTAGGGAAATCATTGCATTTCCCATCACATTGGTTGTTGGCATGATTTTTCCTATTTCTCTCCATTAACTAAAAATAACAAAAGAAACAAGATGAGAATGCATTAATATACAAAAAGGGAAACTTATAAACCTAGAAGGAATAACTTATAAATGATAAGTATATATTGACTTACGAGTCTCCAGGTTTCAATCTAGGTTATCCATGGTAAAGTTTTCTATTAGTTTTTCTAACCTAACAATTTGTTCAAGTCCTTTATAATAGTTCATAAAGAGTTTGTGAATATATAACAAATATCCCATTGGAGTGTCAAACCAGGTGTGAAGCAAGGCCCATTGTCATGCACTGGGTGATGATTGATTCCCACCCAATACACCCTTTTCAGGGTGATTACCCCTAGGTACAACCGTGCTAGAGTCACATCCACTTGTATTATCCTGTCAGGGATGTAATTTCTTGGAACCCACTTTCAATAAACTTTACCAAAATTCTAGGATATTTTGTTATACTTAGTATTATCCCTATACTTTTCCCTAGGGATCTTACTAAATTATTCCAGTTCTAATCTGAAAAAATAAATAGACCTTGATCTGATACCAACTATAGAAACTCAATCCTTTTACACATATTATCACATGATTTTTAACATAAACATCCATTAATTACAATGCAAAGACCATGGGGCCTAGTGTATTTGGAATATTAGGTTCATAATACATCAAAGTGAGACTAAAATAAAACTTCTTTATTTTATTATCCACTAAATCCTTTTGATATCCTAAAACTATTGGGATAACCTAAGGAATACATCGACAAAAGGGGTGTGCTAAAAATCCTACTAAGGGAATAAACATTATAAGGAAGCATAACTTATGAGTCAAAGTTATAATATGATATCATAAAAGATAAGGATAAAGAGTAATCACATGGGAGAATAACATAAAGAACATAATATCATAAGATCATGGAAACATATGAAATGTGCGAGCAACATATAAAATGACATAAACATGAGTCAAGGATAACTACCTAGACAACATCACATGGTGGAAAAAGTCCCACAATAGATTATATTTACTCCCTAATCCCATACATGAAGTACCATGAGACTAAAGCTTTACCCAACACATTGGAGTGCTATTTGGGTGCACCTATCATAACATGTTCACGATTATGTGAGAAAAAAACAAAAAAAAATCATAAGGAATAAAAATAATAATTATCCATGGAAAGAAAATGGGTTGGATAATCTTATCTCATATCATAATAAAAGAAAATTTCATAATAAAGTAATTTTAGAGATGAACATGAGGAATGCATTACCCCATAAAAGTAAGGGAGAATAATATAGTTATTTATGTGAGAAACATATATACATAATTTATAAGCAATCCATAACATTAAAGGTTGTATTTATTTATGAAAATGTCTCTAAAATATTAAATAGAATATTCCTTGAGGAAAATACCCTTTTAACTTTTAAATAAATTCTTAAAAATATTAAAATTTACAAAATATTATATAAAATATTTTATTTAAAAATAACCATTGAAAATTATAAAGTAATCTTTAAAGAATTGAGTGGTCATTATGGTGGGTAATTTCATACATGCTATATAAGTTAAAAAATATTTCTTTTACACTTTTGTAAAAGGTTAAAAAGTATCTCATTTGGAAAAAGAAAAGAATATTTATTTCAAATAATTTTGTAAAAAGTCAAACATGGGTAAAAATTTATTTATTAAATATTTTTTAATTATAAAAACAAATTTTAAAATATTTTTAGAAAACATGGATCTAGAAGAAAAATGATTTTTGACCAAGGAGATAAATGAATTCATTTTTCTTAAAAACATTTTCTCAATCGTTATAAGTCCAAAAGAGAGAAAAATGGCACCATTAATTTAAAATTTCATGAATAACCATAAGAGAATAAAATTAAAGGGTTTTATTAAACAATTATCAAATAATTTCCTATAATGAAAATCAAAGCATAAACAATCTCGATTAAAATGTGATTGAAACATAAACCCTTACCACTTTGGTAAATTTTGAATCATAACACACACGAATTAAGTAAATGAATTATAGCTTAAAATATCATGAATTATGAAATATTAGTGGTATAATATGTAAATAGGAAGTATATACACCATTTAAAATAAATTAGGTGATAAGAGAACATGTTTCTCAAAGAAGGAAGTCTTGAGACAAAACCCTTACCTTGAGTCCAGACATTGACGTGTATATCGTTTAACTCATGTATAATAAAACTATATAAATTATTTTTTTCTAAAGAAAATTTTATAGGTTTAATAACCTGTACTTAAACCATTTACTTCATTTATTTTAATAACAGATTTAATTACTTATTTTGTTATGTCCACATCGGGTGTTTTGAGGAAGCTTGATTCATAATTTCAAAAGGGAATCGGTGTGTTGACCATGGTCAATGGGGTCATTGTTCCATCATATACAAGATAATAATAATGAAATAATTATAATTTTTATAAATCAATTATACTTTTAAAACCAACAATTAAATATGGTTATAAAAAATGAACTATGTTATAATCATGGACACGATATGCCATACATACGCATGAGTAACGTTTCTATTTTTCAATGATCATAATGGAAAGATGGTAAGTGTTATTTTCTATTTTAATAATTATAATTATATCATTAATATAATATTATTTCTTTAAATACACTTACATATAATATCCATATAATATGGTAATAAAAAATGAATCACA
Organism: Viscum album; assembly: GCA_963277665.1. Taxonomy (NCBI): domain Eukaryota; kingdom Viridiplantae; phylum Streptophyta; class Magnoliopsida; order Santalales; family Viscaceae; genus Viscum; species Viscum album. The sequence continues at coordinate 860,071,171 of OY728145.1, forward strand.
ACGCTTTGCGAGGCTGTTGTCTGTCGTACACACAAGCGATGTTATCATTTTTTGATAGATGGTAATATAAGAAGGTAAATGATATGTTAATTTTAAAAAATTATTATTATTATATGAATATAATATATAAACATTAAATCCATCATATTTAAGAGCCATGAGAGGCGATGATGGAAAAAAAATTACATCAGTTCGTGAGGTGGTTGTCCACCGTACACACAAACGATGGATTCATTTCCCATTTTCTGGAAGTGGAGATAGATTTAGTGTATGAAATTAACATAATAAAATCAAATTATATGGTATATACTAGTTTTATTAAATCATAATGGCTGAATCATATTTTAATTAGGTGTAATAATAAATAAAACAAATATGTGTGGTTAAGAATGACACCTCTTCTTCAGAACACATCTTTAGGATTATACCTAAAGCCTCCCTAGATTGTATTTCTGATCAAAAAAGGAATCTAGTATGTGGGTAGGGATGTAATTAATATATTTGGGAATTTATTGGCTGAATAAATAGATTTTTAAGTGTGTAAAGGAGAGGATATGAGGTACCCTTTTATAAGTGAGAGGGAGTGGCATTTTTTGTAAATACCTAATAATATTCATAAATGGGAAGTCAATATCAAGACAAGTGCCTCTAGAATTGATAAATAATGGATTATATGGGTTATATGGTTAAAAAAACCCACAAAAATTCAAATTAAACATGTTTTAAACATGTTACTTCCTTTACCTTTTTAGTTTAACCCCTGGTAAAACAATTTTAACATTAACCATGGTAACAAATTCTTACAGTTTTTACTATTCATTATGACCAAAAATTAATTTGAAATTATTATATAATATTAATCATGATGATTAAAGACATGAAATCTATTTTATAAAATTCAAATCACATAATTGAAAAAATATAATTTAAAATTAAACCTGTAAAACATGTTAAAAAATGGGGTTTTCAAGAAATGTATTTTTTAAAGAATAATATGATCTAACATTAACTATATGAATAGTAATAATCATTATATGGATTTAAATTAATATAACTAGAAATATAATATATATATATTTCATTCAAATATTTCCTTAATATGGGTTAGTTTAATTAAATTAAAATGGATAAACATTATGAACTTTAAAACTATTTTCAGAAAAATGTGTTTTAATCTTAAAAATAAACTTAAACTAAAATCTAGTATAAAGATGATTTAAATGTAATTAATTGAATGAAATATTAAATAAATAATAATTATGTTAATTTTAAATCAAATTAAAATAATAATGGGACTTTAAAACTACTCAATTTATTAAAAAGAAATGGCAGTTTTACAAAAATGCGTATTTTTTACTTTTCATTGAAAAATAAATATTTTCCAAAAAATCCCAAAAATAAACCCTAAGTAAATTTTTATATGATGATTTAAAAAATTATTTTAATTTTATAAAATAAAATTTCTAAAATTTATAAAAAATTATTATAATATTTTCTCATAAAAAAGAATAAAAATCATTTTTGAAGAAAACATATTTTTGAATCATAAAATGACTTTGCTGAAATTTGAGTAATTATTATTACGAATTAATAAATATATTTAGCTTATATAAAAACTTTATAGATATTTTTAATAATATGTTTATTCCTATCCATACCTCCAATTTTAACTACTAGGTTACAACGATCATGTTTAGATAATAAAATTTTAATAATACATTATGGTTTATTTAATCTCAGTGTTGCATGTTATATATATTATCAAGAATAGTGTTATTTTAAAATATTAGGGCGTTATATATATCACAAATGAAAATAATAGCATCAAATTTCTTATGTGATATTTATGTGTATCGTAAAATATAATTCCCAGGTGAATTAATCTTATGCAAACCCTAGTCGCAGGTTATGACCATCGTCACACCACTTTGTTTTTCTTTTGAAATATATCATGAAATATCATGGGATGAACTATAAATTATAAAATATTATTGATACCACTAAAAGGGTTTTATCACAATGACCTCATGAATCATAACTTACAATTTGACTCACATCACCAAATATGATATAAAGAGAAAATTTTGATTTTTCTAAATTTCAATTTAAAATTGAATTAGATGCTTTATAAAATGATTTTAAATCACAAAAAGGTATTTTGTAATATTTATTTAATCTATAAATGTGTTTATAAATTAATCAATTATAAAGTGTTTATAATTAATTAATTAAAGGTTTATAAATCTTTATTAAATAAATATCCATAATATTAAATGTTGATATTAAAACACCCTTTTGAAATTATATAGTATTACTTATAATTTGGATATAAATGGTTTACATGGAAATTATATTTTTAATTTATAATTTTTTTACAGATTATAAAATAAGGCCAAATATAAAAAAAAATTATATTAAAATTATAAATTATTCATAATTATTAATTTTAACGAGTCAAATTAAAGGCCACATTTTAATAAATTATTTAAACCATATAAAAAAGAGTTTTGATAATTTATATGGTCAATGTTTAAATAATATTAAGTATATGATATTTATATTATGTAAATTTTTTACATAATATAATTTGAATATAAAGTGTTTATATTTCATTTAATATTATATATTTATGTAAATGCCATATTAAGGAGAATATGAAGGATTCCATATTAGATATAAATATAAAGTGCTTATATTTATTTGATCATGTAATTTACATAATTAATGGATTAATTATAAAGTTTTTATAATTACATAGTTCATGAATTATTCATGAAATGTTTATCTCATGTTTAAATATATTAATTGTTCATTTATTTATTTATTTACCATGTTTATTATTCATGAATATAATTTTTATATTATTATTGATGTATGATTCGGTTTAAAGTGTTAAAATATTTCTTAAAATTATCATACATGAAATGTTCTATGGTATTATTAACATTTAATCAAAGTAAAATAATGTTTAGAATCTATACAACCCAAGAACACCATGCCTTTGAAACTGAAATCATGTAAAATGTAAATGAAGAATGTGTACCTTACACCTAAGTATGCTTCCACCATTTAATTTTTCTAGTACTTGATTAATATCATTAAGGAATAACTAAAATGATCTTCTCTCTGAGGTGTATTCTCAGGTTTCACAAAATCACCAAAATATTTTGGGAAGGACCTTCCAAACATCCATGTTATGCTAGTGTCTCATGCTGAAAAGGTGGGTGAAATAAGTGGGATTTAGAAGGGAGTGAGTTTTATCAAAAATATTTCTGGATGATCACTCACATGTATCAAACTCATAATCTTTCCTCCTTTATATAGGTTATTGGGATTTTCCCTGATCCCATGAATTTACCCATGCGTTTCATAAACACATGAGTAAATAACTTTATTTACATCTCATGTTACCCTTAACCACATAATCTCATATCCATTTTATCTTATGAAATAGATAATCAATGATAGCTAATGTGTTGGAGATTCAAATTTTAACTCTATAATTTTTGGATGGCTAAGTGAGTCGTAGAAATTTCAAATTAATCAAACCATTTGTTTCATGCCACTATGATTAAACTATTTTATCTAATACGATATACTCAAGTAGCCTGTATATGATATACCTATATCATAAAATATGATACACCCAAAGGATTTAATACAATCCATTTTCTATATGTATGTTGTACATTACAACACACCATATTGTACTATATGATATCACATGACTTTAGGGTTTATTTATTTTAATCTCCTAGTTGCACTAAATCCTAAAAGACTTTCATGCCATTTCAATTTATATCATACCATATATGATAACTTTTGAAACCATATACAAATATCCTTTTGGATTTCTTTTGAAATATTATTGAAAATCTATCATCAATTTCACCATGAATTACATTATATATAATACATTGTGAAAAACCATTCAAAATTTCTTTTGGATAAACTCAAAAACATTTTAGATATTCTCTATGAGTTTTTTAAAACTCAATCCTCATTTGATCAACCACAAACTATGAACCCATGGAATTTTTTAGTTTTGAAAACAAATATGAATCACTAGATCCATAAATGTCAGTAAGGAGATGAATTTAGAAAATAATCAACGTTACTCAAGCTACAAAGGGATCTAGAGTGATATCCATCAAAAAAATGTATCTCTATTCTCATTTCCACCAACTATATCATATAAAAGTTTATATTTTCATAAGATCCCTTTATCCAAGACATCAAGTGACCATGGGGCACAACGTATGTCTATCCCATATAGCCCTATTATATGTTCTCCACTCTCCAAGTACAGGTTATCTAGGTCAATGAATATATCACATGTCATTCGTCTAGAATATGATAACATTATACATCCCTCATCCAAGTAGATAAGTACATCATATACACATTCTAAGTATGGACATACATTTCCTCAATATATCTTAATCAAGGGACCATATGTCATACTCATTATATGAGAGGACCAATCTAACATGAACCTACCCACCAAGGGATTAACTAGTACAATGATAAGTTGAGTGTGCTGCTTGAAATACACCTCCAATAGGACAGAGGATGGTGACTAGAACCAGGTAGGCATATCACACAATGTGGGAGGCCTTAGCCTAGACCAACCCAAAATAGACATAAATCACCAATGCATAAAATAATCAACATCACCGACAATATATATATATATATATATATAAACAACTAAACTATAAAAAACACATGCTTGAGATAAAAAAGTAAAAGTACAATTATGTATAGGAAAATACCAAAGGAATTGTACATTTGACAAGTCACTAAATTTGTTAGACATAAGACTCTATACAGATCTTTGTCATGAACCAATCTGGGCCATATATCTATAGGATGCTTGATCCGACATGTGACATATCTGAGGCACATGCTTTATCACCCCAGGCTAGTGAAAAGAACCAAAAGTATCGAATAAGTTCTAGTGGGAACGATTTAACCCATAAAATAAATTTAAAGCAACAAAATGTCTACTAAAATCTAAGCATGACCCATCTGTAAGTTGGATGTCCACACCAAATCAATTGAGAAAAAATCACCAAGAAGATATAAATAATTTAAAGTAAATTAAACCCCTCAGCGCACCCTCCAACATCCACCATAGAAACAACTCCTTTAGATCAGACAACCTCCATATGTATAATGCATCCACTAATTATCATAATTTAAAGTAGGAAAGGATTATTTGGCTGAAATTACTAAAATACTGAAAAATATTGGCATACCTTAAAAAGTTATACCATGTGACTAGAGGTAAATCTCTATCCAAAACTTGGATCCCAATACAAGAGTCAAATCTAGAACCTAAAACTGAGATATAAATAGGTGTGAGTCTAAAAATTCCTAGCAGGACACCACTCACCTTTCCACATGCTTACCCATTAATTAAAAATCCATTTTAAATCTGGTTAAAAAAATATGAATAGGTTTTCTATTTTATAAACAAATCAAATTTCACATCATTAATTTCTATAAATTTACCTTTGTTCTCTTTTGAATGAAAACAATCAATTTAAAACTATTTACCTGGCCTAAGACCACTTTACCAAACATCCATTTTAAATCCAATTCTTAAAACCAATTTTGAAAAACCAATTCCAAAACACTTTGTAAATACACACCTGGATTATCCTAGTCATCTAAGGTTAGTGGGAACCCTAGGTCCTCATATCAACTTGTGAGCTAACAATCAATCTAAGTGTTCGCACGAACCACTGAGATGGTCATGACTTGGTCTAGCAGTATGGGGCCTTCCATATAATAACACCACACCCAACTCACTCTCTAAGGATTATATGCCTTATCCTAGTGGTGTGATGTCAACTCTCTAATGAAACCATGACCTTTATCTAAGTTTTTTAGTTAGTAAAGTAACATGAACAAAATAGATACTTAACACTAGTATCCCCCTTAGATACCTAGGTTCCCATGTGATTTTCCCATTTCAAACATTTCACATTTAATTTAAAAGGTCCTTTCACTAGCCCATCACAAACAACTAGTTTTTCAAATAAATACAGGCCTCTTTAAACTATTTCATTTATCAAACTAAGGGAAATCATTTAAAATACACAAGATTCATAAATAAATCATCAAAACCACCCCAAAATGGATTTAGGTAATTAAAACATCCTTTATAAATCATAAAATACAAAGTAAATCATGTAAATTAAGCCTTTATAATTTACTTTATAAATCCTTTTAAAGCATGTTTGAAAACCGAGTTTGAGTACCAAATTTAAATTTTTAATATTTTCCCTCATTATATCCATATACATTTGCATATATATATATATATACATATATGTATCTAATTACAAAAATTAATATATTCTCATGTAAATTTGTACACACACATATATATCTATGTATGTATACCCATGTATATGTGTATAACTATCAAATATGTGAAAAGACAATTGCAAACCACACATTTTTATTCAAAACCAACCTTGAAACACTTTATTGACAATTTTAATTTCAAGTATCACTTGTAATTCCATGTAAAACTTTAAATAAAATTTATAATTTCACTTATAATACCAAAACAATTTTTATAATCACATAATTCATTCATAATAGCCACCCAGAAAATTTTCAAACACAAGGTGTGAACAGTTAAAAGAAAGAAAATTTGAATCAATATCTAAATTATAAATACTATTAGATTCCATTGAAAACAAAATTGAGATATAATTTTACCTCTATAAACTCTATAAAAATTTATTATATGTCATTAGGTATTAAAAATATCAATTTAAATTTCAATAAATCAAAGGTTTAAAAATTAAAGAGTCAAAAATGGGGTAAACCTTCCTAGAACTCGCTAATTTTGATAATTGTGGCCCAAATCCACCTAAATTGAGTCAAATAAACCTCACAATACTGATAATAACAATAATAAAGAAAAAATAATAATAAAAAATAGTCTATAATAAAAATAAGATCAAAACCCCACCTAGGGTTTATCTTACCACGAGTTGCAGTGAGAGAAAAAAAAGGAGAGGTTTAGAAATAATAAGAAGAGGGAGAAAAAGGAATAGAAACTCTATCATGAGAATATCAAAAATAAAACTAGTGAATAATATCCCAATATTCAATGGAAATGGAGGAGGTTTTGTACATTAGGGAAGAGGGAGTAGGCTATGTCACATAAGATGGGGAGAGGGGTGAAGAAAAAGGGTTATAAAATAAGAGTAAATTAGGAATTTTAAAATATTAAAATTGTGTAAGATGTATGGTTTGGCCACATGGTTTACCAAACCATGTTCCAACTATGACCCCCACTAGAAACATCTAGGTACTCACACAGTTTTTCCAAATGGATTGGGAAACCATATGCCAATCTTTAAAAATGCCATTTCTAAGTTACAAACTCATGCACACAGTTGCTACATGGTTTCTACTAACCATGAAAAACTCAAGCTCCTATGTTGAAATCCAAAAAATTCCAAAATTTTAAATGGGTTATACCTGAATCTTGATGAAAAAAACAAAATAATAATAAATATATAAAATAATAAAAAATACTAGGGTTGGGGTGTGATAGAACTCCCCACCATAAAAATTTTATCCGCCAATAATTTACTGAAATAAAAAATAAAACACTACAAGGAAAAATTAATTTGAAAGGGAAGAACAAAATACAACATAATCACCAAACCACTCCAAGATAAACTAGAGTGACACATTATAAGCATCTAAAAAACTCCAAACATATTTATATCTTCAAGTAAAAAATCACACCCAATCAATTCTAGAAAAATATCAAGGAACAAAGACCCATAGTGGGTCTCCCCACTATTTAAGAAATGGGCATAATGGACCAATAAGGCAAAGGTACTAAAAAATTACCATCAAAACAAAGCTTGAACCCTCAACTAAAAAGACCCAAACAAAAAACTTATACCAAACACACATTCACAGTCACCAAAAACTATTTACTCTCCCAATGAACAAGAGGTATCAAGAATTTAAAAATAAAACACAAACTTAGAAGCACTCTAAATAAAATACCAAGATAAGGATTATAAAGCTACTCATAGACACCCTCAGACTCGGAATGTAAAATGAGAGGAGGAACAAACCATGGGCATTCCCCATCAAACCACAAGGACACAACCTTTGGTAAAATAATAAGGAATGGTAACCTAGGAAATCATGCATGGGACACCGGTCACGGTGGTCTCATCAAAATCAAGCCAACACCAGCTAGCTTGTAACCTTAACTGGTTCAACATCCATCCTAGTCACCCGAGAGACACACCCAAGGGTTTTCTCCTGACCAATGAACCAAAACCATGTCTCACCAAAACCACAAAAAAACCCCTTATAATGGCCAACTAATTGAAAAATTACATGATACTACTTCTAAAACCAAACATGTTTGAGTCCTTTCTGGGTGGCATACTGTAAATAACAGAGGAAACATGAGATCTAAACAATCACATTGAAAGAAAAAATCACCATTTTCCATAATCACATCCAAATTCAAACCAAAAACTTAAAGGTACAAATCAAAATTACCACTAAAGAAAACTAAAAAAATAAACAAGTAAAAAAACACCTTTCTAACCACTTCGAAATCACTACCTTAAAATTTTTAACCTTAAATACCCACTTGGAAATCCATTTTTAACCCTACATGATCTTCATTGAAAAAAATCACAATTTTCTATACATAGATTTAATTTTAATTTAATTTTAAAATATATTTAATTTATTTAAAACTAATTTACTTTTCTTAAAATTGGGTCCTTCAAATCAAAATTCTAACAAAATACATTCATAAAGAAATCACTAGTTATAAAAACCCACAAAATAAACTCAAAATAGTCTAACACCATTTAAAATCATTTCAAAACACATATCCCTATTTTAGAATCATGTAACCTCACTTGAAAACCATTTAAAAAACTCACTAGTTCCTTCAACAAAATCATTTACTCACTTTTAAAAATAAATATAGTTTTGATTTATTTTAGAAATCTATTTCCCAAACCTCAAAGTTCTATTTTCAAAACCAATTTTTCATCAAAAAAACCTTTTTTTCAAGTTCCCAAACCCCAAAAAATATATTTTTTCTTTCTAAATCCCCTATACATTTCAATTTCAAATTCCTAAACTTAATTTAGAAACCACTTTCAAAATTTTAAGGCCCCTTTATCAATTTCAAAGACAAATCATTTTCCTCTTTAAAACAAATATTCTTTTTACTTAAAGAAAATAAAAACACAATCAATAACAACACATATAACAAAAAACATTCGCCAATAAGGACTAGAGATTGTGAATGAATTGGCCACATGGTTTAGTTAAATATGTTCCAATCATGAAAATTCCACTAGAAAGAATATCGAACCAAGCACTCAGGTTCCATATAGTTTTCTAGACTGCACGATACCACCATGTGACACTAGTTTAACTCCCATTATCATACCCAAAACAAATAAATCCTTGAAAAATACCAATAACTTTCAATGAGAAGAAAAATTCATAGGAAAATTCAAAAATAAAACTTAAAATCCAAATCTAAATCTTGACATCCTAAGGTAATTTAGGTTTCATCACAAGCAATGGTGACCAGGAACGAACCTATGAACTACATCCCGAGCCTTGAATATCTTAGTACAATCTACCTGACATCCCAATTAACAAAGCTTGGCTCTAGAACCTAGGTACTCTTAGGAACCTAGGCTTTGATACTATTTTTTCATGAACTAACCTGGGTCATCCATATATTGTATGCCCGAGATGACTCATGACATACCTGAGGTGTGTTATCAATCACCCCCGAGCTAGTGAAAAACATGAAAGGAATAAAATAATATCTAATAGGAATGATTTATCTCATAAATTAAATTTAAATTAGTAGAAATTATACTAAAATTCCATCATTACCCATTCATAAGTCTAAAATTCACACCAAATCAAATGAGTAACAACAAGTAAAAAAATATAAATAATTTAAAGTAAATATAATCCCTAAAATCACCCTCTAACGTCCAACATAGAAAAAAAACATTTAGATAACCTATTCTCCATATGGACAATGAATCCAAAAATAACCATAATTGAAATAAGTAAAATCCTATTTGAGTGAAACTAATAAAACACTTAAAAAATATTAACATACCTGACTATGGTATCCTATGTGACCTGAGGTCACTATACATCCAAAACTTGGATACCAATCCAAGAGTCAAATTCAGAACCAAAGCTGAGATATAAATAAGGATAAAAATAAAAATTCCCAATAGCTCACCACCCTCTTTTCCACATGCTTACAATAATTCTTCATGTTTGTTTGAGCATTAAAATTCAAGAGGAATTTTGAAATTTTCAAACTGGTGTATAGGATGGTTTTTAAACTTGGAATAAAAATGAAATTATAAGGTTTTGAACCCATTAAAATACCCAATTTGTGTTTGGAATGAATTTATCTAGAGAGTTCTAAGGTCTTGAGGGGTGCCCTGAGGATTTGGGGCACAGAGTTTCCTATTTTGGGGAAACAGAATAATGTGCATAATTAGCACACAATTTATGATAACTGTTCACCCTAACCATAAAAATCAATTTCCAAATGGGAATTATTTATTAAACTATGTGAATGGGGTGAGCAAACCATATAAGCAATTGTAGTAAATTTCATAGGGTCCTATACGATTGGTGAAAAATTAGGAAAACTGTGTGCCTAACCATGTAAAGTGGAGTACTTTTAAGAAAAGGGGATGACATGGTTTGTACATGATCAGGAAAACCATGCAACTAAACCATGTTACCTTTAAAATATAGAGAATGACTATTTTTCTCAGTTATTTTAAGCCTCCAACCCATATTTTCCTTCTCCCTTATGTGTTCCCTCCTAGATGACTGAGTTCCCTACCTCCTATTCAAACCCCTTTCATTATGAGATGGTTCTAGATCCATTCATTGTGATTTTGAAGTAAGATCCAACATCCTAAAATATCCATTCATCTCCTTCTCTATTTTATCTAATTTTATAAGTTCTTCAATTTAGTTTTTTATTAGATATTACAACAATTTATGGTATACTTTCTCATATCATTTGGTAATTTTTCTCATTCCTCACAGAAGATGTCCCAAGATGGTATCTGCAAGCCATCACATTCCATTTTGATAAAGGTATGCTTCACTATCAATTTTATAAAGTTTTTCCTTAAAATTTATTTTTTTGATGTCATATTGGAATTTTTGGTTAGGGATTTGTCTCAGAATATGGTCAAGGGTATTCCATGGTTTCTTAGAGATCAGTTGGTCATGGTTTCATTGTGGTGAGATCTTTCAGTTGGGTTTCTATAACTTATTCCTTTTTAGATTTGTTTTCAATTAATTATAATTATTTATAATTAATTTTTAAAATGTTGCAACTTGAATTAGGTACCTAGGTCGTGATTCGAACTCCAGCAGGCCTTGTAAAAGTTTCTATCCCTTGTAAATAAAGTAGAAAGTATTGTTAATGGTAGGCAGTCACTTTAATTTCACCCATAGTCTATCTTATTTTCCTAGTACATGGGTGGTGCAGTCAAGAAAAATTTTCCATGCTTGACACATTTTAAATTAGAATTTTTTTGGTTTAATTTTCCTAGTTTAAATGTCATGATTAATTTTCCTTATAATTTAGTAATTTATAAATTCATTTGGAATGCTTAACAAGGAAAAAATACTTGGAATGAATCTATTTATTTAAATTCCTAGTCATTTTTTAAATGTTTTAAAGAGTAACCTTGGTTTGATTGATGGTTGTGAAATGGAATTTCATAACCATCAATACATTGGGAATGGGAATGACCCATAAAATAAATTAAACCTATAATTTCAGTAAAAGTAATTAAGCCTTTGTTAAAGGGGGATTTGGAACGGTGATTATGGTAAAGCGATGGACTTGGTCCTAATGAAATTAAATGGATTAATTGGTTAATTAATTAAATGATTAGAGTGATTCATAATTCTTAGGAATGTTGAGATGAGTGCTTTGGATTCCATATCACATATACTACTTGGTATTGCTCGGATGAGAGCTTGAATTCCATATGATACTTGATGATTGAGAATGATGGGATAAATGCTCGGATTCTATGTAAATGATGATGTAGGAAGTCCAAATGGAGTGCCTTGACCTGCATGATTAATTATATAGAGGAATTATAGTATTAAAACTCATATTCCATTAGAATTATAGGATAAGAGATTGGATTTGAGTGATGACTGATTATAGGGAATTCCAGGGGGAGGGAATCGATTCCATAAGAATTTCAGGATGAGCGTCTAGATTCTTTGTGATATTGGGAATGATAAGATGAACTCTTGGATTCTATATGGATATTTATAGTTGGAATAGTCATCAATATATGATTAGAGACACTCTAACACTAGCCGAAGCAAGTAGGTTCGATCATGGTCACAAACCTAGAGATCGACAATAGTACAACTGACCTTGAGTGTCATATAGAACTTGGGGGATCAGTTATTTTTTATTACTTTAATATTAATTATTCTGAAATTGTTTAACTATTTACTTATAGAACTTATTCATGTACTGATTAGGAGTCTGGTTACTTTAGGGACACCGTTGGTGGTGGCCTACTAAGTTATACTCACACCATACTTGAGCCTCTATGAAAATTGGGTACCCAAGCAGACACTTTTATTTATAGTAGGGAAAAGTTTCAGGGTAGGTCCTGATAGTAGTGCTTTAGCTTTCTAGGTTGTAGTTAGATAATGGGACTAGGTAGTATTTATAACTAGTTGGGGATGGGATATTATCCCTAGCTTTAATTTTTTTTACTAATTGTGTGTAATCCATCCACGAGGGATCCAATATGTATGAAATGTCCATTTATTATGGAATCTGTTGGTTGTATTTATTTATCAAAACTTTTATTTACTATGATGTGTACCTAGATGTTATATGTTTATTTTATTTCCACTACTAATACTACTCTTATGTGAGTTAATAATCCCCCAAGGTGTTTTCATAGGCCCCCACCACTGGTCAAAAACCTCTAGAATATAAGGAGGTGTGCCTGAGGTCATGTGGCACATCATCCTAAGGCACTAGTCAAGTATCCTCTGGGTTGGGATGTCATGAAGTGGTATTACAACATTACCTTATTTTATCTTACTATTTGGGTATGATTAATAGGATACTAATAATGTTTTGAATCTTAGAAATTAGCTCATTCCTGGGTGCTTGTAGCCCCACGAGTAGGGTAAAATTGAGTTTCCATGGGTGGGAATTGTTGTTTATGATTTTCACTTTACATTTGATTTATTTCAACCTTGAGTGGTGTACTTGGGTGTGATGTGATGTTATTTATTTATGGTATTTTTTATCTCTTGGCCTAGTATGTAAAGAGATGGTTTGATTTTATGCATCACTCTAGGCACATAGGATCGATATGTCATCTGTATGATTCCTGCGATTCATAGTTTTATAGGATTCACTTATACTGGTGTTTTATTTACTATTTTTGGCTTATGTTTTACAGTCTATTATATATACCTATAGTTTTAAATGATTTAAAGGGGTTGGTATTTAAAGTTTCTATAAATATTTATATGTTTCACATATAAGTGTATAGTGGAATTCTACTTGACAAACTCCTCAGGTGACTTCTAGTTAATAGGAAAGTATAAATAATATATAAAGAGATGGTTTTGGTTAAATAAAGTGTTAGTAATCAACTTATAAATTGTTTTCCTTTATAAATTATGAATGTAATTCTATCTATATGAACCATGGAACGTAAAATCTAATAAAGTTTGAAAATTTTAAAATAAAGGCCAATGGAAAGTTTTAAAATGTGAATCCATATGTTTGAATTATGGAGCCTTTAAATAAATCAAAATAAGAATAATGAGATCTTTAGGGGATTTGGTGATGTGTGTCCCTTGTGGTTGTGACCTAAACTTGAATATGGGTAATTGGGCTAGATAGAGAGAGATATATATATCCTAGGTGATGAGACCCTTGGATATGTGTGGTGATACCTTGATGAGTTTGGGGGTAACAGATAGTGGTATGTTATTTATTGTGCCTTTGGTAAGGCTATTACCTTGAGGTGGTTGGGTGTTGCATTGTACCATTGTTTTTTATGACCCTTGGGGTTCGTGACCTTATGGGATATGTTAGACCATAGATTGGTTGTATTGGATCATGATTATATTGAAGTGGTTTTGTATCTATGGGTGTGGGGTCCAGATGAAGCAGTTAACTTTGGCATGTTAGGCGCTATGTGTTTTGGAATGGGGTAGCAGTGCTTCCTATAGAAAGTGGATTATGTGAGGATTAGTCTAAGGGGATCAGTGTGAGCCTAGTTCCATTGAGTTATGACTTGGTTTGTGGTCTCAATTCAGTGATTTTATTGATTGAGGGTAACCGTGAGAGTGGTTATCCTGGTTTTATGGGTGCTTTAGATGGAGAAATCATAGTTAGATGCTTCATCATGTGAAATTAATTCATGCTCAATTCCATTGAGTTTCTGATAAAGGAAAGGTTATTACTCGGATATTCTCTTAAGGGAATCACCTTGAGTGCTTGTGTTTTGATCTTGAGACAAGTTTTGAAATGGAGGGATCTTTTAGATGCCCAACCCTGTTGTTATATCATTGTTTCGACATGGTGTTTTGTGTTGACCCTATATGGTCAGGTCTAATGCTAATGGAGCATGGAAAGATTTTTATAATCTTGGAATGATGTGTAGGTTTATGAGTGATCATGAAATTATACCTGAATCATGGTGAGATGTCAAGTTGGATGGATAAATCATTAGGGATCCTTGATAGGGTGCTTGAGCCCATTTCTGGTAATGTATGTCTCATGGGATTGTAAGTTAGGTTGGTAAGTGGTCATAGGGGAGCATGATACCCCATAGTATTGATAATATTGAGGTGGTGTGAACATGCTAGATATGTACAGTGTCGTTGGGTTATGAAATCGGTTGGATCAAGAGCAAGAACTCATAACAGTTTTGGTGAAATAAGGTGATACGCGCTAGTTACACACAAGGCCTATTTGGATTTGGAAAGGTGAAATGGGATAATCATATTCTACTGAGAAGCATTTAGATTCTTGAGAATCTCTAGTAGTGTGGGGGAGGTAGTGATATACTAATGTGGGCCATGAATTCTTGGTAAAGGGTTGTGGAGCCATGGATGGTTTTAGTTGGTGAGTCCCTCTCAATGTGAGGTGATTGGGGTTTTATGAGATACTTATAGGTGGGGAGTCTTGGGACCTTTAAATGGGTTTTGACATGTCCTATATGATTTTGTTCGACCTAGATTGAGGTGTCAGGGGTTGATGAACATTATAGTCATGGTTTAGAGGAGCACCAAACATTTTTTTAAGTTAGAGCTTTTGGATTTGTGCTCGTAGAGTGGTGTAAGTAAATCCGTATGGTGGGGAGTTCACCATCAGTCATTGGAGAGTGAGGTCCTTATTATAGACCAAATTACAATAAATTCCATGACTTCAATTCTCGGAAGCTGGGGACATACGATAATTGGCATTTTTTTTTGTTTAGGTGAGAGTGAGATGACATGTCCAAATTTTGAGTTCAATGATAAATGGAGCATGGTTCGTGGTGGTTGGGAGTTTCCCAAGTGAAGCGATGATAATGAAAATCCTATGATGGGGAGTGATATATTGTTATTGGGTACATAAATCTCATGCCCGAAGGGCCGTGGGCCTGAGAAACTAACTATGGAGCGGTCATGGTGGAACTAGGATGTTGGTGTGAAATGAACTTGGTATGTACTTGGATTCCATAGGGAATTCAAAATGGGGAATCAGTTGTAGTGGTGGAATAACGTCGAGCATTGGCATTGGTCTTAAGAAGAGTTAAAGTGATCTGAGGATACTTGGATTTAAAGTGCATCAGTGTGAATCAAGGAATGATGAAAATTTTAATGGTTGAGGATCTAACTATGGAATATCATTATAAGTTAGGTATATACTTCAATGAGTGTGTTTAGGTGGTCATAAGATGCCTCAAGGTGTGACAACATTATGGTTGGGTAAGTTGGTGATGCGTGTAATGACCCAAAATTCTATCAATGAAATTTTCCTTATTATAATTATGTTATATAGTATAAATCACATAAAAATCACTTAGAGAACACAATAAAAACTTTATAAATGAATAATTAATGAAATAAGAAGTATTTATAGAAATTAAGGAACCTAAACCAATAGAATAATAAAATGACCTATTGAATAGTACTGTGACCATTAGGAATAGTAAACTGAACAATAGAATAGTAACCCCAACTATGGAAGTATAAATAAAATTTAGTCATCTTATAAATGAAAATATGATATATTTATATTATGGAATTAGTAAATAAATGTTTTAAAAATGATAAATTAAGTATTGGTATTTTTGTGAAACATAAAAGTTTATTTACAATTTTATATTTAATATAATAATTTAAAAGAAAATTTATTTTCATAAAATAGAATAATAAATTAATATTTTGTTGTCTTATTTTTATAATATAATTTCATGTGACCTTAATTAATTTTTCAAAGTGTTATAAAAGCAGTCATAATTTTAAAATTGGTATTTTTTTGAATAAATGAGGATTTTAATTAAAAATTAAATTATCATATATAGAAAATTATTTTAATAAAATAGAGTCCATTTTTTAATTCTATATGTCAAAAAATGGCCAGGGTTAATTTTTGGTATTTTTCTAAAATAGTTGAATTTTTGGTGAATAGTGAAATACAGTAATTTACGGTATTTAACATTATAAGTAAATAAACGAATTTTTGAGTCATGGATGATGTAAGTGGTAATTATCTAGAACTAACATTCTCTATTTACTATATTTAGACACAATAATACCCACTATTCATAGTCTTAAGCCAAAATAATAAACAAATGAATAAAATAAAAAAAACACAGCTCTCCTCCACTGTAAATACCACCTCTCACCATCTCTTATCCTCACACCTCAAAAGAATTGAATCTTATCCAAATTCCATCCAAACCTCTTATCAAGTCTATCCCCCCATGTCTAGGAGCCTTTGGTCTCAATAAAATACCAAACTCAAGTACCTCAAGGAGGTTCTCAAGGAGAAGAATTCAAGAGGTAAAAACATCTTTCGTTTTCTTTTATTTCCTTTTCAATTTATTTTATTTTTCTTTACTATACTCACCTCCACATGTAAAAGTGACATGATAAATCCAGTATCTTTTATATACTGAAATTTTATCATGTTAATGGAACAACCCATAATCATTTCACTTCCCCTCTCTTTTTATTCTAAAAATGAAAATGTCATCTGTGAGGTGTTGATTTATCACCTTTGAGGATGAAATGTTTTCAATTTCCATTAAGGCCTTCAAGGATAGTCCTAAAACTATTTTTTTGGTTTAAAATAATTATTATATATGTATTAAATCATATTTAATGTTCTTTAACCATTATATATACATTATATTAACTAATAAAACAAAACTAGTTCGCGATGATCGAAAAAAATGCCAAAATAATCTAAACGATTATCATTAAAGTTTTATCTAATAAATAATCCTCACATATGAAAAAATGATATATAAGACCATTTAATATTATTTAATTTCATTAATAACATATAATTTCAATTCTGTAGAACTATTCTTATTTTACATGATTTTCCATACATGTATACAAGTAAACCGGTCATGAAAACAAAGGAAACAAACGATCCTGAATGATAAAATTATATCTTATAATTCATAAAAAAAGACATAAATGAACTTAATAAAACTATAATAAATAAAATACATGTATAAAAAGTTTTTAATTAATTAATTAATGGATTTAATTTGTTTATATAGTACATTAAGTTCAAGTACAGAACACTTTCAGACATAAGGTAAGAGATTCTTTCTGACCCAACATTTTTTCCTTAGGGTTATGATTTATCTCTCTTTACCCCAATTTAATTATTCTTTTTTTATATAATTATTATAAATTCTGTTTATATGTTCCAAAATTATTTATCTAGATCATTTTATCCTTCTTTTATGGGGAAATTCATGTTTTAATAATGTCCCCTTCTCAATTCTTTCCATTAAGCAAACCCAATTAAAGATAACCTCCCAATTTATTATCCATTTTCAAGTACCATCCATAATCTGTTTTAGGACCCCATTATTATTCTAAAATCAATTATTTTATCATGAAAATCTATTTTGGTTCATTTTTGGTTTTATATAAAAGATTATTCCTTTTCCACTTTAAACACTCTTTAATATTTTTCTTAAACCGCACTAAAATGTTTTATTTCTAAAGTTTCTTAAACACTATTTTTACATGTTTTCACTTAAATTTGACATCAATTATCATTATCTATGCCTATTTCCCTTATTAATGTCCATGTGTGTTTGAAATACATTCTTTCATGAATACCATTATGTTATTCCCATTTGTTATTCCTTCTGACCTGATTATGATACCCAATTATTTCCATGGGTAACCCTTATGTTTATGTTTGATTCCTTGTGTATGATTATTAATGTGGCATAAATATTCATGAAAATTTTATGATGGGTGCACCCAAATATAACTCTAATTAATTGGGTAATGTTTAGTCTCATGAGATGCCATGTGTAATGGTCTTGGTGGTTAGCCTTGACTCATGCTAATCATGTGAAATGGTCTTAGTGGTTAGACTTGACTCATGATACTCCATGTGAAATGGTCTTGGTGGTTAGCCTTGAATAATGCTTATGTCATGTTTTATTTTGTTTCCACATTTTTATGATTATATGATTACATGATCCCATGTTTTATATGTTATGATTCCATATGTTTATTCGTGTTCCATGCATTTTTATGTCATCATGTTATGACTTTTAACCCATGTTCTTTTCTTTATTAATATGTTTATATCCCTTACTAGTATTTTTATCTTATACATTTGTTCATGTATTACCCAGTTTATCCTATGCAGATGTAAGAGAAAAAAATTAGTTAATATTTATTTATAGAGATTAAATAAAAGATGTTTTTTATTTTGTTTTTATGCTTTCTAATTATGTATCTAATATTCCAAAGACACTAGAATTTATGATCCTTGGCTTGTAATATATAGTTATTTATGATTAAAATCATATAATAATATGTGTAAAAGGCTAGGAATGTTATAACACGCCAACTAGTGGGGTCGAGAGTTTTCAAAAATGGTCATCTAGAGGAGGTCTAACTAGTGTTTTGACATGAAAATAGATACAGTGGGATATAAAACACGTCTAAAATTTCATTTTGGAGATGGAGCATTCATTTTGAGAATCAAACCAGGCTTTCTAGGAAAACTTAATGTATCTTTGACTTGCGCATAAATGATGATTATGCATCTATCCTCAATTGATTTTCAGTAACAAGGATGGGTATCAATGTTTAATTAGAATTCTCATGGAATTTAAGGTGTGGTGAGTTGGGAACCACACCGAGAATGTCATTGGAATGAGATTGTGGTGTTTTAGTAATCTATTCCAATATATTAGGCACCAAAGCATTTTAATTTGGTAGTTATAAGCTTAATATTATAGCGGAGAGCACCATAGGCCTGTCAGAGGCCTAAATGAAAATACTATCAATGTTCATAATGAATGGGATCAAGTATGCTCTATCTTGATGTTTTAATGGTAATGATGGGAATTTTCTCGAGTTTTGGCAGTTTGAACACCATGAGTTAAAAGATGTTCCCTGGACATGTTTCGGTCATTGAAAATGGAATGGATTTATGACCCTTGAGTGGGTGAAAAATATAGGTTGGAAGGTATGAGTGGTTAACCATGAGACTTATTAGGGATGATAATTGTTATGGTGGGGAGTTTTTTAGGCTATATGTTCATTTGATTATTTAAATTCAATAGGAATTTCAAACTTTTCAAACTGGTGGATGGTCTGGTTTCTAAAATGGTTGTCAGAATGAAATTCTAAGGGTTGTAACCCCTCAAAAGACCCAATTTTGGTTTGGAATAAAGTTCCCTAGAGAGTTTGGAGGTCTTTGGGGTTCCCCTGGGGGTTCAGGGATTGAAGTTTCATCTTTTGAGGAAATAAAATAGGGCACACGGTTAGCACACAATTTTTTCTAACTACAAACCCTAACTATGTGGCTAGGTTTCTAAATGGAAATATTTTATTAAATAATTGTAATGGGGCCAACAAACCATGAAATATTTTGTAATAAATTTCAAGGGGTCTTGTATGATTGGTGCATGGTTTGGAAAACTGTGCACCTAACCATGCAAAGTGGAGTGATTTTAGGAAGATGGGATAACATGGTAGGCACATGGTTTGTCCAATTGTGCGGCTAAACCATGAACACTTTTAAAAGTGGAGAATGACCATTTCTACTCCAGTATTTTAAGACTCTAAAACCTATTTTACTTCTATCTTGTGTGTTCACCTCCCAACCAACCAATCTCTATCCTCCTCTTAAACCCCCTTTGATTATGGTATGGTCTCGACTCTATTATTTAGTGTTTTGAGGTAATATCTAACCTACAACAACATCCATTCATATACTTCTCCCTTATATCTAATTTTATAATTTTTCTAGTTTAGTTATTTATTAGATATTCCACCAAAGCGTGGTGGAATCACCTATCTCCCTTGGGGATTTTACTCATCCCTCATAGAAGTGATCCTGAGATGGTGTTAATACACCTTTGTATGCCATTTTGATAAAAATATGACATGCCATAAATTTTTTAAGGAGGTTTCATTAAAATTGAAATTTTTTGATGTTATATTGGCACCTTTGGTTAGGCATTTAGCATGAAATATGTCCGAGGGTACGTCATGGGTCCCTGGTGATCATTTGGTCATTGTTATTATGTGGTGAGAGTTTCTGGTTGGTTTTCCATTGATTGTGCCTTTTTCAGTTTTTCATTAATTAATTATAATTTTTTATATTAAATTGTTCAAAATTTCATTACCTGAATTAGGTACATGGGTGGTATTGAAAACTTCAGCAGGCCTTGAAAAAGTTGTCAGCCCTCATAACTAAAGTGGAAAACATCGTTAAAGGTAGGCAATCCATTTAATTTAACCTATAGTCTAGATTATTTTTTGAGTGTGTATGTGTGATATAGTCAATATGGATTTTCTATTCTTGATTTTTTTTAAATTAGAATGTTTTGGTTTGAGTTTCCCTAGTTGAATACCCTATTTAATTTTCCTTTAATTTTAGGAAGTGGTAACTTCATTTGGAATACTTAGGGTGGGGGGAATTCTTTAAATGAATACATGTTTTTAAATGCCTAATTATGTTTTAAATAGGAAACTTGGTTTGATTAATGCTTATGAAATGTAATTTCACCACCATCAATAAATTAGAAATGGGATTGAACCTTAATATGAATTGGACCTAGTGTTTTGGACAAATAAATAATCTTTTATGAAAGAATAATTAGAAACGATTGTTATAGTAAAGTGTTGGACTCAGGCCTACATAAAGTAAATGGATCAATTGGTTAATTAATTAAATGATTAGAGTGATACCTAATTATTTGCAATGATAGGATGGGATATTTGGATTCCATATCACATATTCTACTTAGGAATATCAGGATGATAGACCAAATTCCATATGATAATTGATGATTGGGAATGCTGGGATGAGAACTCAAATTTTACGTGAACGATGATGCAGGAAGGCTAGATAGAGTGCCTTAAACTGTATGATGACTAATGCAGAGGGATACTAGGATGATTGCTCAAATTCTATTATAATTATAGGATGAGCACCTGAATTCGAGTGATGAATGATTATGGGGAATTCCAAGGTGAGGAATCAGATTCCATAGGAATGCCAAGATGGTTTTTTGGATCCTTTATGAAACTAGGAATACCTAGATGAAATTCTAGATTATATATGGATATTTTTGGTTGGAAAATTCATCGAGATACTCTCATATACACCCTGACATTGGCTGAATTAGGTAGGTTCGATCATGGACACTGACCAAATGATCAACAATAGTACAACCGACCTCGAGTATCATCAAGGACCAAGGAAATTGGTTGTTGTTTATTAATTTTATATAAACTATTTTGAAATTGTTTAATTGTTAACTTATAACACTACTACATTCATTACTTATCAGACTGGTTACTTTAGGGAAATTATTGGTGGTGGCCTACTAACTTATACTCACACCCTGATCAGCCACCATGACACTTAGGTACCTAAGTATACATTGTTTTTTTGTAGGGATATGTTGAAAGGTAGGTCTTTATGGTATCACTTTGTCCATCTAGGTTGGAGTTACATGATGAGAATAGGTAGGAATCAAGACCAATTGGGGATGGTATATTAGCACAATCTTTACTCTTGTTTCTTTTTTTACTGCTTGTATATGATCCACCCATGGGGGATCCAATACATATGACATGTTTATCTATTATGGAACCTGTTGGTTGTATTTATTTATCATCACTTGCATTGATTGTGATTTGTACCTGGATGTTATCTATTTATTTTATTTCCATTGCTACTTCAACTCTGATATGAGGCTATATTCTCACCATAGTGTTTTTATAGGCCCTCACCATTATTCAGTAGCCTTTGGTATATGGTGCGGTGCACCTAAGGTCATGTGGTTCACTATCATAGGGCATCATTTTAGTGGCCTTTGAGTCGGGACATCACACTTAATATTTAATTACATATATGTTTTAGAGCTAGTTAAAAAAATATGAATAGAAAACAGGTTTTCCATTTTATAAATAAATCTAATAACACATCATCAATTTATATAAATTTAATTTCTTTATATTTTTAATTAAAATAATCACTTTGAAACCATTTACCCGACCAAAGCATCCTTTTCCAAACATCTATTTTACATCCACCTCTTAAAACCGCTTTTGAAAAAAAAAATTCCAAAAAACTTTAAAAATACACACTTTAAATGTCATTTTGAAACATTTTTATAAAATGATCCATATGTTATAATGATAAAATCAACAACATGATTTACAGTTTTAAAAGAAATACAAATTCTATAAGAATCTTGTTCTTTATTAAACATTAATTAATGATTTATTGCATAAAAGTACACATAATAAAATAGTAAAGATCAATAAGTCTAGTGTATTTGGGAATTATATACATATAATAACATCTTGAACATTGGATACAACAACATTATTGAAAACTTCCTTAACATGATTCTAAAATTCCATGGATTTTAAAACTGTACGGGATAACTTGAGAAAAAAATAAGAAAGGGGTGATCTATAAATCCCAGTAAGAGAATTAATATGGAATAAGGTGATAAATGTTATAAAATGAGAATATAAATTGGGAATAAAAAGAGTACGAATCATAAACCTAAACAATGATACATGATGTAGCATAATAATCATAACATGGGAAATGTGGAAACAACTTAAAACACTACATCATAAATATAGGTCAAGGATAAAATGCCAAAATATCATGGTGGAAAAAGTCCCAAAAAGGAATCAGGTTCACTCCCTGTCCCAATATGATGTCTCATGAGACTAAAAATTACCCAATGCATTGGAGCTCTATATAATTTCAACAGCACCTGTCACTTTATTTTCATTTTCATGATTAAGTGTGTCACATAGATCATATAACATGGATTCATTCATCATCATATTTTATTCCAAGATTAAGGAGTATGGAATAAATAAATGTAATCCCCAAGTAAAATAAGAATAATTTTAAAAATATGAATACCCTTGATAGGAAATGGGTATGTTATTCACTACACAATTGTTTTGACATGGAAAATCACGGTGAAATTTTGGCAGCATAACAACATCACATAAAAATTCATAAAATGGGTTGATGAGAGAGAAATGGGTCTCTAATAATTTGGAAATAAATTATATAGTAAAGGGTATATGGAATAAAATATCCCATCATAATTAAATGAATATAAAATACATAAGGTAAAGAAGATACTTGAATAAAGAGGAGAAAGGAAAAGATCCCTTACTTGAGTGTGCGTATCCAAATACTTGGGAGGGGATTATTAAGAGATTGGGGGTGCCTTGGGAGGACTCTATAGAGTGGATGGAAGAGAATGGATGTCCTCCAATGAGTTTTAGTGAAGATAAATGACATCTTGGGTGGGTTTATATAGGAAAATAGGGGGATTTGTTTATTATTTAGGTTTTGGATTCTATATAATAAAATAACCAAAACCACAAAAATTCCCATGGTTTTTCCCATGATTTATACCAAATGGGAGAGTTTTTCATTATTTTATAATTCCAATGGGTAAAATTAATAGAATAATTTCCTTGCTTATGTGGAGGCGAGTCATACTCTTAAAGAAATGATTTTAAAACCTTAAAATATATTAATGGGTTTGTAGGATTTATAATAGCTTTATAAAAATAATAAAATAAACTTAAAATATCCTTATTTTAAAGATAAAACATATATTTAGTCATGGATACCTTTTATATTATTTTTTACATCACTTTTGGGTCACTATTATGTCATAATACACAAATTATATCTATATGATATTTAATTTTTACTCGAAAATTCGACTGTCACAGAAAATTATGAAAAATTAACTATTGGATAATTTTTATGTTATGATTCTGAAAATAATATTCATTTCATCTAAATAATTTTATAAATATTTGAATTTTCACTTTTAAAATAAAATCAACATTTATTAAGAAATGCTCAGTTTTTTTTGATAATAACAGTTTTTGAACCCTTATAAAAATTACATTTGACTTCATAAAATTTAAATGATCATTTATATTTAATAAAAAATATTTAATAAAAATATTTTAATAAAATATTATTTTTTTTTAAAAAATCCATTAATTTATCAAAATAAATTTCTTAATTGAATTTGAATATTAACCAAAAATACTATTTGTGTTTTATTGAATCAAAATAAAAATCATTTATAATGTAACAATAATAGGATGAAAATATATTCATTATTATATAAAAATAATGAATATACTCATATTTCTAGGATCTTGATATATATCCCTTTAATACACCAAAAAACTCCCTAAGAGTAAGGTGTGCGCTAGTGAGACTTTCATTAGGTAGTTCAGTGTACATGGTTTGGGCCGTGATCTCGATGAGCTTGGACTTCTCCCATAAATAGTTTTTATCATGCTTAAGTTGTTGGATCTCATCTTGGGATTGGTCAAGAAAAAATACTGGTGATTCTATCTCCCTTAGAAGCTCTAATAAATGGACTTCATAGGGTATGATCCTACTAGTTGAGACCATCACTTCCTTTGTATGTGTCAATTGGATTTTTTAAAACCCTATATTTATACTAACCATGTAGTCACTATTTAATGGCTATATTATCAAAGGTTATATGCTTGATAGTCATTTAAATCCAATAGGATATAATAAAACCAAAGGAGTGAATTTGTTTTCTATAACCATAATATGTTATTTAATTAAATTGCAAGGTGAATTTTATTTATAATAGTTCAAGTCATTAAAAATTTCCCCCTTTTGGAAATTTCACCCTCAAAATTTTCATTACACATAATAAAATAGATGAGGGTAACTTTGTTTCATCACCTCCTCCGATTACCATGTTGCTTCTTCGAACTTTCTGTTTCTCCATAATACTTTGACAAGGTGCACTATATTATTTCATGGAACTTTGTATCTATGATCTAAGATCTTCACTGGATGATGCTCATAGGAAAGGTCATTCTCCAATGTCACAACCTCTAAATTGAGTACATGTGAGGGGTCTAGTATGTACTTTCTCAAGAGGGATACATGAAATACATCATGTACTTGAGATATGTTAGGTGGGAGTGAAAGGCGGTAGGCCACTAATCTAATGCGATCACTGGTCTCATAGGGTCAGATGTATCTTGGAATAATCTTTCCCTTCTTCCCAAATTTCATCACTTTCTTCCATGGAGATATGAGTAGGAATACTATGTCTCCAACATAAAACTTGAGGACTCATCGATGATCATTAACATAGATCTTCTGTCAAATCTGAGCAGCCTTGATGCGCTACTAAATGGTATTAACCTTTTCCACCATTTCCTCAATAATTTCAGGACCTAGTAGTTTTCATTCCCCAACTTCATCCCAATATGCAGGTGTTTTACACCTCTCCCCATAATGGTATTCATAGGGGGCCATTTGGATGATTTAGTGTAAACTATTGTTGAATGAAAACTTGAACACAGGTATATGTTGGTCCCATCCTCCTTTAAAGTCCATATAACTTGCTCACAACATTCCTTCTAGTGTCAGAATAGTCTGATCAGATTGGCCATTATTTTAAGGGCGATAAGCCATGATGGAGTTCAAATCAGTTTTTAGATCATTTTGAAGACTTTTCTAGAACCTGGAGGTGAATTTCAAATCTCAATCAGATGTAATCGATAGTGGTACTCCATGCAGCATTACCACTTCTCTGGTGTATATCCGTGCAAGTTAATCGAGCGAGAAATCCTCTCAAATCATAATAAAGTAAGCTATCTTGGTAAGATGAACCACAAAAACCCATATAGAATTGTTTCCCCTGGATATATTTGGAAGTCCGATGATAAATTCCATGGTAATGTTTTCCAATTTCCATATTGGTATGGGTAATGGTTACTCATACCCTTATACTTCTGCCTTTTATCCTTCACTTGTTGACATACCATGAACTTTGATGTATATTCAGTTATAAATTTCTTCATATTGTCACACCAATAGTGCTCTTATAGATCTCATTACATATTTGGGATTCCTGGGTGAATGAAGAAATTTAAACTATGTGCATCATCCAACAGTTCTTTATTTAACTTAGGATTTGATGGTATACACAGTCGTGAAACAAATCTTACAACTCCTTCTTCATTAACACTAAATTATGAGGATTTCCCTTTTATTATAGTTTTCAATTTCTTATAAATTTCCAAATCATACCTTTGAGCATCCTTTATCTTTTCCAAAAGAGAAGGTTGAGGAATCATTTGTGAAAGGATTAATGTTGTTCCTTTATTTATGATTCTCATGTCTATCCTCTTCAAGTTTAATAAGATCATATTCTTGTCAATTCTCATTAATGATAAAATTTATGGATACTTTATACTTAGAGCATTTACCAATTTATTCAATATCCTAGGATGGTAGTGAAATGAGAAGTAATAGTCCTTTATCAACTTTAACCATCTTTATTGGCGCATATTCAGCTATTTCTATGTGAACATATACTTGAGGCTTTTGTGATCCATATATATTTCACACTTCTCCCCAAAGAGATAATACCTCCATATTTTCAAAGTGAATATCTATGCATCCAATTCTAGATCATGCATTGGGTAGTTTTATTGATTAAATTTCAACTACCTTGAATCATAGGATATGAATTTTCCATTATACATTAACACACAACCCAATCCCTTCTTCAAAGCATTGATGAATACCATAAAAAGATATCCACTTATGGGTAGTGTGAGAAAAGGTGCAGTGATAATCCTCCTTTTAAAATACTTGAATCTCTCTTTTCATTCATAATTTCTAGAAAACTTGACTCCCTTATAAGTTATCTTGGTTATAGGGTTTGGCAATCATGAGAATTTTTTCGCAAATCAATGATAGTACCCAGCTAATACAAGGAAACTATGGATATCTATCACATATGTTGGCCTCATAAATACTTCAATTGATTCTATTTTTGTAGGGTATATAGATATACTATTTATTATGAAGAAGTTTCCCAAGAACGAGTCTTATTTCAACCAGAACTCACATTTGTTATACTTTTCATAAAGCTTATCCTTTCACATGGTTTTTAGCACAGTACTCAGATACTTCTCATGATCCTCCTTGGTTTTGAGGTATATTAGAATATCATCTATAAATACTAAAAATTTCTCTTAGTAATATCTAAATACTCTATTCATCATGTCCATGAATATTACTAGAGCATTAGTGAGTTCGAATGGAATTACTATGAACTCATAGTGCCCGTACCTTGTACAAAAAGTAGTCTTGGGGATATCCTCCTTATTTACCCTAACTTGGTAATATCACAACCAAATATCCACCTTGGAGAAGTATTGTGATCCACATAGATGATGAAACAATTCATCAATCTATGGTAGAGGATACTTGTTCTTTATTGTGATCTTTTTGAGATCACAATAATCAATGCAAAGGTTCATTGACCCATCCTTATTCTTGATGAAGAGGACTGGTGCACCCCATGGTTAAGAACTTGGGCATATAAACCCTTTATCAATATTATATTGTAGTTTTTTCTTCATCTCCTCAAGTTCCATAACAAACATTCTATACAAAGTCTTAGATAATAAAAATGCCCCAGTTATATGCTTGATTGAAAATTTAACCTCTCGGCTAGGAGGAAGACTAAGAAATTTCTCTGGAAACACATCAACATATTATCTCACAATAGACATTTAAAAAAGTATGGTTCTTTCCTTAGACTCAATAATTTGATCTAGATAATCTTCATCATAGGGAAATAATATCCATGCTTGAGATTTTGGTGCTAGAGAAGATTCATCATCCTCATTGCACTTGTACATAATTGGGGGTCGATTTTCAATACAAAGAACAATTTACTTTTCATGGAAATTTATAATGCCTCTATATATGGAAAGCCAATAAATACCCAAAATTGCATCAAATTACACCAAATGAAGTATAAAAAGGTTTTATGGGAAGTTTGTCCCACCAATTTTAATAAGGTAGGAGTTATATACTTGAGATGAAATAATTTCACCATTTTATGTTTTCACCGAAAACTCTACTTCAATGCTTTGTAGGGGTTTTTGAATAGTTATACTAAACTTTCATGATATTAAGTAATGTGTAGAACCAAAATCAAAAAGTACATTCACTATTCTTTAATTAATAACTTGCGTACCTGTCACCACTTTATTTTCGGGATCCACCTCAGTAGTTGTGATGGAAAAAGATCTCCCTTACTACCTTAGAGGTTGTTGGTTGTCTTAGAAAACCCTTAGCTTAGTGAATTGATTTAAAAGGTTCCCTAGTTCCTTAAAGTTGAAGAAATAAACAATTCACTAAGGGTTGACTAGAGCATTTCTTTCCTCCACCACATTAGTAGGTTTCTCCTCTTGAAAAATGTTAGCTAGGTGCCCTTCCTTACTATAACTAAATCATTTCCTTATCCCCCTTAGGAAATTTATAGGGTGTTTCTTTCCACACCTTTGACAAGTGTGATATTTAAATTTCTTTATACTATTATATTTCTCTATCAGATCTCTAGAATTAAACTCTATTTTAT
Organism: Viscum album; assembly: GCA_963277665.1. Classification (NCBI taxonomy): domain Eukaryota; kingdom Viridiplantae; phylum Streptophyta; class Magnoliopsida; order Santalales; family Viscaceae; genus Viscum; species Viscum album. The sequence goes on from OY728145.1 coordinate 860,100,495, forward strand.
CCTTCTTATCCCTATAATACCCTTGAGATTCGCCGATCTCCATTTCAACTTTGAGGGCACATCGAATAATTTTCTCATAGCTATCAAAGTCATAGATCTCCATGGATTTTAATAGGCTATGTTCTATCCCACTAAATAAGTGGTAAACCTTTCATTCAGGGGTAACGACAAATATAGAGGTTTATCATGCAAGTCTTGTGAAGTTTTCCTCATACGCCCCGATAGATTCATCATCTTTCTGCTTGAGGGAAAGAAAATTACCTTCCATTTTAAGATGGAGTGTGTGGGGAAAATATTTATCAAAAAACATTTTTTTTGGAATTATTATCACCCCATCACTTTGATCTCTTCCTCATGATTTATATTCTTGATCAATGTCCACCACTGATCAGCTTCTCCCTTCATATGATAAACAACTAGTAGAACCTTCTTTTACTCAGAACATTGAAGGATGGAGAATATTTTCTCAATAGAGTTAATAAATTTTATGAAATTAAGGTATTATATGATCCATTGAAAGTAAGAGGCATTTTTCACATAAAGGTCTCAATCATAGCTTGTTATATCTTAGGGGGATTTGGATGCTTCTCTTGATCCAGGTTTATATTCATAACCTGAGTTAGCTGAGAGTGTATCATCATGAAGTTCATGATTCCTTCTCCCATTGGGTTGGGAATATCATTGGGGGAAGTCATCACATTTCCCTTAAAATTTATTTTTTACATTATTTATCCTATTTCTGACCATTTTCTAGAATAAAAGGAAAAATAAGGATGATTATTTTTAAACTATTAAACACATCAATGAAAATTTAATGACATTAAAGGGGTAACTTATAACTTAAATTTATTTTCTTAACTAATGAATTTATAGGATTCAATACATGTTATCCATGATATATTTCCTAATATATATTCTTATGTTCATTTTTTATTCCATTAATAATGTTTTATAATGATCTTATGAATTTACCAAAGAATATCTCTCAGGAGTGTCAAACCAGGTTCATAGTAAGGACCGTTTTTGTGTAACAGGTTACACCGAGTTAGGTCTGACATACCTTATCATAATTATTACCCCTAGGTACATCTGTTCTAGAACCATTTCCACTTATAGTGTCCAGATATGGATGAATTTTCTTGATAAAACACTTACTCTATATCATGAAAATCATAACATGGGAAATGTGGAAAAAACATAAAACACTACATCATAAATATAGGTCAATACTAAACCACCCAGACATCATGGTGGAAAAATTCCCATAAAGGAATTGGGTTCACCCCCTGTCCCAACATGATGTCTCATGTGATTAAAAATTACCCAATGCATTGTAGTGCTATATAATTCCAGGCACACCCATCACTTTCATTTCATTCTCATGCTTAAGTGTGCCACATAGATCATAAAAAATGGATTCATTCAACATAATATTTTATTCCATGATCAATGAGTGTGAAATAAATACATGTAAGTACTAAGTCAAATAACAATAATTGTAAAATGGTGAATACCCTTGATAGTAAATGGGTATTTTATTCACTACACAATTGTTTTGATATATAAAATCATGGTAAAATTTTAGCAGCATAACGACATCACATAAAAATTCATAAAATGGGATAATGAGAGAGAAAGTGGTCTCTCATAAATTGGAAATAAATTTTATAGTAATGGGGATATGTAATAACATATCTCATCATAATTAAATAAAGATAAAAGACATAAGGTAAATAAGATACTTGAATAAAGAGGAGAAAGGAAAAGATCCCTTACTTGAGTGCGTGTCTCCAAATGATTGGGAGAGGATTATTGAGATCTTGGGGGTGACTTGGGAGGACTATTTAGAGTATATGTAAGATCATAAATGTTATCCAAGTATTTTGAGTGAAGAGAAATGGGAGCTTGGGTGGGTTTGTATAGGAAAAGAGGGGAATTTCTTTATTATTTAGGTTTTGGACTCTACATAATAAAATAACCAAAACCACAAAACTAACCACGAGGTTTCCATTGATTTATACTAAATGGGAGTTTTTTTTATTATTTTATAAGTCCAATGGCCGAAATTAATAAAATAATTCCCTTTATTATGTGGAGGTGAGTCATACTCTCAAAGAAATGAGTTTAAAACCTTAAAATATATTAATGGTTTTGGAGGATTCATAATGGCTTTATAAAATTAATAAAATAAACTTAAAATATCATTATTTTAAATATAAAACATATATTTTTCTGTGGATACCTTTTATAGTATTTATTACATCACTTTTGGGACATTATGATGTCATAATACACAAAGTATATTTATACAATATTTAATTTTTACCCAAAAATTCAACTATCTCAGAAAATTATGAAAAATACACCATTGGATAATTTCAATGTTATGATTCAAAAAATAATATTAATTTCATCTAAATAATTTTCAAAATATGTAAATTTTAAATTTTAAAATAAAATTGACATTTATTAAGAAATGCTAGGTTTTTTGACAATAACAGTTTTTGAACCCTTATAAAAATTACATTTAACTTCATAAAACTTAAATGATAATTTATATTTAATAAAAATTATTTAATAATAATATTTATTAAAATATTATTTATTATAAAAATTTCATTAATTTATCAAAATAAATTTCTTAATTAAATTTGAATATTAACCAAAAATACTATTTGTGTTTTATTGAATCAAAATAAAAATCATTTATAAAGTAAAAATAATTGGATGAAAATATATTCATTATTATATACAAACTAATTTACATAATATTATTTCTAGGGTCTTGATACATATCCCTTTAATACACCAGCAAACACCCTAAGAGTAAAGTGCATGACAATGAAACTTTCATGGGGTGGTTCAGTGTATATGGTTTGGGCCATGATCTCGATGAGCTTGAAATTATACCTTAAATGGGTTAACTCATGCTTAAGTTATTGGATATCATCTTGGACTTAGTCAAGGGAAAATACTAGCGATTTTATCTCCCTCAAAAGCTTCAATAAATGGTCTTCATATGGTACGATCCTACTGGTTGAGGCCATCACTTCCTTTGTATGTATCAATTGGATTTGTTAAAACCCTATATTTATACTAACCATGCAATCACTATTAAACAACTATATTATCAACTATAAATATTATTAATGGTCATTTAAATTCAATAGGATATAATTAAACCAAATTAGTGCATGAATTTTCTATAACCATAATAAAATATTTAATTAAATTGCAAGGGGAATTTTATTTATAACTGTTTGGGTCATTAAAAATTCCATAAAAGTGATGATTTCATAAAAATGAACCATGGGAGTTTCATAATACATGAAAGGTCAGTGGTATCCCTAGGTAAACATATCAAGTTGTGATATAAAAGTTAATACAAGTGCGTGTAAGAACCACCATGAAGGTAATGCCTTGGCCTAGCGGTATGAGGCCGCCCATATGAAGACACCATGACTAACTCACCCATTAAAAAGTATATGCCTTGGCCTATTGGTGTGATACCACCCCTCAGATAATACCATAACCTTTATCTAAGTCTCATTTAGTTAGTAAAGTTGTGTGAACCAAAGAGATACTTAACACTAGTCTTCCCCCTTAGATACCCAGGTTCCCTTGTTCTTTTCCCATTTCAAAAATTTAAAATTTCATTAAAAAAGTTCCTTTCATCATCCCATCACAATAAAATAGTTTATCAAATAAATATAAGCCTCTTTAAACCATTTAATTTCTCAAACTGATGGAAAGAATTTAAAATACCCAAGGGTCATATAATAAATCATCAAAACTATCATAACATGGGTTTAGGTAATTAAAAAAATCCTTTATTAATCATTATAAAAAAAGTAAATCATGCCAACTTTGGATTTATAATTTAATTTATAAATCCATTTAAAACATTTTTGAAAACCAAGTTTGAGTACCTAATTTAAATTTTTAATATTTCCCCTCATTACACCTATATACATTCACACACACACACACATATGTCTCTCATTTAAAAAATTAACATATTTTCATGTGAATTTGAGTGTGTATATATAAGAGTGTGTGTGTGTATACCCATGTATATTTTTATAACCATCAAATAAATTAAAATACAATTGTAAACCATGAATTTTTATTCAAAAACAACCTCAAAAAACTTTATTGATACACGAGATTTCAAGTGTTACTTGAAATTTCAAGTAAAACTTGAATTCCAATTAAGAACTTCCCTTTGAAGACCAAAAAACTTTTTATGAATCACACAATTCATTCATAAGGGACATTCAAGCAATTTTTCAAACATAAGGTGTGTACAGTTGAAAGAAATCTGATTTGAATCAATACATAATATTGAAATACTCTTCAATTTCATTGAAAGACAAATTATGATCTAATTTTACCTTTAAAAATTCCATAAACATTCATTATATTATAATTAGGTATCAAATCATCAATTTAAAATTCAAGTAATCAAAGGTTCTAAAATTAAAGAGTCAATCATGGGGAATTCCTTTATGAAACTCACTGCTTTTAAAAACTGAGGTCCAACTCCACCTAAACTGAGTAAAAATAAGCTTACAAGGCCAAGAGAAACCCTATGAAATCCAAAATACTAATTAAAACCGAGTTAAAAGAAAAACTAGACAAAAAATACACCTAGGGTTCAACCAACAATGACCCAGTATGAGAAATTAAGGGAGAGGGGGAGAAACGAGGTGAAGAGGGAGATAAAGGAGGAGAAACTATATCCTAAGAGGATTTCTCTTAAAATATAGGAAGAACATATGAATATTCAAGGGAGAGGGAGGATGGAATGCACATGAGGGAAGGGGGGATGACTATGTCATGTGAGAGGGGGAGAGGGGTGGGGAAAATGGGTTACAAAAATAAGGGTAAAATTAAAGAATTAAAATTTTAAAAACTTGTTAAGTTGCAAGGTTTGACCACATGGTTTACCAAACTGTGCACCCCTACTGGAAACATTTAGGCACTCACATTATTCAGCTACACATCTTGGGAAACTGTGTTCCAACCATGAAAAATTTCACTATCATGTTTCAAATTCATGCACATGATTATCGCATGGTTTATACTAATCATGTGAAACCCATGAACCTATGTTGAAATACTTAAAATTCCAAAATGTTAAATGTGTTTGACCCAAAAATCATTGAAAAAAATTTAAAATTCCAATAAATAAATAAAATAAAAATAGAGACTAATGTTTAGGTGTGTTACTCCTCCTTACCGCACATACTCGTAGATCAATCTACAACCACAATGGTCACCACCACCATCATGAACCACCATGAACCACCATGCATCACTAACCATCACCAAATGTCAGATTTGAACAAGCCACATGATCTCCACATCCACCAATATCATCTATGAACCTTTAAAAAACTGCACATACACAATGCATGTGGGCATAAGGCCCATATAGGGGTGATTATAAACATACTCGGCAAGATTCCATGAAAACCAAAAAGGAAAGAAAATAAACCAGTTTGCTCAAAACTCTAGAAAATAAGGTGGATGAAAATGAGTCTAGGAAATATTTTGATATAAATAACCACTAGAAGTCTCAAGGATAGAGAGAAATATTAGTCATCTCAGTTCCAATCGTTAAAGGGTAACACCTCATGATTAACTAAAAATTCTTGGAGAATTGTAAAACCCCCAATTTTTGAAGTCGATAGCCTAGTTACATGCCTCATCCTATAGAAAACTGAGCGATTCCCTAGGAATCAAAAATCCCAAAGAATTTGATTTTTTCAAACTATAAACATTTATGTTTCCACTAGAAACCATAAAGAAGGACCCATTCCTCATAGAAGTATGCACTTCAATCAAAGGGATGATATACCCTGTCATCTATAATAACTGATACCACCTCACTGTTCTAGAAACCCATAGGGGAACCCATTCCATAAACAAGGATAGATATCAGTCAGTAGGGAACTAACCCATACTACCATAACCACCTAGACTATGAGTAAACACATGTAACCTTAATGAAACTATAGTGGGGGACCTATGGCTCATCAAGGGAAAAGTATCAGTCAAAGGAGGTAATCAACCCTAGTGGAAGAACTACATCACGGTTAAAAAAATGTAGATGAATGGGGGTTAGTTCATAGATAGAGGACTCATGTCTCATCAAGTATCACAAAATATATGAGAGTATCACACAAAAAAAAGAGAGTATAACAAAATAGATGAGAAATAGGCAGTTATACCCTTAAAGCTCTAATCGTCATGCCTAATCCCCATAATCTATCTCATAGAGATGAATCCTAGTACCACCTTTCTCTCATTGTAAATAATATTATATTAACAAACAGATCATCCTGTTGAGATCTAAATATAAAAATACTTAGGTATTCTATCTATTTCCCTAAAATTGGAACATGGAATGTAGAGACCTGAAGCCTGACGTACATGGATATTACATTACTTTTGCGGAATACTTAGTACATAACAAAAACACACACACAAGGATCGTAATAGTTTAGTGTCTTTGGAAACTCGGAATATAATCTTCTAATCGTGGTGAAAGATCTTCAACATCTCCCATAAAGATCTTCCCCTTTTTTTTACCTAAAACCTTTCTTTATATCATGGGGAAAATAAAACATAAAAGGGCGAGATCAAATGCTCAGTAGGGGTAAACAAAAGAAATATCAATCACATCATATTCATAAGAACATAACATTTTGGAAATCTTAACCTACAAAAGAGAGCATAATTTCATAACATGGGATAAATCATAGTAGTGAAATGAAATCCCAATAATCATAACTTACAACATGAAACTTTGTGGCATACACACATAATCATAGAGAATAATTTCTTATTAGTCAAGACTCATTGCCAAGACTATCTTAGTGGACAAAGTCCCTTTCTGAATCGAGTCCACTCCTCGTTTCAGTCCTGTTTCACTGAACCGGTATAACCTACCGTTCTAGCCATGTCTATCTCATGAGATATAAAATCTTTACCCAATGCATTGTAGGGAGATATAGGTCCCACCCATCTCATAATGATACCATTCTTATGTGTGCCACAAAATCATAAATCATACATCATAACATAACCCATGTAATAAAAATGGGAATCTTAAACATCGTGACATCATAAAAAAATTCATATAAGATAAAGGAATTCATAAAAATATTTCCATCACTGCATAATAAAATCCATGTAATAATAGGGATAGAAATAGAACCCTATATTATCTTAGATGGAAAATAATTTTGATAAAACTCTTGAACTCCATTCTTGAGGAAAATATCCTTTCTACCTCAAAAATATTTTTCCGTTCTTAACATGTCATACAATTTTAAACTAAAAGAAGTTGATTAAAAATAAACTTGAAAACATTTAAAGGAATCTTCTTGGAAATAATTTTTTAAAAATCAATTCATTCCGTATAAGTTAAAAAAAAACATTTTTCTCGTACTTTTGTTGGAAAAGTCAAAAAAAGTACCTTGTATGAAAAACGACAAAAGATTCCTTTCATATCTTTTACTAAAAACTCACCGAAGGGTAAAATTGGATTTAAAAAATTTTATGTGGATGAAAATAATATTACATATTGAGGAAACATGGATGTGGCTGATAAAATACACCCTAGTAGATTCTGAAGTACAAACAATCTCGGATAAAAATTGAGATTGCGAGATTTTCCCTTACCTTAGGTCCGATTTGCTTTGTAAGTGTCCGAACCTCCTGTATAATGATTTAAATAATGTTATTGACTTATTCAAGAATCATAATTATTGTTATGATATCATATATGGTCATATTCTTAGCTTCTTATTAGTAATATTTCATTACTACTTGTTATTTGGGTGTTTATTACTTTTTGTTCTTATGCATGTTTTGTCGAATAAATTCTTATTCTTCTCTTTAGGTTATCATACCTCATTTCCAGAATGGTATTAGTGTAATATATATCATTTTAATTCATTCAATTCATTTTTATAATCATTATGAAATGAAGATCATTTAGAACGAGTCGCATCACATCGTGGAGACGGTATTCCATACGTACGCACGAGTGATGATATCGTTCCTATGATCGTGGAATTGTATTTGAGTGTATGTATATTATTTCAGAATCAATATCACTTTATAATAGTCATATATAGTCATAATTTACACCATTATACCCATCCAAGTAAGGTGGTGGTGGAAAATAGATTACACCACGGCGTGGAGACGATATTCCGTACGTACGAACGCGCGATGATTTCTTTTTCCGTAGGATGGATAGATGGTGAAATAGGGTTGTTTCATACTTATAATAACATATCAGTATATGAGTGATACTGATGTTATTACTTCATAATGAAACAACTAAATAAGAAGAAGTGGAAGAAGAAATAAAGATGAAAGAATCGGTAACGGAAATTACCTCTTCTTTGAAGCGCCTCTTTGAGACCTCCTCTTAGGGCACTAAAATTGGTCTTTGAGGAAGACCAGAACCTCTAGGATGTTTCTAGGGAAGTGGAGAAGAGAATTTTTCAGAGGTTGTCCAAGATTGAAGGCTCAAAGTGTTGTAAGGAAGAGAGGTAGGGGGTGCCCTTTTATAAGGGAGGAGAGGGGCACCTTTGGAATAACTAAAAATATTATTTTATTATAAAGCCAAATTCGGTTTTAAATAGCTCCAAATTGATTTATTTAGAAGATAAGGTGGGGATGGGTCGAAATACGCTCATCAAATAGAATTTATACAAGTTTAGGTTCCTATTTTAACCTTATCATTTATATTTAACTTTAAGTTAGATAATTTTACTTTTACCGTGTCTTCTTATTTTCTTACACTATAAGGTTAATAAACTTACTATATCAAGACAAATGAACCCCAAGTTGTTTATTATTAATATATATAACCTTATCTAAGTCATTTCTCAGAACCTTAGATTTTTAGGAATAAAATAACAATTAATAATATAATATTTTTTTTAAAAACTATTTTATGTCAATTTTGACACTATTTAGTAATTGATTTTTGTGAAACTCATAACAGATTTATTAGTTAGAAAAAAGTTAATTAAATCAATAATAAAATGTCATATTAACATATAAAATTAGTTTAATTCATAAAAAGTCTTAAATTACATTTATTTGGGTATTTATAACATCAATTATGTCAATATTTCATTAATAAGACAATTACTCCATCATCTTTGTGTCATAATAAATGATAATTATTTAATCCCTAAAAATTCTAAATAAATTCCTATGATGTATATAATTGTATTATATTTCTGGAGACTATTCATGTTCGAAGTTTCATGAAGTTTATAACTAAATTAAAATTATTATACTTATAAGATTTAAGAAAGTGACATGTTGTCACATTCTTTGGTTTTAATAATAATTAAATTATTTTCATGGAAAAAAGTCCATTAAATGAATCTAATCCAACCCTTAGGTGATATGGGTCGACTTTTAGTCATCCAATAGTATTTTGACATGTTCTAGGGTAATTTTATAATATTATATTTACCCTTAATTACCCGATTTACCTTTAATTATGGTAAATAAAATTTACCGTAGTTACTATTCATAATTCCCAAAAATAAAAAGTAGCTTATTATCATAATTTGAATCCACTGATTCCAAATATGGAATCTATTTTTCCAAATTCAATACACAAAAGTTGCAGAAATTAAATTAAAATTAATCCCGTTGTCGAAAGAAAATGGGTTTTTCTTTAAAACATTGTAAAAGATTGAATTGATTTATCCTACGAATTCAAGGTAGAATCAATGGTAATGACATACATTATATTAAATGGTAAAAATATATTCTATTTATAATTAAAAACCATTCAATATTATAATTTAACCATATAAATTATTGTGATGAAAAAAAGTTGTTTTTAATTAAAATATAGCGTGTTTTTACTATTCATTAAAATATGAAAGTTACCAGAATAATATGAAAAATTTATCCAAAGTAAATTTTTATTTCATGATTCCAAAGAAGAATTTTATTTTGTCAAATTTAACTTATAAACATGTCAAAAACTAGATTTAAAGTGGGTGCACCATCAAAAGGCGGCAAAACTGCATTTTTTTGAAAAATACTTATTTTACCCAAAAAATTATTTTGTTCTTATACAATGTTTTAGAAAATGTGTAAAACGAATAATAATGTTATAATATTCAAAATTTAGTTAATACTATTCATAATGGCTAGTTCATAATAATATTATAATAATATATCGTTATTTAGTAAAACCCGGTATTGCGTACAACACACGCTATCGAGGAAGGTCACGATTGCGTGTAATGCAAGACAAGTCAGGGTTGCGTGCTGTGCAAGAATCCTTCATTGTTTCGTATAACATAATCCAACCATATTTCATTTATAAATTGAATATATATATATATATATACTCAATGTTGCGTAGAATAACTATTATCAAAACTGTGTGTAACACGATCCAAGAATAGTGTTGCGTATACTGCAAGCTAATACGGTGTTGCGTATAGCGCAAGGTAATCTTGGTGTAGCATAAAACACAAGACATTAATGAAATTAAAAGAATATTTTTCATAAAATCTCGGGGTGTTACATTCTACCCCCCTTAAAATGAATTTCGCCCTCGAAATTCGTCGGGGTTATAAATGGTTTTCTACTCGAAAGTTTGTTTAAAAGAAACCCACATTGTAAAAAGGAATACCAAAACATGGCTTTAAAAAAACTAAATTATGAAATGTAATGGTTACCCAAATTAACTCATCATTGGGTTTCCACGTAGGAGAACATAGGTGAAAATATGGATATGGAAGAAAAATCTAACCATCAAGTTCTGACGGAGAGTGGTAGAGAACATGGCTATGAAAAAGCCAACAATCACAAAGCTATTGATTTGTGATGATATAAGGTACCATCTGATTCATCGGATATAAGGGAACTAGGACAATATTTGTGGGTTTCAAGATCATTTCCCTAAAGATGATGAAATTGGAATTAGAAGAAATACTTTCATGATTTTGGTATAGTATCACCATTAGTCATTCTTTGGACAATTTCCACTTCATCTCTTAAAGAAATGAAGGTGAATTTGTCATTCGTGATGTGTTAGCAGATCATGTGATAGAATGAGGGGCATTCCATCTGTCTCAAACAAAAGGTTAGAAAAGTCATAAAAAAAAACTTAAGTCCATCTATAGCAAGATTAATCATATATGGTTCCTAAAATGGACTTATACTTCTTATATTATACTGCTTAATATATTAAAACTAGTTTCTACTTAAACAGGGACTTCCTGTAGGCCAGTGGTAGGCGATAAAGGCCAGTCGTACTTCGGTCGTGGGTTTGATTCCCACAGCCTTGTCCAACGCGATGGGCTGTCGCCCATCCTGCAGGTTGTCCTTTTTCTAAAACTATATTACTATAACATCCCATCAATAATATCTAAAAAACTTCGATCCTTAAACAATACTAACTTATGTCCAACATAATCCATTACAATCTTTAGGGTTATCCATAATACTGTAGTCCACTCTCATAATATAGTGAAAACGATTACCAGAGATTTAATACCATCGTTGATCCCCATATATCATAAGATATGTCTTGTTGGTCACATTCCAAACATTCAAAGGCCTTAATCATGTATTCTATTGAATACCCATTGAACCTTAGTGAAAACATGAATGCACTTAAAAGTTAACACTTTCCACATACCAAAATCCTCAAAATTCTATATACTCAAACCATGATATCACTTAGTCCTTATATCAATCATGAGCTCATGAATACTATCAAACATATTAGATTCTCTTTATCCCTTCATTATGTGCATATCATCTGGTTTCCAAAAATATTTCAATCACTTTTCATGGTTATCGATGCCATAAAATTATTGAAAACCACAATAGACCAAAACATAAATATTCCAATATTCCACGATACTATATACAACATTATTCTGGAATTCCATTACATAAACACTTAATCATTCCACCACATCGTTGTCATATTCAACATCGCCAATGGTGATCGCATGTGACTTCCCTTTGTCCTTTGCCTTAAGTGGTTTCTCATGTCGATCATCACTAACCCTTGTATTAGGGCATTTATTAGCATAATGCCCCATTTCCTTGCACTTGAAGCATTGAAGTGCAGTAGGTTCATTCTGTGTATCCCTTCCTTTTTTTGCATCATTAGGCATCTTCTTCCCATCATTGCGGCATTCAAATTCCCGATGACCTTCCTTTCCACATTTGAAACATTTACTTGTCCCTTTAAGACAATCTCCACCATGCTTCTTTCCACACTTTGAGCATAAGGAAACATTCATCTTCTTTTCACCATTATTCTGAGATTTCTCCTTGAACTCCATCTTTCGTTTCTTGTCAAAACTATGAGATGGATAAGTAACACCAACTTCTATTTCTACCTTGATAGCACAACGCACAATTTCTTCATAGCTACTGAAGTCTCTTATAGCTAATGCCCTTCGAATATTTGGTTTTAAGCCACTGAAGAATCGATCAACTTTACTTTCAGGTTGGATGATAAATCCAGATGCATACCTTGCAAGCCTTGTAAAATTCACTTCGTAAATACCAACAGATTCATCATCCTTTTGCTTTAGTTCAAGAAACTCCTTCTTCATCTTTGTTCGAAGAATACGAGGGAAGTACTTATTGAAAAATAAGTTCTTGAACTCGTCCCATTCCATGGACTCAATTTCATATCTTGGCCTCGTATTCTTGATAAGATTCCACCATTGATCAGCTTCACCTTCCAAACGATATACTGCTAAGATGAATTTATCATTTTCAGAACATTGAAGAACTGAAAATATCTTTTCAGTGGTAATGATCCATTGTTCAGAAACAAGTGGATCAGAAGACCCACTGAAAGAAGGTGGGCGTTGCCTCATGAAGGACTCAATAGAATATTGTTCCCTTCTCTGCTCATTTGGAAGTCCAGAATGATTCATAGCTTGTGTAAGCATAGCAATCATATTTTTCACTCCATCTCCCAAAACATTTGTTTGTTTAGGAGGACAATCATTGCATTTTCCATTACATTGATCAACACGGTTCCTTCGGGTTCCAGCCATCGTCTAAAACCCAAAAAGAATAGTGTGAGAGGAAAAAATCACGCTAGGGAAAACAATATAATAAAGGGTGAGTACCTTCAATATCTAATCATCTTGGGTTATCGTAATTCTAGTACTATAACCTATGCTTATACTTAACCTTAGGGACATTTCTAGACACACCTTAGAAATATCTCTAGGGATCTCACTAAAGTTCTCACATCCTAGTTTCCAAAGGTTGACTAAACCTTTCCTCTGATACCAACTGTAGAGACCCGAATCTTGACATACATGAACATTAAATTACTTTTGCGGAATAATTAGTACATAAAAAAAACACACACACAAGGATCGTAATAGTTTAGTGTCTTTGGAAACTCAGAATATAATCTTCTAATCGTGGTGAAAGATCTTCAACATCTCCCATAAATATCTTCCCCTTTTTTTATACCTAAAACCTTTCTTTATATCCTGGGGAAAAGAAAACATAAAAGGGTGAGCTCAAATGCTCAGTAGGGGTAAACAAAAGAAATATCTATCACATCATATTCATAAGAACATAACATTTTGGAAATCTTAACCTGCAAAAGAGAGCATAATTTCATAACATGAGATAAATCATAGTAGTGAAATGAAATCCCAATAATCATAACTTACAACATGAAACTTTTTGGTATACACACATAATCATAGAGAATCATTTCTTATTAGTCAAGACTCATTTATAAGACTATCTTAGTGGAAAAAGTCCCTTTCTGAACTGAGTTCACTCCTCGTTTCAGTCCTGTTTCACTGAACCGGTATAACCTACCATTCCAGCCATGTCGATCTCATGAGATATAAAATCTTTACCCAATGCATTGGAGGGATATATAGGTCCCACCCATCTCATAATGATACCATTATTATGTGTGCCACAAAATCATAAATCATACATCATAGCATAACCCATGTAATAAAAATGGGAATCTTAAACATCGTGACATCATAAAAAAATTCATATAAGATAAAGGAATTCATAAAAATATTTCCATCACAACATAATCAAATCCATGTAATAATAGGGATAAAAACAGAACCCTATATTATCTTAGATGGAAAATAATTTTGATAAAACTCTTGAACTCCATTCTTGAGGAAAATATACTTTCTACCTCAAAAACATTTTTCCTTTCTTAACATGTCATACAATTTTAAACTAAAATAAGTTGATTAAAAATAAACTTGAAAACATGTAAAGGAATCTTCTTGGAAATAATTTTTTAAAAATCCATTCATTCCGTATAAGTTAAAAAAAAACATTCTTCTCGTACTTTTTTTGGAAAAGTCAAAAAAAGTACCTTGTACGAAAAACGACAAAAGATTCCTTTCATATCTTTTACTAAAAACTCACCGAAGGGTAAAATTGGATTTAAAAAATTGTATGTGGATGAAAATAATATTACATATCGAGGAAACATGGATGTGGCTGATAAAATACACCCCAGTAGATTCTGAAGTATAAACAATCTCGGATAAAAATTGAGATTGCGAGATTTTCCCTTACCTTAGGTCCGATTTTCTTAGTAAGTGTCCGAACCTCCTGTATAATGATTTAAATAATGTTATTGACTTATTCCAGAATCATAATTATTGTTATGATATCATATATGGTCATATTCTTAGCTTCTTATTAGTAATATTTTATTACTACTTGTTATTTGGGTGTTTATTACTTTTTATTCTTATGCGTGTTTTGTCGAATAAATTATTATTATTCTCTTTAGGTTATAGATACCTCATTTCCAGAATGTTATTAGTGTAATATATATCATTTTCATTCATTCAATTCATTTTTATAATCATTATGAAATGAAGATCATTTAGAATGAGTCACATCACATCGTGGAGACGGTATTCCGTACGTACGCACGAGTGATGATATCGTTCCTATGATCGCGGAATTGTATTGGAGTGTATGTATACTATTTAAGAATCAATATCACTTTATAATAGTCATATATAGTCATAATTTACACCATTATACCCATCCAAGTAAGGTGGTGGTGGAAAATAGATTACACCACGACGTGGAGACGGTATTCCGTACGTACGCACGCGCGGTGATTTCTTTTTCCGTAGTATGGATAGATGGTGAAATAGGGTTGTTTCATACTTATAATAACATATCAGTATATGATTGATACTGATTTTATTACTTTATAATGAAACAACTAAATAAGAAGAAGTGGAAGAAGAAATAAAGATGAAAGAATCGGTAACGGAAATTACCTCTTCTTTGAAGCGCCTCTTTGAGACCTCCTCTTAGGGCACTAAAATTGGTCTTTGAGGAAGACCAGAACCTCTAGGATGTTGATTGGGAAGTGGAGAAGAGAATTTTTCAGAGTTTGGCCGAGCTTTAAGTCTCAAAGTGTTGTGAGGAAGAGAGGGAGGGGGTGCCCTTTTATAAGGGAGGAGAGGGGCACCTTTGGAATAACAAAAAATATTATTTTATTATAAAGAAAAATTCGTTTTTAAATAACTCCAAATTGATTTATTTAGAAGATAAGGTGGGGATGGGTCGAAATACTCTTATCCAATAGAATTTAGATAAGTTTAGGTTCCTATTTTAACCTTATCATTTATATTTAACTTTAAGTTAGATAATTTTACTTTTACCGTGTCTTCTTATTTTCTTACACTATAAGGTTAATAAACTTACTATATCAAGCCAAATGAACCCCAAGTTGTTTATTATTAATATATATAACCTTATCTAAGTCATTTGGCAGAACCTTAGATTTTTAGGAATAAAATAACAATTAATAATATAATATTTGTTTTAAAAACTATTTTATGTCAATTTTGACACTATTTAGTAATTGATTTTTTTGAAACTCATAAAAGATTGATTAGTTATAAAAAAGTTAATTAAATCAATAATAACATGTCATATTAACATATAAAATTAGTGTAATTCATAAAAAGTCTTAAATTACATTTATTTTGGTATTTATAACATCAA
The DNA here is from genome assembly GCA_963277665.1 of Viscum album. Classification (NCBI taxonomy): domain Eukaryota; kingdom Viridiplantae; phylum Streptophyta; class Magnoliopsida; order Santalales; family Viscaceae; genus Viscum; species Viscum album. The sequence goes on from OY728145.1 coordinate 860,116,572, forward strand.
TTATGTCAATATTTCATTAATAAGACAATTACTGCATCATCTTTGTGTCATAATAAATGATAATTATTTAATCCCTAAAAATTCTAAATAAATTCCTATGATGTAGATAATTGTATTAGATTTCTGGAGACTATTCATGTTCTATGTTTCATGAAGTTTATAACTAAATTAAAATTATTATACTTATAATATTTAAGAAAGTGACATGTTGTCACATTCTTTGGTTTTAATAATAATTAAATTATTTTCATGGAAAAAAGTCCATTAAATGAATCTATTCTGACCCTTAGGTGATATGGGTCGACTTTTAATCATCCAATAGGATTTTGACATGTGCTAGGGTAATTTTATAATATTATATTTACCCTTAATTACCCGATTTACCTTTAATTATGGTAAATAAAATTTACCATAGTTACTATTCATAATTCCCAAAAATAAAAAAGTATCTTATTAACATAATTTGGATCCATTGATTCCAAATATGGAATCCATTTTTCCAAATTTAATACAAAAAAGTTGCAGAAATTAAAAAAAAATTAATCCCGTTGTCGAAAGAAAATGGGTTTTTCTTTAAAACATTGCAAAGGATTGAATTGATTTATCCTACGAATTCAAGGTAGAATCAATGCTGATGACATACATTATCTTAAATGGTAAAAATATATTATATTTATACTTAAAAACCATTCAATATTATAATTTAACCATATAAATTATTGTGATGAAAAAAAGTTGTTTTTAATTAAAATATAGCATGTTTTTACTATTCATCAAAATACGAAAGTTACCAGAATAATATGAAAAATTTATCCAAAGTAAATTTTTATTTCATGATTCCAAATAATAATTTTATTTTGTCAAATTGAACTTATAAAAATGTCAAAAACTAGATTTAAAGTGGGTGCGCCATCAAAAGGCGACAAAACTGCATTTTTTGAAAAATACTTATTTTACCCAAAAAATTATTTTGTTCTTATACAATGTTTTAGAAAATTTGTAAGACGAATAATAATGTTATAAGATTCAAAATTTAGTTAATACTATTCATAATGGCTAGTTCATAATAATATTATAATAATATATCGTTGTTTAGTAAAACCCGGTATTGCGTACAACACACGCTATCGAGGAAGGTCGCGATTGCGTGTAATGCAAGCCAAGTCAGGGTTGCGTGCTGTGCAAGAATCCTTCATTGTTTCTTATAACATAATCCAACCATATTTCATTTATACATTGAATATATATATATATATATATACTCAATGTTGCGTAGAATAACTATTATCAAAATTGTGTGTAACACGATCCAAGAATAGTGTTGCGTATACTGCAAGCTAATACGGTGTTGTGTATAGTGCAAGGTAATCTTGGTGTAGCATACAACACAAGACATTAATGAAATTAAAAGAATATTTTTCATAAAATCTCGGGGTGTTACATGGAAACATAAGAAAAAGAAGGCCACATGACAACCCCCAAGCATGCCACATGGTGCACTAGGGAGGAGGAGTCACACCCCACCAAGTGTGTGGAACCCCATATATAGGGAAGCACATGGGAATGTGGAATTTATAAATGATGCGTGTCCCACATTTTCCCCTCGAGATGGGTCAAGAGAGCTTGAATTGATTCAGATATCTTCCCAACCATATGGATAGGCTATGTATATTAGGGCCTTGTGTTAGGATAGCCCACATGGGGGTATAGTCCCACCTTTAATTTCCCACCATATGATGGGAATATGACTATATAATAAAGGTTGGTAGGATATTCAAGGTGTTACCCCAGATACCCCCTTCCTTGGCTCCTTTTCTCCACACCATGAAAACCTCATCCTACCTGATCCACTACTCACACTATCGCCCATCAATGGGGTCGACCTCCACCACCACATCTAGGATCTCTGGTAACCTTGAGACTTTGACTAATATCCCCACCTTAAACTATCACTAAACCTCCCCCTTGTCACACCATGCCTCCATCACTTAGATATACTAACTTACATTGCACTTTTCTGTTCCATGCCACCATCCATATCCAGGATACCTCCCCTCATGACCATCTACTTCCTAAAATGAGTGGCCACCTCACTATGATACCATCATCAGATAACCCTAGGGTTAATGGACACCTACCATACACATGTGTAGATAAGAGAAAGATGGGGAGGAATATAGGGGAGATATATAGAGGCCTAACACCGCGATCATGTATCTTCCATCAAAACACGAAGTCCCAAAGAATAGGGTTAATGATAAATCATTATACCTTAGAATTTCTATGGAGTAGGGACTAAAAATCCAAGAGTATGGATTTTATAAATCACATAAGGGTAGGGGGAACCAAATAATTTACCCCAATTCATTAATTAATAATGAGGTTTTCATTTCATAAAATTCATTATGAAATCTATAAAGAATGGAGAAATGAAGAATCGCAAAGACTTACCTTATATTAGAATCATTCATTAATGAATATTACATACATATTAAGTATCATTGGAGATGATGATAATAAAATTCTTTAATACTCAAAGATTCTATAAACTATTCTATAATTTGAAGATAAAATGGAAATAATGGGGGTGAATTTTTTTTCTTTTTCAAAATGGTGCTCTAAAATCAAAGTAATTAATATGAAAGCATTCCATTTAAAAATAATATAAACAAAGTATAAGTGAGTATAATGGAAATTAAAACATTAATAATAGAAAAAAATAAATTATAGAAATTAAAAAGGCACACTTTAATAAATGATTTTGGAAATATATCAATAATGAGATTCTACATCTCATCCCCTAAAGAAGGTTTAAGAGGGTTATATTGATCCCTTGGTTTTAATGTAATACCAAGAACTATGAAGACATAATACATTAGTTTTAAGGGAAACTAAGAACAAAAATAATAACTTTTTTTTGATAGAAACCAAGATCCAAGATACCTCACTTTAATATTGGTGAGAACCTAAAGAAGAAGAAGAATAAGAATATTCTAGAGGTTTGTTATTACAAAACCTTTATAATGCATTACACTTTCACTTAGAAGATTTTGAAGAAAACAAAAAATCAGGATAGAGGGAGAAGAAAATGGTAGAATATAATTTTAAGAATTACAATAAGGGAGTACAAAAGAAAAATGCTAAATAAGGAAGGCATAGAGAAATTGGATTGAAGTCTTTGAAGCATAATTTTCCTTTTTAGATTTGGAAGAGCTTGGAGAATACTTACAAAAGCATGTTGTGAATTGATTCAGAAGTAACTAGTGGTATAGAGGTTCATTATTGATATCTAAGCCTCCCTAAGTCTTTATTTACAGCCTTCATAAGAGTATGGGGTTGCTTGGGTTGAGCCAAGGATTTATTGAGTCAAGTGATTGACTTTAAATCCATTATTTAATGAATTATGAATTTGCTAGATTGGAGCCACCAGTTAGATGAATGATCCCATCAGATAGCCATTGAGACACCTATAAGTTCTTTCTTTTGTCTAGACTCTACCATATGGATGGTGAGATCCACTAGTGATCCAATGGTCTTGACATAGTTTAGGATCTATTTCTTTCTCTGCCAACTGGATGATGTTGTTGGGTAGTGTGCTCCTTGGAATTAGCCTTCCATGTTGCTTTGGATGCCTTCACTTAGTCCAATTGTCTCCTAATATGAATTTTAAACACTATATAAAATATAATAAAAAAGGTTTTGAAAAAATTTATTTTTTGTGATTATAAAAACACATGAGAGGTTAAACAATATCCCCCCTTTTAATGATCACAAACACTCATTTAATATATATATAACAAGAATAAAGGATAGATAAGATTGAAGAACAAAGAGAAAATAATAAGAGGGAAGGGAAAGGAAAAAAGATTTATAAATACCATTTATATGAAAGCATAAGTCTCACCCTTGAATCAAGATCCTTCTCTTATATATCTTCCCCCTTTTATATCTTTCTACCTCAAATTGAAACTTTTCTCCCCCTATAATTAACTTTTCTACACGAAAACACTAAAATATTCTCACCCACAAAGCCCACAACCATTAAAAACTTCTCCCCATTTATGATTAGAAAAATAATAACAATGTAAAAGGGTTATATATGTGAGGTATAAAATATAATATAATCAATTATGATAATAAAAACATGTTTTTTGAAAATTTAAACTAGATGTTTTTAAAACAAGAAAAATATTTTGAAAAGAATCAATATTTGGAAAAATAAAATAAGAAGAGTTAAAAAATAATTAAAATCATTCCATTCATATCCCCCCTTTAATAAAATTAAAACATTCTAAAGAAAGGTTTTTTTGTGAAGATATCAACTAATTTAAGATCTATGATAATTTATTTTAACACAATATATCCTTTTTGAAAGTGGTCACTCAAAAAGTGACGTTTAACATCAATGTTATTAGTGTGTTCATGATGAATAGGATTAATAGAGGTGCTTATGGCACCAAAATTATCACATTTAACAGGAACATGAATAAATGTTATCCCAAAATATAAGTGAGTTTGTTTCATCTATATAAATTGGGCGCAACAACTCCCTATGGTTATATATTCCACTTCATCTATAGAAAGGGAAACTAAATTTTTCTTTTTTACTACTCTAAGAGATTAAGAAATGTCCAAGAAGGTTATAAGTCCCACTTGTACTTTTTATAACTAATTTACATCCACAAAAATCAACTTTGAAAAAACTATAAAGATTAAAAGTGGTTCCTTTTGGATAGAATAAGACATTATTTTTTGAACTATTTAAAAAACAGAAAATCATTTTTAGAGATCTTAAATGATATTCCTTAGGATTAGCTTGAAAATGAATTCAAAGAAAAATTTTGATCATAATTTCTTACTGATTCATAGTAAGGTAAATAAGAATCTCAATTATACTTCTATTAAGATTTTTTTCAATTGGTTTACTGAATTTATCCAAAATTAGCTTACAATAAATACTAATATGTGTTATAATTTCCTTAGCATGATGTATGTAAAAAAAATTTATAAGTTTATTAATTTATTTAATTTTTCTAAGAAAAGTTTCATCCTCATTTTGAGATATTTATAAACTAAAAAATAATTTTAACTCACCCATAAAACACATTTATAATTCTTCTCTCATAAGGTTTGAAAATTTATTATAAAGTGATTTATTTTTTGATCCAAAAATTAAATCATTGACATAGATTTGAATGATTAAAAGATCATTTAAAACAATTTTTAAAACTAATATCAAATATTATTTTCCCATTTTGAAATTATTTGATAAAATAAATCTAGTCAACCTTTCATACCAAGCCCAATGAGCTTATTTTAAACTATATAAATATTTTGTTAAATTAATTTTTTTTTGAGAATTTTGAATTTTCAAAACTATGTGGTTGTTCAATAAAAACATTTTCAAAAATGAAACCATTTAAAAAGAAAATTTTAACATCCATTTGAAAAATTATGAAATTTAGATGGGTGGTGAATTATAACAAGATTATTATTTATTCTAGTTGAGAAAAAGGGGTGAAGGTTTCATTGTAATAAACTCCTTATTATTGATTATAGAATTTATCTATGATTCTATATTTTTTTGTTATGTCACCTTACTTATATAACTTATTTCTAAAAACCCATTTTTTACCAATAATGAGATGATAAATAGGTATTTCAATAAGAGTACAAATTTTATTCTATTGGAATTGTTTTTTTATTATTATATAGATAAAACACAATTTTCATCATTAATAACATCATCATGGTTTTTAGGTTCTAGAAAAGAAAGAAAATAATAATACTCAACTTCATTTAGGATATATCTTCTAGTATGAGTACTTGATTGAAAATCTATAATAATATTTTCTAAGGGATGGTCTTTGGATTTTTTCAAATCTTTAGGTAAAGGACTACAAGAAGTTTAAATGATTTTATATTTAGTAAAATATATTATTCAAATATAAATGTTAAAGGTTATCCATATATTTGAATTGGAATTAATGTTTAAAAATATTTTTATCAAATTTGATATGAATGGATTCTTCAATAGTTTTGGTTCTTTTATATAAGACTCAATAGGATTTACTTGAGTTCAAGTACCCACGAAATATCCCTCCATTGGATTTTGGATTAAATTTATCTAGGTCATCTTTAGTGTTAAGAATATAACATTTAAATCCAAACACTTTGAAAAATACAACTTTTTGAATTTTATTTTTCCAAACTTCATAAGAGTTATTTTTTGAGGAAGGTTCTTATGAGAGAACAATTTATAATATAACAAGCGGTATTGAACACCTAATCCCAAAAGTAACAAGGTAGTTAGAAATTATTAAAGAGGGATCTTAATATTTCTTGAAGAGTTATATTCCATTTTTTGACTACCACATTTTGTTAAGGCGTACTAGGAGTTGAAAAATTATGATTATAACCTTATGAAACACAAAGTTCATCAAAACTTTGTTATAAAACTCTACCACATGATCAATTATAATGGAAATTATTTTGTTTCATTTTTCATTTTTTTAATTATTGGTGAATCTTATGAAGAATTTATGTGCCAATTTTTTTTGTTCTAATAAAAAGAACTAAGTAAATCTTGTATAATCATCGATAATCACAAAAGAGTATGATTTTACTTCAATAATTTCAACTTGAGTTGGTCCATAAATATATATGTAAACAATATAAAGGTATTTATAGGTCGATACATTTTATTTAGGTTTAAAATAGGTTTTTTGTTTCTTTTTAAGTTGTAATGGTTCACAAATAACATTATTATTGAAATGAAATTTTGGAAAATCTTGTAATAGTTAATGTTGGTTGAGATTAACAAGTGTGTGTATAATATAATGACCAAGGAGTATATTAAAAATAAAATACTTACTATATTTAATGCTAAAAAATTTAACATTTTGATAATATGGATATTCAAAATTTATAATATAAAAAATTTTAAAATGAAAATCAGTAAACAAAGTTTTTCCTTTAAGATTACAGACTTCGTAAAAATCATTTTCAATAGATATTTTAAAACCATTGTTGAATAATTGGATAATTATTATAAAATTTTGTTTTAAACCCTCAATGACTAAAAGATATTTTATAAGCATCAAATTGAGAAAACCAATTTTAACTATACTAATTATTTTACTTATTGAATTGTCACTAAATGTCACATATCCTGTATTGAGTTTTTCAAGTTGATTAAATTTGGATGGGTCACTGCACATGTGTTAAGAGAATACACTATCCATAAACCATGTTTCTTTTTGGGATTTAATATTTAGACATGTTTTCTATAAAATCAAGAAATTATGTTTTTTGGTACCCAAATTTTATGTCCACATATGTTAGCTAATAGGGATTTTGGCACCCAAATCCATTTTGAAAATGATTTTTGAGATGAGATATGGGATGAAAGATAGATACTTTTTGGGATAACACATAAAGAGGTCTTTCAATTAAATTTTTGAATTAAATTTTAGTTTTTATAATATTAATTAAAAATCTTGTTTTGAGAAATTCCTTTCATAAAATTCATTTTATTATGAGAACTAGTATTTTTAAAAAAACCAAAACCATAAGGATTTTTTATAGGATGTTGAGAACCCAAAATTTTATTTAATGTTTCTTCACCTTGGGTGAATTTTATAATATATTTTTTATATCATTGATAATTTATTTTAATTCATGAACATTCATTTGATCATTTAATTTTGATGACAGTTCACCATTTTTTATTGCGATTAGATCTTTTTCTTTAATAACTTGGTTATAATTATTTTTAAGATCTTGGTACATTGAAGTTAGTTATAAAAAACCTTCTTCAAGTTGATCATGATAATATTTTAGATCTTCATAGCTTAGGTGATTTTAAGAAGAATGATAATAAGAATATTAATTTTAGGTGGAAGAAGAAGAGGAATTTTTGGAAGAATAAGAATAAGAGTTTTAGTTTACTTTGTTACTAATATCAACTTTAACCATGATACACTTGGAACTTTAATCACTTTAGGAGAGAGAATCATCACTTAAACTCCTGGTGAAAACATTAAATGATTTATTGTTTTTATTGTTTTTATCCTTATTCTTATTTTTTATCAAGGGGAATTCCAGCTTTATGTGACCATTTTCTTTACATTCAAAGAAAATAACTTCTTATTCACTTTGATCTTATTCCTTTTTGGGTTGTTGGTAGGATTTTTGTCTTTTGAAGAATCTGTCCATCTTCTTGGCTAGATGATACATTTCATCACCATTGTAAGAGACATCATTAATTTCTTTAAAGGTTATTATTTTTTATCTTTAACTTCTTTGGATTCCTTATCATCTTTTTGATTCATTATTATCTCATAGGTCATGAGTGATCCAATTAGCTCCTCGACCAGAATTTTCTTTATTTATGTTGCTTATTATATCATTGTCAATTTGGGTGCCCATGAACTGGAAAAAACCCAAAGGATTTTATTTACTATTGTTTCTTTATAAAAATCACCATCAAGGGACCTTAGACCATTTAAAATGTTAGTAAAACGGGAAAACATTTCCATAATAGATTCATTTGGATCTATACTAAATCATTCAAAAATATTTTATAAACATGTGAATCCTAGTATCTTTCACTTTATTTATTCCTTCATGAGTGACTTATAGTAAATTCTATATTTCATTTTTAATTTTATAAGTAGAAATGTGATTAAACACATTATGATCTAAACCAAAATATAAAGTATTCATATCTTTGTTATTAAGTTCAAAAGTGGCTATGTCATAGGGAGTCCATTTGTAATATAATTCTTTAGAAGGTGTAAATACATGCATAATAATTTTTCAAACAAGATATCCTATACTGCCATGAAAAGATAACATGTGAGTTTTTTTAATATTTATAGTCTAAACCATTAAAAAAGGGGAATAACCCATAGAGTGTCCTTTGGGACCACCAAGGGTGTTTTGAAAAAGATTTCATTTTAAAAATTTTAAACTTTAAAATCAGTTAAGATTTTTAAAATTAAAACTAATTCTTGAAAACAAGAATATTTTTAGAAAACACAAAGATTTATTTTGATACAAATTTTATTTCAGAGATAAAATGGCAAGAGGGTGATTAATTGGATTTAAAAATAATTTCAAAATGATACTATAAAATTAAAGAAATTAACATGAAATAATTTTATTTAAAAATAAAATAATCAAAGTATAAGTGAGTCTAGTGAAAATTAAAACTTTTAGCATAGTGGAAAATAAATTATAGAAATAAAAAAGGCACACTTTGATAAAGTAGTTCGATAATAGATCAATAATGATCCCTTACATCTCATCCCCTCAAGAAGGCTTGAGAGTGTTATATTTCTCCTTTGGTTTTAAAGGAATACCAAGAAATAAAGAAGAAAAATTCCCTTAGTTTTAACATAAACCAAGAACAAAAAGAAAACCCTTGATTTTAATGGAATCCAAGAACCAAGATCCATAAATTTAATGGTGATGAACTACTAAATAATAATAATAAGAAGATAGTGATAGAGGTTTGTTTTTACAAAACCTTTACAAAGCACTCTGCTCTCTCTTAGGAGTTTTAAAAGTAAATGAAATATTAAGAGAGAGAAAGATAAAGGTAGAAGTGTATTTTAGGAATAAAAAAAGGGAGACCAAAAGAAAAAGGCTAAATAAAGAATGAAAAGAGAAATTGTATTGAAGTTGTTAAATCCTTTTTTTCCTTTTGATATTTGTAAGAGATTGTATAATCCTTGTTGAATCACATTATAGTTTGATTTAGAATCAAGTAGTTGTAATAGAAGTTTCTTGTTGAGATCCAAGCCTCCCTAGGTATCTATTTACAGCCTTCATAGGATTTAGGGGTCCCTTAGGTTGATAAAAGGCTTTAATGAGCCAAGTAAATGCCTTTAAATCCATAATTTAATGCATATTGAATTTGCTAGATTAAAGCCACGAACTAGTTGGATGATCCCACTGCCCAGCTACTAAGAAAACTATAGGTTCTTGATTTTATCTCAACCTCTCCGGATGGCTGATGAGATCTACCAAAAATAAAATGGGCTTGAGAGAGCTATAGGAGCTACTGCTTGCTCTATTCATTGTCCGATGTTGTTGGGTAGTGAGCTCCTTGGAATTTACATTCCATGTTCCTTTAGATGCCCCCCTTGGTTTGGTTTTCCCTTAAGATGATTTCTAAACACTATACATAATAAATACTCAAAAAACAAAGGTTAGAAACACTTTAGTGACTGTGATTATAACAACAGACAATAGGTTCAACATCTCAATGATATCTCTATATTTCCTCCTATCACTTTCACTAAAATTTAGGAGTTTTCTAAGGACAACCCTATAATTTTGAGAAAAAGGATTTAAATAGGAAAATCCCTAGGTTTCATGGTATTTTACCCTTACCCTTCTACACCATCATTATGGAACTTGATCTTGGATCTACCATATATTGATCATTTATCCTTAATATATATAGGAGAGTGGGTAATCTTTTGTTAAACTCATTCATGTTATAGTTCATAATAAACTATCAAAACCTTTCCAAAAATGATTTTAGAATGAAGTTCATGGATAGATCAATCCTAAGAGCTGAACCTAGTCTCTTTATTTCATTAACGTACACAACCATATTAAGTACATGAACTGAGACTAATGTCCTTTTTTTCTATCCTACATTGAAATAGAGCCTTCGACACCTCATATATATCATGCATTACTTGTTCTTAATAAAGCCTCTTCATATTATTAATCATCTTATAAGCCTATATGATCACATGTTACATTTAAAAATTGGGTTTCATGGTCACAAGTATGTGATTAGAGACTTAGAGTGAATCTTTTAGAGGCTTATAATAGGAATATATATCCATTTTTTGAATGAATTCACTAGTCAATTACTCAGGAATGGGTTTCTTTAACGCATATAATTTTCCTTATTTCTTAAGAAACATTAATATGTTCTATTACATGTTAAGGAAATTTCTACCATTAATCTTTCCTTATTCAATATAGATCTCAAGGCCAATCTCTAAGGTGATGATGATTCCATTATCTATAATAAAAACTTTTATCAAATGAGTTTCATGTTTATATTCATTTAATAAGGAATTTTATTAATTGTTTTCCCACTAAAATGATGAACCCTTTTAAATTAATCATTAAAATTAGTGGGAATAGATCCATATTTCATTAATCTTTTGATTAATTTATCATTCACTATTATAAAACTGGGTTTATCCAGTGCTGGGGCTTTAACAACACTAGCTAAAAGCATTTTTAAAGACCCCCTTTTTCAGTGCTTGTAAAAGAGCGATGATAAAGGGTATATTTAAAAAAATATTTCATTCAAAATAATATATTAATATTTAAATATATTTATATTGATATAAATATATTATATATTTTTTAAATATGTTTTAGATAAGGCTAAATAGTCATTTACACTTAATATATATGATATTTAGTGAAAATGGATTATAAAATAATTAAAAAATATTTTAAATTAATAATTTTTTAATTACTATATTTTAAAATTCATTTCATAACAATTTGAAGATAAAAAAATCAAAAAATCAATAAAATATCTAAAATAAGTTGAAAACGTAACTCGAACTTCAAATGAACATAAATTTTGATCCAGGTGTCCATTTGGGCACTACCATATATCAAATCAAATCCTATGATGAGATTTATGCCATGTTGACTAGGGGAGACCCTGGTCACTATTTTTTTAAAGTCAAAAGAGGCCAATAAGGCCTCTAAAACTGATTTTTTAGTCGGGGTACCCCAATTCTTTAACATTCGATGGAATTTCAGTCTCTTTTAAGGGGGTCATATTGTATTTTTTTCAGTGGATACTAAATTTATTTCTAGGTATTATATTCATATTGATATTATGGTTTTTAATTTTTATCATTTTTCAAAATTTACTAATATTTATAATCAAATATATAACAATATATACATATTTTTTTATATATTCACACATACAAAAAAATATATTTTATACATGTATTTAAATATATATATATAAAGATATATATAAACATATGTATAAATAAATGGATTAAAATATTTAATGAAATATATATAAATATATAGATATATCTTAAAATGAAAAACAAAACAACATAGGGGAGTGAAAAAGGTGATGGGATATGAGCAGAAGGTCTCAGGTTCAAAACTGGTTAGAGGTAGGGGTACGCATGAGAGGGTGAAATTTTCTAAAGAGCTAATAAAGGGGGTGGAAGCCTTTATAAAAGGTGGGGTGGTAATAGGTTCAAATAAAAAAATTACCCCCTTTATTAGTGGGACCTTTATCAATGCTTTTTTAGTGCTGCTAAAGGCCCCCTTTATCAGCACTAAAAAAGTGCTGATAAGGGCCCCCTTTATCATAATTTTTTTAGCACTGTTAAAGGGGGCCTTTAACAACACTTTTTTGAGCACTTTTAAAGATAACCCTTTAATATCATTCTCATTATCAGTGCTTCTAAATCGCTGATAAAGTCCTTTTACTATCATTATTAAAGGCCATATTTGTATTAGTGATTTCACATATTAGATAGATTTAGATAGGGTATAATCTCAATAATATCATATACGACTCTTGGATAGTTGAGAAAATAATAATTTATCAATGTGGATAAAATCAACTCTATTTATTTGGTAACCTAATCCTATTAGGGTATTGTTTCGTGGTTTCGGTCTCGAAACGCCCAACGGCTCCGTATCCGATGACGCGTGGACCTGCTTTCCAAAGGCAGGCATTCACCGGATGGTCTGACCAGCGACACTTAAGAACTCACATTGGCCGAGAGGATGGGAATTCGGACTCTTCGGGGTCATTAATCCAACGAGGGATGGTAAACCTCGGGCATAAATGATTCCGAACCCCTGCGTCCAGTTGACCATTGCCCACCAGAGTTAAATCCGTGGAGGGGCTATGGTTTGTGGTCTGGCGAGTATCCCGTGAACTAGGGTGGTTCACGGATTCGGGTTCGGCCCACGTACCAGGGGGTTACGTGGAGGGGTCCACGCGAGAAGTGGTGGCAAAGGGCGGCACCGATTGGGGGTTCGTCGGTCGTGGCTTCACCCGCGTAGGAGGGTGCTATGCGGTGCGGCAGATCAGAAAAGAGGCACAAACACCCTGGTCCATGGGGAGTGAATCCGCGGAGGGGCTATGGTTTGTGGCCTTCTCTTTTTATGTTATTTTAAGTTAGCGGTTCACCAAATTATCATGCATTTTCAGTTCCTTATTAGTTCATTACCAGGTTTATACCTGCTCTGGTTCGCGAACTAGAATTTCTCTGTTTGCGAAATCCTAATCCTTCCTTCGAAATCCTTTCGCCCGAGTCTGATCGCTCTTCTCTTATTCCACCTTCGAATCATCCGAATCCGAATCTACGAATTCCTCCTCCTTTCCCCCTTGGTCTCCTTTTATAGAGTGGGGAAAGAGATGTATCTGCGGTCACGCGACACCTTTTGCGGAGGCCCATAACCAAATACCCAGTTTACAGCTGACTTGGTCAATCCGTAATTCGTGGTGGGCATTGAACGCCTCTCCCCCCCATGAACCGAACTCAGGGAGTGCTTCGTGGCCAAGGAGGGTTCCGCCTCCATTCCGCGAATGACAGCGGATGTGGCTTGAACCAGTCGACGCGGTCCATGCTTGGGGCGGTTCATGACGGTGAACCGGATCGACGCCCATCCTACCTCGCGACTGCGGAGGATCTCCGCCTCCATTTCACGAACGATGATGGTTCACAGAGGGGGTGCTTCGCGGGGCCTGGCCATGTTGCATTTTCATGGGACCGGTCCGCGGACCGTTCCTACTTGTGTCCCTTCTTTGAATTTTCTCCATTCTTTTCCCCAATTGTTTGGGGGATTTGGGTAGAATCTCTTTTTCGAAATTTTCAAGACCCTACAAATTCCCCCCATCGGAATGGGGTCTGATCGGAACGAAGAGGAGGCCATTCCGATGTAGAGTGGTCCTGAAAATCGATGAGTGATTGGACAATGCTCTAAATTTTTCCTGATCCAAGGGACTCATCGAGCACAGTTCGACTATTGCTAGGATTTTATAGAAAAACCCCACAAATTTTTTGTCTTTTCTTGATAATGACCTGATTTTTCCTGGGCCCATTTGGTGTGGACCGAGCGGGTATAGCTCGACTTTTTCTTAGGTATCCCTTTTTAGGTTTTCGGCCTAACAGGCTTTGTGCCTCTTTTTGTGAGCGGTTTAAAGTCTCGCTGACAAGACTATCATTACTGATGTTTTTGGTCGAACAACTTTGACCAAATATGGTGGGGCAAGGGCCCCAATGAGGTTTGGTTAATTAAAAGATGTCTCGGTGTCCTTCAGACGCATTTGGAGGGAGTGTGTTTAAATTTTAATGGCATGTAGGGCATGCCTCAAGGCATGGGAGCTGCGTCGGCGTACAGATGTAGGAAGAGCATTGCCTAAGGAAAACTTGCCTTTGGTAGATGGGCCAGGGGCGATCAATATGCAAAGCCACTGAGGGAATGGTATGCATAGTCATGAAAAGGTGTCCTCAAGTCAATGACTATCCATTTATGATGGCCAGGGGACTTCATGGAAGTCCGGCTCATGGAAACCACGATGGGTGGCTTGGAAAATTATGAAAACCACCAGGGGTGGCTCAGAAGGGGAGTGTGACATCTGAAAGGGTTTTGGGAACATCTGTACTAATTAGGAGCGTGGTCAGGAGACCACTTCCCTATGCATTTAGTTAGCGTCAGGGATGGTTGAGGCTTGGCGCAGTTTAAAGTCATGCAGCTGGGACATCATTTAAAATGGAACGACTTCTCCTGGTTCTCAGTAATCTTGTCAAAGGCGTTCCACCATATTCAGGAAGGGTTGTGAAAGAGGTTGGAAAACTATAGATCAGAGGGTTTCTGAATCCCAGGATAGACATGGGGGCTCAGGGGCCAAGAGGCGTACAGAGAGAAGCATTGCCATAGAAAATTTTGCCTTTGGTAGACGGGCCAGGGGAGATCAATATGCAGAGCCGCTGAGGGCTTGGTATGAATAGTCATGAAAAGGCATACTTAGGTCAATGACTGTATTCCCACTATAGCCAAGCAACTTCAGGGAAGTTGAGATTTGGGACCACCAGGGGTGGCTTATGAGAGTTCAGCTTTTTCTAAGTGCAGAGTATGGTTTATGATGAGAGGGTGCCTGGATATGGGGGAAACATCTAGACCAAACTTCCTGAGAATGGGTGAAGTAATCCCTTCTCACATGGGTGTGAGACTGTGGCTTGTGATGGTCTGACCCGTGCACTGAAGGACAGAGAAAAGCCTCTGTTCCTTACTGAACCCGTGGCGGGTTTGACCATGCAGTTTAGCATCATGTGGTAAAGACGAAGAGCATTATTAAAGGATGCTGTTTAGTTTAACTTCATGCAGCGAGGACGATTGACCATGCAGTTTAACGTCATGTGGTAAGGACATAATTAAAAAAGAAGGCCTCTCTTGATTAGAATGTAACTGGGCCCGAGTATCCTGGCATGTACAAGGCATGGAGGGGGGTTGATGGTGTAAATCATGGTTCCGGGGCTTCTTGGATCAAGAGAGATGTCACAGAGGCTCTGAGGCCAGTAAGCATACGGAGCTAGGAAGAGTGTCTCCCGAGGAAGTCTTGCCTTTGGTGGACGAGCCGGGGGCTATCATTATGCAGAACCACTGAGGGAATGGTATGCATAATCATACAAAGGTGTCCCCAGGTCGATGACTTTCCACTTCCGATGGCCATGAATAGTTATGAAGATCCACAATTATCCGGGCCACGAAGTCTGTCATTAGGGAAGGAAATTTCTGAACATGTTGGGCCTACTCGGCCCTGGTTTCCATTAAAGCTTAGAGATCTCCCTACGCTGATTTATTTTGTGCGCGGGGGTGTACCTTTACTCCATGCAGTTTAAAGTCATGCGGTAAGGACGAGGTACTCCATGCAGTTTAACATCATGCGGTAAGAATGAGGTACTCTTAGTTTAGCGGCCATAGAGCTTGAACCATTGGGTGACTATTGCTGTGGTCACTCGAAGGATAACTGGGTCAACATGTTCTGATATAATTGGAACAAGGTGGGGGATGAAGGTTGTAAACCGCAACTTTGAGTTTTCCAGGATCAGGAGGTGTGGTGTGGGGGCTCTAAGGTCGGTAAGCGTACGGAGCTAGGAAGAGTACCACCAGAGGAAATCTTGCCTTTGATGGATGAGCCAGGGGCTATCATTATGCAGAGACGCTAAGGGCATGGTATGCATAGTCGTATAAAGGTGTCCTCGGGTCGATAACTTTCCACTTCCAATGTCCATGAATGATTATGAGAATCCGTGATTGCTCACAGTGCAGAGTTCGGCACGTGGGGATAATGGCGTCCGGGTATACAAGAAACATCTTCACTGCAATTGTCCATTGAGTCAAAGTAGCCTAGTCCTGGCTTGATGTTTGTTGGTGCAGGTCGCTATGTGAACCACCAGCAGAAACATAGGATAGCCAGATAGGGATACCCTGACAACACTTGGATGTGAAAACGGGAATGAACTTGTAAACCACTGCTCCATAAATTTTTGGATCGGGAGATGTGATACGAGGGCTCTGAGGCCGGTAGGCATACAAAGCTAGGAAGAGTGTCGCCTGAGGAAATCCTGCCTTTGGTGGATGAGCCAGGGGATATCATTATGTAGAGCCGCTGAGGGCATGGTATGAATAGTCATACAAAGGTGTCCCCGGGTCGATGACTTTCCACTTCTGATGGCCATGAGTGGTTATGAAGATCCATAATTATCTGGGTTATGGAGTCTGATGTATGGAAAATATGCATCCAAATGTGCAAGGAGTATCTCCATCTCGTATCGCCATGTGTCTTGGGTGGGTCGCGACGAAGTCCGTGCAGTTTAACATCATGTGGTGAGGACGAAGTTCGTGCAATTTAACGTCATGCGGTAAGGACAAGGTCTGTGAAGTTTAATGTCATGCGGTGAGAACAGAGTCCATGAAATTTATTGTCATGCGGTAAGGATGAAGTATACACCCCATGCAGGTTTGGTCCGTACACGGGGGAAGGGGGCATTTTTAACATTATTGACCGTGCAGTTTAACGTCGTGTGGCAAAGATGCAAGAATACACCCCATGCAGGTCTAGTCCGTACATGGGGAAAAGGGATAATTTTTAAATCTTTCTATTCGTGCGGTTTTACGTCATGCGGTAAGGACGAGAAGTATACCCTGTGACGGTCTGGTCCGTACACGGGGGGAAAGGGACTTTTTTATCTTTTATTCAGGGGGCTGGGCCAGGACTGGGAACCCTGGCATCACTATGCATCCTGCAAGGGCAGGAATCAAGCTACACGTAGTTCTCTAGAAGAAGTACAACCTGTGTAGGGCTGGTCCGTACATGGGGGAAGGGGACATTGTCTAACTTCTATTTTATTTCATTTGGAGGTGGCTGAGCTAGGACGGGGAACCCTGGCGTCACTACGTATCCTGGGAGAGCAGGAATCAAGCCGCACGTAGTTCTATGAAAGAATTACACCCCGTGCAGGTTTGGTCCGTACACGGGGGGAAGGGAATTTGTATCATTATTTTCATTCGGGAGTGGCTGGGCTGGGATGGGGGATCCTGGAATCGCTACGTATCCTGTGAGGGTAGGAATCAAGCCGCACGTAGTTCTCTGAAAGAAGTAAACCCCATGCAGGTCTGGTCTGTACATGGGGGAAATGGCATTTTTATCATTATTTTCATTCAGGAGTGGCTGGGCCGGGATGGGGGATCTTGGCGTCGCTACGTATTCTGCGAGGGCAAGAATCAAGCCGCACGTATTTCTCTGAAATAGGTACACCCCGTGCAGGTATGGTCCGTACATGGGGGAAAGGGCATTTTTATCATTATTTTCATTTAGGAGTGGCTGGGCCGAGATGGGGGATCCTGGCATCACTACATATCCTGCGAGGGAAGGAATCAAGTCGCATGTAGTTCTCTGAAAGAAGTACACCCCGTGCAGGTCTGGTCCGTACATGGGGGAAATGGAATTTTTATCATTATTTTCATTCGGGAGTGGCTGGGCCGGGATGGGGGATCCTGGCGTCGCTACGTATCCTGCGAGGGTAGGAATCAAGCCGCACGCAGTTCTCTGAAAGAAGTACACCTCGTGCATGTCTGGTCCATACACGGGGGAAGAGGGGCATTGTTAAAACTTCTTGTTCGTGCAGTTTAACGTCGTGCGGTGATGATTATTGATATACCCCGTGCAGTTCTGGTCCGTACACAGAGGGAAGAAGGAATCTTTAACTTTTATTCAGGGGGATGGGCCAGGATAGGGGATCCATGCGTCGCTACGTATCCTGCGAGGGCAGGAATCAAGTCGTATGTAGTTCTCTGAAATTCGTGCAGTTTAACGTCATGTAGTGAGGACGAGGTCCATACAGTTTAATGTCATGTGGTTAGGATGAGGGGTATTATTAGATTCCATGAAGTTTAACGTCATGCAGTGAGGATGTGATACTCCTAGTTTAAGGTCATAGAGTTTGGACCATTGGGTGCTCGACAGTTTAATGTCATGCAGCTCGGACGATGAATACACCCCGTGCAGGTCTGGTCTGTACACGGGGGGAGGGAGCATTCTTAACTCTTATTATCCGTGCAGTTTAATGTCGTGCAGTAAGGACGAAGTATACACTTTAGGTAGGTTTATATGCGAAATACTTCATTAGGAATCTCGCATTGGTAGGGGCCATGGTGAATTTCCCATCCATGGAGATCAGGGTATATGCTTCGGTGGGGTAGACCTTGTGTACAACGTATGGTCACTCCCACTTGGGCTCCAGATTTGGAGGTTTCCTTCTAGGTATCATTGGGGTCCAGAGGACCAATACCAATTCTCCTTCCAATAAAGACCGGAGGCGGACCTTTTTATTTAAGGCTCGTGCAATCCGATTATGGTATACCTCCAGATGGTGCGAAGTTTGAAACCGCTTCTCGTCTAGCTGTTCCAATTCACCTAGCCGCTTTTCTGATTGCTCATCATTGGATAATTGATCACAGATGGAAACATGGAGTGAGGGAAGTTGGAGTTCAATGGGCAGGACCACCTCTGTGCCGTACACCAATGAGTACGGGGTAGCCTGAGTAGCGATGTAGATTGTGGTTTGATAAGCCCACAATGCATGGAGGAGTTTATCCGGCCATGAATTCTTGTCTTTGTCCACCATTTTCTGGAGAATTTTGGACAAGGTCTTGTTGAAAGCCTCTATCTGTCCGTTGGCCACTTCATGGTAGCGGGATGAGTGGTTAGCCTTGATACCATACTCGTGGTATAATTTATCCAATTCAGCAGAGCAGAAGTTGGTGCCGTTGTCCGTCAGTATGGTATGAGGGATTCCAAATCTGGTGATGCTATTGGTTTTCACAAATCTGACAATATTTCTTGCCTCGACTTCCTTGAGGGGTATTACTTCTGCCCATTTGGAAAAGAAGTCGGTTTCCATGAGGATATACTTCAACTGTTTGGCCGTGGCGGGAGGATATGGTCCCACGACGTCCATTCCCCAAACAAAAAATGGCCAGGAGTACTTGGCTTGATGGATTAATTCCGGGGGTTGGTGTATGAAGTTGGCATGAATCTGGTATGAGTGGCATTTAGCGGTAAAGCTCTCACAGTCTCGTGCCACTGTGGGCCAGTAGTACCCAAGCCTTCGAACCTGATGGGAAAGCTTGGTCCCCGGTTGATGTGCTCCACACGCTCCGGTATGTACTTCAGTCATGACGACAATAGTTTCTTCTCCTTCAATGCATCTGAGGAGCACTCCATCAAGGCCTCGTTTTTAGAGGACCTCTTGGTGACCCGCACTGCTATATAGGACAAAGTTGATTGCCCTTCTCCGTATTTTCTCCCGTTCAACCCTGTCTGATGGAAGTTCTCCCCGTTGAAGGTAATTTGCAATGGAGGTCATCCAGCTGGTGGTAGGAGCATATGACTCAGGGATAGGATGGACTTCGTGGATTTCTTCCATCTTGGTCTGAACAAATGTCAATACCATTCTACGGTGATCAATACTGATGACCGTTTCATCCCAATCTGGGTCAGTTAGGGATGTGGCCGCATTGGCTAATGCATCAGCCTGAGCATTCTGAGACCAAGGAATATAGTTCAATGTTGGTTCTGTGGATAATTCCACCATTAACCCGCAGACATGGTCAAACAGGGGGATTAACTCCTCCTTTTTAATAGCATAGTCACCATTTACTTGCTTGATGACCAGCTCCGAGTCACCTTTTACCTTAAGGTGCTGTACTTATGCCTGGAGTGTGAGTTCCAGGCCTGCAATGAGGGCTTGATATTCCACTTCATTGTTTGTACACCCCTTCGATAGGAGGAAGGAATATGGAAAGACTGCCTTCTTTGGGGACACGAGTATTATCCCCAAACCCACTTCGTTGAATCTGGGATTCTCCATCCTCTTCCCGGTGGGGCTTCGGGATGCGCCGTCGAAGTACATTTCCCATGCCGGGAACTCCTCTTGAACCGAGAATATGTCTTCATTAGGTAGCTCAGCGTCTGGTGTAGTGGTCATTGTCAAAGGGTGCTCTTCCAGAAAATCTGCTAATGCCTGACCCTTGATGGATTTATGAGGCACAAACCGAATGTAAAACTGTTACAGGATGACCACCCATCGGTATAGGCGTCTGGTTAGCATCGGGCGGCTGAGGATGTACTTGAGCGGGTTACTCCATGAGATCAAATGGAATTCGTGATGCTTTAGATAATGTAGAATCTTTTGAACTGCGAAGACGAAGGCCAAACAGTTCTTCTCGATATTTGAGTATCGAGTCTCAGCATCAATCATGGTTCAACTGAGGTAATAGAGACTGTTTTTGCTACCAGCGTCATTATTTTGTGCGAGGAAGGCTCCCAGTGATCGCTCTAAGTCTATCACGTATAGGATGAGAGGTCTTCCTTCAACCAGGGGCATGAGCACTGGTGGGCTTAATAGGTACTTATTCAAGTTGTCGAATGCCTCTTGGCAGTCATCCGTCCATTGGTACGTGACCCCCTTCTTCATTAACCTGGTAAAAGGCAAACATTTTCCTGCCAGGTTGGCTATGAACCGCCTAATATAGGCTAGGTGTCCTTGGAATCCCCTCATCTTGGTGATATTTCGGGGAGGTGGCAGGCCAAGGATAGCCTTTGTCTTCTCAGGTTAAACTTTGATGCCACGATGGTGTATGACGAAGCCAAGAAATTTCCCTGAGGTAACCCCGAAGGTGCATTTCAAGGGGTTCATCTTCAAGCTATGCTGTCGGAGCTTGTTGAAGACAGTCTCAAGGTCCGACAGGTGATCCGACCACTGTCTGGACTTGACCACCAGTTCATCCACATAACATTCAACGAATTTCCCCAGGAACGGTTTAAAGATCCGATGCATGGCACACTGATATGTGGTGCCAACGTTCTTGAGACCAAAGGGCATGAACCTGTAACAAAATACCCCTTCAGGGTCCCTGAAGGTTGTGAATTATTCGTTTTCTTAGGCCATCCTGATTTGATTATATCCAGAATAGATTTCCATGAAGGATAGATCCTCATACCCGGCCGTTGCATCAATTAATAACTCGGTGATTGGAACCGGGAAGTCATCTTTCAGAGAATGCAGATTAAGATCTCTGAAGTCAATGCAGATGCGGATTTTTCCATTATTTTTCTTGACAGGGATGATGTTGGACAACCAAATGGGGTACTGGACCTCTTGAATGAATCCTGATTTAATGAGCTTATCGAATTCAGCCTCTATTGTGGCGGCATGTGAGGGATGCGTCCTTCTGGTGGCCTTTTTATAGCCCCGATGGTCTTCTGAAAGACCTAGGTGGTGTGTTGCTACTTCAGGATCGATTCCCTACATTTTTGTATAATTCCAGGTGAAAACATCCCGATGTTGCCTCAGGAAATAGGTATATACCTCATTCTCCTCGGGGGACATGGCTGCACTAATGAGAGTAGGCCTCAGATCTTCCTCGGTACCCAGGTTTATTTCCCTGAGTTCATCCACAGTGGTGGAGATACCTTCCTCAAATGCAGGAGGTGCATCCCTGAGATCTTTCCCCTCTTCTTCTCCTAAGTCCTCATCTTCTTGATCCGACGAGGAGAGATCTTCCGGTCTAATCCTTAGAGGGTTTGAGGGAGAGGCATCGTGGGCATCCCCACTTGAGTATTCATCCCCAAATCGAGGGTTGGTGGATGTTCCGGCATTGTCGTGCTCGACCATCATGGATGAAGTCATGAGGACATCCGAATGTGTGTCCGTACTTGAACTCCTACTCTCAACATGGTTGATGGGCATGACATAATCTCTACCAAACTGCCTGAGGGGGTCATCATAAACCATTTCTAGGCCATTTGGAGCGGGGATCCAGTCGACACCATCAACCAAAGGATTCTTTTTCTTTTGCTCATAGAACCTGGTATCAATGTAATGTGACTCGGAGAGCTCTAAAGGGGCCTTGTAGGCGTGCAATGTTCCACTTTGTCCATTGAATCAGTACTTGATACACTGGTGATAGGATGAAGGAACGACCATGTGCTTATGGAGCCACGACCTTCCCAGCAGGGGATTGAATGCTGTGCTCTGCCAGACCACCAGGAATTCCATGTAGGCTATCAGGTCACCAAAATGGGTCTTTAGATTGATTTTTCCCATTGGTTTCTTCTCACTCTTGTCGTAACCCAACAGAGTTGTGGCTGAGGGAATTAGATCATCCTCACTATAGCCCAACTTACGGAGTGTCCGTAGAGAAAGGAGGTTAACTCCAGAGCCATTGTCTATAAAGACTTTCCGGATCTCAATACCATTCAGTGTGCCGGGCACATATAGTGGTATGATGTATCCTTGCATGATGGAATCTTCATCCCGATCGGTGAAGGAGATCACCGCATTGCATTCAGCTGGGTCAGTCTCTGTTCGGTAAATTTTGGAAGCAACTACCTCGGCTTGAAACACCTGGGGGATGATCAAAGCTTCTATAAGCGCCTCCCTGAGGTCTACTGACAGACTTAGGGCATCAAGGATTGAAATCTTGGCTGGTACCGATGCCAGCTGCTTAAGGATATTGTATTTCTGCTCCGGTGGCCGATGCTTCTCCGTTAGCGGGAGATTCTTAGCGGGTGCTTTAGGGGATGGATCATTTGACGAGGAGGGGCCGGCCATAGGGTCAGATATCGAAGGTGCTCCCGCGTTTTGTGGACTTGGCCCGGCCGGTCCGTTTGTGTGCACTAAGCAGCCAGACAGTTGCTCCTCCTTTGGTGGGTATCACAGAACAACAAGGCCAGAGTGGCTGCTTATGGAAGTGGAGGGGCATTCTTTCTCCTGCTGATTCCGTTGAAGGGATCTCCCACGAGTTTCTGCGATACTAACGGTTTGGGCTGGGGTCCAACCATAGGGTTGGTTTCGGCCATGGCTATGCCTCCCCTGGTATCTCCTACCTCTGTGATTCCTCCTCCCGGCTCCTCGTGTAGGGAACTCAGGTTCGTAACCATACCCTTCGTCAGGGAATGCTTCCATAAGATGGATGACGTTAATAGAACCAAAGATTGGCTCTTCATCCTCTGATAGGTCAACCTGGTCGGTTGTCTCTGATGGTGCCGTTTGGTGGGTCGGTGCCCATGGCGCCAAGTTCGGGGGCATAAAATATGCCAGGGTCGGGACTAACTTTGGCCCCGTCACGAACTGCTCCTCTTGCGATTTTTTACTCCTTTGATTACGCCCGGATAACCGGCTTGTGGAGGGTTGTGAGATCGATATTGTCAGATCTGTGGATTTAGAGGCTGTTGGTGGCAACACCGGCTGCTGTAGTTGAGCTCGGAGTATGCCCTGGGCTTGGTTGATAGTCTTTCGAGTCATCTAGTTGTCAAATTTCTGCCCCTGCTTGCTGGTGACTTTCTGCCACCCCTCCTCTTTGTCAGAGTCAGTGGTAGAGATACATGCCACATGTGCTGGGGGTGGTCCCAGCTCGACCTATCCGGAGTCTACCATCCTCTACAGGAGGTCTTTGAAGATGAATCATTCTCAGATATTGTGTCCCAACATCCGATGGTAGGGGCAGTATTCTGGCCTGTCATCGCGGACAACCTCTTCAGGTTTCCTTGGCTCCGGGAGGTAGAGCAAGTTGCAGTTCATGGAGGAAATGAAGTAGCCGCAGAGTTGATCATCTCAGAACAAGTATAATTTTTTTCTTAATTCCTCAAACTAGTTCCGCTTCGGTCCTCTCTGATCGTACCGTTTAGGCGGAGGCGGCCGTTGATATGCAGAAGACCCTTGAGGATTTGGTGGAGGCCTAAGTAGTGGAGCGGGCATAGGGTCCAGCTTGAGTGTGACAACGAACGCTTCAGCTCTAGGGTATCTTTTCGCAGGAGCCTACAAGGCTATTCGAGACTTTGAATTAGTCCGCTGCAGGGAGTCCTCAATTCTCTGGGCAATGGCCGAGAGATGGTGGAAGCCAGTGGTGCACTCCACTGGTATGGGCGGTGTTCGCAACTCATATTGAAGATTATCGATGCATATGGATAGCATCTCATCTTGAGGCATTGTCCTGTTCAAAGAATAGGCCAGACCTTTCCATCTAGCGATGAAATCTGAGACCCTCTCGTTCTCCCTCTGCTTGCAGTTCATGAGATCGCTGACCATTGTTTTAGGCAGCATTGAGTTGAAGTGGAAGAGGAACTTCTACCAGAGGTCTTCCTAGCTCTTTATTGACCGGACTGGCAGACTCGTATACCAGACAAAGGCGGATCCTTTCAAGGTCCGTACAAAGCATCTGAGTTTCACTACTTCTTGTTGTTCCGGAGTTCCCATCATAGGGTTGTAATAGGATGCGTAGTGCATCAAATGCTACTCCGGATCGCCTGATCCATTGAAGATGGGGAATATAGGGCTCCCAAAATTGGGTGGAGGTGGTGTGTTTCTCACCCAATCTGGGTAGTGTTTTCACTCTAGATGTATCGGAGCACGTCGACCTTCTATCGCTTCCAATCGAGCTGTTAGTGCCTCAATGGTGTTGGTGAGGCCCTGGTTTATATCCTGTTGGGCTAGGTCCTGGGCAGGCGTAGCCCGAGGCATTGCCTGAGGATCCAGATTGGCCAGCACCAGGGGTGCATGTTCCATTTGTGGCACCTTCGGAGGGTCCAGGCATACTCGCTGCAGTTGCTTCCTGAGTGGAGGGAAGTCTTGGTATTCATCTGAATCTACGTTTAGGTAGTTGGACAGGCCTGGCGCCTCGTTGGATGGGGTCCTGACTATGTTTCGTTTTCCAGGGAAAACCTTAGTCTTTGAGGTGCACTTACTAGGAGTGCATGATGTGGCTCCTCCTGGGATGCACTTTCAATAAGGTGGTTCCTCTGGAGTAGCTCTGCGTTAAGCCACCACAATTCTTTCATCTCCTCTTCCTGTCGAGTGAATCTCTCTTCGAGCATGAGTGCCTCATTTTTGTCGAGAGAAGGAGGTGGGTTAAGGGTAACCAGTCCTTTATTCTTATCCCTATTGGAAACTCACTGGGTAGGTAGAGGAGGGTTGGCTGGAAGGACGACCATATTTAGTGCGGCCCTCTGGTTCCGGGTGTACACACCTGGTGGTTCGTTGTGAATCACAGCCTGACTGGAACTATCATCTCCCGATCCCTCCTGATTTGTAGTATCTTTGGTGTCACCCATGGGGTTAACCTCTATGACGTTGATCGATGCATATCGCGGGGTGGATAAGATGTCATCTTCCAAATGGGAATAGAATCTTCCGTGTCTTCTGCTGGCCTTCCCTTTCGTGACCTGGGATTGCCTTCAGACTTCTTGGTGAAGGGTAACACAAAGAGTTATTTGATGCGGCCTTACAGTGCACCTTCCTCTCGGAGGGGATGATGATTCAAATGAAGGGATAGTATGGGAACCTCCTCTTCTAACTGTCCTCCCTAGATGATAGAACACTGATTCTCGTGGGGGAGGTTGTTGTTGAGGGGGTAATAATGCCCCCAGTCCTGAGGGCTGGGGTTGTCCCCGTTCCTTGGACATTGATTCTATCCCCGGTTTTATTGGTCTTACAGGGGCATTTGTTGTTAAAATTTTCCCCAACCCTGTAGGCTGGGGTTGACCCTGAATTGCGGCAGTCGCTGTGGCTATCGCTACCTGCCTGATCTTGCGTGCCCCCATTCGAGGGTGAACTAGGTTTGATGCCGAGTTCTTATGTGAACCTATCCTTTCTGGGGAGGTAGGCAAAGATCACTGATTGGACTCTCTTAGGTGAGAGGCCTGTTGTATGCTCTCAGTGGCCTGATTCAGGAGTTCTTGAATGGATTGTTCGCATCGGGCCTGACGCTTCTGGGACTTGCTCAAGGCCTGACTCTGTTGGGTGTGTTGCCTTTCCTGAACAAGGAGACCACTCGATCATCATCTTGATGTGACGACGTTGCAAGACACCATGCAGAAGATGTTTTTCTGGGTGGGGAGCAGAGTGAAATGTAGAGGTCTGTGTTCCCCCTATCCCCTGATATAGACTCCCGTTGGAGCATCACCGATGAGGCGGCACAGTTGGTGCAGCGCACGGAGGCAGGCTATCTCCATGTTTCCTTTACGCCTTTCGGGTCGCTGTTTCCGTGCTGAAGGAAGAGCTTCCAGGTCGATGTGACGCAGGAGGTATCCTATCGTCTTGACGTGGTATACATACCTGTCATAGTGTAGGAAGCTTGATTTCATTCGGCGGAGGGTTGTCCATATATTATGGCGGATTCCGTGCACGCATTATTCCGATAAATCTCTGGGTATGTCGAACTGAGAGGTGGACGTAGGCCAAAACATAACTGGTATATCATCCCTATCCAGTAGTTTCCTCAAGTGCAGTATATCAGCATACTCCTCCACTAGTGACTCCTCTACCTGGTCGGTCCAACTAAGACACTCGCTGCCAACGTGGTCAGAGGCAGTGGGACTGATAGGTGCCGAGTCATTATGCGGGCGATTCTGAGGTGGTTCAGAGGATGAACGTGACCCTGGACCGTCTCCTGATTGCAGAAGGATGTCTTCGGCAACTAACTGAGAATCTAACATGCTTGATCCCGTCCTTCTGAGTGCCTCGGCATACGAGGGCCTTTCGGTGCTTGATTCGGTAGGAGGAGGACCTTCCTTTCAATATAATATGTCATCGTGGGGAGGACCTCCGCAATGGCGGCCGTAATGGCGAGGACTACCATTACTGCTTGATGCTTCACCGCATAGAGGAATTTTGTAGTACACACCATGGGGAGGACCTCCAAGGCATGCCGCAGCAAGGGGAGGACCTTCTGGATGCGTAGCGTCGTTACGGGGAGGACCTTCGCAATAACTTACATCATGGTGAGGATGACCATCATGGCTTGATGTTCGATGTGCATCCTGGGGAAGACCTTCAGGAAACACGGCGACAAGGGGAGGACCTTCTTATTGCTTGGGGATAATGCGAGGAGGACCTTTGCAATGGAGGCCGTGGTGGCGAGGACTACCATTACTACTACCGCAGGGAGAATATCTTCGAGATACATCCTGGGGAGGGCCTTCAGAATGTACCGTAACGAGGGGAGGGCCTTCTCATTGATTGACGTCTCTACGGGGAGGACCTCCATTATCAGGGTGGTGAGGAATACCACCGTGATCTGATGCCTGGCTACGTGGAGTTCCGTTACAGTGTAACCCCTGGGGAGGACCTTCAGGGTAGGCCACGACAAGGGGAGGGCCTTCTTGTCGTGATGAGACGTCACTGCGGGGAGGGCCTCCACAGTTGTGACTATGATAGCGAGGACTACTATCATAATCCGTGGTCCCACTACATGGAGAGTGTTTGCAGTGTATACCCTGGGTAGGACCTTCAGGGTGGACCACAAAAAGTGTAGGACCTTCTTGCTACTCGATCTTCTGGTCACGTAGAGGGTTTCCGTGACTCGCATCAAAAGAGGAGATCTTGTGATCGATCATTATATGCCTGTGGGGGAAACCCCCACGGGTTCTCTGGGGAGGACCTTCAGAGCTGCTGCTAGCGACATTGCGGGGAGGACCTTTGCAACTGCTACTGCCACTTCCATAATATGGTATTGGAGGGGCAGAGTTTTGAGCCTTTGATGTATGCTTAGCGGCGTTGGGAACCCCAGCTTCTAGCAGAGAGGAGTCATGAACTCCCTCTTTATTTTCTGGCTACCTTCGGCGCGTTCGAGGCGCTCTTTTGCGGGCAGCGGGGACCGTCTACTATTGACAACAACCTTCACCTTTGGGTCCCTGTCTAATTGGGTCCTGTGATGCTTCCGGGATACGCCGATGAACCTCTTGACTTTTAGAAGGGATATATGCCTGCTCTGGAGAATCCACTGTGATAGACGAGTGTCCCCCATTTGGAACGAGTGAAGCTGCTCGATCCGGTTTCCCTTGCGTCGCGGAATATGGTCGACGACCCTCCTAGGTAGAAGAAGGGATGCAGATCTACTCCGAGGTGGCTATCTCATCTCTTAGATGAGTCGTCTAAATTGGGGAGATGGGCTCACGGGCCCGAGTCCTTGCTATTTCTGTTGATGAAATTACATTCTAGAAAGTCTACAAGATATGATCTGGGATCTATGTCTGCTCCTCCATCATTGCCAGGATATGTAGAGAGACATCTTTGGCTGGAAAGGGTATAAAGGCCCATTCTGGTATCGGAGTAGGAATATCCTGCTCCGGTCCTCCGGTGGTCAGTGGGTACTGACAATTCTCCTATGTCGGGGCAGGTGAACGAATTTTCCCTTGTATCAAGATACGCCGGTTTATCTCTCCGTTCACCGCCACATCAGGGTGGCGGACTTTGCTTACATCTGCAGGGAGCTGGCCCTGCATATATTGGTTTCCCACCGTATCGAGTTGGTGGCCTTTGTTGGCGGGGAGACGTGCACGCCTATGAGTTGCTGCCACATATGGGTGGTGGTCTTTGTTAATCGCCACCATATCAGGATGGCGGGTGTCATAAGAAACTACTAGGAGCTGGTCCTGCAGGTGCTGGGTCGCCACCACGCCAGGTTGGTGGGCTTCACGACCTTGGGCAGGGAGAGGTGTCTGCCGAGTAAGTGACATCCTGCGTGAGCAGCGGGCTTGGTGGAGCTCGGCGGGGATGCGCGCCGGCTCGTATGACACCTCCATGTCTGGATGGCGGGCTCGGAAGGAGCGAATAGGTGTAGGTGCCTGCTCGTGGTATGTCTCCGTGGCTGGGTAGCAGAGCTCCTCCTCAGAGACCAGGGTGATGACCGGTCCCCGATTGTACGTCTGCTGCCCTTGTCGGGCGGTCCGAGGGGCCAGATCTTGGGGAGCATGGGCCTGAATCCTTGGGGAGACATCCTCCTCAGTGTGAGGATGTTGAATCGTGGCATGACCGCGATGACGTCTGCCGGCAGGGGCCTTAGAGAGGAACCCCCGTTCGGTGGGGATGAAGTCCTCAACGTCGACCTCATCCGCCTCTCTAAGATAAGGGAGGTAATCATTGTCCCATTCTAGGGATAGACTCCCGAAATGGTTGGAGACAACAATAGGGGCTGTCTGGATCTGCCTTTGCGGCCACTGCAGGGCAGGCGACCGGTGAGTTCTGGCGGATTGGAGAGCGTGCATGGACGCCTCCACCGTTGGGAGAGTACCATTCATGTGGTACTCTCGGATCAGCGCGTCGGAGACCCAGCGCTGAAGACACTGGGTGGGTGACGGGGTCCTCCGTAGGTGAGGATGTCTGGTCCTTGCGTTGTTGGAAGCGTGCACTTGTGAGTTCCTTTGCGATGCCATTGGATCGAAGGGAGTTCTGAAGGTAGTACCTACAAAACATTTTAGCAAATACAAACAACAAACCTGTCAAAGCAGCATCTCATGATCCCATACGTATTTAATGACCTTGCTTGGACCTTATTGAGAGTAAAGGGGGAACATGGAGGGATTAGGTTAAATCCGTCATGCTTGGTTAAAGATTCACGTCGGGTTCAACATTTTTGTTTTGTTGTTTCGGTCTCGAAACGCCCAACGACTCCGTATTCGATGACGCATAGACCTACTTTCCAAAGGCAGGCGTTCACCGGATGGTCTGACCAACAACACTTAATAACTCACATTGGTCAAGAGGATGGGAAGTCGGGCTCATTGCACCCTTTTCTGGGGGAATTATTGCCTGTTCCGGGACTCTCTTATATATTTAAGACGTATTCATATGTTCGCGAATCTTTGGTTTATACCCAAACATAGTATCCATGGATTTAACTCTGGTGGGAAATGGTCAATGTGACACAGGGGTTCAGAATCATTTATGCCTAAGGATTACCATCCCTCGTTGGATTAATGACCCCGAAGAGTCGGAACTCGCTTGTGGTGGCACTAGGAGTGGCGCAGTGAACCGATGTGAAGATAATTGGATCGACCAGTTGTTGGGCTTGAACCTTAGGGAGTCTTCCTACGTACCTTGCTTAGGAGGCAGGGATCAAAGTCCACGTAGTTCGCATGCATAGTTTATCGTTATGCAGGACAAATACGAACCGATGTGAAGGTTTTCAGAACAACTGGGTGGTGGGATTGAACCTCTTGGAGGCTTCCTACATACCCTGCCTAGGTGGCAGGGATCAAAGTCCACGTAGTTCTCATTGGATTAGGACTTACACTCTGAGGCATCCTGGAATGATGGGTTGGGGCTTACACTCTGAGGAGGCCCAGGGAAATGGATTGGTGCTTAAACTCTAAGGAGTCCCATAAGAGGATTTCATGGTCGATGCTTACTCTAACCCCACGTGAGTCATGCTCGGTGTGAGAAACAAGAGGCAGCAGGGACCAGAGGATCACATCGTGAAAGGTGCGTCCATGAGAAGTGGAGTGGGGATTATGCATAGAGCAGACCATTAAGTTAGGGCTTACTCCGGGTTGGATGCCCAGGTTGATAGATTGGGGCTTAAACTCTGAGGAGGCCCATGCGACAAAGCGCAGCGGGAGAGGGAAAGGGGGTGCTTCTGTGCCCGCCTCCTCTCTTGCACTGCATGAGGGCTTCCTTCTGATGGGTATTTTACTACCCCCGAGGAGCCCTTAACAAGTGGAGGGGCAGAAAAGAGATTCCCGAGCTCAGAATCCACATTACTGTGGGAATGTGAACCCAGGAATGCTTCAGGAATCTTCTCAAGGGTTGGGGAAACCCCTTCGCCTCTACTTACCGTGGATATGTGAACTCAAAATGGCGCGCTGATCCGCCCCAAAGTTACACCACACAGATCTAGTGGCTCTGGTGAGGCCTCAGCTTGGGGCTGATGAATAGGCCGATGAGGGAGTCACGGAGGATCAGGCCGGATTGGAAGGATTTTATCTGGCTCGGGGAATGGGAACTCCGAAGGCTCTGATGGGCCACACGTGTGAAGGAGTGGTGGATCCCTTTGCATAGGAATGTGCTACGCGGCTGGAGAAGCCGTCCGCGAACTAGGGTGGTCTGCGGAATGAGGGGAATCCCGTGAACCAGGGTGGTCCGCGGACTGAGGGGCATCCCACGAACCAGGGTGGTTCGCGGCTTCAGGTTCGGCCCGTATACCAGGGGGGTATGTGGAGGGGTCCACGCAAGAAACGACGGCCAAGGGAGGCACCGATCAGGGGTTCGTTGGTCGAGGATTCTCCCGCGTAGGAGGGTGTTACGCGGTGCGACAGATCAGAAAAGAGGCATAAACAGCCTAGTCCATGGGGAGTGAATCCGTAGAGGGGCTTTGGTTCGCGGTCTTCTCTTTTTATGTTATTTTAATTTGGCGGTTCACCAAATTATTATGCATTTTCAGTTCCTTATTAGTTCATTCCCAGGTTTATACCTTCTCTGGTTCATGAACTGGAACTTCGCCGTTTGCGAAATCCTTAGCCTTCCTTCGAAATCCTTCCACCCGAGTCTGATCTCTCTTCTCTTCTTCCACCTTAAAATCATCCGAATCTGAATCTCCGAATTCCTCCTCCTTTCCCCCTCGGTCTCCTTTTATAGAGTGGAGAAAGAGATGTATCTGTGGTCACGCGACACCATTTGTGGAGGCCCATAACAAAATACCCAGTTTACAGCTGACTTGTTCAATCCATAATTTTCGGTGGGCATTGAACGCTTCTCTCCCCCCCCCCCCCGCGAACCAAACTCAGGGAGTGCTTCGCGACCGCGGAAGGTTCCGCCTCCATTCCGCAAACGATAGCGGATGCGGCTTGAACTGGTCGATGCGGTCCGCAGTTGGGGCGGTTCATGACGATGAACCAGATCGGCGCCCATCCTACCTTGCGACCGCGAAGGATCTATGCCTCCATTTTACAAACAACGACGGTTCGTGGAGGGGGTGCTTCACGGGGCCTGGCCACGTTGCGTTTTCATGGGACCGGTCTGCGGACCGGTCCTACTTGTGTCCCTTCTTTGAATTTTCTCCATTTTTTTCCCCAATTATTTGGGGGATTTGGGTAGAATCTCCTTTGCAGATTTTTTAGAACCCTACAGGTCTTTAGGATAAGTGTAACCCAAATAAAATGATAATAATGAGAACCTAATCCTATTAGGACCACCCATTGTTTGCTTTCCCTACACAAGATAAAATCAGGGCACCCAACTTTAGCATGGCCTATCTGGTTGGATGATTGAGGTCTTCATAAGTGGTGCTTTGGAAGGAATCTAAAACTTAGTATTTTGAAGGGGATTTAATCACACCATCTTATCACATGTTATTCTCTTTGAATGCTTTCATGATTTTAATTATTTAGTTTAGAATCCCATTCCTTATACCAAATCAATATGATCAAACCATATTGATGTGTAACTCTATGCACAATTCGAAACTTTTTTTACCGACCCAAATCAAAATCTAATTATATTCACACATATCCAAATGAATCCTCGACATAAGGTACATGAAAATATTTCATAAAAATTTCTAGGATTATATAAAATCAATAATCCCCACATGAGTAATCATGGATCCATAGATAATAATCCCACACTTTTCTAGAATAAGGCATAAGCCTTTAGGCCAATGGGAATTCTGACCCAAAGTCCCTCTAATAAGGGATACTTTACTTAATAGGTATCTCAATTACATCATAATTCTAACACCTAATATATATAAATCAAAATTAATTACTCAATTAAATCTCATCAATCAATATAAGATGTATTCAAGGTAGAAGAAAACTAAATCCATTATTATACCTCTCATGTAACTCCTTATATGCTTGTATAACAACTTATAAAAGAAATTAAACATTCAAAATAAAGCATAAAAAATAATTATTAGTATAAAAATCATATCTATGAATTAAATAGAGAATAATAAATAAATTAATAATTCATGAATTTAATATGATATATGAATTTATGAACAATTAATAAATAAACCATTATAAAATCTTTATAATTTATTATGAACATTCTATATTTTTATAAATATAAACAATTCATATTTATTACCTAGCATGAAATCCATCGTATTACTCATTATATGAAATTTAATTTAAATATATGACATTTTAGGAAATATAAACATTTTATATTTTAATTTCTATTATGTAAACATTTTACATAATATAAATATCAAATATTTAATATTATTTAAACCTTAAATAAAATCTATCATAAAAACTTTCTTTTATTCAGTGTAAATATTTTCTTTAAAAAAATACTTTTAATTTAAAAAAATTCAAATTAAACATTATAAACAATTCATAATTTTAAATATTCACCCATTTATATTTAGGGTTAGTTTTTTAAATTTGAAAACCCATTATAAATTACACTTATAATTTCAATATAAACAATTTATATCTAAATTATAAGTCATACCATATAATTTAAAATGTATTTTAATATCAACACTTTATATTATTAAATATTTATTATTAATTTTTTCATAAATAAATATATAATTAATTATAAAAACTTTAAAATTAATTAATTTATAATAAATTTTATAAATTAATAAATATCCTAAAATAAATTTTATTATAATTTATAAATTATATAATTAAATTCACAATTGAAATAAAAAAATTTATTTTCAAATCATATTTAACAATATAGGTGGAATTATAGAATACAATAGATATGGCTGTGATGTTTAAACCATTTAAGTGATATCAATCATATTTTATAACTGATAACCCTATCACCACTTACAATAACCAGTGTGTGAAATATTTTTCACTTCCTTGTAAAAGAAACTAATAATATATATATTAGGGAATAAACCTTATGTATTAAGGAAAAAAATTTACATATCAATCATATTTTATGATCTGCATTGCTACTGCTTGGGAAATAAGATGCTTTATTTTAAACCTATGAAAAAAAACTATCATCGAATATGAATTATAAAAAATTGAGGGATTTTTATCAATTCACTGGCTATAATATCTCATATTATAAGTTACAAGTCAATCATATAATATAAAATTATCATTCGTATTTGATGATAGAGAACATGAAAAAATTAAGATTTTAAAAACCTTCATTTTGACGGCTCATGTATGAGAGTTACCAGGAATCAATTAACCCTTTAGACTTTACTTTGATACCATATAAAGGTTTATAATGTGCGATTAACATTTATTCAATATAGTGTAAATGTTTAGAAACCATAAAACCCAATAACACCATGCCTTTGAAATTCAAATCATGTAAAGTGTAAATAAAGAATGCATACATTACATTGAATTATGATGCTACCATTACCTTCATCCAATGCTTGATGAAGATCAGTAAGGAATAAACAAAAGGATATTCCCTGTGAGGTGTATCAATAAGTTGTACCAAATCACCCAAATGGTTGGGTAGGACCTTATAAAACTCTATGATATGCTAGTATCTATTGATGTAAAGGAGGATGAAAGAAGATAGCTTTAGGAGGTATATATTTTTAGATAAAGTATTGCTATAGGACCACTCATATATATCAAAATCATAGAATGAACTCAATTATATGGGCTTTAAGGGCATTCCTTGAGACCATGTATTTACCCCTACATTTCATAAACACATGGGTAAATGCCTTCCGTTACATCTTTTGTAACCCTCAACCACACACTCTTCCATTTTCTTTATTTGATGAAAAAAATAATCAATTATAGCCTATATGTAATAGATTTGAATGTTAACTCCTTAATGAATGATTGGCTAAGTGATTCATAAAATTTATAATCGAATTGAACCATTTAATTCACAACACTATGACTTAACCAAGCTGCACAATATGGTATGTTCAAGTAGATTTAAAAATATATTTCTATATTGTAAAATTGGACACACCCAAAGGATTAAATATAATCAGTTTTATATATATATTTCATAATTTAATACACACCATATCATAATATATGATTTTGCATGGATTTATGTCATATTAATTTCAATACATGTATATAAGGAGTTACATACTAGGTGTGATAATTGATTTAGTTTTATTCTACCTTTCCTTTGTCTTGTACTAGGTTATAAGTTTGAATAAATAAGTTAATTATATTTTTTACATATTAGTTCTTAGAATTATTAAGGAATTATAGCATCTCTTGAGTAAAATATCCTTAGGTAGAGGGAATTTGGGCCAGTTTTCTCATTGTTTTAGAGTCTTGTGACATGTTTAAAAATGGTGGGGGGGATGGTTATATATCATTCTAATATTACTCTTATGAGGAAAATTGATTTCATATGATTCATAGTATTTAAATTAAAGATTTTTATATAACTTATATAATACATCCATTTGGATATGTATAAATATAGTTGTAATTAATTTTTGTTAGTAACACAAGCTACGAGTTGTGTAAAGAGTTACACATCAATATGGTTTGAACATATTGATTTAGTGGAAAGAATAATATTAAAATATAGATTATTATAAATATGAATACATGTAAAGGGAATAAATTAAATAAGATGGTGATATTAAATACCATTTAAAAATACTATGTTTCATATTACTTCCAAAGGAAACAATTTTCAAGACCCACCCCAGTCATCTAACCAAGTAGGTGCATGCCAAAGTAGGGTGCCCCTGGATTATCACATGTAAGGAAAACAAGTGATGAGGTAAAAATAAGAGTTAAGTGCCTATTTATTTACATTTTATTTGGGTTAAACTTAATTTAGAAACTTAAAGATAGGGTTTAGTCATGTTACCCATTTCAAATATTTTCCCCCTAAATAATACAATATAATAGTCCTAGGATTTTGTCTTGAGAAGGTTGCAAGCTAAGTTAGTAAATTTTCACTTTATTTTCTATTTTTTAAAATAATAACTAAATTGGGGATTTTAAAGAGTATAAAATAAATTTAAACTTAAACTAGAAAATTTAAACTAAAAAATGAGAGTGTATGGTTTTAAAAGAAATAGCGAATTTGGATTGAAAAGAAGTGTGAAATTGGACTTTAAAAACAACAGTAGTAGACAAGAGATAATACTTTGAACATTACCTTTTTCCTTATCTAATTATATTTTCTAATTTAATTTCTCAATTCTCACCCAAATACCTCTAGGTTAAAACATACATTCTTTTAAATAACATACATAGACCTCAGTATGGGTATGGATCCTTTTATGAAAGTGATTCAAAAGATCAAATACCTCCAAATAATTGAACCTGACTAAAGTCACTATACTCAAAGGCAAGACCTTTCCAAAGAAGTTTAAACAATTAGATTAACCACTTCAATTTCATAAATTGAACATTAATCTAGAAAAATTTATAATAAAAAAACAATTCAATAAAGAAAAATACTTTCTTTATTTAATAAAAAATTTTCTAAAGAAATTCCAAAAGATATAGTGAAATGAAAAAGACTTAGAAGTAAGATTTACTTAGATTTCCACTTAAATACAACCACCTAGTGATTTTATCCAAGCATGGAAAAATAAAATTCTATCTTATTCCTCTTCTCTTGACTACACCGTCTCTATTAGAATCCTACAACAACACACACAACCTTGTACCACATGTGTCATGCCTCTCTTATTCAGTCACGACAGAGTCTTCCTTATCTCCCATGAGGGAGGGAAAATATTTTAAAAATGTTTAAAAATATAAATCACTCCTTATGAACCTCTATCCACATGAGGCAACTCATCCATGATCACATTCCATGAGATAATGACAATAATTTTCTCCTCAATGTGGATGATACATTATTTACCACACACACAAAGCTTTTAATTCTCCTTAAAATCATCCCATGAACATTGAATCTTGATAATCTTATTAAATAGAATCATGTGACCCATTAAAAAAAATCCTAATAACTCATTTATAAATTCCTAAAGAGATTAACCATGATGTAGTGGCAATTCCTAAGCCACTTTGAGAATCTTCACTTCATAATTGACTCTATGATGAATGAATTCTACTATATTCTTTTCACTAAATGTTTTCCTATATACTTTTTATTATTGAAATAAAATAATCTCCATGCTCATAACCATACTAAAGTACCCCTCATTTTAAATTTAGGAATTCCTTTTGATCCCTAGTCAGCTTCTCCTGGACACATTAGTGGGCATTTTTATCCTTCACTCAATGAATGTGTTAGTAGAAAAAATACATGGTTCCTCAAAATTTCACAAAGGAAAATATCATAAGAGATAATATCATCCAAAAATTCATATGGGATATAATGTATTATGGGGAAGATAAAAGACATACAGATAAATATCATATGGTTTTTGAAAATGTATTATGGAAGAGGATAAATCTCTTACAGGGGATCTAAATATGATACAAGCTCTAAAAATTTTATATGGATTGGGAAAAATCATATGAAATTAAAGTTTTGTAAAATTAAATTATCATGTAGGTAGAATAAATATTGTACAAGAGTTTATTTTTGAAAATGGAAATTAGTATATGGGATGAAAAATGTCCTGTGAGACTCAAAAAATGTCTTATGAGTTAAAGAAAAGTCCTATGAGATTAAAGACTTAGCCAAACTTTCTAATTAAATTTCAAAATGATACTTCTCAAAGAATTAACAGAATCATAATTAAAATCATGTCTTGATCAAATAATTCCATAAATGATTAAAAATACTTAATAACATATAATTAATTCATTTTCTCAATAAATCCAAAATATCCTTGAAAACAAAAAGTGATCTAATTTCATTTAAAAAGATAAATTGGTGAGGATTTATTAATTGAAATACATTAAAAAGGTTATGAAAACACCAACTGTATCAATTACTCTACATTTATGACTTGTACTCCCAGATAAGTAAACATCAAAAAAAATTTCAAAGAAATTTCAAAATACATGCCCATGAGATCCACTAATTCAACAATTAGGAACTCAAAATTATTATACCTCCTAAAAAACATCCATTTAAAATTCTCCACTTGGTTCATTAAATTTATTTCCACTTCATTTATCCTCTCATGCACTCAAAAAAATTTACCTCATTAAAATGATCTCTTATCACTAATATTTGAATTTTTAATAATGATTTTCTCATCCAAAACACATTCAAGGATCAATATAGGATCGATAAATTCATAAATATCAACCTAAATGAGTCAAGGACTTATGTTTGTCATTAACAATTTTCAAGTATTTTCATTGGATGATGTTTGGTAGATTTAATATGTGAATTTTTTTGAGGAAGAATAAGGTGGGTTTATCTCTTTATGAAGAAAAAATTTCATGATTCAATTTACACTCAAGAATGGTAACATACTTACCCCCTTTCTAATAAATCATCTCTAAACATCATGAAAGTCTTAAAGGGAGGTACACACCTTCATTTTATTAGCAATGTTATACCCATTGAAATAACTTCACAGATTATATTTTGTTTTTGATATTTCAAATTTGTATAGATTTTCATTTTTTGAAGGTAGTGATAAATTATTTGAGTTTTAAAGAGTGGTGGGACTTACCATATTTATCTTAAATGATTATACTTCTTTTAATCACTTCAAAAATGTTTTTTATTTTATTTTTAGAGTAACTCCAACACAATATACTCTAAATACAAACTTAAGTTTTCAAAATTTTCTCATAAACAACTTCAACAATACTAATTTGAAACATATCCAAAATAACTCTCTAGCCTTAAATTTTCTTCCAAAATTAGCACAAATGATGTAGAAAACAATAATATAACATCTTACCCACTTGAGTTTAACTAAATATTGTATTTTGACTTCATAGTTTAGTTTGGATAGAATTTGACTTGTAATGTGTCCACCTAATCAATTTTTAATTACTTTATAAGGGATACAAGGATAAAATATAAAGATAAGACTAAATAAAAAACATTCTCTTGAAAAGGGTTGATTTTAAAATTAGTTAAATTTCCTCAATCTTATTTAACACAAGTACCTAAAACTATTTGGTTTTGAAATAAAAAAATCCAATTATTATTAGACAAGTAGTATTTATTTCTTCATTAAATGAAATAAATGTGAATAATATTCCAAAAAGGTTTCAGAAGATGCATATTGATGTGATTTCAAAATTAGATAGTGATTTATGGCTTGAGATTCAAAATTTCAAATGTATATTTATGAAATTCCCAAAATTTTGAATATAAAATAAGGTTTATTTCAACATTCCTTTAAATTTAGTTGCATGGGTCAAATAAATTCATTATTTTTAATGGGTTTAAAAAATTAAAAGAGTATTCAAGTTGAGGTTATAATTTTAAAAAAATATATAAAATTTGAAAGAAAAATAATATGCATATAGAAAAATAGAATAAAATACTAATATAATAAAAGTATGATCCTCCCCCCACAATTATTTTTTATAATGTTCTCATTGTAAAACAATTTAAATGATAGATTAAAATAAAAAACTAATGGATAAAGAAAAAAATTAAAATCAAGTTCACAACCTTGTGTTCAATTATACTCAACTTCTTGAAGATAGACCTATTCTATTGGAAAATCCTAAAAATTATCCCAAAAAATATTCAATCAGTGTCTATTGATTTTTAATTGATCTTCTTTATCTGGTTATTTAATATGAACATCGCTAAAAGTAAAAAAATGAAAAACAATTAAAGGTCCAAACCATTTGGAATGAAATTTACCTAGAAACAACTTCATTATAGAGTAAAACAAAAACAATTTATCTACTTATTTAATTTTTTTAGAATAATTTCATCATAAAAAAATTTATTTTTATCCATATACAACCTGAAGTTTTCATATTAATTTATTTTAATTTATTATAACTATTAAAAGAATAATTTTCTTGATTTTACAATATAAAATAGATTCATGTTACATGTTTTAACAATCCAATTTTTGTGTGTGTTAAAACTCAATAGGAAAGTGAAAATATTTTCCATAAACTAATATTAAATTTATATTCGAATTATTGTTTTAAAAGCATTCCTATAAGTCTAAATTGAATCATCTAATATCAAACTCTAAT
The DNA here is from genome assembly GCA_963277665.1 of Viscum album. NCBI lineage: Eukaryota > Viridiplantae > Streptophyta > Magnoliopsida > Santalales > Viscaceae > Viscum > Viscum album. The sequence continues at coordinate 860,156,998 of OY728145.1, forward strand.
ATTTTCTGTTAGGGTGGATATTTATTTCTAAAATATGTTTGATTTTTCTATTTTATAACTCAACCATACCATTTTTATTGGGGTGGTAGGGTGTAGAAACCCTATGATAAACACCATATTTAAATAAAATAGATTCTATAATTCTATTATATAAGTGGGTAACTTTATCAATGATTAAAAAAATGGGTAAACAAAATATGGAAAACAAAATTCCTTTCACAAATCTAGCAGCAACTTTGGCATCATTTTCTCTAGTAGGATTAAATTATACCTTCTTTGACACATAATAAAAAATAATTAATATTTAAAGTTATCCTAAATAATTGGTAAAGGGTCCCATTAAATATATACCCTATACATAAAACACATCACAAAAAAATGGGCTGTCGAGGCATATCATTTCTCTTGGAAATACTAACTTGAAATTAAAAATTTTTACATGTTTTTTTGAATTAAAAAGAATATATAAAATCAATGGGGAAATATAAACCAAAATCAATAACTTTTATAATAGTACCTTGATATCTAAAGTGACCTAAGTAATTTAAATTATGATAAAAAATAAGTATTGATTGAATTTCATAATTTAAAATGCATCACCTAATCATTTAGTCACTAACAACATGTCATAAGTAAGGATTTTCCCTAATGTAGTTATTTGAATCACTCTCAAGCATAGAAATTTTTTATTTAATAAAATATTTTGGAATTTTAATAGCACCAAGATAACTCATGAGATCAGTAAACCATGGTCTTAAACTTCTTAGTGTAAGTAATTTCTCATAAAGAAAATTATCTTTAATGGGTAGACATATCCAATGTTTGTTCATAAAAAACAATGGGTAATTGGATGAAATAGTTATACATAAGGTTTTAAATTATCTTATTATCCTTTATATCTACAAAAAATCATGTAATAATAAGATTGATCTTAAAATAATTGCTTTTTCATCAGAATTATTCAATAAAAATATGATTATAGAATGGTCAGTAAAGGAAATTACTTTAAACCCTAATAAATAATATCTAAACTTGTACAAAGAAAAAACAACAACCAAAACCACCTTCTTAGTTGTTGTGTTGTTTTATTGAGCTTGATTTAAAGTCCTAAATGCATAAAAAATCACATGTTATTTATTTTATAGATTCTAACTCAAAACAACCCTAAGGAAAAAAATCAAATGCAATAACTATTAATTAAAAAAAGGAAAGATCTATTTTAGTGGTTGAATAATGGGCGAGGTTATATGTTTTTTTCAATGAAAGTTTCAAGGAAAACATCCAAAATTTTCAAATAACTCTAAGAAAATAACCCATATATAGAAAATTCATCTGTAAAAACTTTTATACATCTCTTTATAAATTCATAAAAATTAACATCATAAATATTTGAAAAGTGCCTAGGGAATTTCACAAACCCTAAGGAATTATTATATAGGAAAAATTTGTAAAAGGACATGTGAAAGTGATTTTATCTTAATCTCCAGGTAAAATTTTAATTTAAAAGTAACCAGAGAATCCATCCAAAAATTAATTGTGAGTCAGTATAAATAATCATTCAAGAACTTTATCAAGAAATAGAAGGGTGAAATTTTCTTTCCTTGTCACTAGGTTGGATTACAATAATCAATACACATCCTCCACTTATCTAGAATCCTAACAGGAATAAGCACACCAAATTAATTCTTTGAGATTGTAAAGCCACTCCTTCTAGGAAAAAATTGGATGATAATCTCCCATTGGATTCTAGATATGGGAAAAATGATTCCAATATCCAACAAAGCGGTGAAATATTTATGAAAATCACTAAAATCATTGGGTTCAATCTCCTTTTAATTTTTCTCATAGGTTTGGAATTATCTTCTAAAACAATATATGCATAAAAAATGAAGGATTAATTTAAGTTAAATTATATAAGGTTCATCATAACGATCTATTTTTTATTTTAAGGACTTATAAAGGTTTTTTCTTTTAGTCTTTTAAGATCTATTTAGAAACAAGGATTGTAAATTTATCATTTTCACATAATAATTCATATTTAGTATTTTTAGGTAGTGGTTTCAACTATAACTCAAAGGAAAATTTTTTATTGATCAAAGTAGGTGTATGGGGCTTGAAAACATTAATTTAAACTCATAATTAATTTAAAAAATGAGTAAATTTTAGATTCAAGTTAGTGAAAATTGGTTATCCAGTATTTTGTTTATAAGTATAATTTTCAATAGTGTTTTGATATAAAAAATTATAATTATTTTTAGGAAACAACAACAAGGTAAAATAGTTTAAAAAGTTTAATTATTTAAAATGAAAATATAAGAAAATTAAGATATTCAAATATCTTTACAAGAAATAATTTTAATAGGTTCAACAAAATCATCATTGACATGACTTTGAAAATTTTCAATTTCTTCCAAAAGAAAGTTAAATAATCATTTTATAATTTTTCATTAATTTTATAGGAATTAGATGAAATGTTTTCAAAATAACAGGGTTTAAAAATTATAGCTTCAATACTGAAAATATCTTTACTTGCATCATTTTCACTCTCATGAATTTTTTTTTCAACAGTAGAAAACTATTAACTTTTAAAAATAATAGTTGGTGATTCATTAAATGGGAAATCATGAAACAAGAAAGGGGAAAAATAATGAATCATATTTATATGAGAAGATGAATAGTCATATATTAAGTGATTTATAGATTTAAAAATATTAAATAGAACTATCCTTCCTCCCAATTCTGGTAACAATGTTCCTTTGTGAACATTTATGATAATCTTAGTGGTTTTTAGAAAATGTATATCAAGAATGAGAGGTTTATATATACTAAAACTATTATCTTCTATATCCAAAATATAAACATCAATATGATAAATCATGTATTTTACCTAAACAAAAACATCTTCTATAACTATTTTAGGTTTGGTGGTACTTCGATGAGAAATTTGGATGAAAATTATTTCAAGTTTCAATACATAAAACTTTAAACATGAATACAAAAATGGGGTATAATATATTCGGAAGCTACTATATCAAACATGAAATCCTTAAATTCACATTCCCTATGGTATAAGGAATAGTAAAAGTTCCTATGTATTTATATTTAACAAGTAAGTAATATTGCATCATAGAGGAAACATTCCTCAATAATTTCAGTTACTATCCTCCTTTAAAGTTATTTTTATGAGAGCACACATCTTATAATTTTTTTGGATACCTCATAATTTTTTTCACAATGTCAAGAAAAGGGATATTGACTTGGAATTTTTTAAAAGTTTCTAAAACTTATTTTCCTAGATCACTCTCAGAATTATTCCCTATAAGTGGGTTTTTTCTTAGATAATTAAATGATGGTTTGAGTGATTATTTTTCATTTTTAGTACTGTTTTGAGAAACCTAAGGTCTTATTATTTTTCTCTAATCTTTCTTAGTTCTTTCAAGTGAATTTTCCACTTTTTACATTATTTTTTAAACTAGTTTCTAAATTTTAAATAGGTTATATATCAATTTAATTGTCTTTAATAGGTTCTAAAATAATTGAAAAAGGTTTGGTATTCTTTTATATAGGTTTGGGTCCAGAATTAGGTTTAAAATTTATAATATGAGATTTTCCATCTTAGTGGAAATTCTATGTTTGATGAAACTCATGTTTTTATTTCGTTTATCCTTGGGAATCACTTGAGGTTGTGAAGGTAAACCTATACTAATATGATTTATTATTCTACCAATATTAGTATATAGTTTTACCATTTGAGTCATAAAATCATTCATAATGATCTGTTGTTGTCTTACATTTTATTTTTATTTCCTCACAACTTCTTTAAGGTTATTTTTTGGTTTTGAGTGGGGTTTTAAGGCGAGTGTAATGATTGGGTGGCAATTCTCCTTCGGGAGAAAACCCTAGCGGTGATTCTCCTTCATGATGGTGGCAGCTTATGCCTCGGTCCCTCCCTCAATGATGGGGGAGGGACCTTTTCCATCCTTCAAATATGCTTCCCCACCCTTCATACCTTTCTCAAACCCTGATTCAATACCGACATTTCCTCAAATCCTTCTTGTCCTGAAAGTTGCAGATTTGCTCGATGGTTTCCCTAACCATTTATTATCGGTGTCCGAATTCTTGGAGTCATCGGACCTTCTGAAGCTAAATCTGGTTGTGAGGTTTAATCAGAGACGAACCTCAGTAGATTCATTCGATAGGCACGTCTTCGATGCTTGGGGTCTGCAAGATAGGGAAATGGTGGGTCTTCTAGATAATTGATAGATTATGGTCCATTTTTCCTCGGAGGTCGATCTCATCAAAGCCTAGTCAAGTGCTCCTCAAAACTTCAATGATTTCTGAATTTATCTACTCCAGTGGTCCTTCGATTTTCATATGAAGCGTGATCCTACTTCAATGGTGACCTGGGAAAGTCTCCCTAACCTTCCTCTACCATTCAAAAATCCCTCTATTCTTCGTATGTTGGGAATTTGATAGGCAGATACATGTGTTCGGATAGTCGCACAACGACCATTTGTCACCCCATGAATCTGCGAATATGTATTGAAGTGGATGTGTTAAGGGTGCCGTTCGATGATGTGTGGATCATAGTGGGTGAATAATACCACTACAAACAACGTGTGATTTATGAATCCTAGGCCGATTATTACTCTGAATTCAAGTGACTAGGCCATTCAAAGGAGGTTTGTCGTAGGAATGCTTAGAGGAACGTCTTGAAGATGGGTTATGGCAGTGGTAGAGAAGCCAAGACTCATCCTGAGGGAAAGATGAGGCTCCCTGGGTTGACTGAATAAAAAGAAGGAGTTTTAGTCAGTCCTCCAAGGGTGTGTGATGGGCCAAGGGAGATTGAACCGGGGTGGACACCCCAATTTTGTTCACCGGTGAAGAAAGGCACGGAGAATCATGTCAATCTGATAGTGGCTAATGTGTTTAATAGGACGAGGAAAGATTTTTCTGGGCCACCCTCTTTAAATAATCTTCTTCTCAAGGACACTGTGAGGGAGAAACATTTGTTTCAGTAGGCTACGACTCATGAGGGGCTCAGGGTGTCTGGGAGTAATCATGTTCCAGTGCAGATGGGGGTTTGTGAGGAGAAGGATACATCAGAAGTGGATGATTCCAGACAAGGTGTCTTTAGGAAGGGGAGGCAAGGACTGGATATAGAGGTAGTCCATCCAAATAGTGTGCTAAAATCAGGGGTTAAAGATGTAGGTGATGCTTCCTGTGTGGAGGTGGTTAGGGACAGTGGGGCCATACACAAGAAAATTAAGGGGTTTTCACTAGTCGTGGATGACCACAACTCTCTTGCTAAGTCGGGGGGTTTTCTTTTAGGGATCTAGTACTCCATACAAGTGAGAAACCACTTTGATAGCCATATTATAGAAGGTATGAACACTGACCAAGAAGACCCAGAATTTAAAAATGGGTATTTTTTAGAGAAGTCCATTGAAGGTAGTAAGAGTATTTCTGCTAGGGAAACCAGCCCGAGGAGTAATAGGATTAACAGGAGGAGGAATGGTAGGAAGGAATACTCCTACTTGCCACCTCCTTTTAATACTCGGTCAGAAAAAAAGAAACTTTATGAGAAGATGGAAATTGAGGCTTTATGTCAACTGAAACATCCTAGCCAACCCGAATCCTGGGGGTTGATGCTGAGTTCGGGAGATGAGGTGGCATAGAATGTGTTATTTATCAACGCATTTTAGGAGGAATTAAACAAGATGATGGGCCAAAATATTGAAGTGAACCTTAATGAGGAAAAATATTCTTGGGTTCAAAAATAGGACACAATTCTAGTTTAGGGATTCAATAAGGGGTTGTTAAAGATTGAGGAGTATATATAGGTCTGTGATAACTATCTTCTACATTAAAAGGCCTGATAAGTGAAGATCCTCACACTCAGGTAACCGATATATCCTGTAAGTTGTTTAGGGATATGGACTCTGGAAGATTTAAACTTTCTTTTAATGACTCCATTCTATAATTTTATGACTAATGCTTGGTCTATCACTTTTATTAATTATTTGATTATGATGACTCCTTTTATCAGTTAGTGTGACTCGAGGTGATTTTGGGTGTTACATTTCCATCATTTATCTGGTTCTAC